>CAUJRU010000060.1:1430508-2058747 GCA_963277665.1 Viscum album
AGTGTTTAAAAAAGATAATCATCTAATATTAAAATTATTTTCTATCATATAGGTTTTAAAAAATAATTTTCATATATTCCTTCAAACCAAATTTTTTAAAAGTACATTTGAAAACTTGTTTTCTATTACAAAGGCCTTTCCAAATTGAAAATTGATTATTAAAATAAAATAATGTTCCATGGAATTTTGTTTCTAAAAATTATTTTGTTAGTTTGAGATTATGTTAGAAACATAAAATTATATAATATAATTTAGTATCCTTACATAATAATTTTATCCTTCTATGTGGTTATAAATTTCCCTATTGTTCTAATGAATATTCAATAACATGAATTTTCTTAGAACTATATTTGTTTTTTAGACACGCAGTTAAAATTTAAATAATCATTAGTATATTATAAGATTCAATAACTACCTTAGTATATCGGGAATGTTCTATTCTTTATAACTTGTTTTCAATTTTATATTCTCCAAAATTTCATTCTTTTTCTTAATTATAGATATATACCAATACTAATTTAACCCATTAATGTCATTAAAACATTTATACACCCGGAGAGTAATTCATATTGTGAAATGTCAATATGTTGTTCCTTATTTTTTAATGTTTATCCCATCATTAACATAATATAAAAAATAGAATTTGAAGATTTGGTAGTATATTCAGGACTTGATTACTGAGACTCCTTTGAAAACCATTATAGACCAAGGTGAATGCCTTCATCATCTATTTAATGACATGGGGGTGGATGGATTTTCTCAGAACCATTTATATGAAATAACGAGACAAATTATCTTAACTTAGAATGATATGGCCACCAATGAGAGGGGATTGCGTGATCCTTAAGATGAGGCTCCCATTTCTGAATAGACATAGGAGGACATGGAGGTATTTGAGTAGATTCGGCACTATAAAAATAAATTTCATGCCTTGATGGGTGCATGGACTATGTAGATATTAAAAAATGAGAAAATCTTAGAATGTATTAGGTATGTAATTTCAGCATCATTATCATAATTGTAATCCACTTAAAAAGGGTTGGTGAGCCGACTACTATAGTGGAGACTCTCCATCCTAGTGTAGAAGATAATGAAGCAGGGAGAGAGAAACTTCATTGTTCAATTGATTTTTCACACCAAAATCATCCCAACATATCCAATATAGATGATCAAAACTTATTTTTTTTCAATCATGGACATTAATGATTCTTTTTATGACATTAATTTAGAGACTCTTAAGTGTGGAGATTCCTCCTACTATACACATTCAATGAAAATATTTTCTAAAAAATTTATTCTTCTACCCAGTTTTATTCCATTCATGATGTCCATGACACATCACTGATTTAACGTAATATAAGTCAATAACGATACCCATAATTTTCATAATAACAAATAAATCTGAATGGTAGAGTATGGATATTTAAATCAAGTATATTCTTCTTGAAACGTTATCAATAATTCCCACCATTAATGATTTTCCTCATTGATTTTTCAAATCATGTTATCCTAATATTACCAATTTCACATATTTAAAATTTGGTAAAAAAATAAGTCCTTGAAGGAGAGTGCCCTATCATTTTACAAATTTGATAGGCTTAGAAAAAACATATTTATTTTTTCCAATGCCATGTGGTGGGCCTTACAAACTATTTCATTCATTAAGACTAAATAACTACTGTAATATAGTTTAGGGACTTCTAGTTCAGACCTTCTATTGTTATAGATTTGGTTCTTTTAGCTCAGACCTCCCGTCGCTAGACATTGTGGTCATCTTAATCGTACCTTTTATTGTTGTTGTTATATGTGATTTAGATCAGAACTTATATCTGTGTAGTTTGTGGTCTTTTAGCTTAGACCATCTATTTTAATATTTTATGGTCTGTTATATTGGCCCTTATATCTATGCATTTTAGGGTCGTTTAGCTAGGATGTTCTATCGATGAAATCTAGGGTCTTCCATATTGGACTTTATATTACTATATTTTAGGTTATTTTTTCTTATACATTCTATCACTGATGTTTAGGGTTTTTTAGACCAGACTTCTATCACTACATTTTAGGGTCTTTTAGATCAGAACATAGGATTTAATGAAATTTAAAGTCACACTACTAATACTTTTTCTATGATCATGTATCATGGTACATGAAATATTTAATTGACTCAAAATATTCAATGATTTTGAGATCTTCCATGGTGTTGTTGACAATAATGATGATTACAGATCCTTTCCAACAAGGAGGAGAAGAATATGGTTGGTAGGTCAAAACTGTTATTTATCTAAAGAATGTTTTGGAATAGGTATGTCCACACATTTCCAAGGTTCATGGAAGATTTAAGGGGATAATATTAATTGAATGAAAAATACTAGGGAGGTCAGTCCCACATAGATAGTTGGAAAATGGGTGATATAATCCATAACTCAAATGATTGAGTCATTGAATATGGGATGGGTATGACATGATGGGGATGACCCATAACACCCTGATGTTCTATGTTCTTCCCCGGTATTTCCACATACCGCATTGTTCATATTTAAATTATTGTTAATAGGAGATTCTATTAGATGGTAGGAAACTCACTTATATATTGGTAACATGGTCAAGAAATTCATAACTCAAATATTGATACTGAAGCTCAAAAAATATAGTCCAATATATTTCACCAAACCAGGATTATATATACATTTGGGAATATAAATACCATTCGTGCAATAATAATACCACTAAAAGTATTTTGTCCTGATTCTCAAGTCAATTTTCTTAAAAGAATAATTTTTTTAATATCAGTCTCCTTGTAATCCTAGAATAGAGATGCTTACAGTTTATAACATCCATCATTCTCTCCCCTTGGAGTGCATTAGTGTGGTGAAAATGGGATGCCCTTGGCCGCCATTTATTTTGTCCTCCCTAATGACTTGCTTCCTTTGATTTATTTTCATTAAAATTATTAAAAAATAAATTTCAAGCGGATGCCCTATTGATGGTCAGCTGAGAATGAATATGACTTCAAATAATTATGTTTAATATAATATCAATATTCTCATAAAATTATTAGAAATCAAGACCCATGTATAATTTTTAGAGGATTTTTATGTTACATCATTTTGAGTTATATTAATTTTCTTTATTATAAATGAATTTAAATGATATTCCATCCCACTATCTGAGGCTAGTAGTTTCATTTACAATTGTGATTCAATGTTCAAAATAATATGCATTATCATTTGATTTATATTTATTTTTGAAATAATATGCATCATCAGAATGAAATCATATTATTCAACGTCACCCAATGAAACCAATGTTAATAAAAACATGTATTAAATTTTTTCTCATCGATTAACCACTATCATGAAATAATCAACATTATTACTATCATAATTCCACAGGTATATTTCAATTAATCCAATGTGTACACTATATATGGTTATTAATGTTTTCAGTTTTTTATATCACTTATTATGTTATTCCGCCGTATTCAGTAATGCATTGCAAAAACATTTCTTTCATTGCATCAATTTTCCAAATTTTACTGAGAATGAAACATTAACTAATTTCCTTGATCAAGAATATTTGGTAGCAGTTTGGTAATGAATGTGCATGGGTAATATTGGTGAAGGGAAATCAATTTCATTCCTGTTTCTAGGCACTATTGTGATTGATTATAGATTCTAGCATTATAAAAATACCATTGATTCCAATATATGTATATCATTAACCCCAATTGTGGAAAATAAAAAATCCAAAAGGATATGTGGTCACTGGAACACTATGGAATCTACCAAACATGTTTAAGCTATGAAATTTCCAGGCATTTATTGTAATTTATTATTCATCCATAAAACCTTCATGTATGTGAATAGGGGTGAATATAGAGAATAACTCCACATATTTATTCCCTATTACATAGATTCCCATTCACCCTTATATTCATTTTTTTAAAACATTATTGAATTATCATGTTTGGTCATTAACAAATAGGATGGGACTAGAAGACTTAATCATGTCATAGAGATAGGGGTATAACTACAAGTCCAATTTAAATTTCTATTGAAATGAATCTATTGAAATTATCTCCAATCACAAATTAATTTGATAGGACCCCATAGGTTTTTGTTTCATACCTTTGATTGTTTCTCAACAATATGAATATGAATATGTTATCATCCACTCAAATTCATAAGTATTGAGATTTCTTAATAGGAAAAATTGATTTATTTAGAATCATCCCCAGAAGGATAAATTGAGATCACTAAGAAGGAACTCTACTGTAACAGTTGGCACATCATATATTTTATAGTCATCCAAAAATTCATTGATAATTGGTTGGTGTTGAGATCAATTGTAGTATATCCCACTCTCTCAATATTTCTAGTATCGAAAAGGACAGGTGGTGAGTATCCTATAGATTATTTCACATTCAGATGTTATGATACTCAAGGATCCCTACTTCTAACAATGATTATTCTATAATCTCCACATCTATTTATAAGATAATTTATTATTCTCACAAGACCTCATATTCATTGAAATAATAATAGAATAAATTATTTAATTTCAATACAAAACTAATCATTTAATCATACTTGGTTCTACTATGATACAAATCCCTATGATGATAATGGGAATATGTTAGAATCTGTTTTGATTGAAATTGTTCATTTCTAGGTATAACATTGATGTAACAAAGGATATGAAGACAATATTATAAATTATTGAATGTGGAGACAAGACCTTCGATAAATGATTAGAGTAGTATTCCTCATATCACAACGATCATGAACTAAGGAGAGAAATTTTGTATATTTTGTATTCGATCATTTAAGTGAAGGAATGAGAGTTGGTAATATTGAATCTAATACAGATATATATATTGATTATGATGTTATTCTATAATTGATAAGGGTAATATAAATGAATATCCTGATGTTATTTTGGATGAAATTTATATATATATTTTTTGGGGATTTATTTTAGTGTGAATAGAAGATTCCAAGCCATAAATATAATATAAGAGAACTACTAGAATAAAAAGAAATTTTGAAAACCAATATGGTACATTTCATAGTATGGGAACATTGAAAAAGAAAAAAACACATATAGTATGATTCCCAATTCTAATCAACATTATTGATTATTTATATGCCCAATATAATTATGGATGGAATTACATAGAAATGGGATTCCCATATAAAATAATCAAACAATGTAGTCCTATTTATTTCTTGTTATAAAATTCAATTGTAATAATATCATGTTTTTATCACATAGATTACCTTATTGTTCCTAAGGAAAAACATGTTTAATATTTGGAAGATAGACCATCAGAGGTGATTCTTACTATACAGTTAAGAAAAAAATTAATCTTTATAGAAATTTTTTAACTAAATATAATGGTTCTCAAATAATTTACCATTGGTAAATTCCATATCAATTTATTTATGAACCCTACATTATGGAATACAAATCCAATAGTGGTACCTTATTGGTCTCTTGTTCTCTTTATTGTCTCCAATCATGAAAGAAAGGTAATAATAATATAATAACCTAGAAAAATGATAATGAAATTATGATATTTTTAAAACATAATGTTATTATTTTTATATTGGAAGGATTATAATTCTATCCATTAAAATTATATGAGTAGTTTATAATTCTCCAAAAACATGAAGTAGATACAACCACTGTGTTTACAAATTGAGATGTATGGGAATAACATGGTCAAAAAACGGTTAGCTAACCCCAAAGGTTTACTAAATCCATTCATTAAATCCTCCCCCGATAGCCTAATTCTTTATGATTAAAATGATCTTTTGATGAAATCTTACTTAATTTAATGGTATGCAATACATATCTTAATTAACAATATACAAATGATATCAGATGGGGACACAAAATTTGGTTAAAAAAAGACACAATATGAATGGAAGGGTATATGACTATGTCACATCCATAATAGGTTTCAATTTAGAAATATACATAAATCATAATGGAAGATATAGAGTACCTTCAAATCTTCATTTTATGGTTAACATCAATATGGTGATTTTCCATGCATTATACTTCAATGTTGGGTCCAATGATTTCACTTATGGATTCCCAAACCATATAGAGGTAAAAATATTTATTTCACCGAGAACCATATCAACAATCATACAATATTGTTTCAAGTTGTAGATGATAAATATTTCATAGGTTAGTGACCCAAATTTTTTTGAGGTTGTTGATGGTGTGTTGGAATGAGAAGAGTTACATATAGTAATTTATCATCTATAGTGAATGATTCTTTCAAAATTACTATGAGATATTGTTTGTTGAATGATACTCTTATAGAATAATATCACTATGTTCATTAATGAATTAAATGAATATTATATGATATAAATTGATTTGGTTTAATCATATAAGCTTTCATGATTGGTATATTTTAAGATATTTATAAGGACTCCAACCATGATAACCTTGGATAGTGAGTTATCCCAACCTCCTCTAAGTGAGAATGTGAAATACAAAGTCTAGTTATATTTTATAGTTACTCTATGAATACACAAAAGATCTATGTCATCATAATGTGATCTAGGATATGTTTCATTAGCATCATGTGAGATAATATAACCATATATCATATATTACAGGGAATGATATAATAAGATGAGGAAATTCTTCATTAAAAATTAATTGTGAAATAAATTGGATTGTTGGTTGGAATTATATTTGGATGAAAATGATCCTCATAAAAAAAAGAAAAATTATAATGTAAATGATTGAAAGAAAACATATTATATAAGCATATGGAAGAACATAGGTTTTATAAACATTCATTTAAAATTAAATAATCTAATTCACTAAAAATAATATATAAACTTACTACCTAACCTATGACAAAATAAAGGTTATTACAAAATAAACTAAATAATATTTAATTACAGAATTTCATATAATATTATACATGAAAAATTATTTTTATTACATCATCAAATTAAAACAATTTGGAGGTGATATATGGTTAAATAAATTACTAGAATGTGAAGTGAAGTTTGTATGATAGAATTCATTAAGCGACATAAAGGGGTATGATGGTGTGAAAATATATCATTGGTACTAGATGAACTATGATAGTGGATAGGAAATTACAATGAAAAAATCAACTAGAAAAAATTATTTATTTTCTCAAAAAAACTATATATATATATATATTTGAACAATAATTTTTCTATTCTCTAGGGTTAATGTAATAATTGGAACATTGTTTCCCTGAAAATATGTGACTGGATTTTGTTCAGTTGTATGATTTTGAGGGTTCAATGTTATGCACATTAATTCACATTAGGTCAACCAATTTTCCAATATTTTATCGAAACTCCAAATGGTTCCAGCATCCTTAACTGGCTACAGACCAGATTTCCAAAGGAATGTGGTTAGGTGGGGTTCCAATATAAATAATTATTAGGAACGCACATTGTTTAGTAGAATAGGAAGTGGATCTAATGACACTGTTGGGTGGGTAGGGGGGATGGTTTCCTACTCCAGGACTCCACCATATATTTAATATTTGTTTGAGAATCTATTCCTAATGCTGATAGGGGTCTGTTTACCCTAAAAATGAACATAGGTAATTTATGTTTTTATGTAGAGAGAACGGGTCCTTATTGGTGTATCCACATATATGTACCCAGGGATGTTCAACTATTTCCATTTTATGGGTATCTTCATATGTGTTTAATTCATATAACAAGGAACTTTAGGGTTTTTTGTTAGCTCTAGTGATGGTTAATATATCGAGGATGAGATTGAGACATTATGAGGAATCCTACATATCATATTTTATAGAAGGAATCAATACACATGTAGTCTACTAAATCCTAGGAAGTTTAATGTTGTGCGCAAAGGACATATGTGTGCACACATTGGCCCCATGTATTTGTCCTTAAAACTTGAGGAGGCATCCAATGCATCCTAGTTAAGGTAGGAATAATAGTTTTAATTTTTTTTACAACCTTGGGACTAGACCCAAGGTAGATTCCCTTATATGGAGGTAATAATATTATGACACTTATATGGGATTACACATTATAGTTTTCCTAGCTGGTGGATTTTCATACTGTAATTGACAAGAATATTTCAACTATCTAATCCCATGTGAGCCATGCTTGGTGTGGGAAAATGGGGTAAAAAGGAATCAATGTCATTGTATATTGATGGAAGACTTTTGTACTAGGACAACCCTTTGGATTCTTTAATATTAATCATGGTACATATGAAGGTGTCCTATGTATCATGGTTATAGTATGATTCAGATTCATCATAGTTTAATGGGACATGTATTACAAATTTTTATTTTAATTATATTTCTAACATAGCATTTTATGTCATATATCACAGTATACATGCTCTGATTTCCATTATAGAGGTTGTAGAAGGTTATCATGTACTATGATCAGTACTTGGCTTGGCCTTCTTATCTACCAAAAATGTGTTTATTATCTGTTCAAAATGCATTAATTATGTGCCTGACATTTTAGAGGATGACTTCATGACATATCCAAATACCATCATATGATCCATTTTAAATTTCTGAGGGATATCAAATAATTTTAATGGCATGTATGAGGTTAATCATGTGTCCAATGAGGACTTGTCTATAGGGCATCACATGACATGACTGATTGAACCTTGATTACATTAAATGATCTTGAATCACTAATTTACTGGGTGCCTCCTGATTTAGGAGACTTTCTCTAGTGTCATTGAAAATTATTGTTTATATGCCAAGAGGTTATCGTGAGGGTCAATGTGATATGTTTGGAGGGTGCCACATGTCTTGGATGACTTGTTTAGGGGTTATCATGAAGGCCTTCTAACATGTCGGTGTCATGTCCTAAGAACCAACTAACATACCCAGATGGCATCATGAGATTTGACTCGCTTGTATGGAGGACATCACAAGAGCTAACATATAGGACCTGATTCTGTTGATAGAATTAGATAACATACATTGGTTTTGTTGTATGATGTCAGAAACATGTATATAGGTTATCAAGAGTTATGGATGGGGATCTCAGAGAGTTTTTCAAGACATGGTTGGCTTGTCAGGAGGGAACCATGTTACTTTATCTGATATTTATCGAGGATTTCTCATAATAAAAATAGTTTTCCAATGGAGTGTTGTAAGATCTAGGTGATATGTTATGGTTATGCCGCATGACTCGGGTGGTTCTCAGAAAGCACACGGGGATTATAATGTATGTGTTACACAAAAATATTCAATTTTTTCGTTTATTATATTATTTCACATATCATAGAGTATCTTTGTGTGAAATTGTTTCATGTCTCATGCGATCTATCATGTATGTGGGATGTTCTTCACAGGGTCTTCCATAATTCAATCATGCGGTCTATGAGTGATTTTGTGAAGTTCCTATGCATGCTTCATGATCTCCTAGGTTGTTCTCCATATCTTACCCGATAGAATACATAACCGATTGTGAGATTCTATTCTCATGGAAATAATCTATGATGTTTGGGGTCATTGGTTTGAGATTCAAAGAAAATGTCCTTTCATTTTTCATTTGGGTGTGTGGTATTTATAGGCATTTTCACCTTAATTATTTTCTTCATTTCACGACACGTATCACAAAAATTCATAATAGAGTCCATGGATTTATTTGATGTCATGTGTTTATTTTATCCTGTTGTAAGTCAATCAAGGGGAACCACATTTTTTTAGTGGCCATTAACCATCCCATCAACATATAATTTAATGGATAATTTTAAGTTCAAGGGGTCATGCCAAGTCATATACGTATGACAACATACTTTCATATGGATAGGACAACATGTATTAAAAATTTCATGATATCTATATTCCTGCTGAATAGATTGAAGGTGATTTGAGACAACATGTCTAGGATCATTGATGAGACCAGGATATATTTCTAGGAGTCTTTATAGAAACCAATATCATCATGAAAAATTGTTTAAACAAGGTCTTGCAGAGTGCATGAGTGTTTCATATGATGTTTCTGAACACAAGAGGGACCTACCATTTCGCTTTAATTTCCTTCTTTTATTTTTCATAGGATTGGGTATTTTTTGGACAGGAATTTATGTTATTAAAGAAAATCAATTACCCTAATAGTGACATGCCACATGACCAACAAAATTACTTAAGGGGATGCTTGAGTATTATCATGGACAAAACATTATACTTGTTTTGGGATCCAAAGACTGCCACAAAAGTCTTATTAGAAATGTCTGAGGCCCCTCATGTTTTAAGGGTGAAACACCAGTGGGATTTCACATGGATAGGTAGACATTTCACTAGGGGCATGCGGTATCTTGAAAACATCTTTGGGTGTATCACATGATTTTTACAATCACTATAGGCTCCCAAATTTGTTCTTTTAATTTACATTGTTTTATTTACAATGTTTGGTGAACTTGTGAGTTTGTATGAGTGTTGTAGAAGATAATCACGCTATATAAAAGTGATGAATCCAGTTATATTTATGTTTGCAAGAGGCTCCCACATTATGAATATTTCCCACATATTTTCCAAATAGTTTTGGATGCCTTATCATTACCTGCCTTCTGACAAATATCTTGACCTAGGGATTCTAGTCTAGATTCATTCCCATTATCATCGAGTGTCTAAGATGACTTTTCCAGAGTAGAAGGACTTGTAAAAATGGTCTCTAGGTTTTCTTTCCTATGATATACATTGTGTGTGACCATATTTATGCCCTTCTATACATCATGTGATCACATTTCTCTTAGATATGTATGGGATCCATGTGATCATAGACACCTTATTCTATCATTATTTTTTGGGGGAAAACAATATCTGTACTCTGGTATTTATTTCTTTGTGGAACCATTGATTCTCATTTGGCCGGTATTAATAAATTTCCCCCTTCATTAGAGATATCTATGGGGAAAAGGGATCAATTTTGATGAATGTAAATACCCACCTCTCTCTTTGAGATTGTCACCAATTTATGTCTTGAAAAATTATTGGTATACCAAATGAAATTTTGTATTTTTTATAATTCCCCATAATTATGGGAGTATAGATCAGTTCATTCCCCGAATACTCGATTCTCAAATTTCATAATCCATACTCCCATTGTGTATCCTAATTGCAAGAGGTTCCCAATATAACACATTGTGTGACCTCACCGCATGTCCATTTTGTGAGAACTTCTTCGCAAGACATCCATTTCCCAAGACACCACATGAATTGATATATCAGCTTAAATTTGTTAATTGTGTGAACATTGGTTGTGGGGATCCATGATAATCTTGAGGGTTTTATGGGATCTTCTATCCAGATAGTACGATCCTTTGATTATTATGTAGCATGCATGATGATATAAAGGTAAAACAATCATGATTCTTCTAAGGGGTCATGTTTTTGTGTGATGCCCTATGGGTTTCTGTGATCAGTGACATCTCCAGCTGTCAAGAGGTTATTTATCCCATTATGCAATTCATGAATCAATTTTACAATTCATGTGATACATATATTTCTTTGAGTTTTATGAATTTTCTTAAAAATATGTTATATCATATATCTAAAATTTAAATATTACATTTGATCAGATTAATTCTAGTTGTTGTCATAGTTTCTTTGTTGTGGACAATCAAGGGGCCATCATTTCCTGAAACTGCAATTTTGACCGTTGATATCATGTGAATTTTAATAATGATGTATTGAAATGGGTTATTCTGTTAATGTCAATTATTATCTTTTACCACAATGGCTTCTTATATATGGGTTTCAATTCTATAAAGATATTGTTATTCTTTATTCAAACGACAATATTTTATCTTACTGGGTGTCAACTTCTCTTGAAATTATTTTGAAAAAAACATCCAAAGGTGGTCGACTAGTCATAGAACAATCCCAAGGGTTGTCTTATAAGATGGAAAACTCTCCCTTGTGTATAGATTACTATTATAATTCTCACAAGCCCATTACTCAAAGATATTTGAGTATATTCATTTCTTCTCCGAATAACCTTGCCATAAAATGGAGTCCGAAATGGGATGTTTGTCATAGTGGTTACATTTTTATGAATGAGTATGGAAATTATTGGTAAAGAAGAGATTCATAGAGGTTTATTAATAATCATATTCTATCCATATATATGAAGAAGTATATATTTCCCAGTTTATTTTTTATATCCATCTATATATTCTTCTATAACTAGTAATCCCCACGTGTCATAGAACCAACTCATTTTATCAGTCCCATGGTGAGGTGGGAATAATCATGTGGGATATCTACAAACTGGAAGGGATAACCCCTCTTTGAGAGATGTATGATTAATTTCAACCTTTCACATATGTTTGGATTGACCCTTTGTAGACTCCAATCTGGGAGAGGTGTATTGTCATCATTATGAAGGAATATTTATGAAAGGATATGTTCATGTTTTTAATGATCAGTTTCAAATATATAATCAACATTTAATTCAATCACTTCAGAGTTAGGACAAATTCAATATGACCCCATCATTTATTTTCCATACATGTTCATGATTATGGTTGTATGTATTGGGAATTTTGAAATATGGGGATCATACTTAATGGGGATATTAAGTGAATCATGATATTTATACAAGATGTATGTTGGCAGGATTCATGTCAATGTTCTAGAAAGTGTGTATTTTTCTAGCTAGGGATGTGCATTCTGGAATTCAGGTCTATATGTTGGTCAGGGATGCATGACTAGCTTAGTGAGTATTCCTAAATTTGGTGGTGTCGACCAGTTCATGTATTTACTTACTATTGGTCCATTTTTAGTATACAGTTTCCCCTATAAGATCATTAGTCCATTCCAATTTTTATTCGCCTATATATGGGATACTTCCCATTTTAATAAATACTACAATTCCACTAGGACCGCTGGTACTGTATCTCGTCTGTGGTTTCTTTAACATATAAGGGGTGGGGGAAATATCAGTTGGACCTAATGAGGTTACCGCTATGTTGAATCAATCTGAAAGATTGGATATCGTCCCTTATACTGCATTATCTTGGATTATCTTTGATAATGGTAGTTAATATCTTGCTGAAGTGTTTTATATGATCTCTCGTCGGGATGGGGTTATGGAAAACATGTTATACATTTTGATCATATGTGATCCAGATACAACTTATTGATTTTTATGTTAGTTTTATTTCACCTAAGGGGTATCCCCTCTTCCTTTATCCATTGTGCGAGGTGAGTGACACCGTAGGATCATCCACCAGTTTTGGATGATGATTTCATGTGAATAAACTAATACTATGATATTTATTATTCCTATTGATTCTCATACATTTGTTGCATTGGATTATGCTCGCGTTAGGGTAGTACACAAGACGGGTGGTGGAATAAGATAACTAGTTTTCAATGTGGAAAATAAATTTCCCCACTGAACCCTCTTCCAAAACAATTATGGGCTCGATTCAAAGTTTGGTTGAGGATTTGAGCATTCTCCCTCATCCTGGCGATGACCATCCCAATAATGACATATAGTATGCTAAGGAAATTATACACCTAACACAAGAAATGAGTGACACCTCTATTGAGGGTAGGATATATAGATTATCCTCTCTTATTTTCATTTCATCTCAATATGTTGTTCCTTATTTTTTAATGATTATCCCATCATTCTCTAAATCCAAAAAATGAAATTGGAAGATCTAGTAGTATATTCATGACCTGATTACTGAGACTCCTTTTGAAACCATCATAGACCTTGGTGAATTCCTTCATCATCTATTTAATGACATGGGGGTGGATGGATTTTCTTAGAACCAGTTATATGAAATAATGAGACAAATTATCTTCACCCAGTATGATTTGGCCACAAATGAGAGGGGATTTCATGATCTTAAGGATGAGGCTCACATTTCTAAATAGATGTAGGAGGAAATGGAGGTATTGGAGTAGAGTCTCCACTATAAAAATAAATTTCATGCCTATATGGTTTCATAGACTATGTAGATATTAATATACAAGAAAATCTAAGCATGTCATAGGTATGAAATTTTAGTATGATTTTCATAATTTGAATCCACTTAAAAACGAGTTAGAAAGCCAACTACTATAGGGTATACTCTCTATCCTAGTGTAGAAGATAATGAAGTAGGGAGAGAGAAACTTCATTGTTCAGTAGATTTTTTCTCCCCAAAATCATTCCAACATATCTAATATAGATGATAAAAACTTATTTTTGTTCAATCATGGAAATTAATGATACTTTTGATGACATTCATATAGAGACTCTGAAGTGTGGAGATTCCTCCTATTTTACACTTTCATGGAAAATATTTTCAGAAAAATTAATTCTTGTACCCATTTTTCTTCAATTTTTGATGTGCATGACACCTCATTGATTTGATGTAATATAAGTCAATAACGATACCAATCATTTTCATAATAAAAATTAATCCTGAATGGTAGATTATGGATATTTAAATAAAATATATTTTTCTTGATAAGTTCTCATGAATTCCTACCATTCATGATGTTCATCATTGATTTTTCTAATCATGTTTTTCTAAGATTAAAAATTTCCCAAAATGAAAAGTGGGTAAAAAATATGTCCTTGAAGGAGAGTTCCCTATCATTTTACAAATTTGATAGGATTAGAGAGAATATATTTATTTTTTCCAAGGACATGTGTTGGGACTTACAAACTATTCCATTCTTTAAGACTAACTAAATACTATAATTTAGTTTAGGGACTTCTAATTCAGACATTCTACTATTATAGATTTGGTTCTTTTAGCTCAGACCTCCCATCACTATACATTATGGTCATTCTAATCGGACCTTTTATTGATGTTGTTATATGTCATTTAGATCAGTACTTATATCGGTGTTGTTTGTGGTCTTTTAGCTTAGACCATCTATTTTTATAGTTTATAGTCATTTATGTTGGCCCATATATCATTTCAATTTAGGGTCTTTTTACTAGGATTTTCTATCGATGAATTATAGGGTATTTCATATTGGACCTTATATTACTATAGTTTAGGGTCTTTTTTCTTATACATTCTATTTCAGATTTTTGGGGTCTTTTATACCAAACATCTATCACTACATTTGTGGTTTTTATATCAGAACATAAGATTTAATGAAATTTAAATTCTCACTACTAATACTTGATCGATGTTCATCAAACATGGTACATGAAATCTTGATTTGGCTCAAAATATAAATGGATTTTGAGATCTTCTATGGTGTTGTTGACATTCGTGATGATTACATAACCTTTTCAGCAAGGAGGTGATCAATATGGTTGGCAGGTCAACATTGTTATTCATCTAAAGAATGTTCCAGAATAGGTATCTCCACACTTTTCCATGGTTCATGGAAGATTTATGGGGATAATATTCATTAAAGGGAAAATACTGGGGAGGCCAGACCCACATAGATAGTTGGAATACTGGTGATATAATCCATTACCCAAATATATGAGTCATTGAAAATGGGATAGGTATGACATGATGGGGATGACCCATAACACCTTGAAGTTCTAGGTTCTTCCCCTGTATTTCCACATACCGCATAGTTCATAGTTACATTCTTGGTAATAGGATATTCCATTAGATGGTAAGAAACTCCCTTATTTATTGGTAACATGGTGAAGAAAATATGATCTCTACTCTTATCCAATGGAAATAAAATCAACATGATGACTAAAATGTCTAAATATTGAGGCTGGGTATAGAGGAATGTTATGGAAATCTATTGTAGTTCTCCTATTAATTGTGAAACTCAAGCCCTATGCCCAATGATTTAGAATAATAACATGTGGGTTGTCAATGGATCGATAATGGGGTGTCACATTAATGGTTTGACAAAGGGTAAAAAATGTAGTGATGTAAAATTGAGGATGTTGAATCCACCTGAATAGTTTGGTCATATGGATTGTAAATTATGATTGAAAATTATCAGATCATGAGGATTGTATGGTACAATCATACTGATAATTGACTAAAACACAATGAGGTGTTGTTTTCTTCCACTAAAATTTCAGGGATCACAAAAATTCGAAATCATTTTTTCAAGAATGACACATTTAATTAAAAACCATGAGCACATATGGAAGATCCATAGGCATAAACACATAGTTAAAAAAATGGTCCCATTGTAACATCTCCTATTTTTTATCTCCTATTTTTAAATATTATATGGAGTACTTTTGAGGCCAATAACTGAGATAATGTGCTATTCGAAGGCTCTTTATGACCAGAATAAATGTTTGAAATATATTTAATATATTAAATAACATGCATTTGTGGTATTCCAAAAGAAATAATATAAATTCTAAATGGGTTCCCAAATCAAAAATCCAAGGGCTCTATTGAATTTAGAATAGTGTTTTCACCCTAGGTGTGACTTTATATTGGTTGGTGCGCGTCGTTAGTGAAAAAGTTGTCACTAGCAAAAACAGAATAAAATAATTAAAGGAAATTATTTCATTTCATTTTTTCAAAACACATCAATTTACACATCATTAAATAGATTATTATGTTCTATATATATTGGTACTTTCATAACCATGGATTCTAGAGGACTTCATGGGATAGATTTAGAGAATCTTTCTTGTAAAAAAACAACGCAGCATGGATCCTCATTATGGAAGAGTTGGAGGATCTCATCAATAATAAAAACATAATCATTCTTTATCCACAATCAATACAATTAAATTAAATTTTTTAGTTTTATGTGGATTTTACCAATTCATAATTTCTATGATTAACACAAATCAATCAACATAATAATTGATATTTCCGGTCCATCGCCTGGCGGGATGGGATTTATATTGTAGGGATATAATGGGAGAAATACATTTGACAAATTTTTCATGAATTTTATTATCATTTTAATGAAAATGAACCATGATAGACATGAAATTTAATAAAGTTTCATTACTACTCATTGATGTGATTTTCTCCCCCAATTTCATGATTCACAACAGTAATTCTTTGTTGGTCCCTGGTTCGACTATTTCAAATCAATCGATTGTTCAAATCCCATTAATTGGTGCAGTGATACGATATCATAGATCTGTGATCGACATGACTTGATGATGGTATGATGACAGAGACATATTTAATTGGATGAAGGATGATTCTCAACATCATCATCATCTGTGTGAAACAAATAATTACAATTTGATATGATTTTATAGAAGATATTGTGATATAAATCGTTGATTAATGATTCACTGGAATCACTGAACATTGTTCTTCGATCTTGTGGATAATTTATCTCCATATCGATGGAGAATACTGGCTGGGATATGTAGAGGCGGAACGAGTGATAATGGAAAATAGTAATCATCATTGTGTATAATATGGGATTACATAGTGTGAGGGACCCCGACTACAGTGATAGGGTTTGGATGAAGATAAGGATAACACGATGTGTGACCCTGATAACATGGAATGTGACCCCTTCCCTTTGACACAAAATATACTTTGGAAGTACATGGACATGGAAAATAATACATTTCTAGATGACATGATGTGTGCATGTACATTAACATGGCTTGGTGTACATCGTTCATTACATAGACATGATCACACTATAGGGGCACTGTAAGGCAGCATGGACAGGACACTTTCTGTCTCTACATGTCATTTATATTCATCTCCTAACTATTTTTATGTAGATTAAATGTTGTGCGATGCTATTCTACATGAGTAGGTCATGGTCTACCTTGACACATTGTGTACCCCATAGGAAAGATCTTATAGTCCATTCGAGAGTTCTTGATGATCTTCATTTTCCTAGTTTGGAACAATATATATTGATTGCATTCCCATGGTCCTTTTTCACCACGGGTAAAATGCATAATTACATACATATCATTGGATTGTGATCCCCTATAGAGGTTGAGTCTAATATTGGGTTGTGGTATCCCTTAGTGATACATGAGAAAGATCCACTGTCATCCCTAGATGGTGTTTTTGGAATAGGCATGACCTCTCTGAGTAGGGTGGTGAACCTCCATCTAGAATTCCATATCGGTAGGGTTTTTACTATCATTGAGATATGTTCCCTACTAAGAGGTTTAGTCCATACTGGGTTCGTGGTGTCCAATAACGGTTCTAGTCGGGACCCCCTATATTAGAATCTTGGTCCCATTACACTAGTGAGATTCAAAGGGTATGGTTCAATGACCCAGACCACTTAATATATTGATTCCTACACTCTAATGGCTCATGGGGTGGGTTCTCACATGAAGAGCTCTTTATTGAGTAGAATCCTATGGATTATAGTTGGTTATGACCACCATATGGAGTTGTGTCTTTCTTGAGTATATCTGGTGTTTCTTTTTTCTATTATACATTTATTTTAATGTCATATATTGAGATGACTATACATTGTGCTTCATGTTTAGTGTATTCTAGGTGTCTTACTGAGTATTATTATACTCACCTCTATAGTGTCATAAGATACATGAAAAGGGTGGAGCATAGAGATAGCTTGACAGAACGAGTTTTTTCTTGGGATATTTCAATTGACATAGTCCATATCCTTGGAGACGGTTGGACTATTTACATTTATTGGTTGGGCATTTAATTTTCCCCTTTTTCCATTTCAATACAATCATTTCATACTCTGTTGTCAGATCTTATATTTATGCAATAATTCTCACAATTGTTTATGCATAACTTGTGTGTGGGCTTTGAGATGTGTTTGTTTGTGTAAAGTTACATTAAGAAAAGTCCTCCCATTTGTTTGATATGCTTACTCAGCACAAGACACTAGCCCCTGGCCTATTGGAAGTGGGATTTGGGTAGTGGCAGAATGTGGCCCTTTGAGATTGGTCATGATAGAGTAGTATCTGAGCGGTGAGTTCTAATTTAGGATTTTGAGTCTGTGAGATTGGTTTTGGAGATAAGTTTTAAGTGTTTCAAGTTCATTTTAATTCCAAGAACTCCAGTGTTGGTGTTGTGGTCGACATATCCATACAAAAGGAAATCGATTACCTGATTTTTGAGTCAATACATGCGGAAACTGGATGTCGGGAAAACAGTGGTTCATTCATTATTTAAGAGTTGGTGGTTTTTATATGTCCTTTTTTGATTCATCTCCATGTATATACTCTATTAACCCTTGTACATGTTATTTTATTTCAGGTTTCCTCCTTGTAGACTTCTCACCAGGATTCCACACTGTGATAATGAGGATGATCCACCTAATGAAGAGGCATCAGTATACGATATTGAATTAGATATAGAACCTCATGGTGGATTACATGATATAACACCACATATTGAGAATAATCTCTCACCATCACTACCAGATGAGGAAGCACGCATGATGTGTGCATTGAAAAAGTTTCAGAGGCTGTAACCTCCTAGGATTTGGGCTAACCGAGAACAACAGGTGTCTGCAGACTGACTATAAGTTTTAAATCATATTTTAAACATTGTGATGATGCATGCAATTTAGATCACATAGTGAGTCTTTTATATGGCTAAACACGAAGATGATGGATCTCGGTATCATAGTAACATGATGAGAAAAGTCTCTCCAGTACATAAATCGAGTCTCACATCATAGAGGAGTTCAATATGGATATGTTGTGGTCGGTACATATACATGAGAATCGATATATACAGCATGGAAGAATGATAGTGGTGGAGTATTCCTCAGGGTTGACTAATCTCCCAAATTACTCATTGGATATTTTATGAGACCATTTCTTTTGGGATCAATCCATTGAGAAGGGATTGAGCCATGATATTAGGTAATCAGCAGTATCCCTTATTATTTCTAGCTATGATAGGGTGGTTAATCTATCTTTGTTTGTGGATAGACATCTGGATGAGAAGATACTAGTAGTGGGAGAAAGAAGTTGAAACCTTGTAGAGGATACCTTAGTAGTATGCATCCAATGATAGCCATTCGTATCCAAGCATGTCAGACATTTTAGAAGGAAATAATTGGACTCCGGTTTGATAGTGCATGTCTTCCAGGGTAGCTTGAATCTGCAAATAGAAACATGGTGTTTCTTTAGTGATGGTAGAGGAAATATTACATGAGATTTCATGACCCAACATTCATCTAGTCGGGATATGGATGAGGGACCATCTAGATAGAGTCCATGATAGAAGAAGGGTGGTCTTTACGGTGGAATATGTGGTAGGAAGATGACAGGGAAACAGGAGGAGGTTGAAAGTTTGGCATATTACGACCAAAACCCCCATGTGGTCCACTCTAATCTTAGAGAGAATATAGGCATGTATGGGGACAACTATATGCTATGGAGGCCTATGACCCCAAGTCTTCAGAAAATATATGAGGTGTGATATGTGTCTTTTCAATATTAGCTGAAGTATTGATAGAAATGGGTTGTAGACATTCACTATTTTTTACATTGATGGTTCAATACATAGTTATTGTAATTGAGCATTTGTATCGACCCTTATGGTTGGAGACTTCGACGAGTAGTGACCTCAGTGATTTCACACTTATTCTGATAGTGCGACCTAAAATATGGAAGGGAGAGTTTTGTACGAGAACCCTTTCTTGAAGCAATGATCCCATACAAAATTATCTTAGGTTTGGACATTATACCTCCAGTTAAATCTCATATTGAATACAATGGGAGGAGGATATATTGTGCCCACAAGTTTTTTAATGGTCAATTACAAGGAAACCCAGTCAGTGCAAGAAACATTATGTAAAAGAGGGTGCAGTCGATTACTCATCAATTGGGTAGCCTGATCCTTGGTGTATTGGATGTTGTGAGTTCATAGATTCTTGTAGTGGCGGCAGAGTATGAGGAAGTCTTTCCAGAGGACGTTTCAAGTTTACCTCCCCACTGAGAGGTATTTTACATCATCAACTATCATTAAAGATTTGACAAAAATATCATCACCAGAAAATAGAATGGCTCTCATTGATCTTCAAGGGATGAGGATGATATTGAACAACTTGTAGAGGATTTTTTTTGTAAGACCCAACATTTTTCAAAGGACAACCCTTATTTTACACTAACATAAAGATGATTTTATCAGTTGGATAGTCGACTATATACCTATCCTTGGTTAGTCATTCTAGATCTACTTGGTTTCTATATTTGAATAAATATGTGAGATGAACAAGATAAATCCAATACCCATTTTCTAAGATAGGTAATTTTCCCTCAATAAAAATACATGTAAAGATTCCCAGTATTATTTTGTGCCCTCATGGTCTGTTTCAATGTTGATTTTGGTGGTTGGTGGTGGATTTGGGGGTTTCTAGTGGAATATGGAGATGGAATATAAATACATGGGGAAATGAACATCGTGTATGTGTATTACACAATGTTAAAGTTTTATTTGTGGAATTTTCAAGGATGGTTAAAGATGCATAGGTTTTATTGGGGTTAAATAATAAAATGGATATGTGTTTTCCAGAAAAACCTAGAATCCAGGGATTACATGATGTGAAAGGGGATTAAACATCATGTAATTGCATGATTTCGTATAGTTGTAAAGGTTTTATCCGCTCATGTTTTCTCTATACCCTATAGCAAGAATATTTTCTCTCATCATAGGCTTCTAACAACCTTCTCCATCCATGTTTGAAAATTCCAATGAAGGAGGATCTATACTTGGCATTACTTCTTTTTTCTATGGGGAGTTATCCCCTAGTTTTAATCCATTTTCTTCGGTTCTTCTTCACAAGATTCACTACAATAGTGTTTCTTTGGTTTGGGATGTGTATGTGTTTCTTTTTTTCTACCATTTTGTGTGGAATAGGTTGATCCATGTTTTCTCATAGTGCAATTTTGGGTTGTGGACATTATTCTTCACTGGTTATTTTGCAACTAGTTGAAAAGATTCTTCAAGGTAGGGATTACATTCTTTCTCTTTATTATATATCATGTGGGATGAGTTCAATTTTTTATCTAAGGATACTATTTGTTTCATCTTAATTAATGAAAAAGAATTTTATAATTTAAATTAAAATGTGTAAAGGGGTTTGACCCATATGTTTTTACATCATTAATATTACAGCGATATTGCTACTTGTTTGGCCATGATGCGTTTTTGGAAATTTTGGTTGTTAGGGTCTTTATTTTCACTAGAAGTATCTATAGTGTTTGTTTCGTTGGTTGTGATTATTGATATATCAACCTAAATCAAAATTGGGTAATTACTTATACATGGAATGCGATAAACCCCCCTTTTTAAATCTACAAAAATGATTTTAATGTGATGTGATTTGGGGTCATGCTCTTTGTGTGTGGGAGATATGTGGTTGTGTAGTCATTATTTTGGGTTTATGATGTGTGGTGGTGGCATGTTGGGCTGATATATGTTTTTTCAATGCTTTTGGGGCAGTGAGGTGACAGTATGTTGAGTTGTTATGATATGTGGTTGTGTTGTGATGGATTCTTGAGTAGTGATGGAATAAATGAATAATTGATTAATAATGTTTTTATTGGGATGGGTTGTTTTTCATAATTGGATGAGAATAGTTAAAAAATAACTTAATGATGGATTGTGTGATTAAATTTGGTTGATGATAAATAATGAATTGTTTTTAATCATGTAGATAATGTGAATCCATGTTAGATTATTGTGGACATTCAACTTTTGATATGATTGTTGTATATATTAATACATCCATTTAGTGGTTTTAGTGAAGGTGATGGGACTCTATGATGGTTGTTTGTTTGAGAACGCATAGGATGGACATGAGTGATTGGAATTTTTTATAACCTTTTATTTTATTGTGATTTCTATATGCACGCCACCCATGTTGGGAATTCTATGCTGAACAAAAGCATCATCACATAGGGGGTGTCTTTCCCTACTTTTTGGTGGGAGGATGGATGGTTGGACACTCACTCATCCGCTATTCCTCTTCCAAGAGTGGTTGATATTTAATAGCTTGTGATGGCCAATGTTATATTAGTGAATTATATGGTGGTTGTGATGTCCCATGTGTCTTCATGGGGAGTTGTTATGTGGAATCCCATGTGTCTTCAGGATGAGCTGTGATGTGATGTCCAATGTGTCTTCAAGATGAACAGTGATGTGATGTCCCGTGTGTCTTATGGATGAAATGTGATGTGTTTTGAGGAACATGTGTGTGATTATAGGATATTTAGTGAGGCACATGTTTGGTTGGGAGATATGTGATGTTGTAAATTTGAAAGAAGTTTGAATTTTAGGACATATGATGTTGAGGTGTGATAATGGATAATTAGAGGGAACGTGGTGCGGGGTACCTATCAATTATATTATTTAATTTATGTTACATTTCATTTCATTCATTATTTGGTGAGTTCTGTTTGGTGAGTTTGGGATGGTTAGTATACAGGTTTATGTGTTATTTGGTTCTTTTTTTCTCACATGAGATTTAGTATGATTCTTTCACATTTTCTCAAGAGACTTTGGTTTTATTACAGAGTATATTTATATGATCACCCAATGTATATAAATCAATATGTTGGTTTCGATGAGGCTTTCATAGAAAGTGATGGACCGTACTAGCTTGGATCCTGGAAGGTTGTTGTTTTTCACCATTTTCATCACTTTTGGGTATTTAATTTTGGAATATTATTTTATTTGTATCATTATTGTTTTATACATGCTTCTGTGATGGTTTTCGTTTCCCTTTTATTTTATTTCATGTATTTTTTATGGATGTTTCAATCTATATCCATATTTTGTTTCTTATAAACGGTAATGCATCTCATATTATGAG
Organism: Viscum album; assembly: GCA_963277665.1. NCBI lineage: Eukaryota > Viridiplantae > Streptophyta > Magnoliopsida > Santalales > Viscaceae > Viscum > Viscum album. The sequence continues at coordinate 1,454,237 of CAUJRU010000060.1, forward strand.
ATTTATACACCCTTGGTTCTAGTCCCCAACCCGAGTCCTACTGGATGTGGGAATTAGGGTTCATTGTCTTCCATTCATTATTATCATACCTGGATAGGTATATTTGGATGGAGGGAGTCATGAAATAGTGGTATCAATAGAATTTTTGAGAGATATGATAGTGTATGGAGTTATGCATACTAAGAATTTCATGGGGTGGTATGGATATAGTTCTCGTTGACCATGGTTCATCACATATTCTAGGGATACCGGCGCGGACATGGGATTTTACCCCACCCCCATATGATTTAGTGAACAGACTCTGATCTTATAGAATGACTATGTGAGATAGACCTACATGAAGGGTAGAGAACAAGGAATGGTACATTCATCATATTGACTTGTCTTCTTTTTTGAATTGGGGTTTTTGGTAATGATTGAATTGATAAAAAAAGTATTAAAATATATCTTCATAAAAATTTTACACTTCCCAAAGGATAAAATCATTGTATTCCTTTTATCTATGGCTCTTATTAATCATTCATGTGTGGCTTAGGAATTTGAGGATCAATATTCTAATGTGGTTGATCCACGTAGGGTGGATCTGGTAGAGGAGGAAGATTAGTGGCATAAGATGTTGGATGATTTCTTGTGGAAGGAATTGGGGAAATATGATGCTATTATTTTAGACATGGAGATATAGATCTGGATAGAAGAGCTAAATATCACTTTCAGTATAATATAGGGATTAATTGGGTACTTGGTCCCTATCACAGGCAGTCAAATACTAGGAGTTATGTGTCAATGGTCGAAGCTGTATCTGGGAGAGCTGATGTAGGTAGATGTTTTGTTGTACAAATTCTAGTAGGAGTTTCGAGTAGAGTTCATTTCCTTGACCATGAAAGTTATAAATATTCTGGAGTGTTATTCTATTTAACATGGGGATTGTTAGTATGAGAACTAGAAATCATGTTCAAGTACATTCTGTGTTTTTTCCTATATCTATTTCCATATTAGGATTCTTGGATGATATGTATTGAAAAAGAACTTCTTCCTCCTATCCAGTATAAAGTTACTCATTTTAGGTTGCGGACATATCTAGAGGTTTAGACAAATGAATAGGTGATCTGGGCGATTCAACCCTAGGGAGGCTTACCAAGAGAGGGTATTCAACCGTCTTCTTTGAGAGGTAGAGTTGGTGGGGTCTAGTCTCAGGCATCATGTGCTTCTAGGTTTTCACTAGAAGGGAGTTGACCTCAACAACATTATTTCCTACATTCTAGTTCTTATAGTTATCATTATTTTCCTGGGATCTTTGTTCCACTATGTTTTGGTTGATGGTTTCATGGTCATCATTGTATACAGTGTTTATTAGTTCCTTGATCTCAATTTGGTGCAGGTGGACAGGTTCAGTTCGAGCATCAAGAAAAATTACTAGTTAAAATGCTTCAGCAGTAAGGGCATCCTGAAATTTGCACCACTAAGGGGAGACAGACTAGGTAGAGGCCATCCTCAGGATGGTCCACTTGTTTGGGGAACACGAACTAATCATAGACATGGAGGTGGTAATTATAATAGAGTGAGATGATATGGGTATGGTCATTTTCTCATAGTAAAGGCAACTTTTGTAGAGGGGCCAAAGATCATTAGATGTACAATCAGTTTGTTTATTACCCATGATTCACCCTTGTTTGATTCAGGATCCTCACACTCCACTATTTCCCCCACTCTATCCCATGATCTCTATTTATATATATATATTATTTACATTCCCCTTATGTTGAGTATGATAATAGGAGGCCATAACCGTTTGTTTGATATTTCCTTGGGTGTAGAATGATGATGGGATCACATCGTTCCAGTAGGGATCATTGATTGATATATATGCAGTCATATTATGTCATCATTAGAATTGACTAGTGGTATTCCATACATGTTTTTATCAACTAATTCCATAGGATAATCTTGTTTCCAAATGTGGATGTCCAATGTTTGGTTTTCATTGGTGAGAAGGGTTATTAGGTGGGAAGTCAGTGTGTGAAGCCCCTTCATTCATTGTTTGCTGAGTTTCAGATATAATCGACAGATTTTATGACAATGAAGGTTCCCAAGGTTTTTTAGGACATCCAATATATTTTTCCTGAGTTGGTTTTGAAGCCACCCCCTCGATGTGGTGATGAGTTCATAACAGACTTACAACCATGTTCTTCGATTTTGATTGATTCTTATCAAATGGAACCTTCTAAATTGTGGGATTTGATGGTTCAGGTGGATGAAATGATCATTAGGTTTTTATCAACCCTAGTGTGTTTCCATGGGGTGATCCAGTGTTGTTTAGAAAGAAGGATTACAATGTTCTGAGGTTTTCCATAGTCTGTATGTGGTTGAATCAAGTCTCGGTCAAAAACAATTACCTCTTCCAAGGATAGAAGAAATTTTCCACCTGTTGATAGGAAGGGGATTGATTTATATGATCTATATATGGTCCAAATATCACATATTAAGGGGTAAGGATGGTGATATCACGAATACTATTTTCATATGTAGGAATGGGAACTTCGAGTTGATGTGTGGATATTCAGTGTTACAAACACAACAACCATGTTCATGGTTCCAATGAAATATGCATCCCATGATTTTATGGTTTGCGTTTTCATCATATTGATGGATGATATCCTAATCTACATAAGGTCATAGAAAGGGAATTTCAAGGATATTAGAAATTCCTTTCATGTTATTTGATTCCACCAGCTCTATGGAAGGTTGTCCAACTGTATGTTCTAGACAAGAGAGGTTCATTTCATCATGCAGATGGTGTATCAATAGTTTGTGGAAATTGGAAATTTTATGGTTGATGATGTTGCTTACGGGGAATCACCCTAGAACATGGCACATGTTCGTAGTTTCCTTGGTCAATTGGAAAATTATCGGATTGTTGTACCTGATTTTTCTTATGTTTCAGCACCATTAACAACTTAATACAATAAAGACCATGATTTGTTCTTGAGTGATCAGATCTAGGTAGCGTTCGATTACTTGAAGGAGAACTTGGTTAGCACTCTAGTTCTCTGGTTTCATGTGGAAGGTGTGTAGTTTGGGATGTTTTGTGATTCTTTTCTTCAAGCATTGGGATTCATGGTAATGTAGAAACTCATATTGACCACTTATGAGTCTAGGAAGTTACATTACCATGAGTGAAACTTTGCAACTCATTTTTTGGAGCTATCAACATTTGTGTTTACACTTATGTTATAGCTACATTACCTAATTTTGGAGCGCTTTGTAGTCTATGTGTGTAACACATATTTTTGGTATATTTATATCTAGCATTATATAACCTCGTGACAATAAAGGTGAATGGATTTTCTTCTTTACAATGATTAATAGATATCCTACAACTCAAGAAATTAGAATATTTTGGCTAACTCTTGGAGAAGAAATTCACAGAAGGATTTCATTCTAGAATTTGGGGATACTTAGAGAGAAATAAATGAGTTGGAATCCATAAACATATATGTAATATAATATGGTGGTAGATTATTTATTTTAATTGAAGGTTCGTTATTATTTGTTGTGGTTATTATAGAATTCTTAGTGGGGAGACTCAGAGGCAAAGGTGATACACGATTGTGATAGCCATGGTGGTGCTCTGGAGGGATGGTCGAGAGATGGAAATAAAAAGGATTTTTTTTCATGGGAGGTTCTTCATTATTATAGAGATGTACAAGGGAATTATTTGTGAGTTCTATAGATTACCATTGGTTTTACACCTATGAATTTATAAGATGTATCATTGCATGATGATATAGGTTTTGGGGCTGGGGTTGAAACAGGATGTGCTGGAGGTTGTGAAAATGTGTTTGGTTTGCCAGCATGTAAAGGCCAGACATCGAGTTCATGGTGGTGTGTTGTAGTCCTTGGATGTTCCCATTTTGAAATGGGATGAAATATCAATGTATATATTCAAATGGTTACCCATAGAAGATTGAGATTGAAATTTTTTCTCGGATATAGTGAATTTATTGACGAAATCAACCCCCTTCTTAACAATCAAGGAGTTGTGAAAGGAGGATTCCACAAAAAAGAAGTATCTGGATGAGGTGGTGTAGTTTCATGAAGTTTCAATGTACATTTTCTCATAACATGACACAATTTTTGTAACGCCCCGACCCAATTTACCTAGAGTCAGTGCATTATTACATAACATTGGCATGATCACAAGAAAGATCAAATCTTGAAAGACCGATTGGTTTAGTATCCTTGGAAACACTAGATATATTCATAAAGTTTTACATTATATCATAAAGTGAAAAACTACTAAAACAACATAGTCTCCATATTCCACACGCATATCCCCAGATACTATCCCTGTAGGTCATTCATAACATACTTCTTCACATCCTGGGAAAAATAAAACATAGAAAAGGGGTGAGCTCAAATGCCCAGTAAGGATAACATAATAGCGGAAACTTTCAAAAATAAGTATAAACATTTAAGGCAATGTATAACTAAAACAAAAGCCTTTTAAACTTGAACTTAAACATAGTATGGCAAAAGTAAAATGAAATAATTCCATTTACTTATTCACACGGATATTCTACTAATCGAATAATCACATGCAATATCAATAACCACTTTCATAATGATGGAATTCATAATGCCAGACTATCATAACCACATAGCCAAGGCCTCGTGCCGAGACTAAAAATAAGTTATTTCCAAGGCCTTGTGCCAAGACACTAGTTTGTCTCATGAGACCTACCGATGCATCGAGGAGCTATAGCAGGCTCCACCCGTCACATATTAAGTCCAATGCATTCCCATATGAAAAGGTTTAATCATAACATAAACATTCGTATTAAAACTAGCATACGAAATGTCAATACATTCACCATAAACCATGAATGGTATAAAAATAACACATCCACAGTCAAAAATATCACAAAAACTTCAATACAATATAGAAGTTTTGTATCATAATAAATCAACGTAAAATCCATCAAAGGATGTTGACATAGATGAAATCAAAACTCTTTTTAGAGAAATATCTCTTTCTATTTTAAAATCGTTTAACAGTCATATATTTATAAAATAAAACATTTTCTTTGAAAATATTCTTATAATCTTGTAAGGGAAGCTTCGATGATTTTATAACGGCGGAAAATAGCCGCACCCGCCTTATAAGTTAAAAAAACATTCTTACCTTAATTTTGTCGAAAAGGTTAAAATGCACCTTGTCTGGAAATGACGGAAAGATTCCTTTATAAACCAATTATAAAAATTCAAACAAGGGTATAAATGACTTTAACCCATATTCTTGTAAATAGTAAAAATGTTTTGAAATACATTTTTAAGAAACATGGGTGTGGATGATAAAGAGATCCCAGTAGATTATTACGTATAAACCACCTCGGATAATGAAGAGATTGTGAAATAACCCTTAACTTGTACTTTTCCTTGGTTGGGGTAGGTTAACCTCCTGTATAATGGTGAAATAATTGTTATTAAATTATACAAGAATCATATATATTAATATGATATCATATATGATCTTTTAAGATTGATTTGTTAATAATATCTTAGAATTATCGTCGTTTCGGGTGTTAACTTACTTGTATATGTTTTGTTACATAAGCCATGTTTGTTATGGATATGTTGTATCTTATTCATATCCAGAATGATATCAAGTCCTTAAACATCATTTTTAAATCATCAAATGATAATTATACTTTAATGGATACAATGGAGAATGAATCTTATCGCTTTCGTGGAGACGGTAGTCCGTACGTACGCACGAGCGACAATATCATTTTTTGATATTAAAATAATATATAAATGGATGGTATATCATATATACAGAATCATTAACATGTTATATTTTTTATTTACATGAGTTACACATCATTATTATACCCATCCACATAATAATATATTGAATAACAATTACACCACGACGTGGAGACGGTAAGCCGTACGTACGCACGTATGGTGACATGTTATTCAAAGGGTGGATAGAATACTGAATATGGTTGTACCATATTTATAATAAAATCACAGTAAATATAAGATACTGGAGTTATTATTTTAGAATGGTAATACCAAAGAAATAATAAGTGGAAGAAGAAAGGAACTTGAAAAGGGGTGGTGAAAACATTACCTCTTCTTCGAGTTCTTCCTTTTGATTTGATCAAAAGGGATCCTTAGGTTGGATTTCTAATCAAAATAAGGCCTCTAGGTTGTAGTGGGGGAGGTTGGGAGAGTATTTGGGCAGAGTTTGGCCGAAACAAAAGGCTTTGAAGGTGTGAAGAAATGAGAAGGAGGAGTGCCCTTTTATAAGAGGGGTGAGGGGCACCTTTGGAAAAGCTAGAAATATTAATTTATAATAAATTCATATTCGATTTATAATGGCTCCAAAGTTGATTATTTAAATGTTAAGGTGGGTATAGGTCTAAAACAACTCAACCAATAGAATTTATATAGGTTTGGGTCATTATATTAACCTTATCTTTAATTATTAACTCTAAGTTAATTAGTTTCACTTTTACAATGTCTCTTTGTATTTTTATATTATATGGTTAATAAACTAACCATATACATCCAAGAGACCCCCAAGTGGTCCATTCATGATGAACCTATCATGATATAAGTCTCTTGGCCGAAACAAAGATTTTTAAGAATTTAATATCAATTAAAAATATAATATTTGTTTTAAAAACTCTTTTATGTCAATTTTGACACTATTCAATAATTGATTTTTGTAAAAATCATAACAGAATTATTACTTATAAAAAAGTTAATTGAATCAATCCTGACATGTCATATTAACCTAGAAAATTAGTGTAATTCCTAAAAAGTCTCAAATTATATTTATTTGTGTATTTATAATATCATTTATTTTAATTTTTCACTATTATGGTAATTACTGCATCATCATTGTGTCATAATTAAATTAAATTATTTAAAGTCTAAAAATTATAAATAAAATATCCTTATGTAAGAAATCTTGTTAGATTTCTAATGAATATTTACAATCCATTTTATTCTATGTATAACCCTATATTAAAATTGTCTTAGTAAATAAACTTTGATTTTAATTCTTTTAACTCTTCTTTGAATTAAATAATAATAAATGTCCTAATCTAATCCAAGTGGACCTAAATGATACTATTTTATTCCTAAGGCTGTTTGGGTCGAGATACACTTGTCCAATAGAATTAGGACATGTGTTAGGGTAATATTAATATCATTTCTACCCTTAATTACCCTATTTAATTTTAACCGTGGTAAATAAAAGTAAAAAGTTACTATTCACCAAAAAATTATTTTCATCTCATTGAACCACATTTTACTTCTTGATATTAACCGTGTCTCTCGGATTTTCGAAATTCCATTCACAAAAGCGGTAAAATTATGTTTTATGAAAAATTTAGTTTTTTAACTACCACTTAGTAGTTTCACTATTCATCAAAAATTGAAGTTTTTCAGAACAATGCCAAAATTTCACCCTAAGCTATAATTGATATTCTGAATTCAAAAATGATGTCTATTTTACAAAATTCCAAACATATAAGTTGAATTAATTAATTTTATAATTAATTCCCGCTGTCACAAAAAATATCGTGTTTTTAAGAAACAATATATATCAAAAGATTGATAATTGTTTATGTCTAATTTCAAAGTAAAATTAATTATAATGAACACCATTTGATAAAATGGTAAAAATATATTCTAATTATACTTTAAAACCACTCAATAATATAATTTATCACTATAAATTATTTTGATTAAAAAAGTTGTTTTTAAGTATTTTTCACTGTTCATAAAAAATGGAAGTTCTCAGAAAAATACCAAAAATTCAACTTAGGATAATTTTGATATTCCGAATCCAAAAATGAAGTCCATTTTGAAATATAAAATATATATAATTTCAAAAAGCAGGTATTTCTATTCATAATGGCTAGTTTTATTGGTTGTGGTGTGTTAGAACTCGATGTTGCGTACAACACACGCTATCGCATTATTAAAAGAGAAGCGTACCGTAGAAGCTTGGGAGGTTACATTCTCCCCTCCTTCAAATAATTTCGTCCTCAAAATTTCTTGAATAGTTATCACATGAAAAGACTCGGGTGGTTCTTTATCATAAGTTCCTCAGGTTCCCACGTTGCCTCTTCCATCTTATGGTTTCTCCACAAAACTTTTACCAGACGCGTCATCCAGTTTCTCAGAACTTGTTCTCTCGTATCAAGAATCCTGACGGGCTCTTCACAATAGGATAGATCGGGTTCTAGTTCTAATTCCTCATAGGTGAGTACATGCGTTGGGTCAGACATGTATTTCCTCAATAGAGACATGTGGAACACATCGTGAACTTTGGAGAGACTTGGCGGCATTGCCAATCGGTATGCTACCGCCCCAATTCATTCTAGAATTTCGAAGGGTCCGATGTACCTGGGACTCAATTTACCTTTCTTACCAAAACGTATGACTCCCTTCCATTGAGATACCTTCAGGAAAACATGATCACCGACTTAAAATTCCAAATCCTTCCTTCGATTATCGGCATATCTCTTCTGCCTACTTTGAGCTGCTTTGATGTGATTTTGGATTACCTTCACCTTTTCCACCGTTTCCTCCACCAGTTCTGGGCCTACAAGTTTTCTTTCACCAACGTCATCCCTGTTGGATCGAATAGTCGATATAAAAGTCTATTAGATGGAACAATACAATAGGGGGGGTGAATTGTAGGTTTAAAAACTTTGAGTTTTAGTAACAAAGAGATTAGTTTAAATGATCTTAAACTAATACAAATACAAACACCCACAAATGTATTGAATGTAAAAGGTATGATGTATTGTAATACTATTGTAAAGCAAAACAATTGTATTCAAGGTGAACACAATAATCAGAGTAATACAAATATGAATGATTCTACCTTAAAGCGTATAGAACCAATCAATACAATATGTAATGGAATGATTGTAATTGAAACAATTACAATTGAATATGTAAGGAAGAAAGAAACAATACAAATCCCTTTCTAATACAACAGCGGAAAAGTAAAAGTAATACAATTCTTTTAACCCAAAGAGAAGGGTTATCCTTTCACCTAGGATAAAAGGTCTGTCTCACCAACACCCTGGTGAGCCCTCGATACGATGATCGGCACTTCTGTCTGCCTATCCTCGGCAGTCCTCGATACGATGATCGGCTCGTCTGTCTGCCTATCCCCGGCAGCCCTCGATACGATGATCGGCTCGTCTGTCTGCCTATCCCCGGCAGCCCTCGATTTTGCAGGTAATCAGCACCTCTGTCTTTCAATTACTTGAAAGCCCTCGATACGATGATCGGATGCACAAGGCTGATGAGAGAAGTCACAGTGTCTCTCTCTAAAAACTTCGTAGTTCACAGAGTCTCTTCGTTCATCAGTTCATCAGTGTTTTCTCAGCTTCAAATGACCTCCTATTTATAGGCCTCAGGTTCCAACGGTCATATTGCCTCCAACGGTCATATTGAAACAGAAAGCACGACATCGTTTTAATTAGTATATAACTAACTCAACGACATCGTTTCGTTAGGATAAGAGATATATAGAAATGTAAAACATGAGTACGATTCATATGCAGAGAGAGTTTTTGACAAAGTACCACAACAAATAATGATTATCTGAATAGCAAAGTCAGTACGATACGATTGACAGAGTCAGTACGATACGTTTGACAGAGTCAGTACGATACGTTTGACAGAGTCAGTACGATACGTTTTGGTCGGTACGATCAACATCGTACGATACGATAAACATGATAAAAGACAATTTGTTATTTACAAACATATGATAGAATACATTTGAGATTTCCAAAACATGACATAGAATATATATGTGATTTCCAAAACATGATGTAAAATCCAAAAGAAGACTTTTGACTTAACAATCTCCCCCTTTTTGGAAAGCACAAACACACAAAGTAAATGAAACAAGAAATACTTATCTCCCCCTGAGTTATTGAAAACTCTTCTGAATAAGAAAATTGAATACAACTAACTCCCCCTTAGGTATTGACTTTCCTAAGGATTGTATTCATAGATTTTCCTTAAGAGTATTGTAATGCATTCTCCCCCTTTGTAAAACAACCTTTGCTTTGTAAATATTCTCCCCCTTTGTGATTTACAAAAAGAAAGGAGGAATCTCGGATTGTCTGGAAGAGTTAGTGAAGTAATACAAGACAATGGACAAAAGAGAAAGGATTATAAGAGTTATTACAAAACAAACAGGTTCCAAAAGAAACAAATACAACAATCATTTGTTTTCTCTTTCCTTCTCCTTCTTTATAAGCTCATGAAGCACAGCTTTCATCTTCTTGATCTCCTTCTTGTCTTCAGAAATTGATTCACCCTGAGTTTTGAGAAGCTCCTGTTGATCCACAAAAATCTGATCTTGATTTCTGATGGTCTCCTCCTGTACTCTGATTACTTCTTCAAGGGTAACAATTCTGTTTTGCAGAGTCTTGTTATCCTTAGACAACTCGGAATTTTGATTCTTCAGTAAAACCATTTCATCTTTGAAAGATGAAACCTTCGAGAATTCAGATTGGAAAGCATTCATCCTCTCTTGCAAATCTTTCACTGAAGGAACATCGGCTCTTTGAGACGACAAAAGGTTCAGCCTTTCAATTGTTTCTTTATCAAGCTTGTTGAAAGCAATTGCAAGCTCATTTGATAACCTTCTTATATCTTCAATAGCAATCTCATGGTCATTGATTGAGCTCTCTGTTTTGTACGACCACTTGGTCATCTTATTACAAGCTTTCTTATGAGCAACTGAGATTTCCGAAAGAACTTTCAGATCGGCTTCTACTGACAAAACTTTCTTCCTCAATTCTTTCACAGATCCAAACTTCTTTCTCTGATTTTCAGTAATAAAATCAATCTTTCCTTCCAGCCTCGGGAAATAAGGAATTGTTTTCTCCATTCTTCTCAAAACTTGAACAATGTAATCACTCTTCTTGAGAGAGATCGTATGCTCTGAATCAGTATCTTCATCGTACGATGCTAGTTCATACGATCTGCTTGAATCAACAACTGGCTGTTTCCCTTTCGCTTTTTCTTTCTGTTTTCTTTCATCTTCCACTCTGTCACTAATGACAACTACTTTATCAGATTGAGAAGATTGAGCATCTTTCTTTTCTTGAGATGACATCCTGTCCGGAGATCTTTCCTGATCGGCATGAGGAGTTTGTTGAACAACTTCGCTCAGCTTTTGAAGCGATTCCTCTCTACATTTCTTTGAACTTTGAAGAAATTCTAAAAGAAAATCTCCTTCTTCTACTTCCACTTCTTCTATCACTTGTTTTCCTTTTTCATTCTCAGGCAAACTCTGTACGATAGGCTCTTGATGCACTTCCACAGTTAGTTGAGCACTAGAATCTTCAACTGCTTTCAAGACTTTAGAAATATCAAAGTCCTGAGCCTTTCTTTTCAAAAGAGTCTTCTTTTTCTTTTTAGCTTGAAGGGTTTCTTCTACCCTTATTCTTTCTGCAAAGGCCTCAGCAGGATCAAGACCAAACTTCGGATCGCCTTCTTTTCTCTGTTCCTTGTCCTTTCTCCATTTGGATACAACTTCCTTACTGTACCTCGGCTTCTTCTTCGGCTTTGAACTAGTCTGCGGATCAGACTTTCCAATTGTTGGATCGAATAGTCGATATAAAAGTCTATTAGATGGAACAATACAAGAGGGGGGGTGAATTGTAGGTTTAAAAACTTTGAGTTTTAATAACAAAGAGATTAGTTTAAATGATCTTAAACTAATACAAATACAAACACCCACAAATGTATTGAATGTAAAAGGTATGATGTATTGTAATACTATTGTAAAGCAAAACAATTGTATTCAAGGTGAACACAATAATCAGAGTAATACAAATATGAATGATTCTACCTTAAAGCGTATAGAACCAATCAATACAATATGTAATGGAATGATTGTAATTGAAACAATTACAATTGAATATGTAAGGAAGAAAGGAAACAATACAAATACCTTTCTAATACAACAACGGAAAAGTAAAAGTAATACAATTCTTTTAACCCAAAGAGAAGGGTTATCCTTTCACCTAGGATAAAAGGTCTGTCTCACCAACACCCTGGTGAGCCCTCGATACGATGATCGGCACGTCTGTCTGCCTATCCTCGGCAGTCCTCGATACGATGATCGGCTCGTCTGTCTGCCTATCCCCGGCAGCCCTCGATACGATGATCGGCTCGTCTGTCTGCCTATCCCCGGCAGCCCTTGATTTTGCAGGTAATCGGCACCTCTGTCTTTCAATTACTTGAAAGCCCTCGATACGATGATCGGACGCACAAGGATGATGAGAGAAGTCACAGTGTCTCTCTCTAAAAACTTCGTAGTTCACAGAGTCTCTTCGTTCATCAGTTCATCAGTGTTTTCTCAGCTTCAAATGACCTCCTATTTATAGGCCTCGGGTTCCAACGGTCATATTGCCTCCAACGGTCATATTGAAACAGAAAGCACGACATCGTTTTAATTAGTATATAACTAACTCAACGACATCGTTTCGTTAGGATAAGAGATATATAGAAATGTAAAACATGAGTACGATTCATATGCAGAGAGAGTTTTTGACAAAGTACCAAAACAAATAATGATTATCTGAATAGCAAAGTCAGTACGATACGATTGACAGAGTCAGTACGATACGTTTGACAGAGTCAGTACGATACGTTTGACAGAGTCAGTACGATACGTTTTGGTCGGTACGATCAACATCGTACGATACGATAAACATGATAAAAGACAATTTGTTATTTACAAACATATGATAGAATACATTTGAGATTTCCAAAACATGACATAGAATATATTTGTGATTTCCAAAACATGATGTAAAATCCAAAAGAAGACTTTTGACTTAACAATCCCAACAGGTTGGTGTACGACATCTCGTTCCGTATAAAGCTTCATATGGTTCCATCTGAATACTCGAATGGAAGCTATTGTTATATGAAAATTCTACTAGAGGTAAATATTGATCCCACATACCCTGAAAGTCAAGTGAGCAAGATCTCAACATGTCTTCTGAGGTTTGAATAGTCCATTCTGATTGTCCGTCTGTCTGAGGGTGTTAAGCAGTGCTCAAATGAAGTTCAGTATCCAGGGATTTCTGAAGACTTTTCCAGAATCTTGAAGTAAAATGGGGATCACGATCAGAAACAATCGATAGGGGTACTCCATGAAGTCTCACAACTTCATTAATATATAGTCTTGCTAGACGTTCTAGGGGTAGATCTTCTCTTATAGCAAGAAAATGTGCTGACTTGGTAAGACGATCAACAATAACCCATATTTCATCATTCCTTCTAGGATTCTTTGGTAGCCCCATGACAAAGTCCATCGAAATATTGTCCCATTTCCACTCCGGTATGGGAAGAGGTTGCATGACTCCTCTAGGCTGTTGCCTTCCAGCTTTCACTTGTTGACAAACCATACATCATGACACAAAAGCAGCAATCTCCCTCTTCATGTTGTCCCAAAAAAAATGTTCCTTCAAATCTCTATACATTTTGGTGCTCCCAGGGTGTATAGAGAAATTGGAACTATGAGCATCATCCAATAATTCCATTTTTAGATCAGGTATATCGGGAACACAAAGTCTCTTCCCAAATTTCAAAATTCCATCTTCATACACAAAGTCTCTCAGTCTCCCATCATTCACAACTGTAATCTTCTTTTGAAATTCATCATCATCGGTCTGAGAACTCTTAATCCTTTCTAGTAAAGATGGTTTGGCAACCATTTGAAAAAGCATTGATGTTTCACCTTCCCTGGTTATTCCTATGTCCATCTTCACTAGATCCATCAAAATTGGATCCCTTTCAATTCTCATCACGTTCAAAACTCCATGGTCTTTTCTGCTCAAAGCATCTTCCACCTTGTTTTCTTTCCTCGGGTGGTAGTGTATCGTACAATCATAATCCTTGAGTAATTCAAGCCATCTCTTTTGCCTCATGTTGAGTTCGTTTTGTGAGAAAATATACTTCAAACTCCTTGTGATCAGTATAAATCTCACATTTTTCACCATAGAGGTAGTGCCTCCATATCTTCAAAGCAAAGATCACAGCTGCTAACTCGAGATCATGAGTAGGATAGTTTTGTTCATGAATTTTCAACTGTCGTGATGCATAGGCAATAACTCTATCATTCTGCATAAGGAAACAACCAAGTCCTTTCTTCGATGCATCACTATAAATAACAAACCCATCATTCCCCGATGGAAGAGTCAATATAGGAGCATTGACTAATCTTCCCTCCAGTTATTCGAAACATTCTTCACACTCTTTTTTCCAAACAAATTTAACCACTTTACGTGTGAGCTTCGTTAATGGGTTAGCCAATCAGGAAAAATTCTAGACGAAACGCCGATAATAACCTGCCAAACCAATAAAACTACGTACCTCAGTTATACTCGTAGGTGCTGGCCATTCTTGGATCGCCTTGGTCTTAGAAGGATCAACAGAGATTCCATCTTTAGAGACAATATGGCCAAGAAAAGAAATCTCATGAATCCAGAATTCACACTTACTAAACATCCCATATAATTCATGTCTTCTCAGAGTCTTCAGGATAATGTGCAAGTGATTTTCGTGATCTTCGTAGCTTTTGGAGTATACCAAGATATCATCAATAAATACCACCACAAATTCATCATGATACTCCTTGAAAACTCTATTCATCAGATCCATGAATACAGAGGGTGCATTAGTCAGTCCAAAAGGCATTATAGTAAACTCGTAATGACCGTACCTGGTTCGAAATGCTGTCTTCGGAATGTCTTCCTTCTTCACACACAACTGATGGTATCCAGATCGAAGTTCAATCATTGAAAAGTATTGAGCTCCATGTAGTTGGTCAAATAAATCATCAATGCGTGGTAGGGGATACTTTTTCTTTATTGTTATAGCATTGATCTCCCTATAGTCGATACATAACCTCATAGATCCGTCTTTCTTTTTAACAAAAAGAACATGGGATGCCCATGGAGAAACACTAGGGAGAATAAATCCCTTATTACTCAATTCCCCTAGTTGTTTGTTTAGTTCAACTAATTCTACAGTGGCCATTTTATAAGGGATATTTGATATAGGCCTTGATCCAGGAATTAAATCAATGGAAAACTCAACTTCTCGTTCTGGAGGATGTCCAGGTAAATCTTCCGGAAATACATCTACCAATTCTTTCACAACAGGTACATCCTCTATTTGAAAATTCCTTTCCTCACCGACAGTTATTTCATTCTCTTCCTCCCCAATAATTGAATTTAGTTGAGCTACTGGGGGTGGATCTAAATAAGAATTAGGTGGTGATGATTCTGCTCTAAAGATAAGGTGTTCCTTATCATTATCATCAAAAATCCTAACCTTTTTCTTCTTACAATAAATCTTCACATAATAGTCCGAAAGCCAGTCCATACCGAGGATTATATCAAACTCAATCATAGGTATGACGATGAGATCAGTAGATAAAGAAAATTTATGTGCTCTAATGGGGACTGATTCACAAAACTTTGTTGCAATGATACTTCTCTTAGGAGTTTTAACTGACAACTCCTTTGTTAAATCAAATTGGAAATATCTAATTTTCATAGAAAACTGGGAAGATATGAAACAATGCAATGATCCAGAATCAAATAATGCATTTTCTAAACTTGAGGAAACCATTAAATTACCTGCCACCACGTCTTTCTGAGCTTCTACCTCAGCAGTAGTGATAGCATAAGCCTGACCTTGATCCCTTGGCATTTTCTGAGGTAATTTCTCTTGAAGCTTAGGATATTCAATTGCATAATGCCCCATCTCCCTGCAATTATAGCACTGAACATTGGTAGCTTCCTTCTTCCCTTTGCAATCACGAGATTGGTGGCCTTTTTCACCACATTTGTAACAGACGCACATTCCCTTCAAGCAAGTACCGGGGTGTTTCTTCCCACATTTACCACAGGATGGATATTCAACCTTTCCTTTATTCCCCTTATTTTCATTCCCAGATTGATCAGTAAGCCTCTTCTTCTCTTGTTATTCTTTAAAGTCATAAGACTTAGAGAATTCCTTTTCAGTCTTGATAGTACATGAGACAATGTCTTCGTATGACGAGAAGGATTGTGAGACTAATGCTCGATGGAGAAATGGTTTTAACCCATCAAAGAAACGATCAATATTACTTCTTGGATTACGTATATAATCACTAGCATACCTTGCTAACCTTGTAAAGTTAGCCTCATACTTCGTGACATTCTCATCCTCCTTCTGTCTCAGACTCAGAAATTGCCTTTCCATATCTGCTCGATGGTCGCTAGGAAAGTATTTTTCTAAAAATAGATCTTTGAACTCCCTCCATTCCATATTTGATACTTCATCATCTTCCTTCGTATTTTGAATCAATGACCACCATTGATCAGCATCTCCAGTGAGGCGGTAAACTGCCATGATAACTTTTTCCCTTTCATTACTCCCCAAAGCCTGAAATATTTTCTCTAGGGAAAATATTCATTGCTCAGCTACTAAGGGATTTTTACTCCCATTGTACATTGGTGGTTGTTGCCTCATGAATCGATCTAACATTGGTCCTCCACGCTGTGGATCAGGGTGCTCCATACGGGTAAGGTTATTATTCATAACCTGAGTGAGTTGTCCCAGTATGGTGATTAGCTGATCGGCACTAGTTGCATCACCAGCTCCACTATAATTATCTCGTGCAGGAGGGAAATCCCTACATGGAGTTCGTGTATTGATATGATTTCCATTTCTTCCACTAGGCTTCATTTCTAAACAATGGCATAAACTAGATCAGTTTACGAATCAAAATACATAATCCCATACTTATAAAACACTTAACATAAATTCAACTATTTATGGACGTAATCCATAATCATAAAAATGTTTTCTTTGAGGAAGTATATACTCATAAACCCTTCATAATGATTTGTAAATAAAATGAGAGTTATCCTAAGCATATCCCCTGAGAGTGTCGTAACCAAGAGTAGAGCAAGGGCCGTTGTCATGCACCAGTTCCCGTTCGAGTCTAGCTCAAAGCGGTGTTTTCGGGTTTTACCCCTAGGTACATCTGTGCTAGAGCCTCCTCTACCTCCTCGTATCCAGACAGGGATGTATTTCTCGGAAAACTCACAAAATCTCTACAATAGCAAAATTCTAGGAAGTTCTTCTATATTAATCCTCAAAGTTCATCTTAGGATACTAATCCTCAAAGTTCATCTTAGGTCTACGTGCTCTAATCAAAGTTTATCTAAATCTGGCTTCCAAGGTTTGTACTAAACTTCCTCTGATACCAATTGTAACGCCTCGACCTCAGTTACCTAGAGTCGGTGCATTATTACATTACATTGGCATGATCACAAGAATGATCAAATCTCGAAAGACCGATTGGTTTAGTAGCCTTGGAAACACTAGATATATTCATAAAGTTTTACATTACATCATAAAGTGAAAAACTACTACAACAACATAGTCTCCATATTCCACACTCATATCCCAAGATACTATCCCTGCAGGTCATTCATAACTTACTTCTTCACATCCTAGGAAAAATAAAACATAGAAAAGGGGTGAGCTCAAATGCCCAGTAAGGATAAAAATGTAGCGGAATCTTTCAAAAATAATCATAAACATTTAAGGCAATGTATAACTAAAACAAAAGCCTTTTAAACTTGAACTTCAACATAGTATGGAAAAGGTAAAATGAAATAATGCCATTTACTTATTCACATGGATATTCTACTAATCGAATAATCACATACAATATCAATAACCACTTTCATAATGATGGAATATATAATGCCAGGCTATCATAACCACATAGCCAAGGCCTCGTGCCAAGACTACAAATAAGATTTTTCCAAGGCCTTGTTCCAAGACACTAGTTTGTCTCATGAGACCTACCGATGCATCGAGGAGCTATAGCGGGATCCACCCGTCACATATTAAGTCCAATGCATTCCCATATGAAAAGGTTTAAACATAACATAAACATTCGTATTTAAAATAGCATACGAAATGTCAATAATTTCACCATAAACCATGAATGGTATAAAAATAGCACATCCACAGTCAAAAATATCACAAAAACTTCAATACAATATATAAGTTTTGTATCATAATAAATCAACGTAAAATCCATCAAAGAATGTTGACATAGATGAAATCAAAACTCTTTTTAGAGAAATATCTCTTTCTATTTTGAAATCATTTAAGAGTCATATATTTATAAAATAAAACATTTTATTTGAAAATATTCTTATAATCTTACAAGGGAAGCTTCGACGATTTTATAACGGCGGAAAATAGCCACACCCGCCGTATAAGTTAAAAAAACATTCTTACCTTAATTTTGTCGAAAAGGTTAAAAAGCACCTTGTTTGGAAAATGACGGAAAGATTCCTTTGTAAACCTCTTATAAAAAGTCAAACAAGGGTATAAATTACTTTAACCCATATTCTTGTAAATAGTAAAAATGTTTTGAAATACATTTTTAAGAAACATGGATGTGGATGATAAAGAGATCCCAGTAGATTATTACATATAAACAACCTCGGATAATGAAGAGATTTTGAAATAACCCTTACCTTGTCATTTTACTTTGTTGGGGTAGGTTAAACTCCTGTATAATGGTGAAATAATTTATATTAAATTATACAAGAATCATATATATTAATATGATATCATATATGATCTTTTAACATTGATTTGTTAATAATATCTTAGAATTATCGTCGTTTCGGGTGTTAACTTACTCGTATATGTTTTGTTACATAAGTCGTGTTTGTTATGGATATGTTGTATCTTATTCATATCCATAATGATATCAAGTCCTTAAACATCATTTTTAAATCATCAAATGGTAATTATACTTTAATGGATACGATGGAGAATGAATCTTATCGTGTTCGTGGAGACGGTAGTCCGTACGTACGCACGAGCGACAATATCATTCTTTTGATATTAAAATAATATATAAATGGATGGTATATCATATATACAGAATCATTAACATGTTATATTTATTATTTACATGAGTTACACATCATTATTATACCCATCCAAATAATAATATATTGAATAACAATTACACCACGACGTGGAGACGGTAAGCCGTACGTACGCACGTATGGTGACATGTTATTAAAAGGGTGGATAGAATACTGAATATGGTTGTACCATATTTATAATAACATCACAGTAAATATAAGATACTGGAGTTATTATTTTAGAATGGTAATAACAAAGAAATAATAAGTGGAAGAAGAAAGGAACTTGAAAAGGTGTGGTGAAAACATTACCTCTTCTTCGAGTTCTTCCTTTTGATTTGATCAAAAGGGCTCCTTAGGTTGGCTTTCTGATCAAACTATGGCCTCTAGGTTGTAGTGAGGGAATTTGGGAGAGTATTTGGGCAGAGTTTGGCCGAAAAAAAGGCTTTTAAGGTGTGAAGAAATGAGAAGGAGGAGTGCCCTTTTATAAGAGGGGTGAGGGGCACCTTTGGAAAAGCTAGAAATATTTATTTATAATAAATTCATATTCGGTTTATAATGGCTCCAAAGTTGATTTTTTAAATTTTAAGGTGGTTATAGGTCTAAAAACACTCAACCAATATAATTTAGATAGGTTTGGGTCATTATATTTACCTTATCTTTAAGTATTAACTCTAAGTTAATTAGTTTCACTTTTACAATGTCTCTTTGTATTTTTATATTATATGGTTAATAAACTTACCATATACATCCAAGAAACCCCCAAGTGGTCCATTAATGATGAACCTATCATGATATAAGTCTCTTGGGCGAAACTTAGATTTTTAGGAATTTAATATCAATTAATAATATAATATTTGTTTTAAAAACTCTTTTATGTCAATTTTGACACTATTCAATAATGGATTTTTGTAAAAATCCTAACAGAATTATTACTTCAAAAAAGTTAATTGAATCAATCCTAACATGTCATATTAACGTATACAATTAGTGTAATTCCTAAAAAGTCTCAAATTATATTTATTTGTGTATTTATAATATCATTTATTTTAATTTTTAACTATTATGGTAATTACTGCATCATCATTGTGTCGTAAGTAAATTAAATTATTTAAAGTCTAAAAATTATAATTAAAATATCCTTATGTATGAAATCGTGTTAGCTTTCTAATTAATATTTGAGATCCATTTTATCTTATGTATAACCCTATATTAAATATGTTTTAGTAAATAGACATTGATTTTAATTCTTTTAACTCTTCTTTGAATTAAATAATAATAAATGTCCTAATCTAATCCAAGTGGACCTGAATGATAATATTTTATTACTAAGGCTGTTTTGGTCGAGATAAACTTGTCCAATAGAATTAGGACATGTGTTAGGGTAATATTAATATCATTTTTACCCTTAATTACCCTATTTACTTTTAACCGTGGTAAATAAAAGTAAAAAGTTACTATTCACCAAAAAATTATTTTCATCTCATTGAACCAAATTTTAATTCTTGATATTAACCGTGTCTCTTGGATTTTTGAAATTCCATTCACAAATGCGGTAAAATTAAGTTTTATGAAAAATTCAGTTTTTTAACTACCACTTAGTAGTTTCACTATTCATCAAAAATTGAAGTTTTTCAGAACAATGCCAAAATTTCACCCTAAGTTATAATTGATATTTAGAATTCAAAAATGATGTCTATTTTAAAAAATTCCAAACATATAAGTTGAATTAATTAATTTTATAATTAATTCCCGCTGTCACAACAAATAGCGTGTTTTTAAGAAACAATATATATCAAAAGATTGATAATTGTTTATGTCTAATTACAAAGTAAAATTAATTCTAATGAACACCATTGGATAAAATGGTAAAAATATATTCTAATTATACTTTAAAACCACTCAATAATATAATTTGTCACTATAAATTATTTTGATTTAAAAAATTGTTTTTAAGTATTTTTCACTGTTCATAAAAATTGGAAGTTCTCAAAAAAATACCAAAAATTCAACTTAGGATAATTTCGATATTACGAATCCAAAAATGAAGTCCATTTTGATATATAAAATATATATAATTTCAAAAATTAGGTATTACTATTCATAACAGCTAGTTTGATTGGTTGTGGTGTGTTAGAACTCGATGTTGCGTACAACACACGCTATCGCATTATTCAAAGAGAAGCGTACCGTAGAAGCTTGGGGTGTTACAATTTTTACCTCATGATTCTCAAAAGTATTGAAACATATTTTTGGCAACCTGTTACGCCCACTTCTTTCTACCAGTAGAGTGATGGAAAGGTGGAACAGACTATCCAAACATTGGAGGATATGTTACGATCATGCATCTTCGACATTGTTGGATCTTAGGTATGATACCTACCTTCTTTTTATTATAATTATATCTAACACTCTCTCATTGTCATGACCCCATTCGGGGCTCTGTATGACAGACTATGTCATTCCCTATTGTGTTGGAAAAATCTTGGTGGGATAGTTGTTCTTGGCATTGATGAGGTGCAGAGCATGATAAACAAATAAAATCTTATTTGAGATAATATTAAAGTATCTAAGGACTAGTATAAGTCTTATGATGATCTTAGAAGGATTCCCTTGAATACCGAGGTTGTGGACAAAATGTTCTTAATGGTTTCCCATGGATGAGGTTAGTGGAGGTTTTAAAGATAGAGTAAGCTTTCTCTTAGCTTTTTTGGAACCATTGAGGTGTTGGGGAGAGTTAGTGAAGTGGTGTATCAGTTGGAATTCCCACTATGGTTAGAGAGTATCAACTATTTAATTAAATCAGTCAACAGCAATGGTATCATCAAGATGAATATCATGTCATTGAATAGGGAGAGTTTAATATTGTGGATGAAACAATGTTTGTGGAAAGACTAGTATAGACCCCTGATATTCAAGAGAAGGTGTTTCATGGAAAAATAATTCCATCAATTTGTGTGTTTTGGATGTTTGATGTCATGGATTTTAGTACTTGGGATTGAGAAATGATGATGCATCCCAAGTACCCAATGTTGTTTTCTGTTTTTCCTCTATTTGGTTGTAATGTACTGCATAATACATGGTTAATGAAATGATTTGCTTTCCATGGTTTTTGATGTGTGATAAATTCTAACATATGAATATGGGGGAAACAGATTCATAATTGAGACACAATAACTAGATGGGATTAAACTCATGTGGGAGAGTCAATGAATCCTATAGTGGATTGTATATTTACATATAGGATAGAATTACCTGATTTTATTGGATGGTTCGGTTTTATGGTTTGAGTTGTTGTTGGCTTGTTCTGTGTGGATGTTGAGGTGTTTGTGTAGTGGTTTCATTGTAGTGTAGCTGTGTGATATGAGGTGTATTGTGGTTGTGCAGTGTTTTTTGTGGCTATATTTTTTGGAATGTTAGGTTTGTGATTGAATTTTAGGTATGACGAGAACCCTGAGAGGATTCTGACATGGTATTTTTATGACCCATTTTTCTTTTTGGGCTTGGATTTCGATTCTAGATGGCTAGAATCATTTGAGAGGTATCTAATGTAATGTTATGTTCCATCTCGGTCTGTTAAATTGTTAGTTTTGTTGTTTGGTGGTTTTCAGGGGATATTTCAAAAGTTTTCAATTGGATATGGAGGTGTAGCAGAACAGTTGCATGAAATACACAATGTTTTATTAAATTACATGACATGAATGTTGGTTTCACTCTTTATCCAGGGATATTTCAAGACATGTAACTTTTTGAGGTTAAATAATAAAAAGGTGACTCGTATTTTGTAATATCATAGAATCCATGGATATCACTATGTGAAATGGGATTACACAGCATGCAATTCCTTGATCCTATATGGTTTTAATAGTTTTAGACGCTTAGGATTTCTCCAAACCCCACTATAACACCCACAAATTCAAAAGTACAACTTTGGATTCAATGTTGTGTATGACATGCAACACCATGTGTAAACAGATAATATAATAACCAAATATATTAATATATATTTATTATGATAAATATATACAATATAATATATATCTTGATATTCATTTAGCATCTAGTTAGCTTGCATTACACATAAGAGTAACCTTCCTTGATAGATTGCGTTACATGCAAGATAGAGTTTCATGAGAAAATGATATATTAATAAAATATAATTTCTTAATATAATATAATATAACTATGTCATTATGTTAGAAGTTAGGAATATTATTAACTAAATTATTAAAATTAGTGTTTTATATAAATATTAAATGAATTCATTGGTTACTAATTAATGAGAAATGATATATATATATATATATATATGCTTCTGAGTGATTTTTTTCGTTATAAAAATCATTAATTACTATCACATAATTATTTTAATCAAATATATCTTTTCTATATTCAAACAATTATTTTTTATATTAATCCATTAGGTTTGATACACATAAGATAAGAACAAATCCAATTTTATACATAAAAAACTATATTTTTCGAAAGGCAATTTCACCACATTTAAATACAGTACCAATTTTAAATATGAATTTGGAAATTTTAATTGATTTAATATTTCAACATAAAAATAATATTTTAAGTGAAACATAATAATTATGATGATAAATGGGGGATGGAGACTCAAGAAGTTCAGAGCGGCGAAAACCCCAGCAAGTATTGTGATCATGGTGATAATCTTGAGAAAGCTGATGGTGCAAAGGTGAATGATGAAGATCAGATAGGGCATCATGATTTTTTCAGTCTCTGTTCCAAACGGAAATCTGAAGAATTCACTATCAAGGATGCCCTTTCTCAAGGGGGAAGCTTTGCAGATGTGACCAAGAAGTCGGGGGACATATCCTTCTTGGATCGTGATCCGAGCAATTCAGGAAGGATTATTAGAAAAGGGAGGGTCGCGCATGTTTCTGCGAATCACGCGGCTATTGAAGAACAAGTGAAATTATGCAAATTCTCAATCATTGCTCATGTGGTAATTGATAAAGGGGTTCATCCTTGGAAATTTCATGATCTCACCAACAGATTGGAGGATTTATGGGGTTTCAGTGACTGGAAAATGACGGCTATGGGAAGGGGTTTCTATCATGTTGTCTTTCCTACAGATGTGTGTAAGAGGAATGCATGGAGTCTGTGTTCCATTCCATTGAAACCTGACTTCCTTAGAATTCATGAATGGGATCGAAACTTTGACCCTAATTCTGTCAGGAATACCTTTGCACATATATGGATACGCATCCATAAGTTGAGTTGGCTTTATTGGCACCTACAAATTTTGTGGGATATTGCTTCATCAGTGGGTAATCCCATCAGGCTTGACAAGCAAACAGACAATCCAAGCTTTGGCCACTTTGCAAGGATTCTTGTTGAAGTGGATATGTCTAATACACTAGTGGAGGAGGTTGTATTCACCACACGGGATGACAGTATTAACCTGGAAATAGGCTATGTGAGGAAACCAAAATTTTGCATCAACTGTCATGTTTTTGGGAATACTATTCCTGAATGTCAGAGGAATAAGGTATGTAGTTTCTGCAACATTAGAGGGCATGATGCTGATCATTGCAGGAAAAAATCTACTGAAAATGGTCATTCTAACCCCAAGGCACCTAATCATGCAGGATGTAGTAAAGGGAATGATGCATCCGATGGTAATATTGTCATTGTTGCTCCTCCCAAAGATTCTTTCTATACTAAGACAAGTAATGGCTGTGATAGGAAATCTGAGGATGGGAAACCTGATGAGTCTGATGGGAAACCTGAAGATGAAATTGTTATTGCTCATGCTGATGATAATCATGTTCAAGGACAGGGTACAGGGATGCTTGATGCGGTGATCACTCCTAGCCACAGTGCGCAGGTGGTCCTTCGTGATTCACCTGATACATCTGTAGGGGTTACTGCCCTGACAAGACTTGGCGCCCCTACAGGGGATGAGTTACACCTTGAAGGGCGAACTGCTGGGATGGAAAGGGGTGTGTTGGATGGAGCGTTTTCACAAGTTCCCCTCGCTAAGGCTGCAAAGAGGATTCTACCAGTAACTTGGACAGCACCTGTAATCTCGTGTAACAGGTTCACGTCTCTTCCTAAGGATGAACCTGAATCTGGCCAAGGAGAAGGAACCAATATGGAGGAAAACCTCACTGCATCTGAAGAATGCGTAGCAACTGGTTATGTTGGACCCTGCACAAGGAAAAGTTATTCTCATCAATGAAAATACTCTTTTGGAACTGTCACGGCCTTGGGAACACACCCACGGTCAGAGCCCTGAGAAATATAATTCTGATCAATAAACACATGCTCCTTGGGATTGCTGAACCTAGATTAAAGTTTGTGAGTTGGATGGCTTTTGATTGGAATGCTCTTGGGTATTCATTCATATCTGTTAATCATTCAGATAATGAGATGGAGTCCTTATGGGTGCTAAAGCACAATAGTGTTACTGTTGACTCCTATCAAACTAATCTGCAGTCAGTATCAATAACCTGCTGCTTTCAGTCAAACTAATTTTATGTTACCTTTGTGTATGCACTCAACAATTATATCAAGAGAAGAGATTTTTTGGAGGATCCTATCTGAAATTTCTGACAGAATGGATATAAGATGGATCCTAGTGGGTGACTTCAACACAGTCTTGAGGCCTGCTGAAAAAACAAGAAGCAATTTCTATAGAGAATCATCTAAAGACTTCTCCTCTTGTATTGATAAGTGTAGGTTGGCTAAAATACCAGTCTTGGGAGCTGATTTCACATGGACCAGATAACCTATAAATGGAAGGCAAGCGAGCAGGCTAGATAGGTGCCTTGTTCAAATGTCTGAAGGTAATGATTTTATGGAAATCTCTAGTATGACTTTATCCAGATTCCATTCTGACCATCATCCCTTACTACTTGATCTTTGTTTCAGCAACATCAGATCTGCTCCCTTGCCATTTATATTCAACAATGCCTGTTTAGTTGTACCAGGATGCAGGGAAGTTGTTAAAGAGGCCTGGGATGTTGCTGTATAGGGTAGTTCTATGCATATTTTGACTACCAAACTTAAAAATGTGAAGATCATAATTAAGGAGTGGAGCAAACAGTATTTCTACAATTTGGAAAATGACATTAAGGAAGCTGACTTTCACCTGGCTAACTGTCAGCAAGCTAATATGCATCATGAAATACCATCTCAAGAGGAGATACAGGCAGCTGCAAAGCTTTATTCTTTACTAGCTCTTAAGGATAACATTGATCGATATCAGTCTAATGTGAGATGGTTAAAGGAAGGGGACAAAAACTCAAGATTTTTTCATTGTATTCACAAAGGAAAAAAGGTAAAGCAGTCTCTTAAGGTGCTGCAGATTGATGGAAACATATGTACTGCTGAGAATGAGATATCCAATGCTGTGACTTGTTACTTTGAGAATCTCTACTCCGAATCTGGGGATGATAATTCCAGCAAGATCATTCAATGCATAGAGCCAAGTATTGATGACATCAAAAATAAAAAACTCACTGACATTCTTATACTCAAGGAGGTCCATTCTGCTCTATTTTCTTTAAATATGGATAGTGTCTCTGGTCCTGATGGCTTCCCCAATAAATTCTTTATGTTTTATTGGGATATCATCCAAAAAGAGGTGATTGATGCTGTGAAAGAATTCTTCTGTCATTCCTACATGCCTTTTGGGATGAACTCCAATTTCATTGCCCTTATTCCAAAGAAGGTTAGTGCTTTGGATATCAAGGACTTACGACCTATTGCTATTGGGAACTCAATTCCTAAAGTTATCAGTAAAGTCATTGTTGTACAGCTAGGTGATATTGCTAATCATCTTATTTCTTCTAATCAGTTTGGTTTTGTTCCCGGTAGGAATATCCAGAATTTCCTCTTCACTGCTTCAGAGTGTGTTAATATCATGAGAAGGAAAGTCAAAGATGGTCATATGTCCTTGAAGATTGACATTTTGAAGGCCTTTGACACAATAAGGTGGGACTTTATTTTCAATATTCTTAAAATGCATGTATTTTCAGGGAAGTTCTTTGGTTTGATCTTTGCAATTTTGAAAAGTGTTAGCCTCTCGATTCTGATCAATGGATCCCCTAGGGGATTCTTTCGATGTTCTAGAGGGGTCAGGTAGGATGACCCTCTTTCTGGGCTACTTTTTCCATTGTTGAGGATTACTTGAGTGTGTTTGAATAATCATGTCAATAGTGGGTTATATCAAAGGATGCGAGAAGGTAGGAATTTTCTTGCACCCTCTCACTTGTTATATGCTGATGATATCCTCTTATTCTACAAGGATGATTGGAAAATTATCTGTTGCATCAAGAATCTCTTTGCACATTATGAGGAAGTGGTAGGTCAGGTCATTATCTAGGGGAAGTCTTTTGTTGTATTTGGGGAAGGGATTCGAACATAGAAGCAGATAAGAGTTTCTAGCAGGCTTGGTGTGAAGAGAGGTAGTTTTCCCTTCACTTATATTGGACTGCCTCTATTTTGGGGGAGGGAAAAAGGGTATATCTGGAGGAGATAGCTATAAAAATCACTAATCGGCTAGTTAGCTGGAAGGGGAAAACCATGTCCCAAGCTGGGAGAGTTTGTTTGGTCAACTCTGTCATCGCTTCAATGTTTGTTTATTGGTTCTCATTATATAAGTGGCCCAGAACTTTATTAAAGGAGTTAAGTGGGATGATACGCAACTTTATATGGACTGGCTCTTTTAATCAGAGGAAACTTGTCACGGTGGCATGGAAAGAATGTATCAAGCAGGTGGACATTGGTGGGATGGGGGTGAAAGATGTTAGGATATTTAATGATGCTATGATTATGAACTTTACATGGATACTTTTAAATGGAGATAAATCCCTGGAATTCTTGACCAACAGGTTTACTCACAGGCTGCATAATCATAGTGATTCTTACCTGCAGTCCTCTATGTGGACCTCTATCCGGAGTACCTATTCTCATCTCATGGCACAATCCAAATGGCTGGTATGTATCAATTCTTCTTTGAGCTGCTGGAATAATTTATGGCTTTCCTCTCCCCTTAAGGAAGTCATTGATATTCCATCATCTTGGAGGAAAATGTCTATATGTGACATGCAGAGGAATGCTGATGTTATGGATATTATACCTAGTAAATTTTGTGTGTAAATTAAAAATTATGACTATGCTGATCATGACATTCTTGTTTGGAAACCTGAATTAAATGGACTTTTCTTAAGTCGTGATTTTTATAAGCTAGAATGTGGTACTGCATCTACTATACCTTCATGGTTCAAAGGCATTCGCAGACCTTTTATTTTTCCAAATGACATTCTGTTGATTTGGAAAATCTGGAAGAAAAGGTTACCGATTCAGTCTTCCCTTCAACTTACGGGTGTACATCATTCCTTGGTGTGTCCTATTTCCTTGAGTAATGAAGAATCTGCCCTCTGTTTGTTCCTTGAATGTCCTCTTGCTTCGCGATTATGGCTGTATTTATAGTCCATTTGTCACTGCTGTTTCATATTCTGTTTGGTTGATACATTCTTCAACTCGGTGCTTCAAATAGAAGCAAGTGAGCATGTGAAAAACCTGCTCACTACGGCTACTGTTTCAGTTTTTTCATACATCTGGAGAGCTCACAATAGTGTGGTCTTTAATAATGGAAACCCCATGTTTAAGGAAGGTGTTTTGTTTATTCACGGAAGCATTCAGATTGCCTCAGCACATCAATATGGAATCATGAATAATGATATTTATGACTTTACACTGTTGAGGACTCTTAGTGTAAGTGGCATGGAGAGGCGGCCGTGTGTGATGAAGTACATTCGATGGATCCCACTAATCCATGATTGGTTGAAGGTCAATGTGGATGGAGCGGCCCATGGTTTACCGGGCCTGGCAGGTAGTGGTGGAGTTTTTCGGACTTTTTCGGGGCTTTGTGAAAGGCTTCTACTTTCATTACATTGGGATTGAGCATGCAATTGAAGCAGAACTTTGGGCGATTATAAAAGCAATCAGGTATGCGGTCCGATATGGCTGGAGAAAGTTATAGCTCAAGTCGGATTCCTCTGTTGTTGTGCAGATCCTGAAGGATCGGTCCAGGAATGTTCCATGGAGAATGATACCTGCGTGGATAAAGTGTCTAAAGCTTGTTGAGAGGATTTTTCTTGATGTCTCACATGTCTATAGAGAGGCAAATCAGGTTGTTGATGCTATTTCTAAAAGAGCAATTATAGAGGTCAGTTCCAGCTGGTCTTTTGTGTTACCTAGTTACTGCAATGGCCTAGTGCATGATGATAGTGGTGGTGTTGTTTATACGAGGCTTTTTAAGGCTCCACTTCTTTGAGTTGTTGCTCTGTTGTGTTCACTTTTTTATTGATAATTTGGTGGGAGCAGGATTTTCCTGTCTCTCGGACTTTTTGGCTAATAATTATGATAGTGTCATTTTTTGATATTTCTATGAACCATTTCAATTTTTAAAGAATAGTGAAAAATATTGAATTTTCAATCAGAACTGGATTTCGATATAATTTATTTGTACTATTAAATTATAATTCTAATTTATTTCAATTTATTATTATATAATTTTTAGAAAATCAACACAATTTATGTTCTCAGAATCAATTTCACTTTGATTTTTTTTTATAAAAACAAAGCAATCCATCAAATGTTTTTACTTTAGAAACCTGCATTATTGTACCACTTGTTGGATAAATTTGTAATTAATTTCTTCCACATCTATAATTGGAATTTGGAAAATTTTATTTCATATTTAGAAAAAAATAATTTTTAATTTCAGATAATAACAACATTGTTTTTTTACCAGAAATATTAATAAATGTAATTAAAATTAATTACAAAGATTGAGGTTAAATTATGATTAATAATGGACTAAACCTTACCCCTAGGGCCCAAAACATCGTATAAAAAAATCCAAGAGTTTTTTTGGCCATATATATACCTTATACACTCTTGTATTTAATTCTTTATATATATAACGTATAACCTCTATGATTTTTTCTTATTGGCATTAAGAGAGCTTTTCAAAAGTATATGATTACTGTCTACCAATGGGTTAGGGAACCCAAGAGAATGAGGGTAATGTCTCAATGTCAATAACCACATATGAAGACTCATAGTGTAATATAATCCCATTATCAGAATATCTCACCAACCAGGATTCACATCCATGTCACCAATCTATATGCACGATATGTATTTCATTGACTATCTGAAACAAACACATCATTACATTGTGGACAAGGAATTTAATGTAATGGTTCTATTCTAATAAAAGGGATAATATATAAAAATCCATAAATATGGAAGGATAAAAATACTTCATGGAATTATTCATTAATGACATGTCACTCTTGGCACACCCAATATATCAAAATTCACCATGTACTATTATCATCATGGTTTAATAAATACATCTATGTACAAGAGTTATAACATGCATTGATAATAATATTAATGTCTACAAACCATCACACACACTCGTTGATAGGAATATCCAATGACACCAAAACAAGAAGAATTACTACTAGATGTTTTTTTCACATAAACAACCATATTGAAGACTTTTAAGTGATAATTTACTGAGTAAAATGTCATCTCTCGATGGGTACTCAAATCTAACAGTCTATGTGCTATGTGTCCCATCATAGTACATTATCGAACTGAAAAACATTATTTCATAATATTATAATAGCACATAAATGTTCTCATAATAGTATGAAACTACTATGACCATGCCAATGGGATGTATACTATAGGAAATTATAACATTGGAGTCATGCATTACAAAAAACAATATGTAATAATAAGTATTATTAATATTTATTAAATCATATATTCATGAAATCAAGGTAAAATCAGTTGGTCCTCGGACATCAACTCCAATTATAACAAGATCATAAAAGTTATTATAAATAGCTATATAGTTCTATAAAAAATTAATAACACACTTTGAACCATTATTCATGAGGTTTGAAAAAATTTTACTAACTCTAACCTGAGGTAAGGGACAATCCATTAAAATTGACCTTTTAATGTTTCTATTAAAACCATTAATATATTTTTTATTTTATATTGAATGAGTAGAGTTTTGTACTTTAATGTCATTTTAATATTCTTAAGGTTTATTTACATGTTTAAATGGTTACATTCGAATAATATGTTTTCTATTTTATGTGCACAGTTTTAAAAAAATGAGTAATCTTAAAATGGAATTTTTATTTTCCTCAATGTTTGTTAATAATGCAAGGTTTCATGATTTATTATAATGTCATGGTTCTTCATAATTTTTTATTAAGATGTGTGGTTCCTTTATAAATTCATCTTGTTTTGGTTCTATAATATTCCAATGATATGTGTTCATTTTGTTAACCAAAGATAGATGGATCCCTGACAAACCAATGATATGTGGCTATGTTAAAAACTCCAATTTATTAGGCACTCCAATGTTGGGGTTTTTACATATTGGTTATAAAATATTTAATAGTTATACGAAACATGATGTCCCAATTAACCAACTTATTTCTTATATTCTCTATTATAATCTTTTATGAAAAAAAAATTGATTTTTAAAATGTTAGATAATGATCCTATTGAAAAGATTTCTCCCTTTTCAAGATATTAATGTACATTTAAAAGAAAATGTTTTCATGAATTTTAACGTGAATAGTGGATTCCATTACTTCTTGTCCCTTACTAGGATTTTATTCTCAATAAATGTATTGATTAAAAAATTCATCGGATTTAAGGGGGATTAGAGAAAAGGAAGATATCAATGTCAAAATTCTGAATACTTTTCATGAATTGAAAACATGTTTTATTTTAAAGACATTTATTATATAAAAAAATGGATAGGTTGTGAATGATTCCTCCTATAATATGGTGGTATACCATGTATATTTAATACTTAACTCTATAAAACTAAAATACTAAAAAATCTTTAGGATTATAATAATGTGAATTATAGTTTAAAACCTCTAGAATATTTAATATAAAAGGTTGGGACCATATACTTTTTATTTGTACAGGGTTTAAATAAATTTTTGGGTTATGATGGAATTAATAAAATACACATAAATTATTTTAACTTATTCATAAATTATATATAATTTCATGATTACCATGTTTCATCTTCTAGGATATGTCTATTCTGAATGGTTTTCTACAGTGGAAACAAGGAAGTTGTGGTGGGAAGGAATCATGGAGGAAAAACCCTTCCAAATAGAATCCTGAGCAGGTTGGGCACATAACCAAAAAAAATTTCACGGTGATGGATTAGTTAAAACAATTTATAAATGGGGGTGGTATTTATTCATGGGAGAAGAGGGATCAATCATATAAAAATATGTCAATAGTGGAGAATTTTATGAGGTAACATCGTCCTTCTTTTAGTGGTACCTCAGATCCAGTGTTAGCCGAAGGAGGGATCAATTCTCTTGAAAATATATTCGATTTCATGGGATATTTGGAATAGAAAAAGGTAACCCTAATTATTTATAACTTTTATGGTGAAAAAGATCAATGGTGGCCTCTGGGTGAGAATGAAAAAATTAATATAATGAGTATAGTATGGAAACAGCTGATTATAATTGTATTATTATGGAAAAATATTTTCCAATTACTTTTTGACATAGAATAGAGAAAAAAGTATTGAATGTAAGATAGAGGGATGATAATTCTATATCTGCATATGAATCCTATTTGTAATTCCCCGACCTTTTATGTGTCATAATAACCAGTGCGGTTGTCAGAGTAAATATTATCTCACATTGTTTAAAGAATAATTTTAAATTATTATAATTTGAGAAAATAATGTTATAAATAAATAAAGAAAACAATGTATTTTCAAAATGAAAAAATGTATGCATTGATTTATAAAATAAATTTCCGGATTTAAGTACACAATGACGTGTTAAATTAATTAAATATATTTAGTAATAATAATAAGCGATGTATTTTATATATGTAATTGTTTTATATATATATAGTTTTGGATTATTATCATCAAAAAATATGCTTAAATTAATTTGTTATAAAATTATTAATTAAACCAATATTATTATAAAATTATAATTTTATTATACATGTCAATTTGAAATTATTATATGGCATTATTTTATGTAAACAAATGAAAAATTATGAGGGTTTCATGCTTTTTAAAAAAATGATAATTATTTTTTTTAGTTTAGCATTTTATAAAATTATTAATAATATGTGTTTAAACATTTATAAAATTAGGTTATCATTATCTTTTATTTAGTTAAAATAATATGAAATAATTATGTCTTATCAAAATAAATAAATTGTTGTTATTAATTTTGAAATTTCATGTTTATAGATATATGTTTTTAAATAATAATAAACATATTTTTATTGGTTTCAAAATTAATTGGAATATTATTTAATCAAAATTATATTATGATTTATAATATGATTTATAGATATATATTATACTTATAAATGTATATACATATATATAATTGGTTTTGATATGTTTATAAATTATCATTACTTTTTAAAAGAAGTGATTATTGAATAAATTTAATTTTAAAAGTATTATTAAGATAAGATTAAATTTTGAATAATAATATATTATATAAAAGATTGAATAATAATATGATAATAATATAATAATATAATGGTGTTATTGAATGAAGAAGGAAACAAAAACAAAAACGGGAATCCTGTTAGCGATTAGGCGCAAATCGAACCAAACAAAAAATGAAGGGGGAAATCTCGTAAGGGGATATGGGTGTCTGGACACGCATGAAGAAGGCTTCATGCAGGTCCGGCACTAGGATCTCGAGCAGGTCGGCCGAGTCAGGTGTCATGCCGCCAGGGAGGACCTAGAGGGAGTCTCGCTCTTGGTTCGTGAGATGCTGTCCAGGTCCAGTCAAGTCGAGGCGAGCTCGGAGGAGCAGCCGAAGTCAGGGCGAGGTTTCAGGAGCGGATAGGGTTTGAGCATCGTCCTAGCGTTTGGGGTTTCACCGAGCGGTGGCCATGTGCCTGACCTTTGAATCAGAGGTGTTGGATGAGGTCTTGGTGGAGCCGATCCAAGATGTAGTGGCTTCCGGAAGGAGATCATTTGTAGTCCAGGTCATGAGTTCCAGATTGAGTCGATGTCAAGGATTATCGGTGTGACGCCGAGCAAGTCTGGTATGATATGGTTTAAAATTTCCCAGACTAACATCGAGGTTTGTTTTCTTCCATAGACAGAGTGTTGACCGAATCAATATTTTGGATCCTTTCTTTTTTTTTTCATACTTTACTCTTTATCATCACGCGGTTGTGAGGCAAATTTTTTTTCTGTGTTTTAAAAAAATAAAAATTTCGGAAAAGGGGATAGGGTTCTGATATTTTTGAAATTGGGTACGGGATGCGTGAACGGTGTTCACGCATCCTGCCGCGGCATAATAATCATATTCTATATAAATTAGACTCATATATGAAATTTTATCATAACCTCTTGAGGTAACTTAACAGGGGTTTGGCACACTAAAACGTTGAGTTTCAAATAGTATTGTGTGCAATCGCTTGTACAATTATTTGATGATCATTCCAGTGCGGACGTTGACTTTGTCCAATATTTATCACATTTATTAAACATTTGGTATAAATTTCCATTTTACTATAAAAAAATCTAGAATATTATTACTTTTTATCTAGATTAGAACTTATGAAATATGGAATAATTACCTAATTAATAAAATGTCTCCAACTATTTTATAGATTTCTAGGAACATTCAGTGATAGAATTAAAATTATCTATCGCTTGAGTATTCTAGTTAAAATGATCCATGAACATCCACTAATAGTCTATAATATATGTATATTCCAATAATTAGAGAGTTCATGGTAGGCATTAGGCTGGCCAACCACATGAACTAGTGGTTCCTTGACCTTTTTAATGACATCCCAATATCAAAATTTAATACTTGATTTTCACAACGCATGCCTCCAAAATGATAGTAAGTAATATATGGATAATCCATACTACCATTTTAGTGAATTTAATGCACCATTATCACAGAAACTCCCATGTGGTAAGAGGAACCCTCTACTATGGCACGAGCGACACCCCCTACTCCTGAATTCTTCCAAATTTAAATGACCAAAGGCATTTTAGACGTAATATTTCATTGAGGGTTTTATATTTTTAATGTTAAAAAAGAAAAAAAAATTCTATTTTAATTAGAACATACTATATGACCGTGCTCACAACTGACCATGCTGTAAATCAAAAAATTCTTCACATCATAGGTTCATTTTTTCTTGCATGCTTGGTTATTATTATTCGATATGATCGTGTATTAAAAACACACTTACAAAATAATATACCATGAAATAATAAATTGTTGACCTGATCATGATTCGATATGAATGGTTGATCTGTTGATTGAATAACTGAAAAACCTAGACCCTAGGGAATATACCTTGAGTCATGTCTCTTGTGACATGTAATGTAGAACCTACCCATCCAATGCAACAAACTCATATCTGGTTCTTCGCCATCACTCAACATGAAGAACATACCTTGTTAACTCATAATTATACAAAAATACTCTCATGTAAATGAGGGGAAATAGGGATTCAAAAAAAATATGTTGTGGATGCACATGACCTTATACATATAATGACACGAATGATTCAGAGATCTCCATTTAAGTAAACTACACTCTACCAAACCATTTGAATAATTAAATAATTAAATAAAACCACACCAAACATGCATTGGTTGGTCTCAGTCTCATGATCATTCATATAAGAATTATTCTCATGTATATTAAATAAATGAAGAATTAATAATGAAACATGCACTAAACTAAATTTGAGGGTATTATTTTACAGAATAAAAATTTCAAACCAATTTTAAATCTATATATATGTCATCCAATAACATTTAATTAATTTACATTTAAAATAAAAAATTAAATTAATTAATTATTTAAATCCATAAAAAAATTAAACAAAGTATTCTGCATTAATAATTATTCCAAAAATTTATATTTAATTAATTTTACTTTCAACAGAAATTAAAATAATTAATTTTAAAAAATATTTGATTAAATAATTTAGTTGGGCCTCTAAAACACCGATCAAGGCCTGTATGGGATAGGGGGAACCTGCGAAGGCCTATTTAGGGCTATCTAGACCTCATGAAGTGCATTCTGGACTCGCCAGGCCCGGAACTATGTTGGGACAATCTGGAAACACAAAATTGGTTACCTTTGGCCAGTAGGTGAGCGGCCAATTTGGGACACCTAGTGGATGATGCTACCACCACCAGATCTGGGAAGAAGCACGAGTAACCAATAGCGGTGTGATGTTCACAAGGATAGAGCTGGTCAGGGTGCTGTGATGGGGTGGGTTCAGGGGTGGCATCGGTCGACGTGGCACTGTGGTAGTCATATGGAAGGATCCCAATCCAAATATGGACCATGAGGAGGTAGCATGGCCTACTGAGTATGATTTTACTAGATAGGGTGGTGCACACAAGAGGGTGCAGATGTTGTTGGCCTGGAGGGAGGTGGCTGGACCGACGATGGAGGCCTGGCAGGTAGGGATGCTGCAGTGACGCACCGTTGCAGATGGCCAGGATGGGGTCAGTTTGAGGCAGTGTGTGGAGAGCAAGCTGGAGGGAGGGGTCGATGACCTGGTGTCCCTTGCATCATCCTAAGGGGATGGTCTAGCAGTGGGGTGATGGGTGTGGCACCGATCATGAGGAAAGGGCATCCTGGATGGTGGTAGGTGGGGGTGACACACAACCTAAGGCTCTTGGTACATGGTTTAGGAAATTGGGGTGGGGGGTACTCTGCCCCCAAACATTGAACTATTTCATTTTTTTGTTTCTTTATCCCATGATGCAAAGGGGTTGAGACCATAAGAAAAATTGGATCCCATTACAAAATTTTCAAAACTCTTTTTAAAATTTTCAAAAACCTATCTATTAAGCTTTGGAAAATAATAATAATAATATAATAATAAATTTTTAAGAATAAAATTATTATTATTATTATAAAAAATTAATTTTATTATCATAATAATATGACAATTAATTTTCTGAAATAAATATCAACACAAAACAGATTTTTTCTGAGTATTTCAGCAATGGGATTTCCCTCAAAACTACAATACATCACGGAATTCAGTCTCGAATCCGAATTCAAAACATTGTATGGACACATACTAGAGATACGATGTCTAATTGTGATTATCTCTACAACATTGGAACTGTAATGATGCCCTCTATAAGGTTTAATTAAAATTTATTTTATTTTGACTTCAATTAAATAGTTAAGGCTCTAATACCAATTGAAAAAACTGGGAATATAATAGAAGCCCCAAATAGGTGGGATATTAAAAAATTCACCAATGTTCGACAAGAACTTTTCTACGTCGGACAATGGAAGCCCAATTTAATCCATGTATCATACATGATGTGTTTATGCACAAAAACAAGACTATAACAAAACTTGTTTAGATCTGATGGTGCACACGTTGTATGATCATAGTTGGTGATCACTGCTTGAAGAATCCCAATATGTATTCCTCTAGGTTGTTCTACACATATTTCAAGAAATCCTCAGGATTGTCAACCATCTAATTCTAAGTTTATGTGTGGATATCCAATGACACCTTTGACGCTCTGATGATCACCGCATCGCTTCGCTTGCACTTCCAGAGAAGGATCTCAATCTAAGCACCTTGGATCTAGAGCATTTCTGTCTATATCATGGAAGAGAAAAATAGGAGATAGAAATCTTATGAATTTTCCATGGTGGCAGGATCTCCTCTCCTATATATAGTATTTTAATAAAATACACTAATTTCCTATCTATCCCCCTAAATAAATAATGCACTATAGACGACATGTTATGACAACTGACCTGAGTTGAAAATATTTTTATTTCATCATTGTAATATAATTAATATAAAACATGATAATAAATGATTCATAAACTCGAATCTTCATTCCCACAATATTAATTGATCCTTGAATATATAAAATATTCGTTCAATTATTATGTTTTCCCATGTATTTTCATAATACATGAAATTAAATTTAATAGATAAATTCAATGATAATTATTAAAAACATGAATATTATGAATTCAATTAATTTAATGGTGTTATTATCTCCTTGGACTAATATCATACCCCAGTGGTGGATCCCACCAAGTCCAAAATTCATATTCAACTGGATAAAGATGATTCTCAAACATGCTATTGTGTGTGACCATCTGGGCCCTTATTTTGAAAGAAGTGAATAGTATTCACAAATCAAGAGTGGGTTCTAGAAACCCATCAGGACCCCTAAAGTTATAAGGATCATTACTCTAGTGATAACCAACAGACAGACATGCACTATGCAGTATAATATCTTTGTCTTTAATATCTCAAAAAGTTGGACCCACAATTGTGTAATCGTACTTTTCTTTCATTATTATTTATTAATCTAACTTGAGAGATTTACTTTGGACTACAATGTCAATGGATTTATCAAGGTATTACTATCCTTATTAACATGGATTGAGATATATAACATTCTTAACATGGATGCAAACAAATCTTTCTTAAACATTCAACCAATGACATAACACCAATGACACACCCAACAAAAACAACCTCACCATGGCTTACATATAATGGTTTTCGTCTTGCGTCAAAGTATGCAATCAAATGGAATACATTGGTATTTATATCAATTCAGGAGACTAATACACATGATCATAGATAATAACCTTCAATGGAACCATAAACTTGTGGTATTATTATGGGAGATTTTTTCCTCATGATCTCACTACTAGATATCACCATGTGCAAACATCATGAGAAGAAGTCTCAAGGATTAGGATCCCCTAATAGTTGATAGTATAATATATATTGCATTTTTTAGCACACTATATCTAGCCCATAGTAACTTTGTTTAAGATTAATTTCATTGTATCTCGTGGTACCCATTATAGCCTTGGATTTGATATGCACATTATACACGAAAATTAATATTTGGACAATACCATTAAATACTGGATGCAGAATTATCTAAACTATAATGGTTGGAAAACATCATGTATAACTAATACCATACATGATATGGTAATCAAAATCACTGAATAGTTGGGTATAGGTCACTCACTATTGCAACATATTTTTATAACATTATTTTTAATTTTATGGATTATATTTTGGTTTATTTAAGAAGTTATGAGGATAAAAAAGAATCTATGGATTGTTATGAAAACCCTTAATGAAAAGAATTTTTATGTGGAATTGAGAAAATGTGATTTTTTTTATGACAGGTTTCATTCTTTGGAAAATGTTTCAATTAATTTGGAATAATAGTTGGCTCCAACAAAAAAGTGGTTTATGAATTGAAAGACCTAAAAAATTTATTGATATTTGAAGTTTTATTTTAATAGTAGGCTATTACTGGATTTCTTTTGAATACTTTTCAAGGATATCAATCCCACTGACTAAGTTAACTTGAAAAGATCATATGTTTATCAATACAAAATAATGTGATGATTTTTCTCAAGGAATAAAATAAAGATTAGTGATTGCTCTAGCTTTTCCTTTCCCTAGAAATCTACAAGGATAGTCTATTGAAGATACATGGTTGATTTATGATACATATTTACCATGTAATTTCTATTTCTTCAAGGACATTAAAACATAAATAATTAAGTTATCATACCCTTTATTTAGAGGTAGAAACTATGGTTCTTCTTTGAAAACATTGGAGGCATCATCTATTTAGAGATAAGTGTGAAATATATACTGATCATTAAATGTTGACATATATATTCACAAAGAAGATATTGAACATGCTACAATGATGATGACTATAATAGATTAAGACATGTGATTTCAGGATTCCCTACAATCCTTGAATGGAAAATAATTTGGCTGATGCTTTGAGATGGAAAACTAATGATAAATTAAAATTTTAATATGCATATCATGACCCATTAATTATTGATTTAATTAATTTTGTCTTTAAAATAGTGACTGTATGAAATTCCTCTATTATTTTAGGTTCTAGTTTAATAATCTCAGTCAAGAAGAATTAATCAATATTAGAAAAGAGAATTTGAGTTATATAAAAAGTAATAGTTGGTGAATAACTGTGGCATGTCTGATTTAAATGTTGATAAATAATATTTTTTGATATTTTGGAAGAAATTATGTTTTCCTTTTGATTCTCAGTTGATTAAGGATATATTATGCATTGATAATTTATCTACATTTTCAGTTCATCCTGGTAGTACAAAAATTTACATTGACCTCTCGGAGTATTACTGTTGGGCTGGAAAGAAAATAGATATTACTAGTTTCACCAAAACATTTATAACATGTATATAGGTAAAACTAGAATTAAAACTACCAAATGGAATGCATCATCCTTTTACAGTGGCATAGTGTAAATGAGAAAATATATCCATGGATTTCATGGTGGGACTACCAAGACTTCTCAAGTTAATAATACAATTTTCTTTATTGTTTACCAGATGATAATTCTACAAATTTCATTCATATTCAACATTCTATGTATTGACATCAATATTCTCGACTATAACTCAGTGATATTTTCATATTACATGGTGTTCCTCTCTCAGTTTAAACAAAACACAATCTCATCT
The DNA here is from genome assembly GCA_963277665.1 of Viscum album. NCBI lineage: Eukaryota > Viridiplantae > Streptophyta > Magnoliopsida > Santalales > Viscaceae > Viscum > Viscum album. Next base: position 1,494,894 of record CAUJRU010000060.1, read on the forward strand.
TCACTTCTATATTTTTAATAGCCGTTAATTAGATATTAAAAATCAAATCAATTTTTTTCATCTATTTTAATCCTCAATTTTTGTGATAGAACTAGTGAACAATTTTGAAATTGGTGTACATTCATCAAGCTTTTCAAATGGTTTAAAAATAAATTTTGTATCATCATCATTATTTAGTTGAGTTTTCATATGTTAATAATTTTCATTCTAGTGTACAAATGGATATTACTGAGTCACTATATGAAAATATGTGTCGGACTCTATAATTTTGTGATAATATAGGAGAAAGAATGTTTTTGGGACAAAACTTAGTAATGGAAATGGCTAAAAATGGAAATTTGATTCAATAACATATAAGTATTTCTCAGAATAGGTAGAAAAGATATAAAATTTATTGGGAGAAAGTTATATCTTTCAAGGTATGTGATAATTGTTTCTATAAAGTACCTCCAGGTAAAATAGATATTTATTTTTGTAAGAAAGGAATATTTAGTCCACTATTCACTGGACCTTATGAAATCCATGGGAACGTTGGACCAATTTGCAACTGATTCGCATTTCCTCTGAGTTTATTGTAGGATCATTATGTATTTCATGTATTGAAGATATGATTTTTTCTGCTGGATTCATCTAATGTTCTAATCCTTGATGAAATTCATTTAGAAGAGAACCCTTTTTGTGGAAAAAAACTATTCAGATTATTTAATATAGATATCATATTTTGTGGAACAAGGTAATTCACCAGGTTAAGGTTTTTTGGACAAACCATTCTGTTGAAGAGGAATCTTGGGAGTCTAAAAATACTAAGGGGGAAAGTTTCTCCATTTTTATAATTTGTGAATAATGTTGTGGGGACAGAATTTCCAAATGGGGGATTTTAACTACTCAGGTATTGAATGAATAATTTATTAATATTTTTCAATAAAATAATTTAATTCATTTAAACATGTTAAGTAAGTATTATAATAAATTGTTTTTACATCTAATTTATTATATGGTTATATTTAAATAATTAATTAACAAATTATAGAATTTTAGGTTGAAAAAACTAATTTCAATTTTGATAACATCATTTCAAAAATTTCTTAGGTTGAATTTTTTATTAGTTTTTAAAAAAAGATATTTTTGTGAATAATAAATAATATCATTTTGTTAAACGATGTATCCTTTTTGATATTTTGAAAACATAATTATGATATAAAATTTATTAAATTTATTTCATGAATAATGTATTATATTATAATATAATTATTTTAAAAAAATAATTTAGTACTTGTAAAATATAATTTATTTCATGATAAATATGAAAATCATTTTCAGTGGCAATGCCGTGACTGTAAAATGTTGGAAAAGTAAACAACTAGTGTATTATATATAATAATTGAGTTTTCAGAAATATTTTAATTACCTATTTATTATATATTATTTATTTATGATGATTGAATTTGATATTATTGAATTTTGGAGTCATAAAACATGATTCTCTTCTAAATGCTTGGGCAATTATTGCGCAAGGCGTGAAAATTTAAATAACCAAATTAAAAAAGTTTTCCAAAAATAGATATATGTAAATATACATAATGAAAGATTATAAAGAGTTATATTGAGCCTAATTAAATATTTTATGATATTAATTTATTTTAAATTTTTTAGTATGAAATAATCCACTAATTTTAACGCATCAATGACGCAGGGCTTGTTCTTGTATGAGAAAAATCAATAAAATTGTTTTGGTTAAAACAATAAGAACCATTAAATGACCCAAATAAAATTTTCAATCTATTTTGATGGGTATTTTTAAGCAGTAATTATCTATGAGTCTAATTTAGGACTTTTGGATTCCACTTGTTTGAAATTTAGCCTCATATAATATTTTATTTAAAAGAATGTAATGGAGTTCAGACTATTATTTTTAGTTATTATACCATGAAAATATATAGTTCCAATAACAGTATATTTTACAAAAAAATAGCATACATAATGATAAATTATTTTCCTTCTTCATGTGAATTTATTTTAAATTTTTAGGTAAAAAATAAATTCCATAAATTCTTACACAATGATTATGTTGTTATTATTAAATTAATGGAAGAAATAAATAAATGATATTGAAAATATTAAAATAAATATAAATTTGGATAATTAAAATGATACATGAATTATATAGATAAATATTAAATTATCTTCTATAATAAAATTGTTGGTTTTAATTTGAGACGTTTTTTTATTGTTTTTAGTGTCATAGAAATGAATATTTTTAAATTTGACAATATTCATTTTTAATGAATATAGTATTTTGCAAAATTACCGAAAAAATCCAAAAAATCATGAATAAGGCTAAATGGAATGATATTTTGTGTAATATATCTTCTCATATGATTAATAGTTCATTTCATATTCTTTGGCCCTATATTAGACCTGTCATATTTTAATATTTTCAGAAACATCTTAAATTACCCTCACTTTAATTATAAAAAATAACTCCTTCCTTCACTTCATTACACCAAATTGAACCTTCTAGAATGACTGTAATCTATAAAAATATATTTTCATCATTCCAAGCCATATTATAGTGTTTTTTGTCTCACCAAAAGTTCAATTTTATATTACATAAGGGCTGAACAAAAATATATGAGTTCCACTCATATAATATAAAAATGGGAAGAATGTGGGAGATTTTAAAAACTTTTCCCAATTTTTTACTCACGTGTTACCTATTTTAACCTTAATAATGTGTAAAATATTTACTATGATTACTTTAACATCCATAGATTTTCAAATATGGTTATTACATCTTTTTAGATGAATGTTCCAAACAATACATAAAAAAACTAGTCTATATCCATATAGGTTTAGTGTTATTGGAAACTAGGAAACATAAACAACTGATTCGTAAAACATCTACATCATCTCTCGCATATTCCTTGATATGTAGAATCCTTTTTGTAATATGATACTTAATATCTTTCATCATATCATAGGGAAATGAAAAATAAAAGGGGGGAGCTTAGATACTCAGTATGGATAAGAAGGACGATATGTAAGCATAAATATGAACACGAGTTTTTGAAATCATGATTAAAAAATTAGAAGACCATACCCCATTTATCATAGATTATAAACAAGAATTGTGGCATAAATATTGTAATTTCATACGACATGAATCATAAGGGAATAAATAGCACAATTTTACAAATCATAACATAGGAACAAATAATAAACTTCTGGAATACACATAATTACACAAAATTGTTTTCATAGTAGTCAAGTCATCAATACTAATGTAATCATATTAGTATGGGTTCACTTCCCATATCATCTTCGTAGTCATGATTTTCTCCTAATATCATCATCAGAGAGAAAGCCCATTAATGAAATGAGTTTACTCTTTATTCCAATCATGTACATATTATTAGATATAAATCTGTACCCAATGCATTAGAGAGATATATATTTCCCACACATCACATAATAAAAATCATACATATGTGTGCTACATAAACATAAATCCTTCATGATATCAAAAACCACAGAATGAAATATGTTTCATAATTATCCTTCAATTATAAAAATAAACCATCCATATGAATAATAAGTATAATATCCTTGAAAAATATCCCCATTAAATCCAAATTAACATTAAATAATGTTAACATAGATGGAACATAATTTTGATAGGTCAAATGAAAATAATTCCTAAGGAAAATATACTTTCTATTTTGAAAACATTTTCCTTTCATAAAATACCAACTATTTTTAATGGAATACATTTTATTTGGAAAAAAATTTTAATAATATAATCGATGCTACAAATTAGTATGATTTCAAGATTTTGGAATATTCTATTCATGTCATATAAGATTAAAAAGAATCCATTCCGTATATTGTTTTGGTAATGTCATAAAGATACTTCTTTAGAAAATGGTTGAAGTATTTTTTTCAAACCATTTAGTAAAATCTAGTGATTTGTAAAAATGACATTAAATATTCATAGGATAATAATTACCATTTTTTAAATACTAGTATTTTTCAGACAAATATTTGATAATGGTGATTTAAAATGAAACCATCCTGATTATTTATGAAATTGTGAAATAATCATCTGTCACATTATAATCAGTAGGATTATATGCCCCATGAAAGATAAATAATTACATAGATAATAAAATAACATAATATTCAATATAATACAGATATTATACATTCATGTTCATTATATACACCAGACGAAATTATCATGTAATGTATAAGACATGTGTCCCACAATAATCAAAGTGAGAAAAAATCCATTAACTTATGTCTTGAATATTTTCATATTCATACAAAATTTTTATATACTAAATATAAGCGTATTATACATATATTAAAGAACCATATTACTATATATAATCCCTGATATTATTTTATTATTACTTTATATTAACTACTAATCAATAATTCCATGTTATTGTTATGCATTAGGTAATATCCTATTTGTCTTTCGCATGTGTTTAGATTTGTTATATTTTTTGTCCTCTTAATTGTTTCATGATTTCACTATCTAAATAATTATTAAAATTAAATAAAAATAACATATATTATGTATATTTTTTTTCTATAATAATATATAAAATATAGAATTGGATAATGAAATAAACATTTCCTGGAGAAGGCAGGTCATATGTATGCATGAACCTTGTTTCCATTTTCTTATCGTAATTATATATAATTTCATTATAGAATAATTATTATGTCATATATACCATATATATTCACTAACCCCAAATATAATTCATTCCATGTAAATTGCGAATGAATCACATAGCTTTGAGGAGGTGGTAATCCACAAGTCCACAAACAAAGTTATCATATTTGCATAAAATGGAAAGAATGAAGATATGTGTTATATAATATTTCATAGGGAATAAATAAATCCTAAATATAATATATTTATTTTTAAAATAGAAATTAAATAATTATTACCAACATTTAATGTGGCAATGGATGAAAAAATGACACAGGTTTATGAGGCAGTAGTCCGTAATAAACATAAAAAATAATTGTGCATCCTATTTGATGGAAGTGTGTCTGAGAGTAGGTAAACCACCTAATTTAAAAACATCCAATTATATTGAGGATATTTTTTGTCATAAAAGTGTGACATAAAAATAATTGAATGCTTTTAGGGACGAAATAAAACCAAAACGTTCATTTCTGAACATTGTCTCTTCTTTTAGTATATTCTTTTGATTTTCACAAAATGATATTTTTGGTTGTCTTTATGACAAAATTATGGAATATTGTATGATGGGAGGAATATTTCGATGAGATTTACGAATAGTATTTCTGCTTCAAATAGGCTTTTAGTGTAAAGAAAAGGGAAGATGATGTGCCATTTTATTAGAGAGGGAAGGTTCACATTCAGAATTTATCAAAAGATTAATTTATAAAAAATTAAATATATATTCAAATAAATCTAAATGGAAAATGATTAAAATATAATGTGGGATTGGGTGAAAATATCATCAAATAATTGATTTCAGATTTTTTTTTTTGTAATTTTGAACCTTGCCTTTTTTATTAACCCTTAGTTAGCCTATCTTAATCTTAACTACGGTAGCAACTTTTTCAATATTAAAAGGATTATGGTTTCTATTTTAAGGAGTAAATTGAACAATAAATGGTCCATTTATGATATTCTTGAACGTAATATAACCCATTTATAATTATTTATGATGTTTATTAATTTTGGATAATTTAATAAAATATTATCATCATTAAATATCATTAGTGGTAGTTTTGACACTATTCATAAAATTTAATTTTGTTAAATCAATATCAAAAGATAACATCAAACCAATTAATATAAAACACCCCTACAAAATAATATTTACAAAACAAATCATGTAAAACCATTATCAAGTAAATTATATTTCCTTAAATATTTCTAGTAGCATTTAATTGATTGTTCCATTAATTCAACAATTACTACATCATAATTATATAATAATTTATAAATATTATTTGACCCATAAAATATTAAATTAAAATAAAATATTTCTGAACAACCATTTATATTTTAGAATAATATATATATTTATATATATATTCCATAATAGCTTCTATTTTCACCATATTAAAAATATTATAGATATTAAATGTAAGAGTGTGACATTTTTTCACTCCCTTTGATTTTAATAATATTTAATCATCATCAGAGGAATGTTTCCATTAAATAATTCAATCTAGAACCTTATGAGTTATGTTTTGGAAAAAATCCATTCAATTACATTTATAAATGTTTTAGGGTACTTTTATAGTATTTATAAAAATATTATTAACCTTAATTACCTGATTTACTCATAACCTTGGAAATAAAATTTAGTAAAGATACGAAACATATTTCCCAAAAAGAAATTGACCTATTTACGTAAAATTTAAATTAAAAATATAAATATGAAATCTATTTTTGAAAATTCAATCCAAATAAGTATCTAAAATAAATTTATAAGTAATCTCATAAATGGGGTTGAGAAAACTTGTTTTTTATGAGAAAATCATCAGAAGAATGAAATATTATTATATCATAATTCATAGTGAAATTTATAAAAATAACCATTAATGGATTAAATGATAAAATATTATTCTAATTTTAATTGAAAATTAATCAAAAATATTATTTTACACAATAAAATATTTCGATGAAAATGTTTTTTAAAATTGAAATTTAGTATTTTTCACTATTAATCATGATTTTCAATTTATCAAAGTACACAATAAAATAATACAATGTAAATTTTAAAATTACTATATCAAAAAAATACATTTTTTCAAATATAAATTATAAAATTGTAAAATAAACTGTATTAATAATAAGTGCACCATCAATTGTGGAAAAATGACTTTTTTTGAAAAATGTATCTTTTTTGAATAAAATTTACTTTGTCTAAAAATAGTATATAGAAAAAATAAGTTGATTTTTAAAAATAAGATTAAATATTTTATACATATAATAAATAAGAGTTATTTTTTATTTATTAGTATAAAACATACATGTGTATAATTTTTTTAGAAAAATAATTCATCATCTTTTATAAGGGTTTTACATGTGTAAATAAAACCTTTATAATACAATTAATCTCATTCATAACCAAAATTCTAGCTGAAAGGTTGTAATTGTCTTGTTTAAATAATTAAAATAATAAAAAAATATTAGAAACATAGTGCATCATATAACAGAAGTGAAGTCGGTATTATGTGTAATGAAAGATATAAAATAAATCAAATTACTAAAAAAATATCATATTAAAATATTGGGGTAATACATTCTACCCATTAAAATGAATTTCCCCCTCAAAATTCATCCTTATAATACAAAAAATGAGGATACTTCTACCTCACCATATCCTCATGTTATGATGTTTTTTTTCAAACTGGTTGTTTCTCCAAAAGCGTTTACTAGGGGAGAGGTCTTGTTTTGTTTAAATTTATCTCTATGATCCATAATTTATCTTGGTTTCTCTTGAAAAAATTACCACACTTTAGTGGTGAGACAACTATGTTTAGGTCATGTGAAGGTTCAGGTATATACTTCATAAGAAGATACACATGGAAAAAAATGAAATTGAGAGATAATTAGTTGTAGCACCAATCAAAAAGATACAATTCCGATATTATTAAGAATATTAAAGTAAAATAGTGTCCCTTATATTTAAAATTTCACTTTTATATTCAATTAAGGATGTATGAGATTTTCTTAATTTAAAATCCACATAAAAAAAGGGTCAATAAAAATTCATCTTAAAATAGGGAATGAAAAAGGGAAAGATCACCACATTATTAGGATTTTAATTAGGAAAAAATTAGTAGAAAGTGAAAATATGGGAATGAATGAAAACTGCAACTATCATGTTCTGATGGAGTGTGATTAATAATATTGAAATTATAAAGGCAATAATAATTTAATGATAAATCTATTATTTTATAAGGACTATTTGATTCATCATAATTATAGGTACTAGGGTAACTATATTTTTTAAAGATACTTGTTCTAATGTTTATGATTTTTCATGAGAAGTTATATCCTAAAATTTCATATGTTTAATCCCATCCTTTCAATTTTCTTTGATCAATTTACTCTTCATTACAGATTCCATTAAAGGAGGTGATATTTTAATTCATGAAGAATTATCTTATTATTAAATCCATATAATGATAGGTTCTTCCATTTGTCTTAACATCATCACTAAAAGGATTACATAGGATATCCAATATACATAAATCCTCATATGGAATGATAAAAAATTAATATTTAAAAACTCATTCGAAGTTAAACGTAAAGAATATCATAAATGGTTACACATATGTACCCTAAAATAATAATAAATCTATAATGTTTTATGGGAGGTGACTAAATTTAGAAAATTAACATGTCATTAATCACCCAATAAACCTATTATGAATTATAATTGTCAGAAGAAAAACATGTGAGAACCATCATAAAGAGTTCTATAGAAAAATTAAAATAACATAAATTACCCCAATACCTTAGTGAAAAAATTCATACATTCATAAATAATCTCTTTAATCATACCATAAGTCCAAAAATTCAATAATCTCAATCTATGATATCATAAACTACCATGACATCATATTATTAATCATTGCTACGGTAATCAACTCAATCCAATTTACATTATTATTATCCTATATGTTTTATCCAAACTAAGAAAAAAATTATAAATATTAAGAATATATTGAGTGTTACCTTACATTAATAAATGTTTTAAATAACATATATCTATGTAATTAAATATCTTTTATAGGACATCAACACTATTCATCATTTTAATTCAAATCCTTAATGAAAAATAAATACTACATAATCCATATATATTTCCCAATTCATAATTCACGAATCCAAATAAATCAATACATCAATCCTTAAACTTAAATTATTGACATAAAATGGTCCTTCCTTGGTCATGAGGTAAATTCTTGAGTTAGTTCATTGAGTTGAATAATTATTACATTCTCTACACATGATACATTTAACTCCTTGTCAATTTTTCATTCTATGAACATATTTGAAAAATATATAACATCTTCCCCTCCACATGAGATACTCTTACAAGTTCTTATTCTCGCCTTATTTACATATGGGAAGAAAAATGTTCTTTACACTATTTTCATTACCACATGAACATTCATAAAAATCTATCGTACTATTATTTTATGTGTCAAAAATATCATCAAGGTTCATATTGTTAATAATATATCACGATAGATAATTAGTTATAATCATAATATCGTTCTCTCCATCCATCATCCAATTTGGTTCTCATATTTTCCAAACACTCCATGAAATATTGTGTTAAACTAAGTCCATATTATTCCATCCATGGACTAGAACCAAAATAATAGTGTGATCAATACTAATCATAGTGGGAAAAGCACAAAATATAGGTAAATTACTTATAAAGTTTCAATCTATGATACCCTAGGTTTTATAATAGCTTAATTGTAACATCCAAAGTAATTAATGAATAATAGATATTTTTATCTATGTCTATTAATGACTAAGATAGTGTTTTAGAGGCTTAAAATGAAAATAAATACAATCTTATGCCTGGAATACACTAATATTCTTAAAAGATTGTTTTACTGCCTTTTGATGGAAAACCATTTTTAAATCTATCTTTTGACAATTTTATAAGCTATATTTTTCAAAATAAACTTATTATTTATGATTGGGACATCAAAATATACTTTGTGTGAATTTTTGGTATTTTTCCGTTAAAGTTCACTTTTTAATGAATAGTGAAAAATGTTGTATTTTAATTTAAAACCTCTTTTTAATCTAATTTATTTATATGATTATATTATCTTTTTAATTGGTTTTTAAGTGAAATTAGAATATATTTTTACCATTTTATCCAATGGTAGTCATTGGAATCAATTTCACTTTGAAATTGGACTTAAACTAGTGTCAATCTTTTGATACTTATTGTTTCATAAAAACACGCTATTTATCATGAAAGCGGGAATTATTTATTAAATTAATTAATGCAACTTACATGTTTTTAATTTTTTAAAATAGACATCATTTTTGAATTCGGAATATCAAATATATCTTAGGGTGATGTTTTGGTATCTTTCAGAAAAACATCAATTTTGATGAATAGTGAAACCACTAAGTGGTAGTTAAAGAAACTGATTTTTCATTTAAATGAAACTTTGCCACTTCTGTGATATGATTTTCAAAAATCCTACATACATGGTTGTCATTAATAAGTAAAATGTGGTTTAATGAGAATAAAATAATTTTTTGGTGAATAGTAACTTTTAAGTTCTTAATCGCGATTAGTGGTAATTAGTGTAGTTTAAGGTAAAAATAATGTTTTAATAATATGAGATGAGCTTGACACATTTCCTAACCTCATTTTATGTGTCATGGCCGACCAATAAAATCCATGGGTCAACTTGGGGACCCCATGGAGCCACTTTGGTTGGGAAATGACATAAATAATTTTTTATTTAATGCTAAAGTAAAAATGACATAAACATGAGATGTTTTACTAAACCAATTTTTACATGGGGTTATACAAGTCAGATTTTTTATTATAAATAGTCATTGGAAAGATAAAATGATTTAATACATCATATTATTTTTTTTATAATTTTTATACTTTAAATAAATTAAATTATTTATGACATCACGATGATGCAGCGATTACCTCATTAATAAAGGATTTAAATAAAATGAAATGATAATGTAAAATCTATGAACTACACATGTCCAAAACCTATTTTATGGATGGATTTCGAACCCTTATCACCTTACCCTCGATGTATATCAATGTGGGACCTTTTTAATCCGAAACTCATTTTAAAATAATGTAACATTTCTTTACATTCCAAGAGTGCCCCTCCTCTCCTCTTATAAAAGGCCCCCAGCTCTACCTCCTTAACCACACTCCCAAAGCCTTTGGCTCGGCCACACCCTGCCCATTTTGTCTCTCCACATCCCTCTATTACTCCTTCAAGCCTCACTTTGGGAAGAAGTCTTCCCAAGGAAGCCATTGAGCTCCAACCAATGGGAGTTACCCGATTTTAAGGTAATGTCTTCACTTGAGTCCTTTTGTTTTATTTTGCTTCTCCAACCCCGTAAAATATTTTTATTCATTTCTTTTGTAACAAATAAAGTATCTTAAATATACTAGGATGGTTTTATAAGAATTGTTCGAGCTACACTTACACACACCTACATCTAATGGTAAAAGAACATACTGTTTCTGTGGATGGTGAATTTATGCCTCCCGAAACGATGATTGTTCAACATTCATTTAACACCTTCAAAGGTGGCCATTAAGATGCCACTATATTTATATATGATATATAATATGTTTATGTTTTCCTTAAACTTCTGTATTTTTTATTTTGGGCATACCTTTATGGTTTCCATTATGGGTAGACGTGATATCTTCATTTAAGGAAGTGCGAACTACCACCCCCTCAAAGTGATTTGATTCGTTAAATACCATATGTGGGGCGTATAAAGGATGGAACTATGATATTATATATGATATTATAATGGAATTATAATATACCTTTATATCATTATGATTCCATTCTATAAAATACGAAATAGAAATGAAAGTAGCGTTCATGCGTACGTACGGCTTACCGTCTCCATGAACAGTGTATTTCATTTCTTACCTCTAAATGATTATGTAATATTATAAATGAATGCATGTACTGGATATATATGACATATATTATATCTACATCATGAATACCATTCTGGATATAATGGATACGTGAACAACTTGTAATTATAAAGGGCTTATTTTTTACTCAAGTACCAATGATCGTTAAAACGACCGTTATTAACTTAAATAATTACATAGTGTTCATGACATGGCAATAAGTGATATAAAAGGAATAATGAACTTGAAAAAGGTTCTTAAACAAGTAGAAATTAAATCAAGTTTATTATTCAAGAGATTAAAGAACGACCGAGTCAAGTCGGACCCGAGGTATGGGACTTCGTCTCAATCTCCTTTCATTGAGGTATATTTTGTTTTATACACAACCTTATTCTATATGGTGTATAAACCCCTTTGACTTTTACATTTATTCAAAAAGAATATTTTTATACGAATCATTTACCAAACAACAAAATGGAATGTTTTTGTCGTACGTATGCAGCGACAACGACTTCTCTGCCGCCGTGACCATTATTTGAGTTTCGGCTTCCTCTACAAGCCATACCCTTTTTAAAAAAAAAGAAAAATAAATACCATGTTTTACTTTAATTTTATTTTGGTATTGGAAATTGTTTTAATAATGTTTGTATATCAATGTGTTGTATTGATTTCTTGTGATTGAAAGGTGGAAATGTTATGTTTCCTTTATGCATGTTTTATGTGATACAATTATGTTGAGGTTCTTGGGCATTATTATGAAGATGGGTGGTTCCGTGATAGACTAAGGGTGGGTGATCCCGATATAGCTCTCCAATGCATTGGGTAACGCGAAGGAGTGAAACCTTAAGGTTTTTCTGAAGAGATTTAGTGAATATACTGTAATGGGTATTCCAAACGTAACCAAGAGGGTTACTCCCTACGTAAGAATGTTATGAATGCCTCAAGTTACCTTTATGTCTTATGATTTCTATGATTTATTCATGATTTGATGAGGTATGTTAAAGTGCTTATGTTTTATGGGTAAATTATGATTTCATTCTTATGTATATATGTACCCATGTTTCCTTTCCATATTTTTATATCCCTTACTGAGCTTTTTATGCTCATCCCAAGTTTTTTTGAAATGTTTTTCATAGGTCAAGGGAAAGGTACATGATATGATGATAGTGTCAAGGAAGTGTGAAGAAAGAATCCAATTTTTATTTTAAATATGTTTCCATTGATGGGAAATAAGATTACTATCTTTATGTAACCACTTTGTTTATACGTGGAATGTAATTCAAGATTTATGTTCTAATTATCTAAAACTCTAAACCTGAAAAGATCCTCAATGTGTAATCTTGTAATAACTCAAGATTAAGTAAGGTTTAAGGCTAGGGCCTCATAGTTGGTATCAAAGGTTGGTTGAGATAACTTTAGGAGTTAGAATTTTATTAAATGATTGTCCAAAAATATTTTTTTATGGTCAAATTGAAGTGATATAGTATTTGAAGATTACCATGTTGCTTCATCTAAGACATGTTTGTTCAGAATGGTTTTCTGCAGAGGAAACAGGGAAGCAGTGCTAGGAAGGCATATAGAAGGCAATAACCTTCCGAATCAGCATCCCAAGATGGTCAGAATTGGAACTGAACAGTTTGTTGCAGTAATGGCGTAGTTGACTCAAGCGATAAATGGTGTTGGTATCCATGCACGAGATCAGCCAGATCAACAGCAGAGGAACATGTCAGTGGTGGAACATTTCATGTGGAAACATCCCCCATCATTCAGAGGATCATCTGACCCTGTGTTAGCTGAAGGGTGGATTAAAGCACTGGAGAAGATTTTCGATGTCATGGGGTGTTCATACAATCAAAAGGATAGTCTTGATATTTACCATTTCGAGGGTGAAGCCAATCAGTGGTGGTCGATTGTTAAAAATATTTGGGACGCCGATGAGATTGATGATCTTGACTGGGATGAATTCAAAGGTATGTTTCTTGAGAAGTATTTTCCTAAGGCTGTTCGACTTAGGATGGAAAATCAATTCTTGGAATTGAGGCAAGGGGAAGACTCAGTGGCTACCTATGAAGAAAGGTTCACTCGATTGGCAAGGTATGCTCCAAATTGTATCCGAGACCTTGATAGTAAAATCAATCATTTTTACTCAGGATTAAAGCCAAAATATCGAAGGGCATTAACTTCTCGTGAGTTTAAAAGTTATGAAAAGTTTATTCGATGTGATGAGAAGGTGGAAATGGATTTTGCCGATGATCAAGTGTTCTATAACAACCAACAGAAGAAGAGAACGAGGTGGCAGGAGAAAGGTAAGAATTATTCAAAAAAGTCTGATGGTAAGAAAACTAAGTTTCCAGTTTGTGATAAATGTGGCAAAAGGCATGCTGGTGACTGCCTTCTGAATTCTGGAAAGTGCTACCGATGTGGTAAGATGGGACATAAGGCTCGTGATTGCACTGAAAAGGATCAAGGTGAAGGTAAGACCAAATTTGATTTACAGTTAGTGAAATGTTATAAGTGCAATGAGATGGGTCACTATGCAAAGGAGTGTCCGACAAAGACCTTGAGTGATGGGAAGCAGTTAGACTACAAGCAGAAAGGGGTGGTGAAATCCTTTGCAACTACTTCAGCATATTTTGGGCCATCAAATGAAGTTGTATCAGGTACTTTGTTTGTTTTTTCAGATTATGCCAGTGTGTTTTTTGATTCGGGGTCTAAACATTCTTTCATCTCTGAAAACTTTTCTAGTAAAATGGGAATACCATCTCAAGAAATGACTCATGAACTTTTGGTAAAAACACATGGGGGAAATGTTGAGGCAAAAGGAATTTATAAGAATCTTCCTATCCTTATAAGTGGAAAGAACCTACTTGCAAACCTTATTTTTCTACCTCTAGTAGAGTTTGATGTTATCCTGGGTATGGATTGACTCTCTATTTACAATGCTAAGATTGACTGTAGAGCTAAAGAAGTTTCTTTTTCAGAATGACTTTCAGTTTGTGTACAAGAATGAACCCTTACCGTTGATAACTTATCAAGAGGCCGAGAAACTTGTAAAAGATGGAAATGAATGTTACCTTACACACATCGTTGAAAATGAAGGAACTGTTCAGATTAATGATGTGCCAGTGGTAAATGAGTATCCTGATGTTTTTCTTGATGAGTTTCCTAGAATAATACCAGATCGGGAAGTTGAATTTACTGTTGACTTAGTTCCTGATGCTAAGCCAATTTCAAAACCCCCTTATCGAATGGCTCAAATTGAACTTTTAGAGTTGAAGGAGCAATTGCAAGATTTGTTAGAGAAAGGTTTCATTCGACCTAGCACATCACCATGGGGTGCTCTTGTTTTATTTGTTAAAAAGAAAGATGGTTCAATGAGACTTTGCATTGATTATAGAGCCTTGAATAACATCACTGTTAAGAACAAATATCATTTCCCTCATATCGATGATTTGTTTGATCAGCTCCAGGGAGCTCAGTATTTTTCAAAGATTGACTTGAGATTGGGGTACCATCAGCTGAAGGTAAGGGAAGTAGATGTTCTAAAGACTATGTTTTGTACAAGATATGGCCATTATGAATTTCTTGTAATGCCGTTTGGGTTAACCAATGCACCTGCTGTATTCATGGACTTAATGAATAGAATTTTCCATGAGTTCTTCGATAAGTTTGTGGTGGTTTTCATTGATGATATTTTGGTGTTTTCTAAAAGTAAAGAGGATCATGAAAGACATTTAAGGGTTATCTTGCAAAACATAAAAGAAAAGAAATTGTATGGGAAATTCAGCAAGTGTGAGTTTTGGATGCAACAAATTTCTTTCCTTGGTCACATTGTTTCTAAAGATGGGATAACTGTTGATCCTGTAAAAACAAAAGTTGTGGAAGACTGGACAAGACCCAGAAATGTAACTAAGATTCATAGATTCCTTGGTTTGGTAGGCTATTACCGAAGGTTTGTTTGAAATTTTTCACGGTTATCTATTCCAATGACTAAGCTAACTCGGAAGGGTGTTAAGTTTATCTGGACAAAAGAATGTGATGATTGTTTTCAGGAATTGAAAAGAAGATTGGTGAAAGCTCCAGTTTTGGCACTACCTTCCAGGAATGGTGAGTTTGTTATCTACAGTGATGCTTCATTGAAAGGACTTGGTTGCATCTTAATGCAGAATGATCAGGTAATTGCTTATGCTTCATGATAGTTGAAAACTCATGAGGTAAATTACCCTACACATGATTTGGAATTAGCTTCTGTTGTTTTCTCTTTAAAAATTTGGAGACATCATTTGTATGGAGTAAAGTGTGAAATATATCCTGATCACAAAAGTTTAAAGTATATATTCACTCATAAAGAGTTAAACATGAGATAGAGGAGATATCTAGAATTAATTAAAGATTATGATTGTACAATTCATTACCATCTGGGAAAAGCAAATAATGTGGCTGATGCTTTGAGTCGAAAAAATAATGCTTTATTAACAATGTTGCGTTTGGAACGTGATCCTTTGGTTAAGGATTTGATGAACTTTGGCATAGAAGTTTTTGGTGTAGGATGTTCATCTGTTTTGTTTCAGGTATCAGTGAGATTATCTCTACCAGATAGAATCAAGCAAGCACAGAAGCCAGACAATGAGTTGCAGAAAAAGGTAGAGCTGGTTCAGAAGGGTAAGTTTCCTGAATTCAACATTGATAATGATTGTGTTTTGAGATTTGGGAAGAGATTGTGTGTGCCTCGTGATTCACAGTTGAAGAGAGAGTTGTTATGTGAAGCTCATAGTTCTCCATTTTCAGTTCATCCTGGTAGTACTAAGATGTACAGAGATCTTCGGGAGTATTACTGATGGGATGGAATGAAAAGAGATATTGCTGATTTTACTGTGAAGTGTTTGACATGTCAACAGGTTAAAGCAGAGCGACAGTTACTGAAAGGGATGCTTCAGCCTTTACCAGTTCCAGAGTATAAATGGGAGAATATATCCATGGACTTTGTTGTGGGATTACCGAAGACATCTCGAGGTAATAATGCAATCTGAGTTATTGTTGATCGCTTGACTAAATCTGCTCATTTCGTTGCTATACGAGATACATTTTCCTTAGATCAACTTTCCTCTTTGTATCTTAAAGAGATAGTCAAGTTACATGGAGTTCCTCTCTCCATTGTATCTGACCGTGATCCCCGGTTCACTTCTAACTTTTGGAAAGGCCTTCAGAAGTAGTTGGGTACTAAATTAAATTTTAGTACAGCTTTTCATCCTCAATCAGATGGGAAGTCAGAACGAACAATTCAGACCTTGGAGGATATGCTACGAGCTTGTTCGATGGATTATCAGGGAATTTGGGACCAACATCTTTCTTTGGTTTAATTTTCATATAATAACAGTTTTCATTTTAGTATACAGATGGCACCATTGCAGGCATTATATGGGAAGCGGTGTCGAACTCCAGCTTTCTGGGATGAAGTGGGTGAAAGGAAGTTGATGGGACCAGAATTGGTAGAAGAGTTGGCAGAAAAAGTTCAGCTGATACAGAAACACATGAGAACAGCTCAGAGTAGGCAGAAGAGTTATGCAGACAACTGGAGGAAGGATCTCTCTTTTGAGGTAGGTGATCATTTTTTTCTCAAAGTATCACCATGGAAAAGTGTGATGCGATTTGGTAAAAAATGAAAGCTGAGTCCAAGGTTCATTGGAACATATGAAATTATGGAGAGAGTTGGATCCGTTGCTTACCGAGTGTCTTTACCTCCGAGTTTATCTCAGGTACACAATGTTTTTCATGTTTCGATGCTGAGAAAGTACATGCCAGATGCATCTCATGTTTTGAGTCCAGAGGTAGTTCAGCTGGAAGAGAACCTATCTTATGAGGAACAACCGGTCCAGATTTTTGACCACAGGGAGCAAGTGTTACGGAATAAGGTGATTAATCAGGTAAAGGTTTTGTGGAAAAACCACATGATGGAAGAGGCAACATGGGAATCTGAAAATGCAATGAGGGATAAGTACCCCCATTTATTCGATAAGTAAATAAATTGCGGGGGCACAATTTTCTAAAGGGGGGAAGGATGTAACATCCCAAGTAAGTAATGAATAATAGATGTTTTTATCTATGTCTATTAATGATTAAGATAGTGTTTTAGAGGCTTAAAATGAAAATAAATACAATCTTATTCATGGAATACACTAATATTCTTAAAAGATTGTTTTACTGCCTTTTGATGGCAAACCCTTTTTAAATATATCTTTTGACAATTTTATAAGCTATGTTTGTCAAAATAAACTTATTATTTATGATTGGGACATCAAAATATACTTTTTGTTAATTTTTGGTATTTTTCCGATAAAGTTAATTTTTTAATGAATAGTGAAAAATGTTGTATTTTAATTCAAAAACTCTTTTTAATCTAATTTATTTATATGATTAGATTATATTTTGAAATGGTTTTGAAGTGAAATTAGAATATATTTTTACCATTTTATTTGATGGTGGTCATTGGAATCAATTTCACTTTGAAATTGGACTTAAACTAGTGTCAATCTTTTGATAATTATTGTTTCATAAAAACACGCTATTTGTCATGACAGTGGGAATTAGTTATTAAATTAATTAATGCAACTTACATGTTTTTAATTTTGTAAAATAGACATCATTTTTGAATTCGGAATATCAAATATAGCTTAGGGTGATGTTTTGGTATCTTTCAGAAAAACTTCAATTTTTGATGAATAGTGAAACCACTAAGTGGTAGTTAAAGAAACTGATTTTTCATTTAAATGAAACTTTTCCACTTCTATGATTTGATTTTCAAAAATCCTACATACATGGTTTTCATTAAGACGTAAAATGTGGATCAATGAGATTAAAATAATTTTTTTGGTGAATAGTAACTTTTAAGTTCTTAATCGCGATTAGTGGTAATTAGTGTAGTTTAAGGTAAAAATAATGTTTTAATAATATTAGATGAGCTTTACACATGTCCTACCCTCATTGGATGTGTCATGGCCAACCAAGAAAATCCATGGGTCAACTTGGGGACCCCATGGAGCCACTTTGTTTGGGAAATGACATAAATAAGTTTTTATTTAATGTTAAAGTAAAAATGACATAATCATGAGATGTTTTAATAAAACAATTTTTACATGGGGTTATACAAGTCAGATTTTTTATTATAAATAGTCATTGGAAAGATAAAAAGATTTCCTACATCATAGTATTTTTTTTATAATTTTTATACTTTAAATAAATTAAGTTATTTATGACATCACGATGATGCATCGATTACCTCATTAATAAAGGAATTAAATAAAATGAAATGATAATGTAAAATATATGAACTACACATGTCCAAAACCTATTTGATGGGTGGATTTTGAACCCTTATCACCTTACCCTCGAATTATATCAATGTGGGACCTTTTGAATCCGAAATGCATTTTAAAATAATGTAACATTTCTTTACTTTCCAAGAGTGTCACTCCTCTCCTCTTATAAAAGGCCCCCACCTCTACCTCCTTACCCACACTCCCAAAGCCTTTGGCTCGGCGAAACCCTGCCCATTTAGTCTCTACACATCCCTCTATTACTCCTTGAAGCCTCAATTTGGACAGAAGTCTTCCCAAGAAAGCTTTTGAGCTCAAACCAAAGGGAGTTACCCGATTTTAAGGTAATGTCTTCACTTGAGTCCTTTTGTTTTATTTTTCTTCTCCAACCCCCTAAACTCTTTTTATTCATTTCTTTTGTAACAACTCCAATATATTCAATATACTAGGATGTTGTTATAAGAAGTATTTGAGCTACACTTACACACACCTACATCTAATGGTTAAAGAACATACTGTTTCCGTGGATGGTGAATTTATGCCTCCCGAAACGATGATTGTTCCACATTTATTTAACACCTTTAAAGGTGTCCATTAAGATGACACTATATTTATATATGATATATAATATGTTTATGTTTTCCTTAAGTTTATGTATTTTTCATTTTGGGCATACCTTTATGGTTTCCATTATGGGTAAACACGATATCTTCATTTAAGGAAGTGTGGACTACCGCCCCCTCAAAGTGATTTGATTTGTTAAATACCATATATGGTATGTATAAAGGATGGAACTATGATATTATATATGATATTATACTGGAATTATAATATACCTTTATATCAATATGATTCCATTCTATAAAATACAAAATATAAATTAAAGTAGCGTTCATGCGTACGTACAGCTTACCGTCTCCATGAACGGTGCATTTCATTTCTTACCTCTAAATGATTATGTAATATTATAAATTCATGCATGTACTGGATATATATGACATATATGATATCTACATCATGAATACCATTCTGGATATAATGGATACATGAACAACTTTTAATTATAAAGGGCTTATTTTTTACTCAAGTACCAATGATCGTTAAAACGACCGTTACTAACTTAAAGAATTACATAGTGTTCATGAAATGACAATAAGTGATATAAAAGGAATAATGAACTTGAAAAAGGTTCTTAAACAAGTAGAAATTAACTCAAGTGTACTATTCAGGAGATTAAAGAACGACTGAGTCAAGTCGGACCTGAGGTATGAGACTTCGTCTCAATCTCCTTTCATTGAGGCATATTTTGTTTTATACAAAACCTTATTCTATACGGTGTATAAACCTCTTTGACTTTTATGTTTATTCAAAAGGAATATTTTTTATACGAAGCATTTACTAAACGACAAAAGGGAATGTTTTTGTCGTACGTATGCGGCGACAACGACTTCTCCACCGCCGTGACCATTATTTGAGTTTCAGGTTCCTCTACAAGCCATACCTTTTATAAAAAAAAGAAAAATAAATACCATGTTTTACTTTTCTTTTATTTTGGTATTGAAAATTGTTTTCATAATGTTTTTATATCAATGTGTTGTATTGATTTATTGTGATTGAAAGGTGGAAATTTTATGTTTCCTTTATGCATGTTTTATGTGATACGATTATGTTGAGGTTCTTGGGCATTATTATGAAGACGGGTGGTTCTGTGATAGACTAAGGGCGGGTGAGCCCGAAATAGCTCTCCAATGCATTGGGTAACGTGAAGGAGTGAAACATTATGGTTTCTTCGAAGAGATTTAGGGAATATACTGTGATGGGTATTCCAATCGTAACCAAGAGGGTTACTCCCTATGTAAGAATGCTATGAATGCCTCAAGTTACCTTTATGTCTTATGATTTCTATGATTTATTCATGATTTGATGAGGTATGTTAAAGTTATTATGTTTTATGGGTAAAGTATGATTTCATTCTTATGTATATATGTACCCATGTTTCCTTTCCATATTTTTATATCCCTTACTGAGCTTTTTATGCTCATCCCAAGTTTTTTGAAATGTTTTTCACAGGTCAAGGGAAAGGTACATGATATGATGATAGTGTCAAGGAAGTGTCAAGAAAGAATCCATGTTTTATTTTAAATATGTTTCCATTGATGGGAAAGAAGAATATTATCTTTATGTAACCACTTTGTTTATATGTGGAATGTAATGCAAGCTTTATGTTCTAATTATCTAAAACTCTAAACCCGAAAAGATCCTCAATGTGTAATCTTGTAATAACTCAAGATTAAGTAATGTTTAAGGCTGGGGCCTTGTATTAATAATTATCAGAATGAGAACTATATAATTGTACCCTATACTTATACCTATGCTTCATGGATTCCCTAAACATATCTATATAAATATCTATAAATATCTCACTAAATTTTTATCGTCATATTTTCCAAATGTTACATAAAATTTTTCTCTAACACCAACTATAATGACCTAGGACATTCAAACATGGATATTTAATGTTTTAAAATGAATATTCATTACATAACATAACAAAACTGTGAAATTACAGCATAGTTTTATTGTCATTGGAAATTATGAAAGATAAACAACTGGTTCAAAAAACACCTACATCGTATCCTTCTTATTCTGTCATAACAGGAACCCTTTTTTACACATATTACTTGATTTCACTATATATATCATGGGGAAAGGAAACATAAAAAGGGGTGATATTAGATACTCTATAAGAAAAAAAGGAATATATTTCACTATAAAAATATCCATAAGGCTATGAGAATATGAAAATAACAATATGATATCATACTCTTCATAACATAGATCATAAACATAAATCATGGAATAAATATTTTTAGTTCATAAGATATGAATCAATAGGGAATCAAGAGAATAAGACAAAAAATCATAACATCATAATAATATATGAAATTTTGTTATTAAAAAAATAATATACAATGATATCCATAATGGTGAAGTTATCACTAGAAATTCCATCTTAGTAGTTTGGGATCACTTCTCAATCCATCTTTTTATCCATGGTTTACTCCCAAGACAATCTTAGTGGAAAAGTCATTTTCACAAATAATATCACCCCCCAGTCCAACCATGTCTATATTATGGGATATATATCTTTTCCAAATAAATTTTGGGTAGATATATGTCCCAAGCATCTCATAATGTAAACCATATATATGTGAAATACTAGAAGATAAATTATACATCATATCAAAACCCATGAAATGAAATGTGATTCATAAATATCATTCCATCATATACATAATCCAACCATAGGAATATTGGGGACATTATCCTTGAAAAATATCTTCATTAAAACATATATAGCCTCATATAATGTTATATTAGATTGAAAATAATTTTCAGATATCACTTTAAAATAATTGTTGATAAAAATAACTATTCTCCAATGAAATAAATTTTCTTCTTATAATTCCATTAAATTTTAATGAAAAACAATTACGTGAAAATAAACTTATACTATTGTAAAGTAATATTCAAATAAATATTGTTTCATGACAGCGAATGATTACAATCAAGCCTTATAAGTTATAAAAAAATTATTTCCTAATATTTTGTTCCGCAAAGTCACAAATATCCTTGCATAAAAAAATATAGACTTTTCTAACAATTTATTAAAAAGTAAAAATGGTAAAAAATAAATTTAAATATTCATACGAGAATAAACAAATTGCAATTATTTCTATAAAACATTTATATGGAAGATAAGTATTCCATAACATTGATTTAAAACTCTATAATCCCGATTATTGATGAGATTGCGAAATAATCTTTTATCACCTTATAATCAGTTGAATTGTATTCCATATGAAACAAAAAAGTTACATGAATATTAAAATTACTTAATATTCATAATAATAATAATTAAATTCATTCATGGGATGTATTTTCACCACTGAAAAGAAATAGTTAGTGTATAAGGATTGTGTCCGACATAAATAAAAGTGAGACAAAAATCCCTAATATTATTTCTTGACTCTCATCGTACTTATACAGAATTCAAGAATATAAAATCTAAGTTTATAATATATCTATTATATTTTGATGTTATTATATCTAATAACATATTTTATTTGATTATGACTTTATATTATTCTTTAATTTATATTTGCATTTTAACGTTACGTTTTTGGTAATATGTGATTTCTTTTTTGCATGTGTTTTGATTGGTTATATATTTGGTCATGTTAATTATATCATAATTTAATGATCTTCAGAATTATAAAAATTAAATAAATTGAATTTATATATAGAATATATTAATTTATAATAATCTATAAAATATTGAATTAAAAATTTTAATACACTGACCCAGGAGACGGTATACTGTGCATACGCATGATCATTATTTTCATTTTTTTCATAATGAATGAAAGTGGGTAAATTAAATATATATAATATCATTTTAGTAGAATTATTAGGTAATAATAATCAGGAAAATTCACTAAAGTCATCCTTAATACATTCCATGTAGAGTGTGAATGAATCACATCATTTTGAGGAGGTAGTACCCCTCTTGTCCCCAAATAAAGTTATCATATTTACAAAAAATGGAATACATGAAGGAATATGTAATATTATAATTATAAAATCATAACTAAATCAATAGTATCTTATATATCATATAAAAATATAATATAAATCATTATTCCCAACTTTATAGGTGTAAATGGAAGAACAAACGATATTGGATTGTGATGTGATAGTCCACCGTACACCAAAATGATGATTGCATATCCCATTTGATGGAAGTGTGTGTTAGTGATGGTAAAAAAATTAACATGACATCATATCATTATAATATTTATACTTATTTTATTATATAAACATTAAATAAAAATATTTAATGGGTTTAAGATATAAAAAAAATAAAAAAAATATGAAGGTGACATCTTTTTTGGGTATCCCCTTTTGATTTGCAGAAAAGATAATTTTTTGGTTGGATTTATTCCCGAAGTAAGGATTTAGGATAAATAAAGGGATGTTGGAAGGATATTTGGATATTTTTTCAGAACCAAAAAGGTTATAAAGTGTGATTGAAGGATAAGAAGATGTTCCCATTTATAAGAGAGGGAATGGAGAACTTTGGGATCTTTGTAAAATATTAATTTATAATAAATTAAATATTAATTAAAGTACATCCAAATGGAAGGTTATTCCAAGATAACGTCTCATCAGGTAATAATACTGTCAACCAATATATTTTAGATATGTTTAGGTGTAATGTTAAACCATATCTTTTTTGTTCACCCTTACTTAACATATTATAATTGTAACTATGGTAATAAATTTTTTGATATTATAAGGGTTATAATTTTACTATTAAGGAGAAAATTTAACCATAAATGGAATATTATTTATATTTTATAACATAATTTTCCCCCTTTATCTTATTTATAGTTTTTATGATTTTTAGATAATGTAATAAAATATTATTTTCACAAAATATTTATAGTGTCAATTTGGAGATTTTCATAACATTAACATTAATAAAATCAATAATGAATGATAAATTAAAATAATAATTTTATAAACAACTAAAATATAATATTAATCTAAAAAATTATTTGATAAATATTTTTAGGTAAATTATATTTATTTGAATGTTTATAATATCATTTAATTGAATTTTTAATGAGTATAATAATTACTAATCATCATTGAGTACATATATAGGAAAATTATTTGTTCACTAAAATAAAAAATTGAAATTCTATGGTGTAGATAAGACATTTATCATTCATAATAATTATATATATACATATATATTCAAATATATCCTATATTTAATCCAATATTTACAATATTATACATATTACACGTAAGAGTGTGACATTGTGTCAGTCCTTTTGATTTCAATAATATCTAAGTGATTTCCTTGGAGAAGGCTCCATTAAACAAATAAATTTCACGTACTACTTGTTAAGGGTCAAATTAAATTAATACAACAATATTTTTAACGTTTTAGGGTAGTTTTATTATATGTATTGTATTATTTTTACCCATAATTTCTCGATTTACCCTTAATTGTGTTATTAAAATATACCAGAGATATTTTCTATATTGTATAAATAATGGATCCATTTTCAAAATTTATACCTTATGTTTTTAAATTGAGAATCCATTTTCACAATTTAAAACACATAAGTGGGGAAAATTAATTTAAAATTAATATCGTAGATGACTTAAGAAAATGAGTTTTTAATGTGAGGATGTTCAAAAGATTGAAATATTTTTGTATCCAAATTCAATATGAAATTCATTCCAATAATCAAAATTGGATGAAATGAAAAAAAAATTAAAATACAATTTAAAAAATTCATAAAAATAATTTAACACTATATATTATTCTGTTGAAAAATGCATTCTCAATTAAAATTCATTACTTTTAACTATTTATCAAAAAATGAAACTTAACAAAAAAATAAAAAAAATCAACCAATTAAAATGATGATCTTTATATTTTAAGGAATAAGTTTATTTTTTTAAAATATTATATATAAAATTTATAAAAACTATATGTAAGATATGTGTTCCATCAAAAGTCGAAAGAACATTTTTTGAGAAAAATATTTATTTTATGCCTAAATGTTTCTTTTTTCTAATTTCATGTCTAGAAAACACATCATATGAATTTTAAACATCATATTAAATATAATATATATATTCAAAAAATAGTCGTATATTTATTTATTTGAACAAAAC
The DNA here is from genome assembly GCA_963277665.1 of Viscum album. NCBI lineage: Eukaryota > Viridiplantae > Streptophyta > Magnoliopsida > Santalales > Viscaceae > Viscum > Viscum album. The sequence goes on from CAUJRU010000060.1 coordinate 1,520,653, forward strand.
ACACACTTTTATATTTTTTCCCATAAAAATAGTTCCTCGTATTTGAAAAAAGTTTTACATGTGAAAATAAAACTTTCATAATTTTATTAAACCCGTAATTACGAACAATTATAATTTCCTGGTAATAATTATATTTTTTAAAAAAAATTAATAATAAAATTTGGTTTAATGAATCTCATTCTTTAATGAAACACACTCCATGTGTGTGTTTCATGTAATGCAAGACATCAATAAAAATAAAATTATTTAAAAAAATATTTATCATAAAACTATCTGGGTGTTATAATTTATCTTTATAATGACTAAAAATAAAATGGTCCTATTTATAAAATTATAACCACTTAATTTTGAATGTATAATCCATTTTTAAAGATTATTTTTCTATAAGTGGGTGTAATCTAATTGAAAATAATTACAAAAAGTATTCAAAACTGTTTTTTGAAAAATTAATTTTTGGGAAATATTATAATTTATTCACATCATATTACTAGTAATAACCATTATATTAATGTTAAATCATTTTATTGATATATCATATAAAAATTTATTTAAAATTATTCAAAAAAATAGATGAATTTAATTTATTATGATAAAAATAAATTTCATGCATATAGAAGGCTCTTTAGAAAATAGTTCTCTTTTTTACATTCAAGTGCTCTTATCAATTGATAACAAATAAATTCCTTCATTGTATGAGTATATGAATAATATTATATTATATTGTGAGTACTATTCAAAAAATCCAATACAATATTTTAGAGAGAACTCCCACATTAAATAAAAAAAAATTAATAGTATATCGTGATTCATTTAAATTTGTTGTTTCACGAAACATTAGCTAATAAAGAAATAATTTATTAATGGAAACATAATTATCAAAACAATTCATTTTGTTACATTATAACCCCTTATAAGAATCACAATATATATATTCTATATCTCTGATGCAAATAATTGTGGACACTTTTTCCTCATCAAAATAGTAAGTTCCAACATAGCTTCTAATAATTAATGGTTTCAACAAAAAAACACTAACCAAGTGAGGGGTATTGTTTCATAAAACAATCATCATATGACCAAAAATCAACATAAGATGATCTTTATTAGTGATATATTTCTCATGTGGTATAACCTTTATGTTCTGTATATGTAAAGTATTTGGAATGTAATTACTCAGGGTATATTTATTGAACATATCAGGAACATATGATTTATTAGTTACAAGTTATATGTAATATGATACCATCCTAATATGATAAATAAGTTTCAAGAGACCAATACATTTTTTTTATTTCATAAGTCGGTAGACTATAAGATGAATAATATATTCTCTTATATATATTTTGGTGATTTTTTGTGGAAAACCATGGTAATATTTTTATTTTTATATTATGGTATAGGTAATCATTTTAATATACCATTATAATTCTTTCTTTGACCCGTAAAAAAAGAAACACTAGTCATCTAGTTGAATAGTAGACAATAAACCTTGTCATATTTCCCAACCGATAATATTATTTTAGATCTTAATACATATTCATTCATATTGTATGAATAAATAATGATGAACTATGAAATTCATCAAAAATAGTTCTTTTCTAAATTAAGGCACTGATGGTAAACATAATATTATATTGAATATTATTATTCCACAATAACTACATCTGAATTTATGAACATTCTACACTTTCTTATGTAGTTTTACATCTCCATACAATACTTATTTAATCATCACATGAATGGATAATTTAACGTTCTTCTATGAATGATTTATTCTATCCCTTTTTTTTATTTCATATTCCATATTATACAAAACAACATTTTTTGGCCATCTTTCAATCTATATCATGGAAAAAATACAATGGCCCTTCTGACTCAATGAGTTATTCACCATATTCACCTTATAAATATGGTAATGTACATTGAAACAATAACAATTAATCATATCTAACTATATTATCAGGTGAATATTGATATATTTCTGTGTGAGTATATATATCAAGATTTAATAATCTACGTATATGTTATATATTTTAGCATAAATACAATTCCACCATATCATCAATGAAATAATTACTAATACTTGATCAAAATTAAGTATCACATAATTTTTATATTATATTTTCAATTATCAAGAGGCATTTTCTATCAGCCTATTATTACATATAAGGGTAAGTCCCATTCCTTTATTTTTTTATAACTATAGATCACAAGAACTTATCCATTTTATGGTAGTTTAAGAATAGTTACACTAACCAAATTTCTCTTTCGCTCCATGAAATTCTCTTCACATTCATTTATCCACAATAATGTAACCCCATTCCAAGTCAACTAGGTGAGTAATCATGATAAAGACCTGAAAAAATAGTGGTATCTATATATACCATGAAAACTACGGATCTCAATTTCCATCATTAGATTTTTAAAATAATCAGAAACATCTCCCTTTGATGTATCCACTAATACACATCCCATTAGGTTATATGTACCAAGAATGAATCTTTCTAAATAAAAAAACATGAACATGGTATATTTAGTATAAAACAAATCATTATTCAATGTATTAGGAAAAATATAAAATTACCTTAATGTTCTTAATTTAAAATTTAATATATATAAATATCATCTATAAGTACTGTGAAAATTTGATTGACTTAATATATAATACATTATTCATGAAATCCATGAATATAGAAGAGGAATTATTAATTTCATATGGCATCACTAGATATTCATAATTTCATTACCTTGTAAAAAAGGTAGTATTGGTTATATCCTAATTTATAACCCTCAATTAATGACATTTACAAAAAATTTTAATGTTGGAAAAGTATTTATCTCCACCTAATTGATCAATTAAATAATCAATATGGGGTTAAAGATACTTTGTTTTTATAGTGTTCTTGTTATGTTTCTGATAATCAATTAAAAGATTAATGGATTTATCATTATTCATAATAAAGAGAATAAGTACCCCAAGTTGATTTACAAGTGTTCTAGGTTCCGTTATAATGATTCTCCTAGTGTTTCTTCTTCAATTATTTCAACTTAACTAGGTCCATTCTATATGTTTTCTTAATAGGATTATCACTAGGTTTGCGATCTATTGGGAACTCAAAATTATATTTTGGATGATGACTAAGAAGCTCTTATAAAAATATAAAAAATTCATACAATTAGAAACTCCATAATGTGGTGTTTCTCCCCAAACTTTAGATATAGGTACAATTTTTCAAAATGTAATAATATCGTAAGATAATGGTAATTTCTACTAGAATCATGAATTAATTAATCGATCGATAAATGATCATAGGACGATTTGGTATTTAAAACGCGACTTCCATTAGTCAAAAATTGTTATGATATATTTATAATGAAACAAAATACATTCCTAGGATAACATAAATTTAAACAAGAGGGAGAATCATAAGATTTACTGGAATTAGATTTCCAATAGATTCAATCAGAGATAAACATAAGAATTGATATTAGATCATCAAAAAATTATGTGTTCTCACTATTAACACAATATCTACTCATTGAGGTGGTAATGTGATACCCTTATAAAATTCATTAGATACGGATGACTTGATATATCGTTAAACAAATAAGATATTAACTATTCTAAAATAGATAGTAATTATACCTTTAACCATGTCATTCTTGTAGCATACAATGTTAATCGTGATCCCAAATGATTTTTCTTTACATTTTGGATTAAAATTTTGGGGATGAAGATCATCATCATAAAATTTCATATTTTTAACTATATAGTGTAATTCACATACCACATGAAAATGAAGCAGTATGGGATGGGTGGGGCAGTAGATTATATCTTCCCTTCCCCCAATGTTTCAATTTTCCTCATTATCACAATTAAACATTCATGGGAATTATGAATAGACCTTCCCAATTTAAAACACCTCAATGTTCGAATCATGTAACACCATTGATGATTCATCCCTAATTTTTGGTAAAGAGATGATTGTAATTTCTTTACTCAATAGTATTTTTTTGAAATTTTCAGGAGTCTCCATGTTCATTTTATTATCTACATAATAGGAATTAAGGGAATCTTTGATTAAATTTATACCATTATATGACATTATATTAATTATTAATACATACAAATGACCATTATATAACAACCATACATAGAATTGGAATTATGAAACTAAACAGTAAATCGATTTTTTATTTAGGGAAGATGATTTAACCATAACCATACATTGAATGTCTTGTAAATTTTTCAACATAGTTACCAATGGATTCTTTATTATTATTATTATTAAATAATTACTTCGCTATTTTTTATAGAATAAATTGTAAGTAATTACTATAAAATATCATCTTAAACTCATCCCATTCCATAAAGTAAATAACATTCTATTAAATCATGTTCTTAATAAGATTACATTAATTATTTTCTTTACCTTCTAAATGATAAACAACATTTTAATTTTTTTCATGTTCTAATAACTAGAGAACAATAAATTTTTATCAGTATTAATATCCAATCACATTTCAATGAGTGGATTAGAAAACCCATGAAAACAAGGTGGATCGTTCCTAATGATTTGTTCAAAAGTACATTTCACCCTCCTTTTATCATTATGAATAATATCATGATTCATGTCATGGGAAACATTCATGTGTATTGAAATATGATATTTTATTCTATCTTCTATAATATTCTGTTACTTAGGAGAATAATCATTTCATTTTCCATTAAATTTTTTGATTATATGATTCCTTCTGGATCCATCCATTGAACAGAACCAAAAATAATATAGTAGGTATCAACACAATTTTCATTGTGAGTAATCATATAACCATGAAACATCATTCATTGATTTTCCAAATCATGACACATTCTTATAGGTATACTACACCTTAGCTTTATACATGGTCATATATGATCATTATCTATAAAAAAACCTCAAAATGGTTCATAATAAAGATTTTATTTAACCATAGAATATTGCACCATAGTGTAAAACTAGGTGTCCAGTAAAGGTCATTCATCGTGCACTAGAATGATGGTCAATATATACCCAACCAACAATTTCTGAGATAATTACCCATATATGAATATATGTCCAATCCATATCTACATGTAGTATCCTGATGGGGATGTATATATAAGAAAACCATATAATCTCTAACTAAAAACCCGTATGATACTATCCAATACATAGGCGTATTCATGGAGTTTTCAATAATGTTCTCAATTCCTACTCTCTAATAATAACTGAACCCTCCTCTGATATGAAATGCAGTACTCCAAGAATAACATACATATATATTAGTTTTTATTGAAGAATAATTAATATATATCCTAAATAAACATTCAAATGAAATGAAATGTTTTAGTATACTTGGATACTAGATAAATAACCATATTATTTACTTTTAATATTCAACATCTCTAGAATATTTTATTAAATGAGTTACCCTTATGGATTCCCAATTCTTAGTTTGCTACTTCAAAACATGTAGAAAATTATAACATAAAGGGGTGATATTTGATCGTACCATGATTTACTTTTTTATTTCACCCTTATACCAATGTATTAAACTAGATTTGTATTGAAAATTAAAAGTATAATAACAAAATTCACTCCATGTTTTTTCAGTTATTTTTGATTGAAACACTATTGAAAAGGTAAAATTACTTGTTTTGATAATTACATTTTAGGTGGAGGGGATTTGAAGGACCCATGATTAATTCAAAAAAAGGGCCAATCTTCACATGATCCAAGCACAACAGTGGACTAAAACTCATACTTCTGCGAGACCATGCATCAAAGTGGGATGAAACATTAAGGGATGGTCCAAAATATAATGAGATACATTTCATCTGAATAAATAGTAGCCGAATTCTTCCATTAAGAGGCACATACGGACAAATCTATTGAACAAAACGAATCTGCACTGGGTCAAACCATTGCCTCTTTATTTAGGAAATATCCATTATTATATTCCAGATCTAGACTCAAAATTTGTCTTGGATATAGAAATGTTTCCTAGAAACAATGATGTTGTTTTTTCAATGTTATTGTAGACTATATTACTATCCAAAAAGATGGACCAAACATATTCTTGAAATCAGGATGCCCAAAACAACTTCCCACTTTTCCTATAAATTTGCACCTTTGACACCCTATTTTGGAGTTCTTCCAGGAGGAATGGTTATGACATTTGGAGTCCAAAAGGTGTCTTACCATCAACCTTATATGTTCTTGGATGCTATGGGAATTTCTACTTCAACATCTTCTTATTCCTCCTCTCCCATGGATTTATAAACCCCTTGTTATCACCCGGGGGAGAACGTGATGTAAATCCAAATATTCATTTTCTAAAATTTGAATGATATTTTTAATTCTAGGTTTTTATGTTGTTTTTAATCATCCTATATTCTTATTATATTTATTTATCGACTTTCATATCATGCTCAACTGATATGATCATGTTTTGGGGTACCCATTCTTGTGATGTTTCACACATCATTCACCACATCCTTTTCCCCTTTCAATTATAGTGTATGTGTGGTTAATATTGTTTAATTTAACTCACATAAACACTATCGTGACCATGTAAATTCAATTCATTGTAACACATTGAAATAATATACAATCCAGGACAGTTCATCGATTTCTTCATGTTTTTCCTTGGTGAGATTCAATTATGAAGTCAAACACAAATCACCCAATCATCGGCGGTATCCGATGAATCATTTTCTGTTTCTGAATGAACCATAAAAGGTATCCTAGTTTAAAATAAGAAACATTATGGTTATAAGTGTTACAAACCCGGGATTAAAAGGTCATAACCCTATCTTGTGTAGTGATGAAGCATGAACATCACAAGATTTCCCGGGGTGACCACGTTTAATTAATTTTGTTTATTTCTACTTTGTTTTAAAATTTTCATTTTCTATTTTCATATTTAATCCCCAAACCCAATTATTATAAAACCCTATTTCCCTTTTTTACATATACAATAAGAACCAAATTTTGGAATTAATGATCTAATTCTGCATCGAGAGATGACCTAGTGTTGCTGTTATACTGCAGAAATTTAAGTCAAAATTAAAAAACTAATTTGAGGCGCACAACTATGCGATCAAATTTTGGCACCATTTTTGGGGATCTAAGATCATTTTTACCTATTTTTTCTTTTTATTTATTTATTTTACTACTTAATTTTGAAACTTTTCAATATCCCCTCCCCCCATTTTATTGTTTTTGTTTTGGTTTTTTGTTTCTATTTTTGTTTGTTTTCTTGTGTGTTCTATCTCTCTCTCTATTATTCTTCTTTTGATTCTACATTTCTCACTATATAATTCTATAGTATAAAATTCTATTCTCCATTCACACAATTTAAGTTATTTTATCCATATTCAATCATAAAAAATCAAAAAACAAACTTCACAACTCATTTGCATTACCCGATCAGAAAATGAAAAATTGCTTCAATTTGACCCTGAAATTAAAAATACATTTCTCTCAAAAATCAGGGAATCTAGAGTATGTAAATCGAGTAACATCGAGGAACGCCTTTAAGAACTTCAAGTGGTCATAAACCAATTAAAAACTGAACCGAATTAGACCCAAGTAAACATGGCTTCCAATTATCAAAACATAAAAGAACTGGGCACCCCGGATGTGGAGTACTAACCAGCGTACATCCAATATCTTGAGGAAGCATCCAACAATGGGCTAATATCAAGACTCCTCCACTTAATTTTTAAATTCCATGGTCTTCCTGGTGAGGATCCTCACAAAAATTTCAATGAGTATCACATAGTGTGCTCCACCATAAAACCCCAAAATGTGTTTAAGGACCTAATTAAGTATAGGTCCTTCCCTTTTTCCCTTAATGGTGTAGAAAAAGACAAGAAATAAAATATACCAACCACGATTAGGGGCTATAATGACCATAAATGACTCTTTCTATAGAGGTTCTTCCCTAACTCCAGAAATTCATCAATTAGAAAAGAAATATATGGAATTACGCAATCACAAGGAGAGACCCTTCATGAATATTGGGAGAGATTAAAAAGAAATTGATCAAGTTATCCCCGCCACCAAATTAGTGAACATTTTATAATTGAGTACTTCTATGAGGGACTTGTCCCCATGGATCGGGGAATGATAGATGTTGTAGCCGGTGGTGCCTGTATTGATAAAACTACATCCACCACTCATGACTGAATAACCAACATGGCTCAAAATGCACAAAAATTTGGTACACAAGAAATTTCACCAACCCGATGAGTTCATGATGTCGGTCGTTCATCCCTAGAACAAAAGTTAGATAATAATAATTTTGAGATGTATACCCTTCTAAGGGAATTATCACCAGCATAAGGTAACTGAAAATATCCTCATGTTCCATTACATTGTGGTATTTCTTCTCACGATAATCTATTTTTTGACTAGTGCCCACAACATCATGATTACATTGAGTCATGTGGTTCCATGTTCCTAGGGTGTCCATACCAACAAGAACCTCCCTTCAATCAAGAACCATTCTGGAAAAATCCAAACACCGGGTGGCAAGTATAACCCCAGTACAGACAAAGAGAAAACCTCAGCTACCCTAATACAAATTGGTATCAACAAGGACAAGTAATGAAATATTCTTATCCCCCAACTTCACCGAATAATATTCATCAACCTCCAAAATGTGAACAAATAAAAGAAGACTTGGTGAAGCAATTGGCATCCCAAAACCTCCAGTTCCAATAGACCACAAAATGGCTATTCAAGACCTACTAACTCAAGTGGGACAACTGAAAAACACTATTGGTGAGATCTAGATGCAAGGTTCTAGACAACTACCATCCCAACCCATTGGTAATCCGAGGGATAAAGGTAATGTTTGTGCAATTATATTTGTTGTTGTAATGAAGTTTTTCCTTATACTGATTCTACACAACATATATATCCACATCGTGAAAACACTCTTTCTCTACCCATAAATGATTCAAGTGAAGAAAAACAAAACAAAATGGTAAATCAATTATCATTGAGGATTCCCATGAACAATTCATTCCTTTTCCTTTTTCACAAACACTCTAAATCTAAGAAGAATTGTGATATTGACATTGATAATGAAATAAGAGATACATTTAAAAAAGTACAAGTCAATATTCCTGTATTGGATGCAGTTAAACAAATTCCTTGATATGCAAAATTTCATAAAGATTTTTGTACCCGTAGAAGGAGGAGGAAGGTGAATGAGAGAGTCAATTTGGGAAGGAATGTCTTAACCTTGATTCAACCAGAAATTCCAACCAAGTTCAAGGATTCTGGAACATTCAAAATACATCGCACCATAGAGGATACATTATTTTCATATGCTATGCAAGATTTAGGTTCTTCAATTAATTTAATTCCTTACTCTATCTAAACTTTTCTATAGGTTGGAGAGCTTCAACCGATAGTAATCATAGTGGAACATGCCAACCAGAGCATAACACACCCATCATGAGTGATAGTGGATGTCCTTGTAAAAGTGACGAATCACTTCTTCCCCACTACGTCTATATTTTTGAGATGTAGGATACCCGAACTCAAGGACATTCCCCTCACATACTTGGGAGGCCATTCTTCAAAAAAACAAAGATGATCATCAATGTTCACAATGGTACACCTTCCATGTAGTTCAGTGGATAAAAGGTAAATTTTAACGGCCTTGAGGGTATAAAACACCCCCTTGAAGATAACTCCACTCTTCCTGACTATTCGATGGAAGTGCACTCAAAACAATGCACACACACAATTCTCTCCTCAACCCATACTTAGATTTATTTTTTTCATCTTTACCCTTTAATGATTTGAGTTTTGATTCATGTTTTTAGTGTTTTGTGGGTTCTAAAAAGTGTAAATTTTTTCTTTAAGTGATGATTGTGTACATTCTGAGATGCCCATTACCGTCGATGATTCTTCAAATCTCATATAAATAGATTCTCTGTCCTTACAGAATAATCATGAGAAGAAATACTATTTCTTGGACTTCACTCCCACTAAACACCCTCCTTCAATACAAAAACATCTGGTGTTGGATCTTAAACATCTTCCTTATAATTTAAAATATGCCTATCTTGAGGGTATTGAATAATTTCATGTCATTATTTCCAATAACATCTCTCAACAGTAAGAATCAAAACTGCTTCCTCTTTCGAGATATTGAAAAAACGAAATATGATGGACATTTAATGATATTCCCAGGATTTTACCATTCATTTTTATGCACCATATACTTTTGGATGATGGGGATGAGCATGTAAGAAAATCTCAATGCTGTTTCAATCCCACTCTCCTTGAAGTGGTAAAATTGTATGTCAATAAATTACTTTCTATGTGGATCATTTATCCTATATCTGATAGTAAATGGGTTAGCCTAGTGAAAATTGTTCTTAAAAATAGGAATAATAGTTGTGTCAAAAGAAAGGAATGAATTGGTTCCAACAGGTGTGCAAAACATTTGGATAGTATTTATTGACTACTATAGACTGAATCAAGCCATGCAGAAGGACCACTTTCATCTGTATTTCATTGAAAAAATGTAAGAACTATTTTCTGTTAAGTCCCATTATGGTTTCCTTGATTCCTATTCAGGTTATTTTTAAGTCTATATAGCCTCTGAAGATCTAGAAAATACAACAGTTACTTGTCCATTTGGCACATTTTCATATAGAAGGATTCTTTTTGGTAATTTTAATGCTCATTTTACTTTTCATCATTATATGCTGACTATTTCTTCTGATAACCTAGAGAATTGCATGGATGTTTTTATTTATTATTTCCTAGTATATGGAAATAATTTTGATGACTTTTTGTCACACCTAGGTTCTATCCTCCATCATTTTTTAGAAAAAGATCATATATTAAATTACGAGAAATTCCATTTCATGGTTAAATAAGGGATAGTTCTTGGGAAAGTAATTTAAAAAGAGGGAATACAAGTTGATAATTAAAAAATTTAATTAATTTCCACTCTTCCATATCTGAAATGTTTTTTTAGGTGTGATATTTCTTTGGTGATGCTGGTTTATACCACCGATTCATTAAATACTTTAGTAAGATTGCACTTCTCTTGTAACAGATGCTACAAAATATTCTGATTTTGTGTTTGATAAAAATTGTGAGGATGCATTAAATTCAATAAAAGAAGTTTTACATCACCACCCTTCATTCATCCATGAAGGTGGGATCTCCCCTTAGAGAGTATGTGTGATGCCTCTAACATTGCGGTGGGGGTAGTTTTATCACAAAGGGTTGACAAGGCTCCTCATGCCATTGTATATGCCTCATGTGCCCCTGAACTAGCCTTGGAAAACTACACAACCACTGATAACGAATTTTTTTTGTATTTTTTTCCTTTGGAAAAATTCCGTTCATATCTTATCGAGTCAAAAATCATTATCTTTTCTGATCATGCTACCCTTCATTTCCCCATAAAGAAACCTAAATCTATAACCCACCTCATTTAGTGGATACTCCTCCTCCAGAAGTTTTACCTTAATATTATAGATAATAGATGTGTGAAAAGTCCGGTAGCATACCACATTAGTTGCATTTCCCTACCATTAGACCATCATGTTGACTCACCTCTCCCCATTGGATAATTATTCCCTCATGACATCCTTTGTGATGTTGTGGACATTACCCCCTAGTATGTGGACATAGCATATTTTCTAGCAGCATCTAGAGTCCCAAATAATTTTAGCACTTCACATTCACAAAGACTTGAGCATGATTTTCAATGGTAAATTTGGGAACACCCTTGTTTTTGGAGAATTTCTGTTGACCAAGGAGTTCATCGGTGTGTCCCTGACCACAAGTTCAACTCTTTTTTGACCTTCTGCCACACCTTGGCCTATGGGTCCACTTTAGCTCCAACTTATAGCTCAAAAGGTCCTTGACAATGGACTTTATTGGCCAACATTGAGTAGGTATTCCCATGTATTTTTCAGGTCATGTAATCATAGTAAATTCACAAGGAATATATCCAAGAGGAATGATATTCCCCAACAGCCCATGTTTTTCTATGACGTTTTTGATGCATGGGGAATCAACATCATGGGGCCTTTTCCAAATTCATTTGGCTTTTTGTACATCTTATTGGATGTCGACTATTTGTCCAAATGGTTGGAAGAAAAGGTGTCCATGACTGATTACTCTCATGTGGTTGTTGATTTTGTGAGGCCCTAAATGTTTAGTAGGTTTTGATTTCCAAGATTCATCATTAGGGATTAGGGTTTATATTTTATCAATCACAACCTGAAAAATTTTCTTCATAAGTATGGGGTAGATCATAAAGTATTTAATGCATATCACCCCAAACTAACATACAAGAAGAAATCTCAAATCAAGATGTAAAGGGAATCTTGGAAAAATGGTAGAACCCAACATGAAATATTGGATTATGTGCTTGAATGATGCACTTTGGGCATACCGTATATCTTTTAAAACCCCAATCGAGATGTCACCATACATGATTTTTCTTGGAAAGGCTTGTCACCTCCTATTGGAGGTAGAACACCATGAAGATTGGGCTGTTAAACAATGTGATATGAATCTTTAAGATGCCGGTGGGCATAAGAAGCCGCAGATTTAAGAGTTTTAACAAATTTGATGTGATGAATATGAGAACTCCCTGATCTATAAAGAGAAGACAAAGGCTATCCATGATATCAAGACTCATCAGTAGAATTTTCATATTGGTGAGAAGGTTCTCATGTATAATTCTAGGATAAATCTCCACCCTGGTAAGCTTTGTTCTCGATGGATTGGTCCTTATACCATTATAGATGTTTACCCTTTTGGTGCTATAGAGGTTTTCATGAGAAGAGTGGACAGAGGATTATTGTTAATGGGTAGGGGTTCAAACACTTCTATTAGGATTTTACATAGCATCTCGTAGAAGAAATCCAACTGATAGATGCCACATATTAAACAACATAGCATGTTGTCCCTTCTCCCTACATTTATTTACATCTCTATTTATTTAAAAAACTTTCACTGAGGACAATATATCATTTTGGTGTGGGGGAGGGTGACATCTCATAGTGAGGAATAAAAAACAAAAAAAAATAAATTTTAATAATAATTCCATTTTCATTTTTTATTTCATTTTTCTTATTTTGTGTTTTTAGATAATAATTCATCAAAAAAGAATATCCGAAATCATTTTTCATTCTTGAGTCGATTATGTGGAAAATTCTATTATTGTTGGAATTTTTTTTTCAAATGAATTTTTATATTGAACCTTTTTCTAGAAATTTTATTTTCAAATCATTATTTGGTGTTTAATGGATTTTTGAATCTAATGCCTCATTAGTAGTGACCAATATTTTAATCCCTTACCCAAGACACATTATAAGACATTTATTGCATATTATTCATTTTAATCACTTTCTTGATAGTCTCGAGTCATGTAGATAATGTATAAATTTATTTGATTCTATTTGAAGCCATATTATTCAAGTACTCTACATTCATGATAGAGGCAATCATTCATTGAAAATCCCTTTGTATAATTTTCTTATATTTTTTTCCACCTTTAAATTTTGTCCATTTTATGTCGAAGAGACCATGAAATGAGTTGTAGGTAGCCATATTACAAGAAACATTTTCCCTACCTACCCATATCTTGTGTATATTCTTATTTATTTTTAGAAAGTGTGGGTGAGAGAGTGTTTCCATTGGAATTCTGGGGGAGAGAATCATTATGATGGGTTGATATAAAGGCTTCCTACAATTTTCTTGGGCAACAGGTTCACAAGCCATATTATATCATTATTTTACACATGTTACCCTCTATATCTCCAAAAAAATATATACATTAAAAAAATAGTTCTGTAAATTGAAAAAAAATTAACAAAATAAAAAAATGGAGAAATAATGATTTTACTCATTATTATTTACTTCTTGGTTATGACCCACAAAGATGAAAAATGGGGAGAGTGAGTTAGAGGTGGTATAAATTGTGTGGTGTTTAGTGTGTAAATTAATTGTGAAGAAATTCTGAATTTTGTCATGTTTTGTACATAAGATATTAATAAATACTCTTCTACCTCATATTTTTTAAAATTAAATCCTACCAACCCTTGAACCTTACAACAGCCTGATTAAATTCCACTTTAGTAGCACACTAGTTCTTGTAGGTAGAGAACATAAAATATTGGAAAGCGTATGGTACAATCAGATGAACTTTGGGAAAAGAGAATAAATCCTCTTTTATATGTTCCTTGAGTGAAGAGGGTAATAATTAGGTGAGGTGGGTTCTGACATGTTGCATGGGTGAACAAAATATGTTGAAAAAAAATTGAATATGAGAAAAGAAAAATGATATGAAAATTTATTACATAAAAGATATGATGAATTTAATTTCAAAGGAATCCTGGATTATTTCACAACTTTGATTTGATAATGGTACATGATTTGGATGTTATACATTTCCTAGGAGTTAATGTAAATAGGTGTGGAGGTGTGATCATACCACGGTTCACTTTTTTATATCACCCTTATCCCAATGTATTAAACTAGTTTTTTATTGAAAATTGCAATTATAATAACAAATTTCATTCCATTTTTGATTCAATTATTGTGTCTTAAACACTATTTAAATGTTAAATGTTACTATTTTTGATAATTACATTGTAGGTGAAGGTTATTTGAAGGACCTATGATGAAGTTTAAGAAAAATTGGCCAATTTGCACAGGATCCATGCATAGTGTTGGACTAAAATGCATACTACTACTAAACCGTGAATGAATGTCGGATGAACCGCTATAGTCGGGTATGAAATTGACTGATATTTATTTCATATGAAGAAACTGAAGCCCCATTAATCCATTAAGAGTCCCATATGGAATGATTTTTCCAATAAAACGAATCTGCATGGGGTCAAAACATTGAATCTGTATTATAAAAATTACATTTATTATATTCTAGATCTGCCACCAAATTTGACATGGTGCTAGAAAAGGTGTTGGGAAACAACACTATAGTTTTGTACAAAGTTATTTAAGACTTTTTTACCCTCCAAAACCAAGGACTAATGGATTCCATAAATTCAGGGTCCCAATACAACTTACCACTTTTCTTATAAATTGTCACCTTGGGCACCCTATTTTGGAGTTCAGCCAGGAGGAAACGTTATTAAATTTAGGAGTCCCAAATGTGTCTTACCATGTTCTTTAGAAGTTCTGGAGGCTAGGGAATGTTCTACTTCAACATATTCTTCTTCCTCTACCATGGATTTCAAAACCTCTAGTGATAACCTGGGGAGAAACGTGATGTAAATCCCAAGCTTCATGTTTGTAATATTTGAAAGATATTTTTAATTCCATGTTTTTATGTTAATTTTTATCATCCTTTATTCTTATTTTATTGAGTTATGTACTATTATATCATGCTCAACTGATATGATCATATTTGGGTTTACCCATTCATTTCATGTTTCACACACCGTTCACCACTTTCTTTTCCTCATTTAAATTGTAGTGTTTGTGTGGTTCATATTGTTTAATTGAACTCAAAAAAAACTATTATGACCATATATCTTCATGTCATGGTATCATATTGAAATATCAAACAATCTTGGACAGAACTTCTAGTTCATCATGTGTTTCCTTAGTGAGTTTCATTTATGTAGTTGAACACAAATCCCCCAATCATCGGTTGTATCTGATTAATCATCGTGTATTTCTAAATGAACCCTAGAAGGAATCCTGGTATGAACTTAATAACATTCTAGTTCATAGTGTTACAAACTCAGGATTAAAATATCATAACCCTATCTCATATAGTAATTCAAAAATAACATCAATAGATTTCCAGAGGTTGATCACGTTTAATTAATCTTGTTTATTTTCACTTTGATTTATCACATTCATTTTCTATTATCATCATTAATCATGAAACCCTAGTACTATAAAACCCCATTTCCTTTTTTTAAATTCATAACCATAACTACATTTTGGAATTAATGATCTAAGTCTCCATCGAGAGACGACCAAGGGTTGTTGCAATACTGAAGAAATTCTAATCAAAATTAAAATAATTTTACATGCTCGACAACGCGATTAAGATTTTATTCTCAATATTAGTTAGCATTGGATATATGAATCAATGATATTATCTGATCTTATCATGAGAATAAGTGAAAGAGAACTTTTGATTTTCAGTAGAAATTTTACCAAAAAATTAATATATCATAATAATTTGTCATGGCATATAATATTAGTCTCTCACAATATTGGTCCACCATTAAAAAATAAATCATAATCCATGAGTTCAAATCATAATCATATAAAAAATTTATAAGAGTGTAGAACGATCATGGGAATATAGAAAATATAAAATTTCAAGGTTAATAATTGAGACAATCATATAATATTATATCTAGAATCACCATAGGTTTTATATATCAATGAATATCACGAATCGCCACATATTTCAAATATCATAGTGGATCAGAACCACCATTCAATAGAACTGCCATCAATATAATAAAGACCATACATATTCAAGGGAAAATATTATTATTTATTCATCAATTTATAATAACCTATTTAAAGAAATCTAGTTTCACAAATATTCTCATTTCATTATATTATATCCCATGGATAAGAAATGATTTTCATAATGATTTAATAAATCCTTAATTAACCCACAGTAACTAATTGTGTTTTTTATAAAATATAAAAATAATCATCACAATAATAATTAATCCAAAGAAATAAATTTGATTGTATAATGATATAACATCTCTAATTAATCATAATAATAATTAAAGGATGTTTACATGGATTAAAATACAATTGAAATATCTTTAAAAAATTATTTTTTGAAAACTTGTGATAAATATTCATTTATTTGGATTAAATTTTTACAAAAAAACACTGAAAATATTGAGCATATTATTTTATATTAAAATAAAAATGGAAAAAATATAATTGATGAATGAATGAAAATAAACACTATGCTGTAAAGAAAATATTTTCATAGTTTATATGTTAAAATGAAAGACTACTCTCACAATATTGTATATTGTTAAAAATTACTTTTTTTAGGATTTTTTATTTATTTTAATTTTCAAAGCATTATAAACAATGTCAAAGGTATTGAAAATGAAAATTTAAAAAAAGTAATATTTTTTGATCATTTATAAAATTATATTAATGTGTATAGATATGGAATAAAATGATCGTTAAATACTTATAAAATAAGGTCATATTTTCATTAAAATATTTCTCCCTTATTTTTTATAATAAAGAGACAACAAATTTATCTGATGACTGCAAAATTCGGGAATATTCATTGGAAATAAAAATATATTATTATAAGTGGATATGATCTATAAAATATCCCTATATAAAAATTTAATATAGACAATTGTGGAAAGAAATGAGATTGTAATATAAAACCTTACCTCACGTCTCATCAGGCTTAACATGTATGGGAAAATCATTAATAACAAATATTGATTTTCTATAAATTTATTATAAAACCAAATTATTATAATTAATAAAATATTTAATTTGATAATAAAATTTAATCTCCCATTTATTAATAATTAAATATTAAATTCATTATTCTAGTTGATAACCTTGTACTTTTTGGAACATATTTAGTGTAGAAGACTCAGTCCTTGTAAATTGATCGTGGATCCATCATATACAATATTTTTTGAGTTTCATGAAGACCACACATACCAATTATTTAAAATTTTATGACAATTTATTTTATGTGGTGATTAAAAATGAATTACATCACCTCTTGGAGACAATAGATTGTAAGTACACATGATCAATTTTCCACCTTTTGATAGATGATAAAAAAAGAAAATTAAATCATAATTAAAAATTAATAGACATATATAATATCATAAATATTATAAATATTCAGTGTATAAATCATTATAACCCTGAATGTGAATAAATAATGAAAAGTGAAGTGAATCACCTCATAGAGTGGGTCGTCCACACATACACATGAAAAAAGTTTTATTTTCCCATATGATGAAAAAGAATGTGGATAAGGGTTGTTAGTTAATAATAATTAATAATTTTATATTTAATGTAATTAATTAATTATTTTATAATGGATAACTTAAATTTATATGTGGTATAAAATGAACTAAAACAGAATATACTCGATAAAAAGTTATACCTCTTTAATGAGAACCTGCTTTTAGCTTACACTATAAGCCTTGATAGGATTTAATTTATTAATGAGAAGATAATATTAGAAGTGAGAAAAAATATATAATGATATTAGGATTATTATAGGTATATCTAGAAGGAAAAGAGAATACAAATAAGGGAGAAGAGGAGGTTTCCTCTTATAATTTAGTGAAATGGGACAATAGTAATTAAATATATTTGGTATATATAATATAAGTCATAATCTTGTCAAATGAATCTAAATTGAAATAATATCAATTAGAAAACATGATAAGGAAAAAATAACATCATGAAATAAAATTTTGACAATTTTGAATTGATTTTTATGCCTTATGTTTTTGTTTAACCCCCATTATCTTTTTTTAACCTTAAATATGGTAACATATGTTTTAAAATTAAATGGATGTATATTTACAAATAATGTAAAAAAAGGATAAAAACTTTTCCATGGATGTCATTTTATACCTTTTTATATCAATCTTATTCTATTGAATCTTTTTCATCCTATTTTTAAATCATTTAATAAAATGCTAGTTAACTGAACTAATCACTGAAGTCCTTTTTGGATAATTAATTTAATTAGACTTTAACGACATGAATGAAATAGATTCATTTGAATATAAAGAAATTAAAAATATTTTAAAATTTATGATTACCGATGAAATTTTAGGAATACAATAATTTAACAAAATCATGTTCATTTAATATAATTTAATGTCCTTTACCGAAATATTTCTATTGGTTGCACAAGTACTATATTAGTGTTGCTTCCTCTTTTAATTTAATTATATCATGTGTAAAAATTAAAAATAAGATATTAAAATAAAATAAAATTATTTATGATCAAAATAACAATTAATATTCATTTATATTTTTTCCCTATAAATTCTTATATGAGAAATTGAAATCAATAGATTGAGAACATTTATTTATCCTTTTCATAACACAATATAAAGGTTATAATTAATGAAATATGGAATGAAGATGAAATATTTTATAATTATTCAAGAAAATATAAGAAATACCATCATATAATATGATTACATAAATTTTTATAATGATTTTGAATCCTTATCCCAATGTTTTAACCATGTTTTACCTTCTTTAACATTTCTAAGTTGAAAAATATTAACACCAATTACTATTTTAAATGACCAAAAATAAAAGGGGAATATTTACCAAATTATTAAAACATGATTTCAAATATATAATCTATTTTTCATGAAAATAATTCTTAATCTAGTTGAAATCCATTCTAAAATAAGAGGGTAAAAACACAAAGAATGTTTTTTTATAAAAAAATGTGTTTTAGTAGTGTGAGAATATTTATTCTTATTCCATTCCTAGTAAAAAGAATTATATTTTTTCAAAATAAGATTATATAATATATAAACTATACATTTAATTTATATAATTGATCAATAGGCAAAAATATATTTTTTATGATAGGAATAAATTTTGTTTAGAAATTTATTTTCTGAAAAATATGTCGTTTTTGTTAAGTTAATGTTATTTTAAAATTTTGTTACTATGAAATTTTGAAAATGACTGTTTAAACAATAAATTTTATAGTTTTTAAGTAATATTCACATCCTTAAATACAAAAAATAGAAAATAACTATCACATTAAAAATATATTTGAATACTACATGGAGAATTTTTCAAACTGAGTGTTGTGTGAAAAAAAATTAAATGAAATTTATTTAATTATAATTTTATCAAATAATATTGGGAGGTGTTACACACTTTATACTATCACTAGTGTGTTATAGATTTATATAGCTTATTATAAGTGGCAAGATTGATTTCATTTCCATTTTGGAAACGTATATATTTATGTCTCCATCTAACCGCCCTGAAACATGTCAATTATATCATTGCGAATGGTAAGTTGAAGCTGTATTTAAGTCATGATTAATATGATATGATATGATATGATAATTATGTATCTTTTTTATGTTAATCAATAATCTAATAGTTTAGACCCAGTTAATTTGGAAATTCATAAATTTCATTATTATTTTACAAGGACCACTGTGGTTCTAATTAATTTCATGTGGTCATGATCATAATTTATTTCAAATTTAGGGCATATGATTATGAATATTTCTAAGATGTTTAAATTCATGTCTGTTATAAATTTAGGCAGAATATTCCTAGAAATTAGTTCTCTGGAGACATACTCATGAGTACCAATTTTGGATATTTGTTTACATTGTGTTGGGGTCCCATTATGGTGTGAGCTTACACTATGTCAGAGGAAAAATTATGTTCACCTTTTATATATATTTAAGCATGAAATGAAATATGACTAGGTATTATCATATGATGAAAAATAAATAGCCCAAAATTAGATAAACATACCATACTTTAGATAATTTAAATTACTTCTATGGATAACATCATTGGATGTCCCATAAAAAGGTGTTTCTATTCATAGGGCATACATATATAGAAATTTATAGGATATACACTAAATTAGAAAAATGTCAAATTTAATATTAAACCATATAATAATATCATTTAGTTCAACATATTGTTGACATTATATTGATTAATAACTATATATTTTGGAAATTTATGATCGAGTTTAGTGTAATTGGGATACATGTATTGGGATAAGGAAAGTCTTGATGAATGTTTTGAATCATATAACCTCATTTATAATGGAATAAATGATATATTTTTATGTTGGGAATGTAATAAATGGTGATAATAAAAATTAGAACATATCTTAAATGATTCATTTATATTTTTATAAAAGTACAACCTAATAAAAAAATTCACCAAAGTCTACCTATTCACATAGTCTTGTAAGCAGAGAGACAAATAAAGAGTCATTAGTAAGATTATAATTTTAATATTTTTCCTTTGAAAAAACAACTCCAATAGGATGTGTTGATATTATCATCAAATGATTATTAATTTCATATATATATAGGATATATGGAAATTATGTTATGGTATGGACTCTAAACTATACACCTACTAGTGGTTCTGAGGAATGGGTGGTAACCTACTGATAATTTAACCCCACAATTACTCAATCCTATTATGATGGATGATGATCATGTTGTTACATAGTTTTGGTAATGAGTCTCACTTGAGGTGACATTAGTATTGATTCTATATGATTTATTAGATTATGTATTTTTATCCAAATATTTCATAAATATCTAATGTTTGAATATTTTGTCAATATATGTGATGGAAAATATGTGTATCTGAGAAATCTCTAGATTTGTGTTCTTGAAAAATTGTAATAAGAAAATACTTTCTCATAACCATTCTTGAGTCTCTTACTTGTGTGTATGGTGGGAGTGATCTCTTAGATACCTATAGTAATGATAGCTCAATTAGGCACACAATTTTCAGGAATGATATGTTAATATTGGGGTTATCTCATAGAGCTATATACATGGAACTGACGACTTGGATTTCATTAATTGATAAGAAACATGGCTAAGAAACTGCAGGGTCTTTGTTATATTTGTCCCCTAAAACGTTTCTCTAGTTTTATGGTTTTAAGGATCCTTTTAAAACATTATGTGAAAATATAAATCATTTTATTAAGGACTGAAAATGACGTTTATTATTGCTATTCCATGAATATTTATAAGATCTAGGGCTGGGAGAACTAGGGTTGTCTTGTAGGATCTGAATTGGATACATTTTTTGTTTAGTGGAACTTAGAAGAAGATATTTTTTAGCAATTAAAATTATTTATGACTCATTTCATATGCCCCAAGTTTTGATCATGAGTTTGAATGTAGTGGTTTCTGATGGTTTTCATGTTATATTTTCTTCACGTATGGTGGATATATCTATTTTTTTACTAACTAGTCCTCTTTAGTCCCTCAACTAAGGCATCTATATTTCAATTTTAGCATTAAAAAAAATTGTTTTATTTAATTTTTTGGTGAATTTATTTATTGATCGTCAAATAATGAAATTTGAAACCATATACAACCCTATACCCTTCCCCTTATTTCATTCAAATTGGAAGCATTTAAAATGAATATAATCAGAGGCATTGGAAAGAAAAGTTGATATGTTATTCAAACTGATTTTTCAAAATTTCTAAGAAGATAGATGGTCCCTTATATACTAATATATATAATGGTTAGGTCTATATTAAAGGTACATTTTCACACAAACAAGAATACTACATAAGATATATTTTTTCTAAGAGATTATTTTTTGTTTTTTAAACTCTATCAAAATATTTTATTTATACAATGGATAGTCAAGAATAAGACTTGTGCAATTATTTTTATAGTATATTCCTTCTAGTAGAGCATAGTGATATTATTATAACATTATAAACATACAATGAATTTTAATTAGTAATATTTTTTGCATCCAAATTTCTATATAATTATTCAACTATGAATTACATGAATTACATGAAATGGATACTAGTTCATCTCATCATTCTACTAAAAATATTTTATAATGTAGCGTTTAAAGGATTTAATGTTTTCCATAAAGTTGGTGACAAAAAAAATATCCTCAAAATAATAATATTGAATCAAAATTTAATAAATAGATCATTTATTTTATGCATTATTAGAGGGAATTCTGATTTATAGATATTTCCTAGGGATAATAAAATAATTGTGGATAAGAAAAGCATTTTAAATATCAATCATAGTAAAAAACATTTATCATTTCTAATTATAATAAAAAAATTTCAACATAATATTTATCTATAGTGAAATATTGCTAAAGAGATAAATGTAAAGGGGTTAATTATAACACCCCGAGATTTTATGAAAAATATTCTTTTTAATTCCATTAATGTCTTGAGTTGTACGCTACATCAAAAGAAGCTTGCAAAACACGCATCCTTTACTTTCCTTGCATTACACGCAATCGCGACGTTCCTCGATAGCGTGTGTAGTACGCAATACCGAGTTTCACTAAACAACGATATGCTATTAAAATATTATTAAAACTAGCCGTTATGAATAGTAATAAACACTTTTTGAAAATTTGTAAATTTTATTTTTCAAAATGGACTTCATTTTTGGATTCATAATATCTAAATTAGCTTAGGGTGAAATTTTGGTACTTTTCAGATAACTTTCATTTTCTGATGAATAGTGAAAATTACTAAATCTTAATTAAAAACAACCTTTTTAATCGAAATAATTAATAGTGATAAATTATTAATTTTAGTGGTTTTAAAGTATATTTAGAATATATTTTTACAATTTAATACAATTTTAGTCATTGGATGTAATTTCACATTTAAACCAGACATAAATAAATGTCAATCTTTTGATAGTTATTATCTCTTAAGAACACGCTATTTGTTTTGAAGACGGGAATTAATTTTTAAATTAAGTAATGCGACTGATATGTTTTGAATTTGGTAAAATAGACATCATTTTTCAGTTCATAATATCAATATAGCTTAGGCTTAATTTTTGGTATTTTTCTAGAAACTTTCATTTTTTGATGAATAGTGAAACCAATAAGTAGTAGTTAAAAAAATGAATTTTTCATAAAACATAATTTTACCGCTTCTTTGAATTGAATTTCAAAAATCCGAGAGACACGGTTGATGTCAGTAAGTAAAATGTGGTTCAATGAGATGAAAATAATTTTTGGTGAATAGTAACTTTTTACTTTTTTTTACCATGGTTATAAGTAAATAGGGTAATTAAGGGTAAAAATGATATTATTATTAACCTAACACATGTTATAATTCTATTGGATATGTTTAAATCGACCAAAAACAACCTTATGAATAAAATATGGCCATTTAGGCCAACTTGGATTAGATTAGGACATCTATTATTAATTTATTTAAAGAATGGTAAAAATAGTTAAAATCAAAGTTTAATAAGAAAATAATTTATACATAAGATGAATTAGACTATAAATATTCATTTGAAAGATAAAAATAATTCCTACATAATGGTATTTTATTTTTAATTTTTAGACATTAAATAATTTAATTTATTTATGACACAAAGATGATGCAGTAATTATCTTATTAATGAAATATTGACATAATTGATGTTATAAATACCCAAATAAATGTATTTTGAGACTTTTTATGAATTACACTAATTTTCTAGGTTAATATGACATGTTAGTATTGATTTAATTAACTTTTTTATAACTAATAATTCTGTTATGATTTTTACAAAAATTCATTACTAAATAGTGTCAAAATTGACATAAAAAAGTTTTTTAAAAACATATTATATTATTAATTGTTATTTTATTCCTAAAAATATAAGGAACGACCAAATGACTTGGATAAGGTTATATATATTAATAATAGACAACTTGGGGTTCATTTGGCTTGTTATAGTAATTTTATTAACCTTATTGTGTAAGAACACAAAAAGACACGGTAAAAGTAAAATTATCTAACTTAAAGTTAAATATAAATGATAAGGTTAAAATAGGATCCTAAACTTGTTTAAATTCTATTGTATAAGAGGCTTTCAACCCATCCCCACCTTTTCTTCTAAATAAATGAATTTGGATCTATTTAAAACCGAATTTGGCTTTATAATAAAATAATATTTTGTTTTATTCCAAAGGTGTCCCTCTCCTCCCTTATAAAAGGGCACCTCCTCCCTCTCTCCCTCAAACCACTTTGAGCCTTCATACTCGGCCAAACCCTGCCAAATTCACTTCTCCACTTCCCTAGAAACATCCTAGAGGTCCTGGTCTTCCTCAAATACCAATTTTAGTGCCCTAAAAGGTGGTCTCAAAGAGGCGCTTCAAAGAAGAGGTAATGTATGTTACCGATTCTTTCAACATTATTTCTTCTTCCACTTCTTCTTCTTTAGTTGTTTCATTATGAAGTAATTACATCAGTATCACTCATATATTGATATTTTATTATAAGTATGAAGCAACCCTATTTCACAATCTATCCATCCTACGGAAAATGAAATCACCGCGCATGCGTACGTACGGAATACCGTCTCCACGCCGTGGTGTAATCTATTTTTCCAACACCACCTTACTTGGATGGGTATAATGGTGTAAATAATAACTATAAATAGTTATTATAACATCATACTTATTCTGATATATTGTATAATCCACTCCAATTCAATTCAATGATTATAGAAATGATATCATTGCTCGTGCGTACGTACGGACTACCGTCTCCACGACGCGATGAGATTCATTCTCCATGTTAACCATATATGAATGATCATAAAGTTTATTTAATGAATAATAATGAAATATATGAAATAATAATGCTACTGGATTTATGTATATATATATATATATATATATATGTATTTCGTCTATTTAGTTTCCTTTGATTCAATAAGGAAACGAAAACAGTGTTCATGCGTACGTACGGCCTACCGTCTCCATGAACAGTGTATTTCATTCCTTTTATCAACCTATAATATATATATGTATATGATGAATATATGTAAATCATGTTTTAGATTATCAAATTATGTAAATCAGGATATACATAATAATATCCAGAATGACAAGTCGAAACACATACGATAAATGAAATGATATTACCCAAAACGCTGCTTTAACATGGAATTTACAAAAGAAGGGGTAATATAAAGTCATAAGTGAAACATATATGATATCATAAAAATGAATATGATTCTGTAATAAGTCAATGAAATTATTTAAATCATTATATAGGATGTTAGGATACGTATGAAGCATATCAGACCTAAGGTAAGGGATAAAGTTTCAACCTCATTTTAATCTGAGTTTGCTTATACGTAAGTATTTACTGGGGTTACGTTTATCATCCATGACCATGTTTTCTAAAAATGCTTTCATAAAATGTTTACCATTATTCCATGGATGTTTAAAGTCATTTTTACCCTTTATTGACTTTTTACCACATTTTATGAATGGAATCTTTCCTTTAGTTACCATATAAGGTACTTTTTCACTTTTCCGAAAAAAGTACGAGGAGAATGTTATTTTTAACTTATACGGTGTGAATGGATTTTTATGGTTTCATAATGACTCATTTTCAAGAAGCTTCTTCTACAAGATTTCATGATTATTTTCAACAAAACCCTTATCTTTTAAAATTGCATGGAATTTTGTGAAAAGAAAATGATTTTAAAGAAGAAAGGATATTTTCCTCAAGAATTCATTTCAAGTGTTCTTTCAAAACTATTTTCCATCTAAGATGACATTATTTCATATGTGTATGTTTCAAGTAAAATGTCTCTATGATTTAAATGGTTTCAATTTTCTTATGATGAAATGATATCAATTTTTTATGGATTATGTTACGATGGCATGATGTTTAAGAATCCCATTTTATTTCACGGGTTATGCTATGATGTATGATTTATGATTTTGTGGCACACAAAATAATGATTTCATTATGAGATGGGTGGGACCTATATCTCCCTCCAATGCATTGGGTAATGATTTATACCTCATGAGATAGATATGGCTGGAACGACAAGTTAAACCGATTCAGTAATACAGGATTGGAACAAGGAGTGAACTCGATTCAGAAAGGGACTTTATCCACTAAGATGGCCTTGGCAGCAATGCCTTGGCTACTATGGAAATCATATCATGTGCTTAATGGTTGGCACAATTACATGTTTTATTTCCATGCTATTTTATCATTATTTATGTTTCTTTATGATCTATGCCTTACGTACTTCCATGTTTTATGTCATTGCTCAAGCTTTTGATGTTTAAACATTATGTTCATGTTTTTAAGTTCAAATGTATATGGTATGTTTTATTTTATCCATTATTACCCTTACTGAGCATTTGAGCTCACCCTTTTTATGTTTTCTTTTCCCAAAGATATAAAGAAAGGTTTTAGGAATGAAAAAAGGGGAAGATCTATATGGGAGATGTTTAAGATCTTTCACCATGATTAGAAGATTACGTTCCACATTTGCAAAGACACTAAACTATTACGGTCCTTGTGTGTGTGTGTGTTTTTGTTATGTACTAAGTATTCCGCAAAAGTAATGTAATGTCCATGTACGTTAAGCTTAGTGTCTCTATATTAATCCAGACCATAATAATAATGAATAGAAAAAAATTAATATACAAATATGCTAATCAATATTATTCAAGGATTTTTAGGACTTATCAGGATGATCATTGTAGAGACTATAATAGTAAATGGGAACACTATAATTGGAGATTAATTTCTAATTAATGTGACTCAATATATTGGGTTCCATGGAGGTTTGTTTTACTATAATATAGTTTGTGATGTATCTTTCATGATTAGTATTCATTTTTTATTTTATATATATCATTAGTATGAGGTTCATTTATAATTGGTTTCTTGGTGGTCCACAAAGATAAATAATTTTACCACTAACTTATTGGGATTAGGATTTTATCCAGGTTTTTTCCTGATTTAGTGACATTCCATAATTATAATGTTTCATGACCTCCTTTATTTATTTAATTTCTAGGAAATTTCTTAGAGGACTGATCATTTATAGTATGAGATGATATTGAAGGTCAAAAAATGATGAAGGGATATATTCAATAGGAAACGTTTATCTGATTTAGTTATTAGCTTAATATCTCTATATATCCAAATAGTTCAATGAATAAATATTGTAATTTGATCCATTATCACACACAATGAACCCAAATTAAATTAGAATATAGTGGACTATTATAGAGGAGGTCTACTATACATTATCACGTTATATAGCCATTCTACTATTTCATCAATGTCTCTATCTTTTATAAATTCACTAGTGTTTATAGATAAATGTATTATTTACCAATATATACTCACATAGGTGTTATGGTTAGATATATTATTATAGGTTCCCAGTTAGTAGTGGGAAGTCATTAAATCTGGTAGAACTATGATTATCCCAAAACAATAAAATTTTAGAGAATGCTTGATAGGGAGAATCCTTGAATCATTTTTTGGGGCTATTGAAAGTTTTACATTGCTAGGAAATAACCTATTTTGGATGTTATTAATCGAAAAACATTTAATAAGTTATTTTATCAACTTCTCACCCTACATTCTTGGAATTGTTTTCTACACATCGTGTATAATTATATATTTATTAGAGCTAGTTTGATGTGATAGAAATGATAATTTATATATTTTCTCTCTATGGTACCCTATCGGGTACATTGGGAAAATGTTCTCTACACACTCAAAGAAATATCATATATTATATCTAAAAATATGGGTACATAGGGTCTTTAATGGTGTTATTATGACATATGAACCATATTTTTTATGAGTTGAAAAATTAAATTTTTACTTCTACAATGTATGGATGGAGTACTTTTTTTCAAGAGTAGAATTTTTTTATATTGACATCTCAACTCTATAGTACATAAAATTAAGGTAAAAATATATATCACCCAAACATAGGAGCTATCTCTGATAATATTTCTCTTGGGATACATAAATTGTAGGAAATTATTATACCTAGATGATGTTTTTTGTAATGATGTTCAATGAAATCATTGGACACCAATTTCAAATTACTCATTGAGAGATGATCTTTTAGATCATTCTTATTAAGATTATGATTACCATATGAAGCATCAAAATAGGCATGAAGAGTTTTCTATTAGGGATTCTAGAATAATCTATGAAACCAACTAATTTTTTTGACAATAGTTATCTTTTAGAGGTCGAACCGGCTATCAATTCCCCCATGACACTATACATAGACATAACATACTCAACACCTATATCAATATTAATGGGAGAATCAATGGAAAACATTAATTAAACATGTAATATTGTGGATTATGGTGATCCATGATTGATATAGGAGAATATTATTAAGATCCAAGTAGTGTACAAGTGGGATTGATGTATAACTTATTCTATTATAACCTAGACTTCACTATAAGTGATTGTTAGTAATGATTTATTTCCTTGATAAATTTTTCATTCCCTAATAGTTTCTCAAGAAACTAATATTCTCTCCCAACCACAACATTATGCATTTTTATTATTAATAAATATAGTGAAGAATATGGCATTGAGTATATAGATGATAAATCTATAAAATGTTTATAAAAATCGGTAATTTTTATTATGTGTTCGATAACTAAGATAAGGAATTATATCATGATCTGTCACCAATCATAGGATATTTTTTTATAATAAAAAAATGTTTCGATAAATATATATTACAATTATATAGATTATTTAGGTGAATAATAGTGCATAATAAATTCTGTAAGGTCGATAAAACTTCATTGTTATGATTCCCCAGCTATAGGAATATCGGAAATCATGAGTTCCCAACCATCTATGATGTAAGTGAAAATAGATTATCACAAACATGAAATTTATATGTTTAATAGTTTGTAATAGTCATTCTTATTTATATTTATTATTCACTCTATTATTATAACTAAACTACATATAATCATTTTCAATAAATTTTGTTTTTTTCTCATACACTGTTAGACACTCGTTCAAAAGAAGTTCATGATAGAATTATAGTATTAATGTTCAAAATTTGCATCAACCATCTGAATTTCCATTAAATAAAAATCTTTTATCCCATATATGGATTCTTCTAGATAGAACATTATTTTTATAGAAAGTAATATTTTGAATTTTTTAACCCCCCTAAATAGGATAAGTGTTCGGTTTGGTCATAAATTATTTTTAGAGTTTCACTTCAGTAAAGGAATGAAAAAGGAGTAAATTATTTATTTTCCATAACATTATTGAATCTATATGGGATTTATGTAGCCATTTTACTTAATATATCATAATTTACCCTGGAAAATCTATCAAATTATGTTTTAATATACTCCTAAATTTGTCAACATAGGTGGGCTTTGGGATGTCATGTGTAGAAACACCATCACCACATACCATGGTTAATATAATTTCTGAATGAAAGAGTATTAGTACCTCCATATGTTTTCACTAAATTGGTTAACTTAGGTTCATGTGAACTTTTACCCTTAACATAAATACATGATTTTCCATTTAGTTATTAATGTTTTTTGGAGGCTAAAGTAATTTTAGGTCGTAATGTATAGTTGTTTTGGGATATTTCATTATGAGTGGTTTGAGAACATGAAGAGATAATTTTATTTCCTTGATTATGGAAAAATATGACTATATATAGAGATAAGAAATTAAATATATTGTATTCTAGGATTAGTTAGAATAAGAGAACATTGGATTGTCATTATTGAGTTTTATCTGTCCCATGTGGAGTTGATTTTTATATAATTATATATGATTTTACAAATATTATCAATTATTTGGATTAGTATACAAAGATTATTATATTTATAAATAACCCCTCATGATTATGTTTTTGATGATTTCTTTGGGGAACGTCAACCTCATGTGTCATGTTCGCCAACAGATGTGTTTTTCCATGCATTCATGTTTTCCAAAGGTAGGTGGTATTCATCATTTCTTTAGAGATATGTGACCCTTGATTGAAATGAGATTATTTGATATCATATTATGCATCCATGTATTCCTCTTTAGAACTTATCAAACAGTCTGGGTCTCCCTAACAGATTAAGATGTGTTCATGAGACTTAGTCCCAAGGCCATCTCTATATTGACGCTGATTAATTACACCAATTCTGTTTGGACATTCCAAGGGGTCTTCTTAGGGATGAAACCATCAATAAAGATAGTAGTCATTTTGGGTATCATTATAATGTATAGACACTAGATCATTATTCAAATGTATTCTTCCTCATAAGATGACATCTGATGGATGTATCTCAGGGGTGGAACATGTGGAATCCCATGTCAAGCATTGGGTATCTTATGCCTGAAGCATGACTTCAAAGGTTATTCTCAAGCACACCATATTTAACAAGGATAGAATGACAGTTTAATATATTGTAGAGACATAGAGAGAGATTATAATAATTCCCCATGGAGATAGATCATCGAGTTACATCCCTAGGAGGGAGAACCTATAAGGTTTAACAATGAATGGGTCATGACTCCCTATAAGAGCGGACCCATGGTGGTGTGTCCCATAAAGGGAAGATTTCACACCACAATGGATGAAATGTGAACTAATTGAGTTGGATGAGTTACTGTGCACCCATATGAAGGAGGAACCATGTTTTACCATAAAGATGGGACAAAATACCCTATAATACACTAGTGCAGAAATCGTTTTTTACGTCACCATTTTTTACGTCGGTTATTTGGTAACCGACGTAAAAAACCCGATATAGACGCGTTTTTTACCTCTGTTATCAAATAACCGACGCAATAAACCAAAGCGCAGGGTTTTTTAAGTCGGTTATTTTATAACCGACGTAAAAACCCCCCCGGGGCTTTGGTTTTTTACGTCGGTTATCTGATAACCGACGTAAAAAATGCGTCGATGTCGGGTTTTTTTCGTCGGTTTCCAAATAACCGACTTAAAAAAGCCACCGTTCTTTGGTTTTTTAGGTCTGTTATAAATTAACCGACGTAAAAAACGCGTAGATATTGGGGTTTTTTACGTCGGTTTCCAAATAACCGACGTAAAAAACCAAAGCACGGTGGATTGTTTACGTCGGTTATCTTAAAACCGATGTTATAAAGTTAAAAAATAGTTTATAACGTCAGTTATATAATAACCGACGTTATAAAACATTTAAAATAATTAAAGCCTGTGGACTGTCATTTACGATTTTTCGATTGACAGTCCATCGGCTCGTCTCTCTCGCGCGCGGTAAACCCTAATCGGCTCGTCGATCGACCTGCGTTAAACTCATTTTGGCTTCATTGTTTATCTTCTTCACTCCTCTCGGATCTATCTTCTCAACTCGCAACATTCAAGTAAGCCTTCCACGAATTTATTTCGTTCATTTTTGTTTTGATTCTTGATGTGCTTTTCGTTCGTTTTTGAATCTCGTGGAATTTTTTGTTATTGCAAATGGTTATTATGTCCATTCAACTCGCAACATTCAACTCGCAACACTCAACTCGCAACATTCAAGCAGGTGTATTTTGGATAAGACTATTTTTAACTCTTATTCTAGATTTTCATTCTGATAAACGCTTTACGATTCTACAGTACAATGAAAAATTAGATTCATTAAAGCTTCTTAAACCACTTATACTTCATCTTTTCTTCTGAAATATGAATCAGTAACAACTCCAATATGATCGCTATATTGATCTATCTGAATACCAGAAACTTCATTATGAGCAACCTCTTAAGTATCTAAATAAATCAATATCTGATAAAAATATTACTATGACCATGAGAACATAGATATTTGACTTCACAACCATTCAAATTATTCAATCATTTAGAAAGAATAATTAATTTTAAAACATTGAGGATTAGCTTCAGCAAATTCTGAAAAAAAAATGGGTGGTATTGTAACGTTCCATTCTTCCAGCAACATTATTATTTCCTACTTAGTTGGAATGTGTCTTTCTGGATGAAGATTGGTAGTACTTATTTTCTTAAAATCATATATTCAATATGATTGTCCAGAAAATGATTTTCATGAATGAAATTGGACCAGTTACAATCGGTAATACCTATCCTTAAAATTTCATTCAACATTATTACATCATAATTTTTTTTCAAAAAATTATAATTTTTAGAACTCCTAGATCAGAAAATCATCATCTGTTTTCATCTGCATTCATAAAAATAACAATTCATACCTATTACAATCAAATATTTCATTCTGGACTCATGGTGAGTCTGATAATACATTTCTTCTTTTAGTCATCTCCTAAAAATGATGGACCTTTTCATGCAAAGTGTATCTGATTTCTTGAATACGATGGTATGTCTGATTTTCAACAAAACCAAGTGAGGTGATTTCTTTTATTATTAATAATTCATAAAAAAATTATAATACCTAAATATTATTATCATCCTTTTCAGATTTTTCATTATAAAAAGGTAAAGGGTACTTTCTTTTCATTCTCAAGTTAAATTATATTTTTTTTAAGGTCTTTTCTATCTAGGTAGAAATAATTTAACGATAATTAGATTGAATTAGGTATATTATCTTATCTTACCATCCAAACACATTTTTATGTATTAATAATTATTATGTTTTGTAAAAACAATTATGACCCCCATTTCATTTTTGTTAGTTAATTGATCTACGAATGTGTTATAAATGATTTGATGATCACGATTCACCCATATATATGGTTAGTCATTATGTGACATTTGGGTCCATAATATCCTTCTAATGCATTCGACAATGCATTATATATCATAGATCAATATGGGATACAGATGGTTATACCATGTCCAATGTGTTATGTGATGTGTCTCGTATGAAATATTATAATAAATTATAGGAAAGGTGATTAACATATTCCAATATGAGGTGAATGAAACTATGTTTTCCCTTGAAATATGTTACGACTTATATGATTATGTTTGTGCCACACTCTTATGTTATTCCACATACCAATGTTGTGATCTTGTGAATAAGGTTTTTTAAATCATGTTCCCACTGTCATATAAATCATGTCTTATGTTGTGCTGAAATTTTTATACTTGGACTCAGGTCTTATGATCTATGATTATATAGAACTGTTTCACTTATCTTTTTGATCATGTGCTTTGTGTATGCTCTTATACCCCCATGGATATATTTTTATGAGAGTAGATATTATATTTATATATATCATGTTTACCCATAATGAGTATCGTAAATCAAAACTTTAATTATTTTCATTCCCTAAGTTATAAAAATAAGTATTATGTAGGATGATTCAAAAATTTAATCTGTGAGATGAGTTGTTTTATGTGTGAAACCCAGGCCAAACACATATGTATTTTTTATTGGTATTACATATATATAGTTCAACATATACTTTTTTTTACATTACCATGATATTAACATTACTTTTTCTAAAGAAATATTAATGTCCTTAGATTATTTATCGGATCAAAAGGATATAGTAATTCTAATATATAATCAGAATGATCAGATAATATGACAATATTATTAAACATAAAACAAATGGTCTATATTCATATTTCTAACATGACACTTACGATGTATAGCTATTTGGTGTTGGGTACTTATGAAAACTACTACTACTTTCAAGATTTTGGCACTTGAAAGTGTTGAGTACTTTAGATCACAATGATTGAACAACAAGCATGAATAACACATGTAATATGCTCCATTAGGTATTCCTATATTTTAACATGTTTATTAGTATATTGGCATGAGATTGTTATAAATGTGTATCATCTGATCATATTCACTTATTCCAGATAAAAATCATTTTGTTTATGTTTTATTTATGTATATTTTATTTGGAGAATCATTAGGCGTCATGGTTTTCTTTGATTCAATGAAATTTAAAACTGTTATATCTAAATATATTTTGTTTTAAAAATAATATTCAAGCATATTTTTTTAAATACCTATAGATTTGTTTTATATTTTAAATTGTTTTACATTCAAATTATGATTTTTTTCATATAAACATGTACTTGTCTTATCTTAAAAATATATATTTTTTGTTGATATTTGTTATAGGTAATAATGAGTCGATGTTGGATTACGGCACATCGAATGAGAAATGAATTTGAGGAAGGTGTTGATACCTTTTTGGAATTTGCAAAACAAAATGTTCCAAGTAGTGACATTTTTTTCTGTCCATGCCTAAAATGTTTGAATATGAAGAAGTTGAAATGTAGAGAGATAAAAGATCATCTGATATGCCATGGTTTTAATCCGAGTTACAGCCCTTGGATTTGGCATGGTGAAACTGGACGGAATGTCACTGATGATGATGATTCGCAAGATGGTAACTCCGATGGAATTGAAGAAATGATTCATGATATTGTAGCAGAACAAATTGAGATAGAACCGACAGTTGAACGTCTATATGGTGATGCTGAAAAACCATTATATCCCGGTTGTACCGATTTTACGGTTTTGTCGGCGGTGTTAAGATTGATTAACCTGATGGTGAAGCATGGATGGAGTGAAAGAAGTTTTACAAAGCTGCTATAATTGATGAAATACATTCTTCCAAAAGATAACGATCTTCTAGATTCACATTACAAATCCAATAAAATATTATGCTCGATGGGATTAGGATACAAGAAAATACATGCCTGTCCGAATGACTACATTATATATAGGAAGGAATATGAATGTCTGTCAGAGAGTCCAAAATGTGGGACATCACGGTATAAGGTGAAAGAAAAATCATTGGGTGATGTAGAGATTACAAAGCTCCCTTCAAAGGTATTTTGGTATCTTCCTATAATTAATCATTTCAAACATTTATTTGCTAATTCACATGATGCAAAAAGGTTAAGATGGCATGCTGAAGAGCGGGTATGTGATCGAAAAATATGTCATCCAGCTGATTGTCCACAATGGAAGAAAATTGATGCGCAGTATTCTACATTTGGAAATGAAATAAGAAATCTCAGACTAGGGTTGTGCACAGATGGAATGAATCCATACCAAACACTCAGTAGCACACATAGTTCATGGCCTGTTTTATTTGTAATTTACAACCTCTCTCCTGAAGTTTGTATGAAGTGAAAATATGTCATGTTGAGTACAATGATCTCTGGTCCAAAGCAACCCGGTAATGATATTGATGTTTACTTGTCACCGTTGATTGATGATTTGAAACTGTTATGGGATGATGGTATTAGGGTGTATGATTCTTATAAAATGGAATATTTCAACTGCATGCAGTGCTTATGTTCACTATAAATGACTTCCCAGCATATGGAAATTTGTCTGGATATGGTGTTAAAGGGCATAAAGCATGTCCAATTTGCGAACAACAGATGTCCTATTGTCAATTGCATCATGGGAGCAAAACAGTGTACATGGGTCATCGAAAGTTTTTGCCTATGGAACACCCTTATAGAAGACTAAAAAAGGCATTTAATGGCTCACAAGAATTTTATACTGCTCCAAAACCTTTATCCCATGATCTGTATTTTGAGAGGGTGAAAAACCTTGACGTGACATTGGGAAAGACACAGAAATCTGGTAAAGATAGACATATTTGGAAGAAAAGGTCAATTTGTTTGAGCTACCATACTGGAGGTATCATGAAGTTAAACATAATATTGATGTCATGCACGTGGAGAAGAATATCTATGATTCTTTGATTGGAACATTGTTAGATATTAAAGGAAAGAAGAAAGATGGGTTGAATGCAAGATTAGACTTACTATCAATGGGAATACGTTTGGAGTTAGCTCCCACTACTAAAGGAAGACGAACATTTCTTCCCCCAGCTTTTCATACATTATCAAAGAGGGACAAAATTAGCTTCTATCAGTGTCTTCATGATACCAAAGTGCCTCAAGGTTATTCTTATAATGTAAAAAATTTTGTCACATTGAAGGACTTGAAGTTGATAGGTATGAAATCACATGATTGTCACGTCATGATGCAACAAATTCTACCAGTTGCATTGCGTGGAATATTGCCCATTCGTGTCAGAAAGACAATAATGAAGTTGTGTTATTTTTTCAATTCAATTTGTAACAAGGCGATTGATGTGAATGCTTTGAACATTTTGGAAAAGGATGTAATTTTTATACTTTTTCAATTGGAAATGTATTTTCCTCCAACTTTTTTTGATATAATGGTGCATTTAATGATTCATATGGTTCGAGAAATAAAGCTTTGTGGACCTGTATATCTTCGTTGGATGTATCCTTTTGAAAGGTATATGAAAATATTAAAGGGGTATGTTAAAAATCTATATCGACCTGAAGCCTCCATTATTGAAAAGTATATTTCTGAGGAGGTAGCAGAGTTTTGTACGAGCTACTTGGTTGCGGCGCAACACATAGGTTTGCCTCCATCTCGCCATGAACGAGTTAATAATGAGGGAAATGGGATTCGCGGCTTGAAAGTCAAATCATTTTCAGCTGAACAGATGAAGAAGTGAGAATCATACATCTAGAATAACATAGCTGATGCTCAACCATATATCACATTGCATATTAATGAGTTGAAACAATGTCAACCAAAGAAGAAAGAAATGTGGATTTTGAATGAGCACAACAAAACTTTTTTGCCATGGATTAAAAAGACGTTGCTTGGTAGATCAGATGTATCAGAGACATTAAAATGGATAGTGGGTGGTCCATGTTTAAATGTGATAACATGGTCTGGTTATGACATTAATGGTTATACATTTCATACAAAAGCTCAGGACAACAGAAGTGCAGTTCAGAATAGTGGTGTATTGGTGTTTGCAGAAGCAATTCATTTTTCGAGTACTAAGGACAAAAACCCAATTTCTGCATCAAATGCATATTATGGAGTGATTGAAGATATATGGGAGGTTGATTACTTTAAAATTAAAGTTCCTGTTTTTAAATGTAAATGGATTAACGGTAACAACAGTGTCAGACACGATGAATTTGGAATGACACTTGTTAATCTGAATAGATTGGAAGACACAGTTGATTCTTTTATAATGGCAACACATGAAAAACAAATTTGTTATGTAGTAGATCAATCAGATATGCAGTGGGCTGTTGTTTTACAAGGGAAAAAACAATATGTTGGTGAGGATAAACTTGATGAATATTTTGATTTATGTGAGATCCCTACTTACATGGAAATATTAACAGAACATAATGACGATCTTGTTGAATACATAGTTTGTGCCATAAGGAATGATCACGACGAAGGAATTTTGGAAAACAATCCATCTGTACATTCCTAAAATTACAGGTAACATATGTTTATTTCTTGTTTACATTTATTTTTTCCATAAATGTTTGATATTGTAAGTTTTTTATTTATTAAAACATGTTTTAAAATAAAATAAGTATATGTTTTTGTTTGTTTAAAGTTAGTTTATTTTACTTTATCATGTTTATAACCATTACATGAATTTTAAAATGCTTATTTTTGTTCACTGACAATTACTTTACCATGTCTACAATGTTTACCAGGTTTACCATTTTTACCAATTTTACCATCTTGACCATCTTGACCATCTTTTCCATCTTTACCATTGTTTAACATGCTTACCATATTACCAATGTTTACTATTATGTAACTTAGTACACTTTTCTATTTTCTGATTACAGTAGTATTGAAATATTTGAATTTGTATATTTGTTCACTGACAATTACTTTACCATGTTTACAATGTTTTCCAGGTTTACCATTTTTTCCATTTTTTACCATCTTGACCATCTTGACCATCATGACCATCTTTGCCATCTTTACCATTGTTTAACATGCCTACCATATTACCAATGTTTACTATTATGTAACCTAGTACACTTTTCTTTTTTCTGATTACAGTAGTATTAAAATATTTGAATTTGTATATTTTTGAACTGACATTTGTTTTTTTTGATTTGAAGGATAATGACAGATCATTCAGATGATCAACCACATGATTCTGGAGAGGAGCATATTGCTGGTCATACCTCTGGGGATGAACATTCACATGCTCCTATTACGACAAAGAGTTCAAAGGTTGGTAAATGTGGGTGCGCACGTTTACCAAAATTATCACTTTCCCGTACGCAGGATTAGAGGATAGTAGTTGAGTTTGATGATGATGATATTCCTAGAGGTCCGAATGCCAAAGATTTTAAGAGTTTTGTTGCAAATCAGGCTAAGACCAAAGTAAGCATTTTGTATGATGATTGGATAGGTGTGGATAAAGCGACTATCTCTCAGTTGTGGGAGACAATTTTGGTATGATCTTTTGTCATTGTTTGACCATTATTTTAATGTTTCTAGTATATATAATATGTTTAACCTCTTCTTTATTAGATGACTTTTGATATTCCTGACACTGGAGGAGTCAGGAAGAAATGCTTATCGTTGGCTGCCAGGAGATGGAGGGATTTTAAATCAACCCTCTCATCTGATTTCATTTATGGTCATGGGAGTCATGACAATCCATGTCGTATATATCCTTTTATAGATGAAGACACATGGAGACAGTTTTTTGAAAGTAGAAAAAAAGAGTCATTTCTGGTAAGGGCAATGTAAACTTTTATAAACTTTCTTATATAAATGATTTTATTAATGTTTTGTTATTGATTTCTTATTCTTAAATTATAGCAAACAAGGAAAGCTCATCAAGATATCCAATCTAAAAATCTATACCCTCATAGTTTATCTCGGGGAGGGTATACATTATTGGAAGAAAAAATGATAGCGGAAAAATTTCAACAACTAAGAGCTGAGTCTTAAAGCTCTGGAGAAGTGGCCCCTCCATCCCCTCCATCTAGACATGAAAAATGGAAGAGAGATCGGAAGGGAAAAAAAGGGAAATATCTTTCGGAAAAATCGAGAATCGTAGCTGAGAGGATTGTAAGATATCTATTTAATTTATTTAAGTTATCTTTTTTCTTCATATAAGTTTCAATCATTACAGAAATGTTCAATTAATTAATACAAGACTCTCTTGAGGAGCAGAGTTCAGAGGGGACATTTATAGCTATTGGGAGGGAAGATATTTTATTTGCAGCATTGGGAAGGCCCGAACATCCTGTTCGTGTAAGAGGATATCTAGCAGGTGTATCGGTAAGAAAAGTGTTTCCACGTTCTTCAACTTCTAACACTGAGGGGGTTTATAAAAAAATAGAATCCTTGGAGGCTGAAGTTAAAAATATTAATGCGAAGATGGAAGACAAGATTAGATAGTCGGTTCAGTCTATGTTTGCAGAAATGCAATGACAATTTCAGACTGCAGCTCCCACTCCTCCACCTCCCCCTGCAGACCCCATTATTTATCCTCAACCTCCACCAGTAGCTCCCACTCCCCCACCTCCGCCTGCGGACCCCATTTTTTATCCTACGCCTCCGCCGCAGCTTCTTACATATTGTGAGTTGTATGTTGATGATTCTCAACATCATATAGTAGCAAACGGGTTGGTATATTGTATAGGAGATATAGTTCATCATCAACAATTAGAGGTAGAGAATCAGAGGGTCACTGTACAGGATATTATAGATAGATCAGCTAGGGTACCGATACCTACAGATGAGGTGGCGACAGTTGGACAGAGTATCAGCCATTTTTTAGTTTGGCCATCCAGACTTCTTTGACTCATTACCATAGAGGTATGAATGTTATATATTTTATTTTATTTTTTTATTAAAGTTGTTTTATCATTTGAAAACTACTATAATTCTCAATTTTTTTTTCACAGGAATACTTCAAAGGTAAAGAAATACTGTATAGACAACAACATACACAACAGGCTATGACATCAGATATAGATTCCAGTGGTCTTGACATATTGTCAAGATATTCACATTTGTTGTTGGGTTTTTATGAGTTTTCAATGGAATCTCATGTTTGTGGATGTGAAATAAGTGTGGGGATTACAAAATAGGATATCATGGAGCTTGTTACTGGAGATAAGTTGGGCATCAACGTGGTGCAATTTTTTTCCATGTAAGTCTTAACACCTTTTCACTGCGTTATATTTATTAAAAATGTATTCTTATATATGTTTTGTATTAGGTATCTTTATAAAATTTGTGAGAGGAATGAACTGACAGAAGTATATGGATTCATGGACCCACAATTGATTTCCCCTGAAGCATGTGCATTGACTGAGGAACAAAGAATGGTTTATATTGCTGAAAGATTTGAAAAGAATATAATCCAACAATGTTGGATGATGCCTTTTTGTGACAGGTATGAAACACATTTCTCTCAAAGAGTTAATTATCTTTTATCATAAAAACCCACTAACATTAAATTTCCTTTTAGCAGTAATCATTGGATTTTAGGGATTTTTTGCCCAAGGGAGAAAGCTCTTTATTGGATATGCTCTGTTCATGGTGATGTGCTGGCAATTTTTAAGAATATATCGGAAAAGTAAGTTTCAATTTCTCAATAGTTTTATATATTATAATGAATTTTAAATTTACCCCATTCGTATTATTTTCTAACAGTGCATGGGTCTACTTTCAAAAAAACACAAAGAAAAGAAATGCAAAGATCAAATATGTAAATGCGAAGGTAAATTTCCATTTATAATTTGTACTTTTTGATTTATTACCTAAAAATAATATATTGAATTTACACTCATTCAAAAGAGAATTTTCATGAACAACAAGGCCTCATCAAATGCGGATATTATATGTTAAGATTTATGTATGAAATAATAACAACTGGGATAGTTGTGAATTTTGACCTGCTACGATTTCCTCTTAAACTTTGCCATAATATTTCAATTTGATTTATTCGTTACACACGTTAACTATCTTCTTTTTCATTTGTAGCTTTTTGATAACCCTTAACCCTATACTGCTGAAGACATCAAACACGTACAAGTGGAGTGGTCAAATTATTTTACAGGTTTGATTGAATTTTAGTTATTTGTAATGTAAATTGTAATTTTGAATATTGTCGTTTTAATTGTGTATTTGGTAGTTGTTTAGGTTTGATTTAGTTTTTTTTGAAGTTGACAGTGTAAGTTTTGAATGTTATATAAGTGAATGTTTAATTTTGCTCTACTTCTTGTTTTGGTCTACTTTTGATGGTTCTTCTGGTATGGATTTGGGTCTGTAGGGGAGGGGTTCCAAGGGTGTGGGGGTGTCCAGCGGTCTGGGAGGGCTGTTCGGTGGGGTGGGGGGACAGTCCTGGGGGGTGGCAGGGATGTCCAGGGGTGTGGGAAGCCAGTCCAGGGGTGTGGGAGTGCTGTCCAGGGGTGGGGGGTTGTCCAGGGGTGTGGTGGGGGCTGTCAAGTGGGGTGAGGGGGTGAGGAGGTGCTGTTCAGGCGGGTGGGGGGTTGTCGAGGGGTGTTTGGGGGTGTCCGGGGGTCGGGGGGCAGTCCATGAGTGTGGTGGGGGCTCCAATGGGGTGGGGAGGGTTGTCCAAGGGGTATACATGAGGGTGGGAGCTCCAATGGGGTGGGGGAGGGCCGTCCAGGGTGTATACATGATGGTGAGGGCTCCAACGAGGTGGGGGAGGGCTGTCCATGGGGTATAAATGAGGGTGGATGCTGTCTAGTGGGTAAGTTTTATATGTTATCTATGTACATGCTTAATTTTGATGTACTTCTGTTTTTGTGGTACGATTTCTTGATTTGTTTTCTGGTTGATTCCGGTGGAGAGAAGATCACTGAATTATGTTTAAAAAAAATTGGGTTTATCACGTTGGTTATTTAATAACCGACGTGATAAAATGCCTGGAAAATAGTTTATCACGTCGGTTATTTAATAACCGACGTGATAAAATGCCTGCAAAATATTTTATCACGTCGGTTATCAAATAAACAACGTGATAAAAGGCCTGTAGAATGGTTTATCATGTCGGTTATTTAATAACCGACGTGATAAAGGGCCTGGAGAATGGTTTAGCACGTCGGTTATTGAATAACTGACGTGCTAAACGGCTTGGACAATGGTTTATCACGTCGGTTATACAATAACCAACGTGATAAACCCCCCTCCCCTGGTTTTTCACGTCGGTTCATATAAACCGACGTGAAAAACCACGCTCAGCCCGGTTTATCACATCAGTTCTTATAGAACGGACGTGATAAACCACCCTCACCCCAGTTTATTACGTCGGTTCTATATGAACCGACGTGATAAACCCCCTCACCCCTGTTTATCACATCGGTTATTCAATAACCGACGTGATAAACCATTATCCAGGCCGTTTATCACGTCGGTTATTTAATAACCGACGTGATAAACCATTCTCCAGACCCTTTATCACGTCGGTTCTAAAATAACCGATGTGATAAACCATTCTCCAGGCCCTTTATCACGTCGGTTCTAAAATAACCGACGTGATAAACATCACGATTTTATGTTTTTTACGTCGGTTTTTAAATAACCGACGTCAAAAACCTTATTTATAACGTCGCACGTATTAACGTCGGCTAGAAACCGACGTAAAAAATTAAAAATAACAGATGTAAAAAACGTTTTCTGCACTAGTGATAGCTGACTCGGGGTGGTGTCTCCCATAAAAGAATGATGTCACACCACAAATGTTGATATAGATAACATTGGAGGTGGAATATAGTGGGTGCACCCCTATGAGGGGGAAAACAAGGTTTACTAGATGGATGGGTCAGAATTCTCAATGAGAGAAGACACAGGGTGGTGTGTCCCATGAAGGGAAGATGTCACAAAAGGAAGGGGTACGTTCCTAGGATGAAGGCACCATTGTTACAATATGAATCGGTCATAACGCCCTATCAGAGTGGACTTTGGGTGGTGTTTCCCATAAAGAAAAGAAGTCAGTCATTGAAAAGGTATGTACCTATGAAGGAGGAAACATTGTTTTGCATTGGTCAAGATTGAACCTCAAGGAGGAATATGACGTACCCAATTTAAAAGGCATGAGACAAACCCATGTAGTTCAACGAACAATGAATGGAATACACATGAAAGATTCCCAGGTGTTTCTAAGGGAAGAGAATGTGTGGATGGGCCTTACATTTAGGAATGACCCAGATGGATGACATCGTTCTATCAGGATGTGAGATCTCGGGTAAGAACGAGGATCAATTTTGGATAGATTAG
The DNA here is from genome assembly GCA_963277665.1 of Viscum album. NCBI lineage: Eukaryota > Viridiplantae > Streptophyta > Magnoliopsida > Santalales > Viscaceae > Viscum > Viscum album. Next base: position 1,564,314 of record CAUJRU010000060.1, read on the forward strand.
ATTAAATGGGTGTAGTGTATGGATTGTTGGGTGTTAGGACTGAATGTGAAAGAGAATTTCTATGTATCCCACTTAGTTGGGAATCAAAGTCCACAGAGTCCTAGAGTCCCATGTAGTTTAACATCATGCAGTGTAGAAGAGAGTGACCTGATGTAATGATTATGGTGTTGGGATTGAACCTATGGGTGATTTCACATATCTCCATATAGGTTGGAAATAAATTTCTGTGTAGTTCTAAAAGGGGGTGTTCAGGATTACACCTAAGGAGGCTTCCCATTGAGATAAAGAACGTGGTTGGGACATACATACAGAATCTTCCCTTATAAGAGGGGAATAATGGGGCTTACACAATGATAGTTACCTACTGGATGGACAGATTTCATTGTCTCTATTAACATATGATCCCAAGTGATTCATGATTGGTGTGATAAATACGAGGAAGAAGAAAACCAGACAATCATGTCACAAATGATGCGGAAATGAGATGATGTGGGGATTATGTTTGGGAGTTTCTCGGGTGTCTCTATAGAGTGTAAATGGTGTGGATGTGGATTATGTGTGAGAGCTTCCCATGATCCACTATTGATCATCAATAGTGTGTATGAGGATTTTGTGTGGGAGCTTCCCTGAAGCCGCTATAGAGAAGAAATTTTTTGGATGGGTATTACACATAGGAGATTCCTCAATGCCGATATGAAGAAACACTGGTTTGAATGGTTCTTACAAATTATAGTTTACTGGGCGACTCTATGGAGCTGAAATGGTTTGGATAAGGCTTACATGTAGGAGCATCATGGGTGCCACTATGGAGCGATAATGGTATGAATGTGGCTTACTTGTGGGGGGATCCTTTATGATGCTACGTAGTGGATATGGTGTGTGTGGGGATTACAAGTGGGTTATTCTCCAGTGACTCTATGGAGCAGAAATGGTGTGGATGTGTCTTGCATTTGGGAGTTTCCCATGTATCGATATGGAGTTGAAATGGTGTTGATAGGGCATACACATGGGAGATTCCTGAGCCTCGCTATGGTGAGGCAATGGTGTGGATGGGGATTATACCTGGGAACAACCAGTGTTGTCTTCCTCCTGTCAAATCACAAGGCCATACCATGTGCACTGCATGGGGTAAGGATTTGTTTTAGCATCATGTGAATGGATAAGGTGCATGTGGCTTTTGCATTAAAGCTTCCCAAGTTCCACAATGGAGTGAATATTGTGTGGCTGGGGCATAGATGTGGGAAAAGCTCAGGAAGTTTTCCTTTTGTCAATTCATGAGGGAATCCCATGTCCATTTCATGGGCAAGGATTCTATTTTACATCATTTGAATGGATGAGGTTAATGGGGAATATGTATGGAAGCATCCCATTTAGGCTTCCCCATGTCAGGTCCTAAGGTCATCCCATATAGTTTTTGGGTCGTGGTATATGATTGGTTTTTACACATAAAATAGAGGCCCATGGTTGTTCTTCAGTGGTCATCTCATGATCTTTGAATGAGTCATCTCACCCTTGAATCATAAATATTATCTTGTTTTTTATAGGAGGCATCCTGTTACTGAATGATAGTGTGTGCTATAGTTTAATGACATATAGTAAGGACTGTTGAGTAGAACAAACCTAGAAATGAATTTTGTGTGATATACACAAGAACAGACGTTAACCTAGAATAGGGTGTCATGTAATGTGGTTTGGGGAGGTGCTTGTGGAATGTATCGACCCTAGGTTTTTAAGAAATACTTGATGAGAATGTCGACTCATGAAATCATAAATGGACCAAGAGGATTTGGTAAACTCAATGTATTTCAATGATAGTAGGGGAGTATATCTAAATGTGGTATTCTAGTGGTTGATGTTGGGCGGTTCAAGGGCGCAAGTGAAAATGTTGTCAACTTGGCCTAAAATGTTCATGGTGCGACTCTCGATTTTTCATTGGAGTCAGTGAGGGTAGCTAAGGTACCATGCCATGCCATGGTAGATACCCCATGGTATTGACTTTTGGGTACATTCCTAGAATCTATTTCTCACATGATCGGGTATGAAGGCATTTGTGTATGAATGAATGAGCACATTGGAGATGTTGCATGCATGTTTCGAGGATTTCACATAAGATCAAGGATGTATGCAAGAGGAGGATTTGCACGAACATTCCTTAGTAAAAAAAGAGGTTAGGAAAGGATAAAACAATTGTGGGACAACTCCAAGGAGGACACACATGGGACATGTTGTGGATGATTTTATACCTTAGGGGAGCCATTATTACATAATGACTTAGAAGATTAGTCTTATGCACAGTAGAGTGGAAGCTGACCTCCATAGAATCACCTTGAAGAATATGGGTGCACATAAATAAACAGTTACCATATTTCATGTCAGCTTACATGATTTCAAGAATAGGATTTGTCTGATTGACATCGTGTTCAGAACATATGTGATTTTCAAAAGGAATGAACTTTTCTAGGCATAGGGAGAACCAATTTTACACATTTTACATAACCATTTCGGGGTGTCTAGGGTGGAATATCCCTTTTGAAATCCCAATAAGTGGGTAAGAGATTTAAGAATAGATCTAGTTTGCATGAAATATTACATTCTTGCGTTCACATATTTTTTCTTGGTGGCAAGTCTATCCTTCTCCCCAAAACCATCATAGATATGAATTTTCAACATTTTTACTTCTAATGGACATTACATATGATCTATATCTCCATTCAGGCTCTACAACCAATCATATCGAGCCTGCAAAATGATCTGCATTCCAGGAATGTGTTTGGTAAAATTAAAATCATCCACTGGATGCATTTTTCAAATTAAAATAAATGAACCCCTTAAAATGGGGTCTGATGAGGACAAGGAGGGAATGGTAAAACATGTTATTTGGAAAAAAATGAAGATAATTCCTATACTGAGGCCCACTACCTTAGAATTATAAGTAGTTGTGAATATTCCATGATTAGAATAAGGCATTGATCACTATTGGGAGTCTCTTGAGTAGAAATTCAATGGCTGGTGAGTTGAATTATGCACAACCTACATGGTTATATAGTTATCTCTAGTGCATGAATGGGATAATTTTAGGGTTGTTTAATACTACCCAACAAAAGTTGAATGGTGGAAGTGTGAATCACAAAACACAAAATATAGATTAAAAACAGAGTTGTATGTATACACAGGATACCTATTTACCATGTTCGAAACACAGCATCCATTATATTAGCCTGAAAAGGGGAAAAACTCAAGAAATTCAACCACTGATCAGGTTTGAATCACCTGACCCCTTTTGAAATGTTATTCTAAATCATTGGGAACTTTGGCCCAGGATGGTGTGTGAGCCTTGTCCAAACACTATTCTGTTAGGGGTCCTTTTAAATGTAAAAGGGGATAAGGATCTAAATAGGGGGCATGTGAAGCATGAGAATGGAGTGATAGAATGTTTTAATAGACTCTAATAATACTTTAATTACACCACCATGGATTAGGGAACACTTTTTTAATCATATGAGTCTGAACATGGGTCAAACTTGTATTCCAGGGGATGTTTTATCTCTCATTATGAGTGATAGCATATGATAGGAACAATGCAGTAGATGACCAGCATCGATTTAGAGAACCTGTTAAGTGATGTCTTATTATGACTTTCAGTTTTAAATCATTAAAATAAGGATGATATACACATAGTTTAATGCTATATGGTGAGGAATATATATGGAATAATTGTACATCATTTGACTAGGATGCATCCCACAGTTTAATGTCATGTGACATGGACGTTTCATATAGTTTAAGGTAATACTACCTAAACCTAGGCCAACAGTTTAATGTCATGATGCACGATCTAAGAATCACTATTCCGGGAATATTTTTTTGGATTGGGAAAAATTAACCAAATGTTAACAATCCAAAGAGGATTACACATCACACATATTGCAAGGAAAAGACAGGGAAGAGGAATATGTGATTTGGTGAGAGGAAAACATGACATGAAAGAGTGACAAGGATCCCATGTATCACACCACATATCTAAATAAGGATCCTAGTTTACGGTCATAGAGTTTAGACTGGTTTTCCCTCTTGTGGCTTAACCATATAGCTACCCATCCTACAAGAACTTTTTATCCCATGTGATCCATGCTTGGTGTGGGAAACAAGGAATGGAATAGAAGGTTTACCTGACATGTGGGAGTAAAAAATAGGAGCGCCACTAAGGAAAAATTCCAACCATGATTCTGGAACGTCAAAATAAGGTATGTACAGACATTCATTAAATGGAATAATGGGGTTATGGTATGATATGATCAATCATTGACCATGTTTGAAGTAGATGAACCATAACCCCCACAACCAAGAATGGGGTGAAAAACCCGAAATTGACTATCGATAATGTTTGAAACACATGATTCATTGTTTTTATACATAGATCTATTAGGGTGTTGGATCCAGACCATAGGTGATCCAAAAAGCATATGACCATCACCATTAGGTGTCGGTATAGATTTGAATGGGGATGGAAAACCAAAATCGAGGAGGACACAAATTTTGAAATGAACATATCTGAGAGTGGGATTCAAAATCACATCTCCAAAATGTTTATGATCGTATTGCATGAACCATGAAAAAAAGTTATTCATTTTTCTTTTACTAATTGAAAATTTTCAATATTCTTGTATGAACACAAATAATATGAGGTAAAACCTGATGTGAATGAGGGAAAGTAGACTCACCTATTTTATAAACACTATAAGATGAACTACATAAAAGATATAGTCTATTGGTTTGGACCATAACTGAGGAAAAATTTCAAGAAAATGTTAATCAAAATTTGGCTGGCCCCGCAGAAAAAATTTCTTAGTGTCGCTACGTATCTCAAGAGGATGAGAATCAATCTATGCATAGTTCTTAAAACACAGAGTGGTGGGATACCAACAATGGTGGGGATAAAACTATCTAATTAATGAGATGAAGAATCCAATTATTAACATGGGACATCCAGAACTAGTTCATGGTCAGATCAAATTTTAAGGTAATGTCTTAAGGTAGATAACTCTTAGTTTAAGGTCATTGTGTTTGGACTGTATGGGGTGGTATCTCAAATCGGTATATACGGAGTAGTGTTATGATAAAACCGGAATGAATTAGGGACTAAGAAGCCACAACACCACATATAACATCTCAATAGGGACCTGTATACAATTTAATGACTTGATTAATGGACTATAAACTCTCAATTTTTTTTCATGGTGTTCGGAACATCGAATCTAATTTTATGGTAATAGAGTGTGGACTACCAGATCTCAGTTTTGTGTCACATATTTTAGACCATAAAATCTCAATTTAGGGTCATACAGTTTGGATTACGGGGTAAGCATTACATGAATGTATAATTTGGTAGGTTAATAGAAACTACATGAATGAAGACCCATAATTCCCAATACACAAATGTCACATTACTATGGGAAGCCCATATATAGTTTCAGGAATTTTTTCATGGACTATACTAAGGCCATAAGGGCCCAGGATTTGATAACAATTTTCCTAGGCCTAAAAAAACTGTTTGGGTATCACTACATCTTTTGTGGGGATGGGAATCTATCCATCCATAGTTCTGGAGTTCTGTGTAGATTAACGTCATACAACAAGGAAAAATACTAACCAATCTGAAAGGGTAATAATATTACGTCTGGACTCAAGATTGATTATATGGGCGTAACAATATATTCCCTAAAGATTGGAATCAAGCTATATGTATCCCTTGATAGAAAATCTCCCACTCGAGGTTTGGTCTATACACAGAAAGGGAGGGAATTATATATATATATACTCTTTTAATTTATTTGAGTTGGTTAAATAGGATGGGAAACTTGACCATCAATATGTATCCTTTTTTAAAAAGAATCATACCATACATTTTTCTTAAAATGTGTCATGGTGGATGACCGGTGGCAAAGGTGGTGTTCTCTCAAGAGAGAATACAAAAATGTTGCAAAAGTTTTTTCATGTGACCAGGACGATGGTTCCATTGTTTATGTTCATATGATAGTACCAGTATATGCATATTTATGTCATGCGATAATGATTCATGATGTTATGAAGTTTTTCATCATATGGATATGAAATTGGGGGATCAGTATCCCTAAGGGAGTGTATACAGTTGTTAAAAATAACCTTATGTGAATGAGGACCATGGAGGCCCATCCCACACCACCCACTACCAAGACAAAACACATTCCCAGGGTCCGAAAGGTTGAAATTACAGCTAGGCGCAATGACTAAATATCATGGAGTTCATACATTTCCCATAAGTGTGGGAATCATTCTATACACTTTTATTCATAACAAAAGGGTATGTGTCCATTGAAATATGTGAATTCCTTTTATACAATAACATCCTAGTCATTCTATGCAATTTGGAGTCTTATTTATTGAGTAATATATTTGTTAATTTAGTGTCATAGAATTCTGACCATGGGGTTTGCTTCATAGGTAGATATATATAGCATAGAGAGGTGATGAACCCAAAATTAATGAGGGTTATGGAGGCTCGTTTCCACAACACATATTCCTTATGATACTTTAATAATATTTAGATTCATGATTCTTGGACTATAGGGGATATAAATAGTTTGATGTCATAATTACGGGACGTACTAAAGACGATTTAAGGTCATGTTTCCCATACCAAATGCTCTTAATTTAAGGTCCATTAGTTGGACCATATGAAGATAGGGGTTCAAGCGGATATCAGTGGAATGGTTGTTTGGGAAATCCAATATGAATGAGGAAATAGTAGGCCTCAGTAACACTTGAAATAATTCGTAGAAAACCCATCCTATATTTAATGTCATAATGCTTGGAGTCAGGTGCATGGTATAATGTCATGGTCCTCGGATGGAATATTTACACAATTTATCATCGATAAACCAGGATAATGGGGAGAGGAGTGTTCTCAAGGGATTTATATGGCACAACAAATATAACTAGATTTGAATGATGTTCAGGGAGGCTCGTCACCACACCATATATTCCTAAGAGAAAATATGACAAAGAGTCAATGTGGTTGAATTTATAGCTGGGTCCAAATAGGAAATATTTGGGTGTTACTATGCATCCCATAAGGATATGAATCAAGAAAATTATTGTGCTTCACTACGATAGGGTAGAAGTCCAATGAAAAAAAATATTTCTTCTCTGATGAGAACATCACATTTGCATTATATAGTTTAAGTTCATACATCTCATATTGTATGGTTCTTAATTTATGGTCATATAATTCAGCCCATGGGTCATTCCATTCTCCCTAAATAGGTATGAGCCAAACAAAAACATCTAAGACAACGTGATTCATGCTCTGTGTGGGAAACAAGGAATGATGTCAGGGTTTCCCTATCACGTGAATGTTCATAAAAAAAGAAAGGGAATTACAGATGGGAAAGTCACATTGATATTGACCTTCCTACTCCACCGAAATAAAGGGAAAAAGTGGAAACACTAAGGGTGTTGGGTTTCCACCACAACATAGCGAGGTGGATGCAGAGGTAAATAAATACTTCTGAGATCTGAATCCTCAATGGGAAAAAAATGTATAGGGACTACTTTTTCACCAAATTTGTAATGACCCCAAATTTTATCAATGGAAAATATCTTCATATAAATATGTAATATAGTATAAACCATATAATATCATTTTAAAACACAATAAAAATATTATAAGTGTATAATTAACGAAATAATAAGTATTTCTAGAAGTTAATGAACATATACCGATGAAGTGGTTACTTGACCTTTGGAATAGTAATGTGACCCTTCTGAATAGAAAATAAGAATATTGAATAGTAACATAACCTGTGAAAGTATTAATATAATTTATCCATCTTATAAGTAAAAATATGATATAATCATATCACAGTATATGTAATTAAATATTTTTAAAATTAGTAATTAAGTGGTGTAATTTTTTTAAGTCGTAAATATTTAATTACAATTTTATGATTTTTTAGTATTGTAAAATAAAAAATAATTTCATAAATTGAAATCAAAAATTAATATTTTGATATATTATGATTATATAATAATTTTATGAGACCTTAATTAACATTTTAATGTGTTTTGAACTTAGTTATAATTTTCGAATTGTTATTTTCCATATAAAGAAAGATTTTAAATAGAAGATAAATTTATAATATTATTAAAATTAGTTTCATAACATGAAGGTCATTTATGAATACTACATGTCAAAAAACAGATAGGGTGTTTTTTGGGATTTTTTTAAAATACGTGATTTTTTTGTGAATAGTAAAATACAATGATTTACGATAAAAGAAAAATACCTGAATTGTGGAGTCATATATGATATATTGATGATGTAAGCCCAAAATCTCGAACTGTTAATAATTATTATAATATATTTTTTGATGATTCTAAGACTATTATTTGCATTGCAAAAGGATTATAAATTAACAAATAAAATTTTGGGAAAACACACATCTCATCCACTATAAATGCCACACTCACCGCCTCTTATAATCACACCTTCCAAGATTTAATACATGTCCAAATTCAGCCTAATACTCATCCCAAAACACTACCCCACATCTAGGATCTTGTTTCCTCATCATAAGATTGAAAACTTCTCCAAAAGGATGTCTTCATTGAGGAAAAATTAAAGAGGCAAATTCTTCTTTTCTTTTCTTTTCCCTTAATGTCATTACATGTTATTTTCTTATTCTCTCATCAGATCCCCTCATAAAAATGGTATTATAAATCCACTAACTTTCAAATACTAGAATATTATTATTCTAATGGAATAATCCATCATTAATCCTCCTTCCCATCTCTTTTATTCTATAAATGAAAATGTCAATCTTGAGTTGTTTATTTATCGCCTTCATGCACGAAAAATAATCATTTTCTATTACGACATTCAATGCTTGTCATAAAATCATATTTATGGTTAAAAATATTATAATATATGTATTATACCCTATTTAATGTTTTGGAATTATTATATACACATGATCTAAAATAATAATATAGAACAAGTTTGTTGTGAGCGAAAACCGTGCAGAATAATCCAAACGATTATCACTAATATCTTATCTTATGATTCATCATCACCCAAAATAACAAAATAAATTATTTGATCATTCACACTTCTATATTTTCATCAATTATTTATAACATTAATCCTATATTTTTGTTTCCCATTTACATGCACTTCCATACACTTATACAAACAATCTGATTACAAAAACTATGAAAACAAGCACCCGCAAATGATGAAATTGAACACTATAACTCATCAAAAAAGATATAAATGAACATAATAAAATTATAAATTATTATTTCAAAGTATTAAATGTTATATAAATATTAATTAATGAATTTTATTTGATTAATCAATATATTAGGGTCAAATGCCGAACCGTTTCAGACATAAGGTAAGGAAGTCTACCCGAACCTCTATTTGATTAATGAATATATTAGGGTCAGAGGCCAAACCATTTTAGACATAAGGTAAAGAATTCTACCCGAACCATTTCAGATAAATGTGTGCTTCCTTGTTTCTCTCTCTTTAAATGTGAATATTTCATGAAAATATTTTTCAATATATATTTTCCCAAACCCCCTATATCATGATGTAAAGGGAATTCAATGGACTGATGATAAAATAAGATGTTTATACAGGGGATTATGATGAAAAAATCACAAGTATTTAAAGATAAACCTCTAGATTTTTCATAACCACCAAAATCATGGTGGATCACTTATTGAGAAAACAAAAGACGAGTCGATGAAAATCATTAGAAATTCAAGAATTTAATGGCTATGAGGAGTTTTTTTATCCCCTTAAGGTTGAAATGATGATATAATACTCTCATTGGTCTCATGGGACTAGTAAAAATGGTAAATATGATTTTTAATATGGTCGATAAAACCCCTGATAGAAAGAAGTCCCAACTTCCCATGTGTCAGATGTTTTGGAAGAAGCATCATGGAAACTATTTAAAGGGAACCAAGAGACACTTCATATATAGAAGACAAGGCCGTATGTCTAAAAAATGGTGAAGGTATATGAAGAATGACACTAGTGTGAAATAATAAATGAAGTTTCAGATCTATCCTTAGCCTATAGTGCATGGTTTCAACTGCACGGAACAAGTAAATTTTCTTTGAAATTTTCCTAATCCAAGGGTTATAGGAAATCATCAACAATTACCTCCAAGGAATCAAGGCAGAAAATATGATATCATTGCCACTAAGGTGGAGTCTCACAATAATGAGTTGACAGGTACAATTGTTATTCATTCATGAATATCCAAAATACTATTTGATTATGGTTCTACGCATTCTTTCATATCATAAAAGTTTTGTAGAACCATTTAATCACCACCTCAAAATTTGGAAGTTGATTTATCCATGAGAACAAAAAATAGGCACATTAATACATCCAAATTAAAAACCTCTTCCATATTTAATTTTTGTGGGCTGAAACTCAGAAAAATATTATTGGTGGTCGGAGTGATTATTTCAAGGAGGGGCTGAATTGAGTACCAAATAATTTTTTTGTTAAAAATAGATTATTTTGAAATCCCCCAAATGTTTAAATATAGGGAATTTTATCAAAATATGTATTATGATATATCTATTAATATTTATAAATATTTCTCCTTTTATAAATAATAAATTATATTATTAAATACCTTGTAATCAATTTTATTGATCTAAATACTATATGAACAGTAATTAAGATGAACTGTCAAATAATGAATTTTATTTACAGGTAAAAACATTTCTCAACATAAATGTGGAAATAATGTAAAAAAAATTTAAAAATATATTGTAATGATTGAATATAATAGGTTTAGTCTCAATCCGAGACTTATTACTCTTCAATTGGTGATCACTCACCACCAAGTAGTTTATATAGAATAAAATAGATAATCCATAACATGGATCATGTTTATATTTTTTTTACAAATGTCCATGCCTCACATGACTACTTATATAGTTATGCATGGGTCTAAAAAGTTAAAAGGGAACACATGGACCTATAAAACCCCTATTAGTTGGAGAAATAAATAATAAATGTTCTTGATAAGATATCAATTACCTTCCAATTTAGTGTACGAAATAGTTTGAACGTGGTAATGTAGAGTAAGAACACACACTACTCAAAATTTACTAAAACTAAATAGAATCGATCAATCTAAGAGTGTAGAGTTTAGAAGTGATTATTCTATTGTAATTTAACTTCTAACAATTTATTTTAATCAACAATGAAGAATGAGTAGGGATCTTCTGAATTATTTTAGAAAATAGAGTGTTGAAAATCTTGTTTTCTAACTTGAGGAATGCATTAGATGATATGAGATTTGGATTACTCATTCAAGTGTTCAAATTATGTGATATCTCCATGACTTCAATCAGTTTCATCGATTAAACTCTCATATAATCATTGAATCTCATTATGTTTCTATCCTAGTGTGTCTCTATATTCACATTTTTCTCCATATGAATCTATGTGTATTGCAAGAGGTTGTGGTCTCCATTTTTATCAATAGTAGTAGGAACATCTGAATCAACTAATTTATTATATTTCATGTTATGGAACCCTTTCTATTGAAATTTTTTTATAAAATCATTAAAATAGTCAATGGAATTAATATCAATGAATATAGCTCTTATAGTAATGCAATTGAAAAATAATGTAATTAACAAAAAATAGTGGTGGTGTCCTAGGATCTGGTTGTGTCATGATATAGAGGTGACTTACTGGATGTTACGTTACTTTGGTGGCACACTATTGTCGTGATGTTACATGTGTTGTCTTAGACTTAGAAAAATATTCAGTATTCTAGCAGTGTCTTTGGTCTCATCGTGTATGGTATGATTATGTCTCAGAACTAGGTAATTTTTTAATACTGACAATGTGAGAATAGTGTTGTGACTTTGATAGTGCCTTATCTTACGATATCTCATACATAGCCACATAATAGTTCTTGTGATGTATAATTTCGGTGGTATGTCGACCAATGGTGTCACATACATTTTCAATTCATCAGTATAGTGGAATGACAGTCTAACCGTGTGATATCCTGGTTGTATCTCAGACTTAGAAATTGTTTCTCAAGTGGTGTGTCATGAAAAATAGTTTCTATCTCAATGGTGTCTCATAATGAGACGTATTAATCACATGTTATCAGAATACATATTTCATATAAGAGAACAAAAAAATCATCAGTATTATTAGAATCATGGTTTTTTTATCATTATAAATAAGAGGTCAAAAATCACCTCTTTTTTTATGATCATGAATCATGCCATGATAATAATATAAAAAATGTAATAATAGGCCATCGTAGATATTTCAAAAGTTTCAACATGATATCCAAGGTATGATTGAGATATAAATCAAGACATCCCATTAACAGTATGTATATATGTTTTAAGAAAAATAATAATACAATAGGAAGTATAAAAGTAATGTATCATGAAAAATGGTATCAAGATAGTAATGATAGAAAACAGATAAACATAATTCCATAAATTACTTCAAAACACAGTTTATGTATTCTATAAAAATTCTAACAAACACATGTCATAAAAATATAATCCATAAAAATTCTCGTAAACACATATCGTAAAATAATATTCCATAAAAATTCTCATAAATACATACCATAAACACATATTCTATAAAAATATTCCACCATTTGGGATGAAGAAAATGGTAAATATTTTTAAAATAATGATAGTAAATGAAGTCATAAGATATGAAGGGTAAATAAATGTAAAAATTTATACAATAAGAGATAAAAAATATAGTCAAAATTTTGATAACAATGTTATTATAATGATGACCCCATCAAATATAGTGTATCATAATCATAAAAAACATAATGGTTATCATTTGGAATATGGATCCATCAGGTCATTTCCTTTAGAATTTTCTTTCCCTTGCTCCATTATCGAGGCAGCAGGATCAGGTAGGGGAAGAGTAGAGGGGGAACTAGTGGAATGACCAATGAGATACCAAAGGAGGTGATCTTTTAAAAAAACAACTAGCCCAATCTAGGACCCGTCATATATAGGTTCAATAGTAAAAGGTTGGAAACTAGCTAGAATATGTAAAGGGGAAATACTGGTAACTCCAGGTCTGAAAGACAACTGAGGAGTAATAACTGAGAAACCACGTCTTTTCATTGCACATAAAGAAATGAAATTATGAGGGTGAGGAAATAAATGATAATTTTGCCATCAATTTCTATTGTCCTAATGAAATCAGAATTTTATTCCATGAAACAGTTCAATATATGGGCCATACTCTTGAGCTGTCTAAATTTATCATTTAATTCATGAGTCGTAGGAGGCATTCTAAACTTAGTATCCAATAATTTAATTTAATCCAAAAAAAATTTTAGTATAGACATGCGAGAGACAAAACATTATGGAATTGGTTATATTCCTTATTTCATCATACATTAATTTTTAACAGTTGGAAACCATATTGAGAACATGGTCAGAATTAAACACAATTCTTCTTGATGTTTCATGGTGCTGATCTATGGAACTACCTAAAGTAATAGAAAATTAATTTGTATTATCATCTCTGAAAACTGATCTTAGCTTATCAACATCATGTATTGGAGGAGGAGGTGAAGCAACAATATAGGTGTCTAATGTAGTATCCTATAGACTTTTAAGGATACCGGTCAAAGAATCAGTAACCTTAAATTTCATGTTATTCTACAAAAGACTATAGAGTTTCCAGTTCAATACATGTCCTCTATTTTCCGATTTCTATCTCACAAACATGAAGCATCATCATAGGGTTGATATGATAAATAACCAACTCAAATATATATATATTTCGTCCTATTCACTATGCTTTATCAAAAGTAGTGATTTATTCCTTACACACTTGTCAAAATCAATCATCAAATTTCTACAATAAAACATTCAAGTCAGTTTCAATGAATATAAACATTGGATTAACTAGTAAATCTAAAAGAGATTTTGGTATAGCATGTCTCAAATAACTGATCATTTAATGCAGAACTTCAAGATAAACATAGGATATAATGGATCCCTTATGACCACCTTCAACACTACCATTGGGTTTACCATTCATTGGATTTCTTCTTATAATATTATAAAAAATTACCAAGTAATCTTCCATATGGTCTATCCAATGGTCTGTAAAAAATACTATGGTAGGAGTTACCAAACTAGATGACAGAACTGAATTTTCATGATTCCTTTGACCTTCAGAACATGGATAATTATCTATGTGTTCAACACTGGAAGGCTCGAATTCCAACTGTGTACCAACAATTGGTGTATCTTGCATCTCAACACCCTTTTTGGAATGCATACCATTTGAATCAATTTAGAAATTTTATCCATATGAGAATTATGAAAATCTAGAAATGAAAACTATTAATTAAAAAATTATTCCACAATATGATCCTTCATCTTTTTCTCAGAAACTTTCTTTTTCAGAATAGTTATAACACCCACATATTCATCCAGAATAGAATCTAAAACATCTTGACCTATATAAAATGAAGTGTAATCAACATCATCAATATATAGAGTTACATGAAAATATCCCACTATTGGGGAATGTTACCCTCAACAACTTTTTCCTTAAGATATGGTGAAATTTCCACACATTTCTTCTTAGTTCAAGTACCATCATCATCAGGTTTAGAATTACTTCCATAATCACTTACATCATCACTTCCATCAACCATTTTATCATGTGAAACATCTTATTCATCCTTTTCTTCATCCCCATCACAATCATCATCACTATTAGTGGATTTGAAACATTTTTATTGATCATATATAGAGACATCATTATCATCATCATCACTTTTAACAAACTTCTCACATTTTGGTAACCCCCTAGGTGGACTAGGAGCTCCATAGGTAATGGGATAGACTTTTGGAGAACGGTAAGGGACACTCCCAAAATCAACATATTATTCCTTTTCCACTTCTTCACCAATGAATTATTCCTCATCGGAGTTTTCCATGACTTCTAACAGCTCCAATCTTGGTAAAATATCATCATTAGATTTGGTTGGATAATCTACCAGATTATACTCAACCTACAAAATTTGACTATTAACAACCCATTATTTCTTCCATGGGTTCATTTTTATCTTAATTATTGAACACATGGAACAATTTATGATGAACCTTCAATAGTAGATAATAGACTATTCATCGTCACAAACTAGGTACCTATCCTATAACATGGAAATAATCTTATTTAGGTAGTTCTATGAATTTGATCTGGAGGATGGGTTGATCCACTCACACATACATGCCACAAGATATCTATAGATATTATTCTTATGACCATATATCATAAGAAATAGTAGATAAACATATTGAAACCATATGGTTCAAAATTCTCATTTTCCTGGACATAACATATGTTGTTCGAATATAAACAACAAACAATATTCATCATCCTACTTTTAGGTAAGAATCCTCATTGTCGAACCATCTCTTATTATCATAATAAGGGAATCCTCATAAATGAAAATGTCAATAAATTATGGAATATTTCATTTCAATAATCAAATACCCCTTACTAAGATACATTTAAACACAAATCCCGTTTATTAATGAAGAACCAAATAGCTATATTTTGTCATGGATTTTAATCCATTATAAAACATATTTATTAAGAAAAAACTCTATATTTTGATAAAAATAAAATACTAGAATTAGGTAGAAAAGAATATTATATGAAAAAAAACTACACCATCCACCCTTAGTATGAGAAAACCATAAGTACAAGAGACTTACTTGATAATATCCACATAGAGTGTTCTTTCATTTCCAAAACCAAAACATGGTTCACATGGCATAGATTTACTAAAGCAACATGGGTAGATTAAATTGAATCATTCTTCATCTTCATAGAAGATATAGAATTCAAAGATGAAAACTCTAATGAATGATTCATTGTTAATATACTAATCAGATCGAAAAGCACTGTCGAAGGATTGGATTTGTTCTAAACAGTTAGAGATGAAAGAGTTTACTAGGATTGATAGAGAGATACTAGAGTATTGTGCGAGGCTCAAGTTGTATTGGGAATAGAAATTGAGATAATTTAATATCAATTTGGATAGTATTCTAAAATATAAATTATACTTGAAATTTAAATCAACATAAATACAAATAAACACATTCGGTTTTAGTAAGTAAAATAAACTGGGAAATAGAACGGTGGTTCCAAAATATCGAGAAAAAGAGAAAAAAATTGGAAAGGTGTGAAAGGAAATAGCATGATAAAATTACATAATGACATATCCAATTTCATAAAAATGAAATGGTAACAAAACATAGGAATGAAAAAGCCAACAAAATAAACCACCAATGGTATGACAGACAACCGATATGACTAAACAATGGTGTGACAAACTGTCATTATGAAAAACTAACTCTTTGAACATACAGAGGTACGAAACCCCAATGGTATGAAACATAGAATTGAAATTAACCAAAATTTTATCATTTTTAATTCTATTTTTATATAATTAGTTCTCTTAGAATTAAAATTCTTGGAAAAAATATCAGCTAACTGATGTTCTTTGCCAATATATTTATAACTCACAACCCCCATATGAAAATTATCCCTCAAAAAGTGATTTATTATATCAATGTGTTTTTTTCGAGAATAGAAACATGATTCTTAAAAATGATTATTACAGTTGTATTTTCAATGTTTATGGGGGCCTGTAAAAATTGATATCCATAGTCTAGTAGAGTGTGCTTAATCAACAAACATTTCTCATAGAAACTACAAAAAACTATATATCCAGATTTAGTAGTATAAAATGCAATAAATTTTTCCTTTTTATAACACCATGAAACACGATACATTCCAAAAAAGTATCATTTTCCAGAATTATTTTTCTATCTAAATTTAATCCAACAAAATTAGCATCATAATGGCATCATAAAAAATTAGTTTTCCACATGGGTAAAATAATCCTAAATTGGTAGTATATTTGAGGTATTTTAAAATTCTTTTAACAATAATGTGTTGGGATATTGTTGGTTTTTCTAGAAAAATAGAACACATAGACACAAAAAAACATAATATTTGGTCAACTAGCATAAATGAAAATTGTATGTCCAGTCATACCTCTGTAACTAGTTTCTCAACATCATCATGATCTAATTTACAAGTAGTTCTCAAAAGAGTATAAAAATATTTACTTCTATCTAGATTAAAAAATTTTAAAATATATTTTGTTAATTTAATTTAATTCAAAATAATTCCATCCTTGTTTAAAAAAACTATTAAATCCCAGAAAGAAAATGAGTTCACCCATTAAACTTATTTCAAATTCATTTTTTTCATTTTAAAAGAAATTACTACATAATGAATTTTCTAAATATCTGAAAATAATTTCATAAATATATATTTTTACTACTAATACATCGTATGAAAATCGTTTTATGAAATGGGTAGGATAAGATATTCCATTTGAAAATCCTTTTGAAATAAGAAAATTATTTACCTTATCATACCAAGCACTAAGATATTGTTTTAAACAATATAAATCTTTGTTTGGTTAAGAACATGATTTAGAATGTGGGGATTATGAAATCCATGTGGTTGTTTAAAAAAACATCCTTAATTATAAAACCATTTAATAATTCACACATGACAACCATTTGATAAATATTATAATCTAGCAGTATAAGAAATAAATATTCTTATTTACTCATATTTGTCCATGGGTGTAAAGGTTTCCTCATAGTCAAACTCTTCTTCCTTACTATAACATTGTATAACAATTTTATACTTGTTTTTAACTATATTTACTTTCTCATAAAATTTATTCCTAAAAACCCATTTTATTAAAAAAGTCATGGATTCCATCGGTCTATATACATGTTCTCACACATTGGTTCTTTCAATGAAATTTAAATATTCTTACATTCATATTATCTATAATTCATCATTAATAGATTCATTGATGTTCTTAGGATCAAGATGAGATAAGAAAGCATGATGTTCAACTTGATTTATAACAAATGATATAGTTTGATTTCCTCTAGTTAGATAAATTATAATTTCATCTTAGTGATGGTAGATAATTGATCTAAAAACTCTATAGAAAGAGGGACAAGTCACATTGATATTTTGTTGTTTTGGTTCTGGATTTTTTTTTGAAATTCAACAGAAATGGAATTCTTTTTTTAAACAAGAATTTATATATTTTATATTTATGTTAAGAGAAGAAAAATCATCATCATTGTAACATCCCAGGTAAATAAAGAATAAAGAATTTCATATTTATTAATATTTACGAATTAAATATTAATTTTATTTTAAAGGGGTTGCTATGTTCGATAGCGTACCCGATACGCAACGATGCGTTTCTTTGAAACTTACGTAGCACACTAGTAATAAAATAATATTATTTTAAATGTTAGTTAACGAGTAGTCGTTATACTGGCGGGAATGGATAGAAATAACTAAAATATGATTATATATGTTTTTAAATGTTTATACATTTACCCAATAAAAGATAAAGGCTTAAAATACGGAAAGAGTTCAATTTTAGGGCATATATACTCTAATTTTCACTAAAGGTTCACTTATCACCTTTTAATGGTGAAACGTCATTAAATATAGTTTTGATCACTCTTATACTTTATTTTGGACCAAATAAAACTCTTATTAAGAATCGGGACATCAAATTTTACTTTGTGTAAATTTTTGGTACCTTTCTGATAAAGTTCATTTTTTTATGAATAGTGTAAAATGTTGTATTTTAATTCAAAACCTCTTTTTAATCTAAATTATTTATATGATTAGATTATTATTTTAATTGGTTTTAAAGTGAAATTAGAAAATATTTTTTCCAGTTAATCCAATGGTGGTCATTGGAATCAATTTCACTTTGAAATTGGACTTAAACTGGTGTCAATCTTTTGATACTTATTGTTTCACAAAAACATGCTATTTGTCATGACAACGGGAATTAATTATTAAATTAATTAATTTGACTTATATGTTTTGAATTTTTTAAAATGGACTTCATTTTTGAATTCGGAATATCAAATATAGCTTAGGGTGAATTTTTGGTAATTTTCTGAAAAACTTCAATTTTTGATGAATAGTGAAACCACTAAGTGGTAATCAAGCAAACTGATTTTTCAGTTAAATGAATGTTTACCACTAATGTGTATTGAATTTTGAAAATCCGACATACATGGTTGTCATTAAGAAGTAAAATGTGGTTCAATGAGATTAAAATAATTGTTTGGTGAATAGTAACTTTTTTTCATTAATCGCGATTAGAGGTAATTAGTGTAGTTTAAGGTAAAAATGGTATTATAAAAATGTGAAAACACCATGACACTTGCCCTAATCCTATTGGGTGAGTCATGGCCGACCAAGACAAGCCATGGGACAACTTGGGGACCCCATGGAGTCACTTTAGTTGGAAAATGACATTAATATATTTTTATTTAATGTTAAAGTGAAAATGACACTAACATAAATTGTTTAACTAAAATAATTTTTACATGGGGTTATAAAGATCGGATTTTTTATTATAAATAGTTGTTGGAAAGATAAAAAGATTTACTACATCATAGTAGTTTTTTATGATTTTTAGACATTAAATAAATTAAATTATTTATGACATAATAATGATGCAGCGATGACATCATTATTTGACGATTTAAATAAAATGGAAAGATAATGTAAAATCTATGAACTACACATGTCCAAAACCAATTGGATGAGTGGATGTTGAACCCTTATCACCTTATCCATGAACTATATCAATTTGGGACCTTTTGAAACCGAAACACATTTTCAAATAAAGTAATATTTCTTTACTTTCCAAAAGTGCCCCTCCTCTCCTCTTATAAAAGGCCCCCACCTCTACCTCATTACACACACTCCTCAAGCCTTTGGCTCGGCCAACCCCTGCCTATTTACTCTCTACACATCCCTCTCCTCATCTTAGAGGATTCCCTTTGGGCATAATCCTTTCAAAGGAAGCCTTTAGGCTCAATCAAAAGGAGTTACACTTTTAAAGGTAATTCATTCTCTCTTGTTCATTTGTTTTATTTTGCTTCTCCAACCCTCTAAACTCTTTTTATTTACTTCTTTTGTAAAAACACCAGTATCTTCAATAGACTATGATTTTGTTATAATATTTATTTGAGCTACACTCTCACACAACTACATCAAATGGTTAAATAACATACGGTTTCCGTGGATGGCGAAATTCTGCCTCCTGAAATGATGATTGTTCAAATACTCATTTAACACCTTCAAAGGTGGCCATTATGATGTCACTATTTTTATATATGATATATAATATGTTTATGTTTTCTTTAAGCTTCTGTATTTTTCATTTTTGTCATACCTTTATGGTTTCCATTATGGGTAAACACGATATCATCATTTAAGGAAGTGCGGACTACCGCCCCCTAAAAGTGATGTGATTCGTTAATGCCCTATGTGGGACGTGTAAAGGATGGATTTAAAATTATTATATATTATGTTATACTGGAATTATAATATACCTCTATATCATTATTATTTCTTTCCATTAAAGTATGAGATAGAAATGAATGTAGCGTTCATGCGTACGTACGGCTTACCGTCTCCATGAACGGTGCATTTCATTTCTTATCCCCAAATGTAATGTACTATTAAAATTACATGTATATAATGTATATATATAATTAATGATATATCTAAATGATGAATATAATTCTGTAATTAAAATATACATACCTCTCATTTAGTTTTAATTCCACTAATATGACAAAGAAATGAAAGTAGCGTTCATGCGTACGTACGGCTTACCGTCTCCATGAACGGTGCATTTCATTTCTTACCTCTAAAGGATTATGTAATATTATAAATACATGTATATTCTGGATATATATTATACATATTATATCCAAATCGGGAATTTCATTCTGGATATAAAGAAATTTTTACCACATGAACAACATGTAATTGTTAGAAGTCAACTTTCGACTTAAGAACCAAATATTGACAAAACAAACATTATTAACTTAAATGGTTACATAATGTTTATAACATGGCAATAAGTGATATAAAAGGAATAATAGAACTTTAAAAAGGTTCTTAATCAAGTATAAATTAACTCAAGTTTATTATTCAGGACATTAAAGAACGATCGAGTCAAGTCGGACCCAAGGTAAGGGACTTCGTCTCAATCTCCTTTCATTGAGGCATATTTCGTTTTAAACACAAATTTCTTTTATACGGTGTATAAAACCCTTTGACTTATACTTTTATACAAAAGGAATCTTTTTCTACGAAGCATTTTATTAAACGACAAAAAGGAATGTTTTTTTTAACGTACGTGGTGACAACGGCCTTTTCCGCCACCGCGAGTATTTTTTGGTCTTTGGATTTCTCAACAAGCCGTAATGTTTTTAGAATAAAATAAACACCATATACTCTTTTATGTATTTTGGTATTGAAAATGGTTTTGAAAAAGGATTCTATTATGTTAATATATTTATGATATATTGTGATTGAAATGTGGAAATGTTATCATTCCTTTATATTGGTTTTATGTTTTATGATTTTATATTGGTACTTGGACATTTTAACGGGTGGTTACATTATAAACCATATGACGGGTGGTGCAGTGAATACCAGGATGGGTGGTTACGTTATAACCTCCATTGCATTGGGTATGGAAGTCGGCCGTATGGCTATTCCATTAAGTATGTATGGAAATTGGCCGTATGGCTATTCCATTAAGTGATATGTGTGGAAGTCGACCGTAAGGTTATTCCACTTAAGTATGTTTATGTCCCAAGTTACCTTTATATATGTTATGTGTTCTTTATATGGGTTTTATGGTAATTCTTTGGTTACAAAAAGGTATGTAATGATACTTTATTCAGTGAAGAGTTTTTATTACTTCATAAAGGAGAAAAGTATTACTTTGATAGAGTATATATGGTTTACTTGATGTTTGAAAAACTGACAGTTTTCATTCTTTCGGTATCCCTTACTGAGCTTTTTATGCTCACCCCAAGTTTTTCGAAATGTTTTTCACAGGACGTAAATTGGAATAACGTCAAGGATGGGATCAAGTGAATTTCATGCTATCTAAAATATGGAATCTAGACATCTTTTTTTAAGAGTTTTTATTTTATGGAAACATAGTAGCAGTGTCTACTTTGTAATCTTTTAAGATGTAATAGTTAAGTTCTAATTCTCTAAAACTCTAAACCTGAAAAGATCCTCAACGTGAATTATTCATTTAATTCAATATTAAGTAAGGTTTAAGGCTGGGGCATTATAATTGGTATCAGAGGTCGGTTTAGACAACTTTATGAGTTAGAAAAGTGTTAAATTATAATATGATTGAAATGATATAGCATTTACATATTACCATGTTGTTTCGCCTAAGATATTTCTGTGTTCAGAATGGTTTTTCGCAGAGGAAACAAAGCAGCTATATTGGGACGACATCAGGAGAAAGATAACCTTCCAAATCAGCAACCTGAGATGGTCAGAATCGGAACTGAACAGTTTGTTGCATTGATGGCACAGTTGACTCAGACTATAAATGGTGGTGGTATCCATGCACGAGTTCAGCCAGATCAACCGCAGAGGAACATGTCAGTGGTGGAACATTTCATGAGGCAACATCCCCCATCATTTAGAGGATCATCTGACCCTGTACAAGCTGAAGGGTGGATTAAAGCACTGAAGAAGATTTTTGATGTCATGGGGTGTTCAGAACATCAAAAGGTTAGTCTTGTTGTTTACCGTTTTGAAGGTGAAGCTGATCAGTGGTGGTCGATGGTGAAAAACATTAGGGATAGTGATGAGATTGAGGATCTTCACTGGGACGAATTCAAAGGTATGTTTCTTGAGAAATATTTTCCTAAGGTGGATCGTCTTAGGATGGAAAAACAGTTCCTAGAATTGAGGCAGGAGGATGATTCAGTGGCTGCTTATGAAGAAAAGTTCACTCGATTGGCAAGGTATGCTCCAAACCTCATACGAGATCTTGATAGTAAAATAAACCGTTTTTACTCAGGGTTAAAGCCAAAGTATCGAAGGGCTTTAGCTTCTCGTGAGTTCAAAAGTTATGAAAAACTTGTTCGATGTGCGGAGAAGGTGGAAATGGAGTTTGCCGATGATCAGGTGTTCTATGACAAACAACAGAATAAGAGGTCTAGTTGGCAGGAAAAGGGGAAGAATTCATCAAAGAAGCAAGGAGGTAAGAAAACCAAATATCCATCCTATGAGAAGTGTGGTAAAATGCATCCTGGAGAATGTTTATCCAAGTCTGGAAAGTGCTTTCGGTGTGGTAAGTCTGGTCATATTTCTCGTAACTGTAAGGAAGATGATCAAGTAGGAAATGAAAAGCCAACGGTAAGATGTTTTAAGTGTAATTAAATGGGTCATTATGCAAACAAGTGTCCATCGAAGAACTCAACTGGGGGAATGCAGCTAGACTACAAGCAAAAAGGGGTGGTAAATTCCTTTGCAACAACTTTAGCAGATGTTGGGCCATCGAATGAAGTGGTATCAGCTCCAGGGAGCTCAGTATTTTTCGAAAATTGACTTGAGGTCGGGGTACCATCAGTTGAAAGTAAAAGAAGCAGACGTTCCGAAGACTGTGTTCCGTACTAGATATGGCCATTATGAATTTATAATTATGCCTTTTGGGTTAACCAATGCACCTGCTGTATTCATGGACCTTATGAATAAAATTTTCCATGAGTTCTTGGATAAGTTTGTGTTTTGAGGATTGGGAAAAGGTTATGTGTGCCTTGTGATTCACAGTTGAAGAGAGAGTTGTTATGTGAAGCTCATAGTTCTCCGTTTTCAGTTCATCGGGGCAGTACTAAGATGTATAGAGATCTGCGGGATTATTACTGGGGGGATGGAATGAAAAGAGACATTTCTGATTTTACTGTGAAGTGTTTGACATGTCAACAGGTTAAAGCAGAGCGGCAGTTACCGAAAGGGATGCTTCAGCCTTTACCAGTGCCAGAGTGGAAATGGGAAAACATATCCATGGACTTTGTTGTGGGATTACCGAAGACATCTCGGGGTAATAATGCAATCTGGGTTATTGTTGATCGCTGGACCAAATCTGCTCATTTCCTTTCTATATGAGATATTTTCTTTCTAGATCAACTTTCCCGTTTGTATCTTAAAGAGATAGTCAGGTTACATGGAGTTCCTCTCTCCATTGTATCAGATCGTGATCCCAGGTTTACTTCTAACTTTTGGAAAGGCCTTCAGAAGTCATTGGGTACTGAATTAAATTTTAGGACATATTTTCATCCTCAATCAGATGGGCAGTCAGAACGAACAATTCAGACCTTGGAGGATATGCTACGAGCTTGTTCGATAGATTATCAGGGAAGTTGGGACCAACATCTTTCTTTGGTTGAGTTTTCTTATAATAACAGTTTTCATTCCAGTATATAGATGGCACCATTTGAGGCATTATTTGGGAAACAATGTCGAACTCCAGCTTTCTGGGATGAAGTGGGTGAAAGGAAGTTGATGGGACCAGAATTGTTAGAAGAGATGGCAGAAAAAGTCCAGCTGATTCAGAAACACATGAGAACAGCTCAGAGTAGGCAGAAGAGTTATGCGGATAACCAGAGGAAGGATCTATTTTTTGAGGTAGGTGATCATGCTTTTCTCAAGGTTTCTCCTTGGAAAAGTGTGATGAGATTTGGTAAGAAAGGAAAGTTGAGTCCATGGTTGGTTGGACCATACGAAATTCTGGAAAGAGTTGGATCAGTTGCATACCGAGTGGCTTTACCTCCGAGTTTATCTCAGGTACACAATGTTTTTCACGTTTCGATGTTGAGAAAGTATATGCCAGATCCATCTCATGTTTTGAGTCCAGAGGTAGTTTAGCTGGAAGAGAACCTATCTTATTAGGAACAACCGGTCCAGATTCTTGACCACAGGGAGCAAGTGTTACGGAATAAGGTGATTCATCAGGTAAAGGTTTTGTGGAAAAACCATGTGATTGAATTGGCAACGTGGGAATCTGAAAATGCTATGAGGGATAAATACCCCCACTTATTTTGATAATTGAATAAAATTGCGAGGACGCAATTCCGAAAAGGGGGGAAGGATGTAACATCCTAGGTAAATAAAGAATAATGAATTTTCATATTTATTAATATTTACGAATTAAATATTAATTTTATTTTAAAGGGGTTGCTATGTTCGATAGCGTACCCGATACGCAACGATGCGTTTCTTTGAAACTTACGTAGCACGCTAGTAATAAAATAATATTATTTTAAATGTTAGTTAACGAGTAGCTGTTGTACTGGCGGGAATGGATAAAAATAACTAAAATATGATTATATATGTTTTTAAATGTTTATACATTTACCCAATAAAAGATAAAGGCTTAAAATACGGAATGAGTTCAATTTTAGGGCATATATACTCTAATTTTCACTAAAGGTTCACTTATCACCTTTTAATGGTGAACCGTCATTAAATATAGTTTTGATCACTCTTATACTTTATTTTGGACTAAATAAAACTCTTATTAAAAATCGGGACATCAAATTTTACTTTGTGTAAATTTTTGGTACCTTTCTGATAAAGTTCATTTTTTTATGAATAGTATAAAATGTTGTATTTTAATTCAAAACCTCTTTTTAATCTAAATTATTTATATGATTAGATTATTATTTTAATTGGTTTTAATGTGAAATTAGAAAATATTTTTACCAGTTAATCCAATGGTGGTCATTGGAATCAATTTCACTTTGAAATTGGACTTAAACTGGTGTCAATCTTTTGATAATTATTGTTTCACAAAAACACGCTATTTGTCATGACAACGGGAATTAATTATTAAATTAATTAATTTGACTTATATGTTTTGAATTTTGTAAAATGGACTTCATTTTTGAATTCGGAATATCAAATATAGCTTAGGGTGAATTTTTGGTAATTTTCTGAAAAACATCAATTTTTGATGAATAGTGAAACCACTAAGTGGTAATCAAGCAAACTGATTTTTCAGTTAAATGAAAGTTTACCACTAATGTGTATTGAATTTTGAAAATCCTACATACATGGTTGTCATTAAGAAGTAAAATGTGGTTCAATGAGATTAAAATAATTTTTTGGTGAATAGTAACTTTTTTTCATTAATCGCCATTAGAGGTAATTAGTGTAGTTTAAGGTAAAAATGGTATTATAAAAATGTGAAAACACCATGAAACTTGTCATAAACCTATTGGGTGAGTCATGGCCGACCAATACAAGCCATCGTCCAACTTGGGGACCCCATGGAGTCACTTTAGTTGGAAAATGACATTAATATATTTTTATTTAATGTTAAAGTGAAAATGACACTAACATAAATTGTTTTACTAAAATAATTTTTACATGGGGTTATAAAGATCGGATATTTGATTATAAATAGTCATTGGAAATCTAAAACGATTTCCTACATCATAGTATTTTTTTTATGATTTTTAGACATTAAATAAATTAAATTATTTATGACATTATAATGATGCAGCGATGATATCATTATTTGACGATTTAAATAAAATGGAAAGATAATGTAACATCTATGAACTAAACATGTCCAAAACCAATTATATGAGTGGATTTCGAACCCTTATCACCTTATCCACTAATTATATCAATGTGGGACCTTTTGAAACCGAAACACATTTTCAAATAAAGTAATGTTTCTTTACTTTCCAAAAGTGCCCCTCCTCTCCTCTTATAAAAGGCCCCCACCTCTACCTCATTACACACACTCCTCAAGCCTTTGGCTCAGCCAACCCCTGCCCATTTACTCTCTCCACATCCCTCTCCTAATACTAGAGGATTCCCTTTGGGAATAATCCTTTGAAAGGACTCCTTTAGGCTCAATCAAAAGGAGTTACACTTTTAAATGTAATTCATTCTCTCTTGTTCATTTGTTTTATTTTGCTTCTCCAACCCTCTAAACTCTTTTTATTTACTTCTTTTGTAACAACACCAGTATCGTCAATATACTAGGATATTGTTATAATATTTATTTGAGCTACACTCTCACACAACTACATCAAATGTTTAAAGAACATACGGTTTCCGTGGATGGCGAAATTCTGCCTCCCGAAACGATGATTGTTCAAATACTCATTTAACACCTTCAAAGGTGGCCATTATGATGTCACTATTTTTATATATGATATATAATATGTTTATGTTTTCTTTAAGCTTCTGTATTTTTCATTTTTGGGATACCTTTATGTTTTCCATTATGGGTAAACACGATATCATCGTTTAAGGAAGTGCGGACTACCGCCCCCTAAAAGTGATGTGATTCGTTAAGGCCATATGTGGGACGTGTAAAGGATGGATTTAAAATTATTATATATGATGTTATAATGGAATTATAATATACCTCTATATCATTATTATTTCTTTCCATTAAAGTATGAGATAGAAATGAATGTAGCGTTCATGCGTACGTACGGCTTACCGTCTCCATGAACGGTGCATTTCATTTCTTATCCCCAAATGTAATGTACTATTAAAATTACATGTATATAATGTATATATATAATTAATGATATATATAAATGATGAATATAATTCTGGAATTAAAATATACATACCTCTCATTTAGTTTAAATTCCACTAATATGACAAAGAAATGAAAGTAGCGTTCATGCGTACGTACGGCTTACCGTCTCCATGAACGGTGCATTTCATTTCTTGCCTCTAAATGATTATGTAATATTATAAATACATGTATATGCTGGATATATATGATACATATTATATCCAAATCGGGAATTTCATTCTGGATGTAAAGAACTTTTGACCACATGAACAACATGTAATTGTAAGAAGTCAACTTTCGACTTAAGAACCAAATATTGACAAAACAAACATTATTAACTTAAATGGTTACATAATGTTTATAACATGGCAATAATTGATATAAAAGGAATAATGAACTTTAAAAAGGTTCTTAATAACGTATAAATTAACTCAAGTTTATTATTCAGGACGTTAAAGAACGATCGAGTCAAGTCGGACCCAAGGTAAGGGACTTCGTCTCAATCTCCTTTCATTGAGGCATATTTCGTTTTAAACACAAATTTCTTTTATACGGTGTATAAAACCCTTTGACTTATACTTTTATACAAAAGGAAACTTTTTCTATGAAGCGTTTTACTAAACGACAAAAAGGAATTTTTTTTAACGTACGTGGTGACAACGACCTTTTCCGCCAACGCGAGTATTTTTTGGTCTTTGGATTTCTCAACAAGCCGTAATGTTTTTAGAATAAAATAAACACCATATACTCTTTTATGTATTTTGGTATTGAAAATGGTTTTGAAAAAGGATTCTATTATGTCAATATATTTATGATATATTGTGATTGAAATGTGGAAATGTTATCATTCCTTTATATTGGTTTTATGTTTTATGATTTTATATTGGTACTTGGACATTTTAACGGGTGGTTACGTTATAAACCATATGACGGGTGGTGCCGTGAATACCAGGACGGGTGGTTACGTTATAAACTCCAATGCATTGGGTATGGAAGTCGGCCATATGGCTATTCCATTAAGTATGTATGGAAATTGGCCGTATGGCTATTCCATTAAGTGATATGTGTGGAAGTCGACCGTATGGTTATTCCACTTAAGTATGTTTATGTCCCAAGTTACCTTTATATATGTTATGTGTTCTTTATATGGGTTTTATGGTAATTCTTTGGTTACAAAAAGGTATGTAATGATACTTTATTCAGTGAAGAGTTTTTATTACTTCATAAAGGAGAAAAGTATTACTTTGATAGAGTATATATGGTTTACTTGATGTTTGAAAAACTAACAGTTTTCATTCTTTTGGTATCCCTTACTGAGCTTTTTATGCTCACCCCAAGTTTTTCGAAATGTTTTTCACAGGACTTAAAGTGGAATAAGTTCAAGGATGGGATCAAGGGAATTTCATGCTATCTAAAACATGGAATCTAGACATCTTTTTTTTAAGAGTTTTTATTTTATGGAAACATAGTAGAAGTGTCTACTTTGTAATCTTTTAAGATGTAATAGTTAAGTTCTAATTCTCTAAAACTCTAAACCTGAAAAGATCCTCAACGTGAATTATTCATTTAATTCAATATTAAGTAAGGTTTAAGGCTGGGGCCTTATAATCATGGTTTTCAAATGTGGTTTTAGGCTCATGTAGATCAGTTTCATCATTTTTTATATGAACTGATTCTTCAACACTTTTTTACATCTTATTGAAAACACTATAGGCTATGTTAGAAATTGAGTAACCAGGGAATATTCCTTAATCTATATTGGAATAAAATCTTCCCAAATTTTCCTTACTATTAAGAATAATTAAATTACATTAAAAAATCCTAATTTAATTATATTTATGCTTCCTATTATTTGATAACTCATAAGGGGTTTTCATAAGGATAGTCCTAACAAATAATCTGTTGATAATATACCTTATTGTATTGACATCATCGGCCTAAAAATATATTGGAATGTCATAATAATAAACATGGTCTAGGATATCACTTTTATGGTTTTATTTCTTCTTTCAATAAATCTATTTTTTTGTGGTGTCATATGAGCATAAAAGTTATGAGTGTACACTTTTTTTTAGAAAAAAGATTCAAAATCTTGATTTTCAATCTCACTACCATGTTTAATCATTAGGTTTTTAATCATATGTCCACTAATGTTTACTAATGACTTGGAATACTTGTTAATGTAAGAGTAGGTTTCAATTTTTTGAGCTAGAAAATATACCCTAGTAAACCTTGAATTGTCATCTACTAGAACATAAACATTGAACTTTCGATTAAGACATGAAACTCAATAAGGTCCAAATAAATCCATGTGAGCCAACTTGAGAGGTTGAGAAGTTTACACATATTTCATTAATTTTAAAAATAATTGTTTCCCTTTTTGATAGGGGTTACAATGTTTATTAATTGATAACTACGGGTTTGGTAGATCCCTAAAAAACCATTTTCTATTTAGCTTCCTAAGTGAGTGAACATTGCAATATCCTACTATCCAATGGGAAATCCATGATTGCTTATCAAAGGAACTAAAACATGAAACATTCTATGAACCTAAATTATTTAATTCTTTGATATAATCATTTTAATTTCTCTAGGAAGTAAAAATTAAATCATTTTGGGAATCAAAAACATTGTAAGAATCATTCTCAAACAAAACATGATAATTGTCATCAATGGAATGAAAAATAATAAGTATATAATACTTTAAATGATCAATATATAAATCATTAGAAATTCAATGTGAATTTTTGATACCAGTATATCTTTGGATGCGGATTTTTCCATTTACAATGTAACCAAAGGTGACATGGACACCATAAAAATTTATAAGGATATTGAAGATAGAGTAATATCCATTCATATTTATTGAGAAACCAAAATCCATGTACTATAGAGATATATTTTTTTTCTACATGTATTCATCCTAAAAATTATTTTAAACAAGAAATCATTTTGGAACCCGAATCTGTACGGGTCCAGAAAAGCTATTGATTATTGATTTGGGAACCCACGTTTTCCATAGGGTTTTCCTATAATTTTACACTTTTAGAAATAAAAACATTGTTGGGCCATTTTGAAAATTTTTTAGAAGTACATCATTCAAGTGTAGATTTATGAAAAATATTATTCATAATTATTCTCTTATATCCAGGTTCATATCATATCCTAGTTACATATATTGGAGCGACATGTTTTTCCAAAATTTGTGTGAGTGTCACTCTACCAATTTTGAAATTTTTAAACTCTTTATTCAATTTATCATTTTAATGGTTATGTTCTTTTTTTATTTTGGAACTTGTATATTTTTTCCATTTTCTACAGAAAACTCATATATACTATTTATAATTAGAGCATTGTGTATTTTAAAAGGTTTATATTTATCTTTTTACCCATTAGAAGTTTAGTCTATAATATTCAAATATTTAAACAATTATTCAACAGAAATATCATTATCATTATGTTAATTTTCAGAATTATCATTCTCATTATTATGAAAAACACTATAAATATTAGGTAAGTCCAGTACCTCGATGACCACAGTCATGATGCACCTGTTTTCTCTATCCAGTTTATTTTCAGGTGACACATCTGAATCACATGAACTATATTTGGAAGCATTCCATGTTTTTTAGGATCATTTTTATCTTCTAAATATATGAACACATTTCCTTTTGTATTCATGGTTGGGATATTTAGATTTCATGCGACCTTTTTTCAATCCTATGAGAAAAAAAACCTTGGGTAATCATAATGTTTTTTCAAAATTCCTATGATATCATATTTTCCTTTATAATTTGTTTTTATAAAAAACATATGTCTTCCTTTTATTTTTTTCAAACCTTTTTGGTAGATGATCCATTCCATCATCACGGTCATAATCGTATTCACTATCACTAGAATCTATAGCTTCTACCTTCTAATTTTGTTTGTTCCTTTTCTTGACTAGGTGAAATAGTCTTTAAAGCTACTGACTTCTTCTTAGGTTCCTCATCCTCTGAATGGTTTACATTTATTTATTCTTCATACATCATAATATTACATATCAACTCATTGACTTGTAATTTATTAATATCTCAATATTCATTGATTGAAAGTAATGTGCATACCCACCTTTTTGGTAGACATATTTACAATCTCATTTTCTAGTCCTTGTTAGATACAACATTTTATTTTAATCTTAAGGAATTGAAAATATCATTGAACCTGAGATACATATCATAAATGTAGGACCCGGAATACCCTGAGAGAGGAGGGGTGAATTAGGGTGTCAAAATTTTCTTTTTAAAGTTGTGGATATTGATCCTATGTTGGTATGAATTTTTTAGACCTATCAAACCAATGAAAGAAAGAAGTTGACACAACACTTTTACTTCGTTCACCACAAAGTGATACGTCCAAGGAGCATATGCCGAGAATGTGTCGTTCTTACTGAAATCCACTAATCTTCACTAGTTTATGGATTACATGATTTGGTCACAATCACTATATGCCAGGCTCATTGAATTTACAAATTCTTAGGGATGGCTCACTGCGTCCCTCGGGTCACTCCTGTTGACTCCCCTAGGCCCACTGCCCTTGGTGATGTCACACTCAGTTTATAGACGTGATGGTATCTTCAATATATTCGCATTGAATTACTTGCCTCTACTTAGCACGAGACTCTTCTCGAATTCCGGAATTGATGCACTTGATTGCAATTGGCCACTGAACATGAAATTCATAATGTGTAAAATGGTTATACTGAAGATTTCCCGCAACAGCTACCCTTTGCGTGAAATATTTCAATTTTGCACGCAATACATGTTTTTCACATGACAAATATTTCACACAACAATCCACCTTAAGAGAAACATCCACTTTTATGTGCAGCCTCCCCTTTTACGTGCAACGTCGCCTTTTTGGGGAAACATCAATTTTTATAACTAGATTCTGTTATTTTGTTCACCTTCTCCTTTTTCACGCAACTTGGACTTTTTCTGCATAACACAAAATTTTTCGCATGACTCTCTTTATAAGAACATTTTACGCGCATTAGTACACGAATCTTAATTATGTCTTGATCCATATGGAATGACATGGTCCAACTCTTAGTTATAGGAGTCGCCGACCCCGCACACAAAACCCATATTAATACGAAAAACCAATCACTCAGCGCACAATACTTTTCATGCAGGAATTGTTTTTCATGCACCTCTCCATGTTTTTCACATAGCCCATGCATTTTCCATTTTTAGCGTTTTAATTCTGAAACACCTCTTGCACAAAAATCCTTTCTCCACAATTTCGTACACCACATTGCTTTTCATGCACAACTCACCTATTTCGTGCAAAACTCACTTATTTCATGCACCACACTCTTTTTTTGTGCACCAACTTTTGCGAACAAACCATGCATTCATTTTCCAATTTTCAAGCCCAAAAATTTGGCAAACACTGGGAAATGATGCCACCTTCAATACTGTCTTCTGCTTGAACTGTACGGTCACATTATAAGGAAACATTCTAAACATCCAAAGAGGACTGACAACAAACACAAACCATACAATAATTCATGCATAGAACAACCATGGTTCCAACAATATCCCCCTTTGGTTTTGTTTTTAATCACCAAATATATTCAAAAAGAACACCATCAACAAGAAAAAAAAAAGAAAGAATCAAATCGGTCAACACTCTAAGTCTATGTGAGTAATGCTCAGTGTAGAAAACAAGAGCAGAAGCCTAAATTGGCATCCCTTGTTTTGGAGTTCTCAAGGGCTCCCAAGTAATTATCTTACAGTGTCGCAGAAGTATTACATGTCCAATACATGCTTAAATTTATTCCTTTCTCCACCATTGAAATTAAACCCAAAGACCAGTAATTGTTCTTTGTTAAGCTCAAAACACACCACCTGGATAGTATCTCCCCCATAAACCTGCATCACATCTATAAACAGATTAAACACAATTAACATAAAATGGAAGAGGGGTATTTTTTATCCTACTTATGCATTGGGAGGTGGCTGATCACCTAGGTTCAACTGATGTTTCTCAAACCCACCCACTAACAATTTCATGGTCAGGATATCAGCCACTTCCCATCAGTTCTCACATGATCTATTCTAATCACACCTTGTTCATCTTTTTCCTTGATAAAGTTATACCTGATTTCAATATGTTTTGTACGAGAATGATGAATAAGATTCTTTTTAAGATCAATTTCACTCTTGTTATCACAGTAAATATCCATTTGTTGGTTCACCTCATCACAAATATCTATTAGTTGTTGCTTCATCTATAGCAGTTGAGTGCATGCCTTTGTGGCGGAGATATACTCAGATTTAGTTGCACTAAGAGAAGTACTTTCTTGTCTCTTGCTCAACCATCCAACACATTCATTCCCAATATTGAATTATCCACCACTGGTTGACTTTATTCCCACTACATCGCTAGCCCAATCAGCTTCAGAAAATGCTGATAATTCATTGTCTCTTCCTGCAGAAAAGTCAAACCCAAAGTTATGAGTACCTTGAATGTACCTCACGATTCTTTTTACTACCAAAATATATTCCTCATTTAGATTACTCTGAAAGCAGGATGGTAGACATGTTGCAAAGATAATATCTGGTTTTGTCGCTATCAGGTACAATATGCTTCCAATGATTCTCTTATACATGGTGTGATCTATAGAGGTCCCATCCTCATGCTTTTCGTGTTTGGTTCCAACTACAATCGGAGTTGACATTGGTTTGGATTCATGCATATTAAATTTTTTTTCAGCAGCTCTCTTGTGTACATTTATTGAGATTCAAAAGTGTAATCATTATTTTGAGTCGCTTGTAGCCCCAATAAATATGTGAGCTCCCCAATAATTGACATTTCAAATTTTGAATTCATGTTATTGGTAAATTCATCCACTTATTTCTACTTTCTTCCACCAAATATAATGTCATCGACCTAAACTAGAAACACAAACTAATCTTTCAGAGAATTCTTTACATATAGATTGTGATCTACTCCTCCTCTTTTGAATTCCATCATCTGGAGATCAGAATCCGGTCAGGAATACAAAGATCGTGGTGCCTATTTGAAACCATAGATAGATTTATTTAGTTTCCAAACCTTTGTTTCATCAGTACCCTAATGAAAACCCATTGTTTGTGAAATAAAGACTTCTTCTACAAGAAAACCATTCATGAATGTTGTCATGACATCTATTTGATATACTATATATCCTCTATGGAGTGCCATGGTATGGAAAAGCCTGATTACCTCTAGTCTAGCCACTGGTGCAAAGGTTTCTTTAGCATCAACACCTTCAATCTGGGAATATCTTTTATATACCAGGCATGCCTTAATTATAATAATACTTTTATTCTCATCAAATTTGTTCTTGAAGATCCATTTTGGACCAATCACATTATGACATTTGGGTCTCTTGACTAGATCCCAAGTCTGGTTCTTTTCAATCTGATCTAACTCTACATTCATGGCTTTCACCCAAGATTCATACTTTGCAGCTTTTTCAAATGAGGATGGCTCCACAACTGAAAAAAATGCATATTGTGTGTTATTACTCAACCTCCTTGTTTGATTGGGTGTACTGTTGTCCCCAATTATATTAGATTGATCAATATCAGCACTTCGATTTCTCATTGCGGTTCAGTCGCATTCTCTCCAGCCAAGGTTTCCTCTATAGATTCTTCTTCTGAGTCAACATCATGATGTGAATCCTCAGTGTTTTGTAAACCTCCCTCTATTTCTGTATTTTTATTTACTCCATGTTCACTTTCTTCCTCACTTTCTATCATATCAACAAATAAAATCCTCGAACCATTTGTTGTTTTCTCTTCAATGATCTTAACATCCATCCTTTCCACAATCCTTCCCTATCGCTTTTTGAAATACATGTAATCTTTTATGTTCATTGAGTTTCCAAGGAAAATTTCTTCATCAGCATTGTCTTCATATTTCACATAATTTCGTTCTTTGTTTCTGTTGAATCACTTACTACAAAAAACATGATATTATTTCAAAGAGGGCTTCCTTCCATGACACAATTAATAAGGTTTCTTCGTCTCAACCATATAAAGTCATGTTCGATTTATAATATACACTGTAGCTTGAATGACTACTTTCCAGTATTGTCATGGAATATGAATCTCAATTAGCATAGTTCTTTCCATTTTGTTCACCTGTCGATTTCTACGCTCAAAAACTCCATTTTTGTTGTGGAGTTCTCACAGCTGCTACCTAATGTTGTATCCCATGTTTCACTAGGTAGTTTTCAAATTCAATGGATGTGTATTCCCCTCTAATGTCTGATCGCAAAACATTAATTTTTCATCTTGTATCATTCTTGGTTATTCGATGATATGTTTTCATCCAATAAAGTACTAGTTATTTCCTATGTATAACTATTACACATGCCATTATACTGTAATAATCAATGTAAAGGATGAAGTACCTTTCTCCATGAGTTCCGATAAAATTTATCAGGCCACATACATCTGTATGAATGAGATCAAGAAGATGCGATGCCCTTTTCTTCTTTCCCCGATATGAACTGCAGACCAGCTTCCCAAAAATGTAAGCATCACAAGACTT
Source organism: Viscum album (assembly GCA_963277665.1). NCBI lineage: Eukaryota > Viridiplantae > Streptophyta > Magnoliopsida > Santalales > Viscaceae > Viscum > Viscum album. The sequence continues at coordinate 1,600,526 of CAUJRU010000060.1, forward strand.
ATCATGTTCACAATTTATATTGGGAATTTCCATGACAATACTCAATTGTGATATTTTCTCCATGTCTTGTTGATTGATGTGCCCCAGTCACTAATGCCACAAATTTTTTTCATCATCAACAATCATATAACCAATGTTTTCTTTACTATCGACCCAATACCAGTTTCTTTTTGTTCTGCATCCCTTCATAAGTGAATTTTATGTCTTTCCCTTGAGAGTGCATCCTTTCTGATTAACAATAACAATAAGTCCCGAGTCATAGAGTTGACTCACGCTGAGGAAATTATGACATAGGTCATCTACAAAAATGAATTCAGTTTTCTTTATGTCACCATTATCTAGTTCAGTACTTCCACTGCCTTTGATTTTCATATCTCCATCACTACCAAACTGTACTGTTCCATCAACCCTTCTTTTGATGTTCATTAACAGGCCTACATTTCCTGTCATATGGGATGAAAAACCACTATCCAGAATCAAGGTACTTTTTCTTTTTGTAGCTTTGAGGGCCTCCTCTGTAAGGATGGATTTCTCAATTTTCTCCTATTCTTTCCATGAGACAATGGATTTTGTGTAGAACACTGATGACCTTTCAATTTTCTCCTCTCGGTAAATTGGTTCTTCATAGTTAAAATCTTCGCCGAGGGGAGAAAACATGTTCATAAGAGAAAAAGAGTACTATTGATGAGATTTGACTAGTCTTGATCTCCAGTATGAGGTGTCCATGTCCCTTCTCTGCCTACAATTAACAGCCTCATGACCAATGTTAGAACAATGAAAACAATATCCATAGAAATTGTTTCATATAAAAGAATTAGGATATTAATTTTTTCTCCTCTTTTGAATTCCCATATCATCTCTATTTAGATAGCTTCTTTCCTCTTCTCAAAAAGACATCGTATGACCCAAATATCCACAAAATTCACGCTTCATGAAAGGAAATGTCTTCTCACTTTATTTAATCCCCATTCCTTCTTTTGTGGGATAATATTTTGAGGCCTTCATTTTTTAAGAGGATCAAGGATAATATTATGCTCTTCTTTTATATTGAATTGGTGGTTTCTGTTTTAAAACATCAGATAACTTTTCCACATCGCCCACTTTCATTTTATTTATTTTGGTCACCTTAATTTGCAGCAGTTGACGACTCTGCCTCAGAACCAAATCCATTGTATCCATAGTAGGAATAAATTTTATCATTTAAAAGCTTTTCAACTCCATTAGATCCACGATTTTATCTCTCTAACAGCTCAACATCTGAGAACATTCCAAGCAGTTTTTTCATCCTTGATTCTTTCGAAATTGATTCACTATCATGTTTTCTCCTAAGAGTTACAACTTCCTCTTCAAGACTCTCAGTAGTCTTGGAATTTTCCTCCAATCTAGTGTTGAGTTCATCGATGACCTTTTATTTTCCTTCAATTATCAGCTTCTGATCCACTACATCATCAGTGCTTTCAAGAATATTATACTGTACTTTCAAAATTTCTTCATGTGATTCAATTTCTGCTTCGAGCTGATCAATATAATCAGATGATTCTTATACAATTTATTTCCACTTATTGCAACTCTTACATTAGATCTTAAGCTTTCTAATAGAATATTTAAGTTGTGACTCAAGATTTGAATTTGTTTCCCACTAATTGTTTGGAAAATTGTCTATTGATGGTTTTAATTTTTCAATAGTGTCCATCATGGAAGGATGGTTTCCAGTTTTAAATTCTATTTCTTCTTCTTCACAGAATTCATTTTCTTCATCTTCCTTTCCACGGGTAAAACTCTTCTTCAAAACGTTCATTCTCGATTCAAATTATCCTTTTTTTAAAACCTTTTCTGAGGTTTCTCATTGTTTTAATCTTCTCTATCTTCATCATTGATCTTTCTTAAGCACTGATAGGAAATGTGCCCAACTTTTACGCAACGAAAGAAAGCATGAGGGAACTTCCCTTTTAATTTCCCTTTTTCCTTCTAGAATATCTTTCCAATGATAGAAAGAATTTCTTTTTCCTCATCATATTCACCAATACCATATTTTTAAATTTTTAGTTTATCCATGGCCTTGAATGCCATTTCCTTTCTCACTCGATTCGTAGCATCTTCAGGTTTGACTCTCATTTCATATGCTACCAAACTGCTCAATAGATCATCTAGAGAAGGTTTAGAAAGATCTATTTACTCAAGGAATAAAACCTTGGAATTGTATAGGGGTAGAAGTATTCTTAATATTTTCTTTAAAATATCAATGTAATTGATTTCTTCACCCAGTCCTTGAATTGATCCAACCACTTTATTTATTCAATTGAAAAATAAATCTGTATTCTCATCCAGATGCATCTTCAAATCATTAATCCTATTTTGTAGGACTTGTAGTTTTTTATCCTTAACTTTTCTATCTCCTTCATAATTATTTTCCAGTTTATCTGACATAGATTTTGCTGAGGTACAACTCATCACCTTTAGGAAGATTTGAATAGAAAGGGCTATGGTGAGTGCATTTTTGCTTTATCATCTGCATCAAGAATTTTCTTGTATGTGTCTGTCATAGCCAGGCCTATTGGATCAGTGACTGGTATTCATTTCACAATAGAAAAAAGATCTTCAATTACAAGTGATCATAGAGAGATCTCATTCTGTTCTTCCAGATCTAGAAATTACTTTCATCAAAGAGAGGAACTCCCCTGACATTAGATGAATTGTACATTATGGTAAATGGTAGATCAAACATCAGTTAACCTCTCTCTGATAACACTTATAGGACCCCAAAAGACCGTGAAAGGGGAGGGGTGAATCAGGGTGTCAACTTTTTCTTTTTAAAGTTGTGGATCTTGTTCCCGTGTTGGTAGGAATTTCTTATATCTATCAAAACAAAGAAAGAAGGAAGTTGACACAACACTTTTACTTGGTTCACCAAAAAGTGTTACGTCCAAGGAGCATATGATGATAGTGTGTCGTTCATACCAAAATCCACTAATCTTCACTAGTTTATGGATTGCAAGATTTGGTCATAGCCACTATGTGCCAAGCTCACTGCCTTTAAAAATTTTCATGGATAGCACACTATGTCCCACGGGTCACTCCTGTTAACTCCCCCTGCCCCACTACCCTTGGTGAATTCACCCTCATTTTTTAGTTGTGAAGGTCTATCAATATATTTGCATTGAAGCCTTTGCCTCTTCTTAGCACAAGACTCTTCTAGCATCAATGTCTGGAATTTTTGCAATTGATTGCATTGAACCACTGAACCAGTAAGTCAGAACGTTCAAATAGGTTACACTGAATATTTCATGCAACACCTACCCTTTGTACAAAATATTTCACTTTTTGTGCGCAATACTTGTTTTTCACGTGAAACATATTTCACTCAACAATTCTCTTTATGTGAAACATCCACTTTTATGCGTAGCCTCCATTTTTACGCGCACCGGTGCATTTTTCACACAACGTGAATTTTTACTCACATATTCTATTATTTCGTGCACCTTCTCATTTTTTGCGAAACATGGTCTTATTCCACACAACGAGGAATTTTTCGTACAACTCCCTTTACATGAACCTTTTATGCGAATTAGTACTCAGAACATCTTTAAGTCTTCAACCTTACAGAATGAGGGGGTTCACCTCTTATTTATAGGCGTTGCCGACCCCTGTGCGCAAAACCCTTATTTGGGTGAAAAATTTCTCATTCGACACACAATACTTTTCATGAAAGAATCATTTTTCGCACACCTTTCCATGTTTTCTGCGCAGCCCATTCCTTTTCCTTTTTTTGGTGTTCTGATTCTGAAACACCTCTTGTGCAAAAAACCTCGCTCCACTATTTCATGCACCACACTGTTTTTCATGCACCACACTATTTTTCATGCACAACTCACCTATTTCGCTCACAATTCATTTATTTCGCACGCAACTCTCTTTCTTCACGCATGTTATTTTGTGAACAACCCATGCCTTCATTTTACGATTTTTAGGCCCATAAATTTGGAATACACTAGGAAATGGCACCACCTTAAATACTGTTTTATGCTTCAACTGTACGATCACATTATGGGGAAACATTATAAACATCCAAAGATTATTGACAACAAACAAAAATCATACTCTAATTCATGCATAGAATGACCATGGTTCTAAAAATAAATAGTATCATTGGGTTTAGTTTTAAAATTATCTTATTTAATATTTTAGGTATTAAGCCTCATTTCCTTAACATTTGATGTTTCATAATGGGATAAAGATATAGTGTTCCAAATCTCCAAAGTAGTATTATAATAATAAATCCTCTTAAATTATTTATCACCAAAGGAACGATATAGGGAATTGATAAGGTAACTCCCTAAAATTTTATGAGATGTATTAGTTTTAATTTCATTGATGTCCTGGGTTGTACGTTAAACCATGATTTATTTTTTCTATATGCAACATCATATTAGCTTTCAGTATACTCAACACTATACAAGGCTTTTGTTACACACAATTTCATGTTCTGTGGATATAATTAATTTCACACAACATTGTGTATCGATTTTTTTCAATTTATAAATGAAATATGTTTGGATTATGTTATACAAAACACCAAAGAAATAATTCCTTAGACACAGCACCAGCTTGGCTTGCGTTACACTCAAGATCTACATTCCTTGATAGCTTACGTTATACAGAATACTGAGTCTCAATAAACAAAAATATATTATTAAGATATTATTATTTAATGGGGGTATAAACTAGAAGTTATAAATATTATTTACCACATTTTGATTTTATATATCATTAAAATTCATCATATATATTTTCTAGAACATGATATAAAAACAAATTCATTTTTTTGGTTAAAAGAAATATTTTTTACAAATAATGGTTTGCCTCCTTTTAATGCTGCATTAATTTTGAATTGATTTTTAACACTTTTACATATTATAGTTGAAAAAAAGTAACATCTTATTTGGAATTGGGACATCAAAATTTACATTGGTGGACTTTTTGGTATTATTCTGATGAAATTCATATTTTAATGAATATTGAAAAGTACTGCATTTTAATTCAAAACAATCTGTCCATCTACCTTATTTATATAGTTAGATTGTCTTTTTAATATGTATTGAAGTATAATTGGATTATGTTTTTATCATTAATAAAATTTGGGAATTTTAAGTAAATTTACATTTAAATTGGACATGAACACTTTTCAATATTTTCATAGTTTTTACTTCTTAAAAACAAAGCTTCTGTTTTTGATAACCAGAAATAATTAAAATTAATTATAGAAAAATTTTTGTTTTTAATATTGAGAAATCTATTACATATATGGAATAAGTGGGCCCACATTATGATTATATGTTAATTTTATTTTATTTTTTTGATATTAGGAATTATAAATATGATAATTTGTATTTTCCATAGTTAAATGTAAATTGAGTAAGATAGGGTTACAAAAAATATGATAAAGATAATAAAATTACCGCAACACCATAAAAATTGTAATGTATGAATTAAATTCTAACAATATCACATATGGTTGGGAATTGATTAATTTAAAAAACTTTTTTCCGTTAAAGGGTTGTAATTAGAATTAAAATAAATTAATGTGACAACATGTTACACTATTATCTCTTATAAGTATAATAATTTTAATAAAGTGATAAACTCGATAAATCATCAAACATATATAGTACCCAAAATATAATAAAATTATATAAATCATGTAAATTTATTTATAATTTTTATTGAATATATAAGTACCATTAATGATGAAAAAATAGTGTTTTATAAATTATTTTATTGATAAAAATATCAAATAAATAGTCTTAAAAATATTTAAAAAAATATCATATGAACTAATTAATGCGATATAAAAAATTTATATTTTAATATTACAAATTATGATTTTATTAACTATTTTTATTTTAATTTATCTTCGGTGTGGATTTTATTTAATTTAAAAAAAATAAATAGTGTCAAAATTGAAACTATTGATATTTTTTAAAGAAACATATTAATAAATTATTTAAAAATCACCCAAATATATATATATATATATATATATATATATTAAAAAGTTAAAATTATATGGCCGAAATTTTCAAAAAGTAACCAATTATGGAAAATTTAAGACAAAGAATAAAATATGTATAAACATTTAATATTAAGTATATTATTACAATAAATAAAATTAAATAAGGGTAAATAGAAATTATAAGGTCTAAAATAAAGTCAAAACATGTCTAAATTTTATAGATTGAGTGAATTTAGATCCATAACCATCTTATCTTGGAAATAAATGTCTTTGGGTATATTATAAGTTGAAAATCAATTTATAATAAATTAACATTTCATGACCTTCCTAAAGTGTCCCTCCTCCCTCTTATAAATGGTCACCAACTCTACCCACATGATCAAAACATTAAAGCCATTTTTCTCATCCAACCTCAACTCAAATAATCACTCAACATACCTCCCTTCCTTTTAGAGGCCACACTTTTGGCAAAAAGCCATCCTAGGATACCATTTCTGTAATTCAAAAGGAGATACTCAAAAAGGATGTAATTGTTTTATCACCTACATCAAAATTATATTCTTCCTATACTTCCTCTTCTTAAGTATTTCTAATACTAAATTAATAAATCCAATATATTATACATTTTGAGATGTTATTTTAATAATGGGACAACATTATTCCTCATTTTATCTTTCATACCAATAATAATATCACCATGTGTGCATACGTATGGCTTACCGCCTTCACACCGTGTTGTAATATGTTATTCAGCAATACATAATTTGGATTGGTATAATGATAATTATAATGGATGTAAATAATGAATATAATATGATGATTATTCTGTATAATTAATGAAAAATCCAATTCCATTCCATTTAACTATTAAGTGAATGATATCATCGCTCATGCGTATGTATAACCTACCATCTCCATGACACGATGAGATTCAAAATACACATTAACCATTCTAGAATGATTATAAATTTTATAGAATAATTACACATGAAATATATGATAAAATAATTATACTATATTTATGTGTATATATATATATACTTATATTTATGTATTTATATATACATATATTTATGTATTTATATATACATATATTTATGTATTTATATATACATAAATTTATGTATTTATATATACATGTGTGTGTGTCGTTTAATTTCTTCTATTTAATTTAATAAAGAAATAGAAACAACGTTCATGCATACGTACGACCTACTGTCTCCATGAACGATGTATTCCATTTCAATTATCTATATATTATATTTATTTATATAATGAATATTAATGTTATTTAAATCCTATTTTAAATTTTGTATGTAATTAAATCATGATCTATGTAGTAAGATAAAGAATAAGAAGTTAAACGCATACGATAACTAAAATGATTATTACCCAAATGGTTGATTGAACATGTAGTTAATAAATGAATGGGTAATATAAAGTCATTAATGAATAATATATTATATATTAAATATTATTATGGTTCTAGTATAGTTCATTAATATATTTAAACTCACTATACATGATTTTCATACAAAAATAAATAAATCAGATGCAAGGTAAGGGATAATTTTTCAATCTCATTTTTATCTGTGATTGTTTACACACAAGTATTTACTAGGATATATTTATCATCCACATACATGTTTCTTAGATTTTTAAAATTATTTCTATTATTCTAAAAAATTTAATGTTAATTTAACCCTTTGGTGAATTTTTTAAAGGTATGAAAGGAATCTTTTTATGTTATTCGATTTGAGGTACTTTTTGAGTTTTCCGGCATAAGTATGGGGAGAATATTTATTGAACATACAAAGTATGAATGTATTTTCATGGTTTCTTGACACCTTACCTTAACGAATAATCCTTAACATTATTTCATGTTTATTTCCCACTAAATTAATAACTTTTAAAATTTCATGTCATTGTGAGAACAGATTTTTTTTAAAAGAAATGATATTTTACTTCATAATTAATTTAAATTGTTTTATCCAATTTAGTTTCCACCTAGGATGGAATAAGGTTATGTTTCCATCCGCATAATCACTAAAATTTACTTGTTTTTATGATGGAATTATTTTTATTAAATCAATTTAATTAATATGTATTATGATAAAATTATGTTTAAGAAACACATTTTATTTCAGGGGTTTTGCTATGATGAATTATTTATGTTTTGTGGAACATGTAATAATGATTTCATTATGATATGGGTGGGAATTATATCTCCACATAATGCATTGGGAAAATATTTATATATCATGAGACATAAATTAATGGAATGGAAAATAAATCTGGATTAGTAATACAGGGTTGGAACAACATGTAAATCTGGTTCAATAATACATGGCTATAATGATAAGTAAAAATAGTTCTATAATTTATTTTTTCCACTATGTTGGTTTTTTTAATAATGCATTTGTTACCTTGTATGTAATATTTTGTTCTTATTGCTTCCACAATTCCATGTTTTATACCAATTCAATGTTTCATGGTTTATGATTTTATTATTATTTATGCCTTATGAACTAGCCTTGATGAGAATTTTATGTCACTCTTATTTATGTTTTATTTCCCCCAAGAATTTGATGAATGGTATTAAGTAAGATGTTTCAAAAAGGTTTCTAGTTATGGAGGATAAAAACAGAGATGATGTTGATGTTTTATGAACAAGTTGATAATTTTTTCTAGTTTCCAAAGGAACTAAACTAATACGGTGTTTGCGAATCTGTTGGTGTCATGTATTTAAGTATTCCACAAAATTAATTTAATATACATGTAGTTCAAGCTGGGGTATTTAAAGTTGGTATCAGAGGGACGGTTTAGTTAACCTTTGGAAGCTATGATGGGGAAACATTAGTGACATCCCAAAAGATATCTATAAGGTATGTCTAGAGATGTTACTAAGGGTTTTTCTAACTCTAGTTCACAATCCTAGAATTATGGTAATGATACTGAATAAAATAGTATTATTCCTATGAAGTTAGATATATAATGTACTTCCTTGATTATGTTTTTTTCCTAGTATGATTTTTTCATCTCACACTATTCTTTTTTGGTGTTTAGATAATTGACACAACTAGAAGGAACCGTTTTAATGTCAAATACACTGGAATATGCAATGATTATCCTCATGAAAAACCAAATTTCATAATATATGGAATGAAATACTTTATTTTCATACTTACACACTTTATGGATTATTCTCGACTTCCAAATGAGCAGAGAAGGGAATACCATTTTGATAAGTCCTTCATGAGGCAACATCCTCCTTCTTTTAGTGGGTCTTCTAAAAAAATATTTTGTAAATAATGGATTAGTACCATTGAAAAGAAATTTTACATCATTAACTATTAGAAACATGAAAAAATAATTTTGGTTTTATATCATTTTGAAGGTGAGGTAGAGCAGTGGGTGACTATAATAAAGAATACAAGGCAGTAACATGAAATCGAATCCATGGAATGATATGAGTCCAAAAATTTATTTTTCAATAAGTACTTACGTTGAATTCTTTTAAGAATGATTGAAAAGTAGGTACTTGAGAATAGTAAAAATGATGATGAATCTGTTGGTATATACTAGGAAAATTTACAAGGATTTCGAGGTATGATTTTGGTTTTATCATCCAAACTAAAAGTAAAGTTGATCGATTCATCAGTGCATTAAAAACAAGTCATCGAAGGAAATTTTCTATAAGAACGTTTAATATATATATATATAAATATATTGTGTGCATTTCTATCAATGTAGAAATGAATATTGGTGTTACATATCAATCTCACGGTATTGAAAAGAATCAAAAGATGGAGTTCAAGGGAAAATCTCAAAAACAATTGTGAGAAGAAGATGTATGTTTTCTTATTTACAAAACGTGGAATAATTAATGGTGGGTATTGTATTAAAGGGACTAGAAAATTTTTTAGGGGTGGAAACAATGGTCATCGAGTAGTTTTGTGCTTATGTAATTGGAGAAAGTTTCTAATGATATGAATAGATAAAAGACTACAGAGATCACACCATAAACACTTCAATGGTAAAAGTTCGTAGAAATGGAAAATTCTGCTAACCAATTCCCTGATCCAAGGGTTATGCATGATTATAGATTCCAAATACCTATTAAATATAAAGAAAAAGGTATATCACATGTGATCACTATTGGTGATGTTGAGTATAACAATAAAGTGGCGGAATGATTATGTGTTTATGTAATGTGATTCCAAAAAATTCTGTTGTAGATTATCTTATATAGTATTATGGAATAATGGAATATCTATGTATTAGTCCATAGTGGTTTCCCATATGTATATGGTTCCGGTAACCCTGAAAAGTGGTTGAAATTTTTTGGAATGCGAATGATATATGCATTATGATGGGATAAGAAGATAATGATATATTTGATAGTATTAATGGTCTGATGACTGATACAACGATAAAGTGATATCATGGTTTGATTATATTTTTTTTGTATTTTTGGTGTGTGGAAGTAGTTAATTTTGGAAAAATGCATTTTTTAACTGAGGTTCTATGTTAATCATTGTTCTTATCATGTTTCAAGAGAATAAATGATTATGTTATTCACATGTTTGGAATGTTACAACAAAGAACTAACTTATGAGATATGGGAGAAAAATTTCATGTCAATTTAGTTCAATAATTTCAAATGTTTTATATTTTTAGTATTTTGAAGGATTGTAATGTAATAAATTTATGGATAGTAGAAGTTATATTCTTTTACATGTTAGTTATATTAATTTATTATTTCACTATTGGTGTACTTATGCATATTTGATTACCTATGATAAACTTTTGGTTCAGACACATGGAAAGGCCTGTCATCTATCACTTGATATGCTAACGCTTAAATAATGAAAAATTAAACATCATTTCTTAAAATAAGAGATGATGTAGACAATTTTCAAGACACAAAAAACAATGAGATTGTACGAAAATAATGTAAGTATTTATTCTAAGACTAAATTCTTCAACTTTAGGGAATGGATCTTGAAAACCAAAAATGTTGTCTTTGTACCTTCTTATCCAATGAATATGATGGTCCCTAAAATCCTTGAAGGTTTATGGAATTATTGTTGTTAAATTTATAAAAGCCTTGTTCTTTATCATTATCCATCAAAACATGATGTTTTATTTTTTCTTATATTTTTATATTTTCACTTCGCAACTATTTTCTCATATATGGAAACCCAGTGATGAGTTACATTGGGTAACCGTTATGTTTCTGACATTCTTTTTTCAAATAAGTTTTAGTATTTTTTTTATGATGTGGGTTTCCATGAAAGAAACATTCAGGTAGTATTATTTTTATAACCCCGAAATATTTCTATTCTGTAATTATGGTTTTCTTATGACTTTTCCATTCCTCTATGTTTTTAAAATCACAAAGACATTTTATAAAGGAAAATTATCATTCTCTTGGAATTATTTACATATGGAAATTTTTATTTTTTTAATGAAATTTTTTATCCTTACCTAGTTTTTCAATGTATTATTAAATATCTTCCCAAAATCCAGTCTATCCATTTTTTATTGTTAACCCAAAATTTGAATCCTTATATAAAACCATTGAATATTATAGTTTTCCTAGATATCTAATATTACCGAAATTCATACTATGAATTTCAGACTATGGATTCTCAAAAATTTAGACTCTGAATTTTCTAAAATTCAGACTGCGAATTTGTTAAAATTTAGACATAGAATTCACTAAAATTATGACTCCAAATTTCCCAAAAAACCAGCATCAAATTCTCTAAAATTCAGACTCAAAATTCCCCATAATTCAGACTACTAATTCCTTAGAATTCATACCCGTAATTCCATAGAATTTAGACTTCGAATTACACAGAATTCAGACTCCAAATTCCTCAAAATTTAGTCTCCAAATTACATAGAATTCAGAAAACGAATTCCATATAATTCAGAATCTGAAATCCTTAGAACTTATACATCGAATTACATTGAATTGAGACTGTGAATTCATTATAATTCATAATCTTAATATCTATTTTTCTAGAATCCAATTGTTTATATATTTAGACACAAAATTCTATATTTCCAAGATTCTGATTATTATCTTTCTTTAAGATACATTATTTTCCTTATATGTTATTAAGCCTGATAATGTAGCATATTTTTTCCTATATAAAAATTTTCCATGAAACTAGTTTCTTACAAACCATTGGTTGAGTGACACGTGTACAGGTCCCTATGAGATTCATGGAAAAAATGTTACCATTGGAGGAGGAGCCAAATGTTGAGGTTTTTCCATTAAATAGAAGCTAAATTGAATGAGCTCATTAATATTCTATGATCCATGATATTACATACAGTGAAGTGATTTTTAGAGAGAGAAAGACTCCCATGCCTTGTGTGATTTATGAACATCTTGCTCAACCATTATCATCTTGTTCATATTTCTTTGTGTGACTCCGATTTTTGTTGATTACAATCAAGGGATTCTAGGGATAGGAAGGAATATGTTCCAACTACATTAATGTTCAATGGTTTCTTGGGATAGTAAGAAATTTGTGCCAACTGCCTTACTGTGTGAGGGATTCTAAGGATAGGAAGATAGAAATGCAGACTACCTTAATGTTTGAGGGCTTACAGGGATAGCAAGACAGACATCGATATTCTTATCATTGGATTACCTTGGTGTGGGTAAGACAAACAATCTTTAAAGTATAAATCAAGGGCACTTTATCCATATTTGTTGGATGCCCTTGTATTTGTGTTAATAGTTTTCCTACTTGTTTACTTTCTTTGTTTCATGTTTTATTTCTATTGTATATTGTTAAATAAAGAAATAATAACTTAATTATACATTCTTATACTTGTTTAACTCTAAAATAAGTAATTTATATATTCTTTATGTTTTAATCTTTCTCTAATTAAATCCAACTATTGTATTAATATGTTTAACTTAATTAAGATTAGGTTTCTTATAAGTAGACCTGAGCCCTTCCATTTACCCCTTTATGTATGAACCAAACATGGTTTGTGAGTTTTCCTTATTTGAAATCATTAAACATAGATTTCCTAAATGTTAAAATGGAACGTTTTTAATCATAAAATTCACCCCCTATTGTTATTGAGAATTTATATATTCTATTGAGATGCCAGAATTGGTATCAAAGCAGGTCTCTGAAATACATATACTCTAATATAAGTTTTCATTCTCACGTTTATTTTCTCTTGTTCTAAATTTTATTGCTTAAATTTTCCTGATCATCATTTTCTGTAAATAAATTTAACTTAGTTTATAAATATTTACAATTAATATGTTTTGTGGAAAAGATCTTTTTCTTATAGAATGGTAGGTACAAATGTTGGTTTTATAGAAAACATTAAACCTACTAGAACACCATTTTTTGATGGTAATGGGTATGATTACTAGAGAGATAGGATGAAGAGTTTTTTTATTAACCCTGGAGTGGAAAACTTGATCATGCTCATTAAAGATTAAAAAATTCCAGAAAATGAATTCAAAACCTTCACCGACCAACAAATGAATGAATATCAATAAAACTACAAGGTATGCAATACTCTGTTGTGTTCTGTGACTAGGAAAATATATAGTCAAATATAATATTTTGAAGCTACAAACTATATTTGGATGAAACTTTAAGTTACATATATCAGAACATATAAAGTGATAGAAACTAGAAGATCTATGTTAATAGATGAATATGAGGGATTTCTATTTCATTATGTAGAACCAGTTTACAATGTACAACAATGATTAATTACCATTTTCGATAGTATTCAGTTTATGGGAGAGAAAGTTCATGATGTTGAAGTTATTTTGGACAAGATAATTGATATCATACCCAACAAATGGGAATATAAATGTATAAATATTGATGAAAACAGAAAAGAAACTAAGATTTCTCTTAAGGGGTTTATTGAATGTATTCTTCAACATGAAACAAGAATGAATATAGCTTCTAATTTAAACAAAACATTGAATAGTAATGGAAGTGTATGTTTCACTACAACATTTAAACCCAATCATCCAGAATGGGTAACAAGTTCCAATGATAAAAAAGATGTTTTTATATCTGAATCATGTAAAAGTGCACAGTCTGAAACAGAATTCTCCAATATTACACAAAGGATAAATTATATTTGGGATTGAAATATTTTTAGTATAGATATAGAAGAATGTTAAAAAGCAAAATAATGATTCTGAATTAACCTATTATGAATGAAAAAGGGTTGGACATATCAAACCTGATTCTCCTATTCTTAAGGGAAAAGATTGAAAGGATAAGAATTTTAAAAGGAACAGAATGTAGTACTAAAAATATATGGCTATGAATGTATTCAAATATAATGACACCTTGAGTTCCAGTGTTGGTGACTCTTCAGATGAATATTAAGAATATAAATATTTTCATTAGAAGAATATTGGTCTTATATCCATATTACCTATTGAAAATCATTTTCATATGTATAAGGTACACAATGATGAATACTAAAATAATATTTCATTAAATATTAATTTTCCAAATAAAGAATTTTATGAATCTTCAGATGAAGAATCTTCTTCATCAGAGGATAATACATGACCATTATTTGAATAAGTTTCTATGTTTTCTAAATTACTTGATAATGATAATTGTAATATAAAGAAGAAGTTAGAGAAAGAAAATTTATGAATATATTTTTTAAAAAAAGAAGTATAAAATCATTCAATGGATCTTCATAACAAACTATTGATTTTAAATGATTTTCTAAAACCCATATAGAAGTTATTTATGAGAAAGATTAACTTTTTATGGATCTTGAAAATGTTATTTCTAATACAAAATGTTTTAAATAATAACTTATCTTCTAAAACTAATGATATTGAGGATAATAATATAGTCATTAGACTAAAATCTAATTTTTTCCTTAAAGATAATTTTCTCATATTTAACATATGGAAGGAATTAATATGATAAAATGTATTCACAACTTTTTCCTCTTAGTAATACTTTGGGATTTGGTTATACCCACTAACAAACAAATTTTTAGTAATAATTTTTTTTTTCAACAAAGTGATCCCTTTTAAACAAATTTTAAATGTGGTGGAAATTGGGGGAAATAATGTTTTTAAATAAAACTCAATACTTAGGTTTTCATAAGTCTTATTTTGGAAAGAAAAAGAAGGTTCCTAAGATTTTACATTCTAAAATTTTTGGATCCAAATTTTTATTGATTCTGATAGTCTAACTCTTTTATTTTCAGATAAATAGTTGAAGTTATGACAAATATATATAGTACATGGATATTGTATTTTCCAAACACAATTCTGGTAGCAATAACTTCATTTTAAATATTATCAAGATGAATGGAGGAAAAGTAAATTTCATTGATAATGCTTAAAGAGAAATTTTTAGTATAGGTAACATTTTTCATCTTGGAAAAGCTTTAATATCAAGTGTTTCATTTATTAATTGTTTTAAGAACAAAATTATAAGAATCAGTAAATTATGTGATGATGGTTACCTTGTGAATCTTATAAATTATAAATTCTTAGAATGAAATTCCATGGAATAATTTATCCTCTCTTTTTCTAGGAATGAGATTTTTTATACACTGAACATATAAGACCTTAGGAGGAAAGACGTAGTATTTCTTAGTGAAATGGAATATCATTCGTTGTTATGGAATAGAAGACTAGGACACTATAACCTTTGATGCCTGTGAAAAATCTCAAATAAAAGAATTGTTAAGGTTCTACCATATCATAGAATTGATTCTTCAAAAGTTTGTGATACTTTTCAATATAGAAAAAAACATAAGTCAAGCTTTTAATCAATCGATGAAGTCCCAACTTCCAATGAATTACAGTTATTGCATATGTATCTTTTCATTCCATCACAACCAAGTATTATTGGAGGAAAATACTTTGTATATGTTTTAGTAGATATTTACAGAATATTTATGTGGGTCTATGTTCTAGAAATAAAATATGAACTCTTTTCTTATTTTATAAATTTTAGTGACCATGTTAAAAAATAGAAAAACTATCTATTTAAAACTATTTAGAATGAGTATGGGGGATAATTATGAAATTCAGATTATGAAACATTTTGTTTGTAAAAAATGAATTACTCATAACTTCTCAGCTCCATGAACTCCTCAAAAAATGGTTTTTCTAGAGTAAGACATCGAATTATTCAAAAGAAAACGAGAACCATGTTGAGTAAATATTCTATTTCTAAACACTTTTGGGTTGAATCTGTAAGTACTATTGGTAATACTTTATATCATGTTTTAAATAGAATGTTTCAAAAAAAACACCTTATGAATTATGGACTAGTCTAAAACCTAGACTTTCCTACTTCAATGTATTAGAACACAATTTTTTCTTTTTTAATGCTAAATATGAATTACATAAATTCACACCCTAAAAAGATGATGAAATTTTCGTACTCTATTCTACTAATTTTATGTTTCATAGAGTTTTTAACAAAACCCCTTGTACTATTAAAGACACAATTCATGTTAAATTTAATGAAAGTGATCGATTTGTTTTTAAACAACCCCAACGAACATCCTCAAATGTGTTTTCAAAATTTGATTATCAAAATTTGATGGAAAATTATTCTAATAAATAAAATATCCAAGAATTTTTTTCTGAAGTATTTACCCTAGAAAACTCTCTACCTTATGTTTATGAAGAGGCTTTATAAAACCCAAATGAACTTTTTCTTAAGAATCATCCTAGTGATAGTATCATTATAGATGTAAATTAATATATAATGACTATAATTTCTTTATGAAATGATGTAGAACATCTAGCATTTCTTTCCCAATTTTAACAAAAAAGAACATATGAAGCTTTAGTTGATGACGATTGTATTAAATCTATGAAAAATAATCTAAATGAATTCGAAAGGAATAATATCTAGACCATGGTTGAAATACATAAGAAAACTTTTTTAATTAGAGTAAAATGGGTTTTTATAAATAAATGTAATGAAAATGGAATCATTGTATGAAATATAGTTTTATTAGTTGCTAGAGGTTGTAATCAACCAGAAGGACTAGACTATGAAGAACCCTACACTCGAGTAGCTGGACATGAATATATTCATATTTTACATGACTTTGTAGAATTATTTAATTTCAAACTTCTTCAAATGGGAGAGATGTGTGCTTTTATTAACAGATATGTTCAAGAGGATTTATTTTTGAACAACCTAATTCTTATTAAGACACGAAATATATTGAACATGTTTTTAAACATCCCAATTCATTATATGGACTTAAAAACCCCTATAGCCAGGTATGATAGACATAAAATATTTTTGTCCAAAATTATTATGTTAGTGGAACTGATCATCCAATCCATTTAATAAAGAAAGATAAAATAAATTGTTTGATTGTTCAAATATATGTTGATGACATTATATTCAGATAATCTCAATAATTTTAACTGATTCATTTGTGAATATCATGAAATATAAATTTGAAATGAGTATGATGGGTGAGTTAACATTTTTATTTTTTGTCTAGATTATCAAAGAACAAGAAGGAAATTTTATATCTCAACATAATAATATTAAATATCTACTTAAAAAGTGTGGAGGTAAAATTACAAAAAGTATAAGCACTCCAATTAGTACCTCAAATTCTATTGATCTTGATGATGCTGGGAAACCAGTAGGTCAACCATCTTTTAGAGGTATGATAGGATGTTTATTATAATTAACATCTAGTCGTTAAAACTAATTATTTTATGTGTACTTATGCACAAGGTATAAATCTTTTCCAAAGTAATATAATTTAACTGAATTGAATATAATTTGTTGTTATTTAATGGGAATTATAGAAATAGGAGTTTTTTATTCTTCAGGAAATATTTTTTTTAAAATATTTTTAGATTATAATTTTGGTGTATGTAAAATGGATAAAAACAGTAGACCTGGAACTTGTTATTTCTTAGAAGGATCATTATTTTCTTGTTCATGAAATAAGAAACACTTAGTAGTACATTCCACTACTGATGCTAAGTATGTAGTAGTAGGAAGTTGTTGTGCTCATGTGTTGTGGATCCAACACACATTCACAGAATATGGCATGAGTTTACCAAGACAGAGATTTTGTGTTTTAATATTAGTGAAATTTCCTTAAGAAAAAAAATTCACATCACTCTCCTCTAAAGCACATAAATATTAGGAATCAATTTCTTAGGGATCACATACATAAAATATATATAATTCTTCAATTTATCAGAACACAAGAACATCTTCCTGACATTTTTACAAAATCATTACCATCTGATAGATTATAATACTTAAAGAAAATAGTTAGGATTGATAATCGAAAGGTAATATTCTATATTAGATTTTTGTTAAAACATATCTCCTTACATTAAGAAACTCCTCTTCATATAAGTAGTACATTTTATTATTCTTTTATTTTTTCCTTAATAAAATTTTCAGAACCAAAATATCCATAACCATATTCTTTAATTCTCAGAAACATATTTTTTGAAGTCTCAAAACATAAATTTTTTAATTTTTTTAGAACCAGTAATTAACATTCCTTATGAAAAATTCCAGAATAAATGTTTTCACGAACTTTTTCAATACTGGAAATTCATTCTATGCAATCCAGAAGCTATTTTTCCTTACATAAATATTCGTAATTGAATTTTTTACTTGTTGCTGTTTCTATCTTGTATTTAGAAAACTCTATCATATTCAGATTTCTTAAATCCATTTATTCCTTAAAACATTATAATATAGGAACCCACCAAATACTTTTTCAGGATTCATCTCAACCGCTAGTTCAGATCATTAATACATCAATCATTGGATTGAATCAAGAATTCGAACCTGCATCTTGAATCCTATATAAAGGCCTCCCTAATCTGTGTCCCACAATGGTTTTTCAAGAGTTATTGTGCCGAAGCTCTACTCCTTAACAAATCAGTCATTCGGTTTTCTATGTTTCCACACATTCCATATGTCGGTCAAATTTTCCTCATAGAATGAGATGGTCTCAGAAAAGTAAATTGAGCAATGTAAAATCTATAGGGAAAATGTTTGTTGAACCAAATTTATTTTCCTTTTATAATTATTTGATTACAAATAATATCAAGATGACTGGATGGGAAGGTTTATATGTAGCTTAGCAGATGAGTCAGAATCTGGTTTATCCAGACATTCTAATATAATTTTATGATTCAGTTAGTTTTTATGAAATAGGAGGAAGGGAAAATTTTCATTTAAGAGCTCTTGGAAAACCAATTCATTATCCGTCAATATGGCTACAACCATTCTTAGTATTCCTTTTCATGTTGAATCAATCGTTTTCTCAAAAAAGTTTCCAGATAAGATAAGATGTTTTGAGAAGGTAAACACAATTGAGTTCCTTGGACTCAAGGGAGAAATGTCACAAAAGATCTACCATATTTCAACAATCATTAGGTTTTTAGCATTCTGGTTATAGGGATTTTATATTCCAAAAAGGGATAGGTAAACTCTCTTATGAAAAATGATATCATTATTATGGACTTATTGGTTAATCAAAAAAATGTAGACATGATAAAGAATATCATTATGAAAATCACTAACATAAATAATGGAACACTCAATTCTCATATAGTCATTTATACACTGATCTTATCAAATAAGTTCATTCTTTTCTTAGAAACTCTTAAAAATCTATGGATTTCAAAACCACGAACCTTCAAGATTATGTTGTTGAGTGATGACACTCATAGGGGGATGAAAGATCGTTTAATTAAAAAATTAGGAGTTTTTTATGATCTTTCTAAAAAGTGAGGATAAAGCTTTAATCAAGAAAGGGGAATTATGAGTAACATCCCAAAAAAATAGAATAAATGTATTGAGAAAGAACAAGAATCCAAGGAAAAAAACTATTTCTGAAACCTAGTCATCTTCACCAAACCTGAAAAAAATATAACGATGATGTAGTAGCAAAGTGGAAGGAGTAGAAGATGATGAAAAAGGAGGGACATCTAGTCATTGGTTTTGAACCTAGTAAGGAAAAATCATCAAAAATTCAAGACGCTGAATAATTCAAAGGAAATCAAATGAGAATAAGTTGATGAAGAAAATGTCAAATGCTAAGATCATCCAAACCCTTTTACAGGATACTGAGAATGAATCCCAATACATCTAGGTACTAGAATCATGCCTTCAAGATCCAGTTCTGGAAGAAACTCCGGGAAAGAAATTTTCAATATCATAACTCGTTTTGTAAAAAAAAAGCTCAGCAAGAAGAGGAGGAGGAAGAAAAAGAAAATATTGAAGATGTGATCAAACTGGTGGATGAATACCATGAGAAGGAAAGTCTTTTAGATTAGTTATCGATCATAAAATCCTACGTAGAATCGACCAATGTAATTTCTCAAGGGAAAGATGATGATGCACATGATGAGGTTGAAAAAACCTCTGATGATTAGATAAGAATCCATGATTTCATTAATTGTGATGATATTAAATAAGGAGATTAAAAAGTAGACGTGGAAGAAGAAAAGATAATACAAGTCTCAGATAGTGAACATGAAACTCCAAAAGTTGGGAAGGAAATCTCAAGCTCTGATAGTTGAAAGAATGTGGTTAAGGATTTTACCAAGAATGTTTTGGTTGTGGGAGATGAGGAAAATGTTTGTGAATCATCCAAGAGAAAAGATGAAGAGCTATAAAAAATTCCTTTCCAGAAAAAGAATCTTCTTATGAATCATTGACTTCCATGGGTCAGGATTTTGTTGTTCAATTTTTTAAGAACATAGTGAAAACTGTACCTTTATCATTTATTGATTCATGATGTTATTGGATTTAGCATTATTTCAATCAAAATTCTGATTAGATAATAAAGATCATAGAAAATTTTATCAAACATGAAATATTGTTCATGACTTCACATATTTGTTATGTTGATTATAGGAAACCTAGTATGGAAATAAAAAAATGGAATAAGAGAATGATTGATGATATGTGAATGATGGATGACATCCAAGATTTGGTAAAATATCCTCTTAATAAGTCAGTGGATATAATTTAAAACCTTAATGACGTTTTTTCATATAATATGAATCTTGAGAAAACTACCCAGATGCAAGAGGATACAGATCTGAATGGAATGTTTAATTCATTTGGTATAAATTTAAGGAGAAAAAGGGAACTCAAGTAAGAGTTGGAATAAATTTTCAAACATTAAAAATAGGTAGTATAGTCTTACGTATAAATTATAAAGTCTCAAGAAGAAAAAATCAAGGGTCTCAACAAGAATAATCAAGATCATTTTTAGTTTTTTAGGAGGTTTCAGGATGATCATAAAGAGATGATAAAATTAAAGTCATCCTTGAGAAAGCACATTATAGGGTCCTGAAAATTCCCCAAAGAGAAGAAAATAATCCTAAAATCAGTTCGCAGAAGTAAGAATTTATTCCTACAAGTCTAGCATAGTGAATGGACTAAAATAAAGTTTCAAATTTCAGAAGAAACATGAAGGAATTCATTTTTTCAAATCATTTCAGGTTTCCCACATACCATCACCAGGAAAGGTATGTGGAATAGCTGGATCAAGAACCAAAAAGTACATAGAACGATCCATGAGACACTGGCCTGTGAAGCAATGACTAGTGAACAAGGTGGACCGTGAACCTCATCACCGAAGGACTCATGCACAAAAAGCCCATCCGTATATCATGCAATGAATTCATCAGTTACCTGATGATGCAAACGGGTAGGGTTCCATGAACCTTTATCGTGAACTGAAGCCTCCAAAAACCCATGTTGACTGGGTCATTCGTGGTTTAGGATAATTCTTCATGGGCCTTCGAAAATGTTTCCACATTCCCAATAGATATAATTTCCGTTATGATATATAGATGGATAATATTAGAAGGGCGATGGATGGACGACGAAAGACTAAAGGGAACCCATAGAATGGAAGCAAGAGTTCGGAGAAGACTAGAGATTCAGTCTCAATTCAACGATGGAGCCTGAATCATGAACCACTCTCTCCGTAGGTACAACCATCCACAATCCATAAAACGGGGGAATTTAAAAATAAATAGAGAACCGCAAACCTATTTTGTGAACCGCAAACCACCGAAATCTCACAGATGCACTCCCAACAAATGATAATCCCCTAGATCCTCATTCAAGACTGTGCTCCGCATTGTGTACCACTATGCAGACTGAACCCGATGATGTGTATGACCACATTACGCAGATATAACCCAAAGTAGTGTGGTTATCCATATACCATTATTGTTAATGGTAGGTTATACACATTCTTGCGTACTGCATCGGTACGTGGACGACCCCTTTTCTGATATACCACTACGGTATGCGGATCATACCCCATCTTACAAAAGAAACCAGTACTCAGAATGGGGTATTTTTATTTATTATTTTCATCATTTTCAACCTCACCCTTCCATTACCATTTATTCCTCCATGATCCCTCGACGAACCATTCCTCTGACTTCAGACCAAATCCCCATCCGGAGCCACCAGACCTGTATGATAAAACCATCAGGTGCATCAACAGGCCCCTTTGAGTCGACATAACCATGGAAATAAGAGTCACAAAGTATATCCCCACGACAGTTCTAGCATCGAACATTCATGTGGTTATACATTCCCATGGTATCCCGGAGTCCTACAATGAGAAGCTGATGTAAACCACCCAATTATATGGATTATGTGTGATCACTTTCATTTCCATTCAATGAGAAATAGTTATATGTCGAAGGGGTTATGTTTGCTCACCCCTTTGAATATGGTAAAACTACTCCCCTTACCAGAACTTATTATGGGGCCCTCCCACTTAGGTAAGACCCCAATTTTCCATGACTGGGCTACATGAAATTTATTTCCATTTCACATTTAAAGGTTCATCGCTCCGCGCCCTCTCCCACAGTCACCCCGGCCTCTTCCACCATGGTCTCTCCCTCTCCGACCAACAGGGAAAGAGGCATGTGCTTTGTTGAATCTTTCACATCCTCTTGCTTCTCACACCGAGCATGACTCACGTTGGGCTTAGAGGTTTCTATCGATTATAACATCCACATAAATCGGAACTACAATAACTCGAATCCCTGTTCAAAGAATGATACATAGGATACCTGGAAGAAGGCCCAAGCTCAAAAAGGTTCCCATCGAAAAGGGTCCTCCTAATCATGTCTATTAAATGGGAAGCCTCCATGGATAATCCCCAACCTATAAGAACTATAATGACACTAATTCTTGATCATATCATGATATGTAGGAAGCCTAGTAGAAGGCCCGAGCTCGAAAGGGTTCCCATTCAAAAGGTTCCACCCAATCATTCCTATCAAATCGGAAGATTCCACGCATAATCCCCACACCATCTAAACTACGTGGGTTCTGATTCCTCTCCTGAGGATATGTGGGAAGCCCTTAATATGGGCATGATTCCAACATCAAGTCACTATCCAACTCCCTAGATGATGGTGAAATCTAGAGTTCCTTTTTATTTGGATGAAGTTAGCACCACCTTCCTAGCATCAAATATATGCATGCTTATAACGATCAATCATGTCATGGGTAGCCTGTGGAAATACTCTTTGTTAATAAAACAAGGATTCACAAACATATGAACATGATTTAAATATATTAGAGTGTCCCAGAAAATGCAACTGTCTTCCCCTGGTATGGGGTGGTGAGCCAAACCTCCTATCCTCTCCACCAATGGAGTCTTTAAGTGTCATTGGATGAAGAATCAATCAAATACTGACTGTCATTGGAAATAAGGTCCATGAAAAATAGATATAAGGGTTGTTGGGCACACTTGGATCCACGGATAAACCTATTAGATACCATCCGATGAATTTATATCTGAGGAGGGTCTATTTCACAAGTACTTGACCCCATGAAATCGTCTGCTAGATGCATCTGACTATGGAACTTTCTTCATAGTGTGAAATAGATGAATTTCCCAGACCCAACGGGGTTAATCCAACTTTGTTTAAAATATAATGATGTCAAATCGGTCGAAACAAAAGAAATGGTGAACATGGAAAGAAACTGTCTTTGGGAAAATAGATAGGTGAAGATCCTCGTCGGACCATTTCCTCACCACCCGAAACATGCCACCTCAGAGGCAGAACAAAAATGGTTAACCTGACATGAGTCCTTATCCAAGGTGGATGTTCTACCCAAATTATAACATTAAAAAAAGGTACATTCCACACCAACCCATTTTTTCCCCAGTACTCGCAAAATGCACCACCTTGTAGGTGGAACAAAAATGGTGAACATGACGTGAATCCTTAACCAAGGTGGCAGTCTTACCCCACTCAAGCCCCGTCTCCAAAAAGAGGGATAGGGGAAGGGGGAAAAGATGATTAACCAAATATGAATATGTTTAAAATAATTCTACATTCATAAGGTATTTTGGTTTGTATGTCATATATTTATGTCGATGGTTCCTACAAAGAAACCATCAATCCAAATTACATCTTGAAGACCTATGAAAACACACACTTCAGCAATCCTCGGGGTGGTTGGGGCCCCAACAAAGAGAAGGACCCCCCCCCCCCCCCCCGCCTACCAAACGTCATCAATTATTGGTATCCAACACGCTGATCAAAGAGTGCCACCAATATGGTACTCTCCCAACATAAAAGACCGTGAAATAATCCCTCTAGTCTAAAACAGTATACTAGCTGCCTCCTCGGTCATGATTGGCACCCCAACACAGGGCAATGTTGGTGGTCTTCTCAAACCATTTCGGGAGCCTGTCCCCAAGAACATGAGAATGAGTTCTTCTCTTATATTAGGGAGGCATATGAAGTTGATGCTGAAAACATCATCTCAACTATACAGGGGTCCTACTCATGGGCACCTTCAAGAGAGTGTCATCGCCGACATCAGATGACCAAGCCTCCTCCCACCGAGGAGGACCTTATGCCTAGAGAACCTGCCAAATTCCATGAGACCTGGAGAACACATGCTACCTGCCAAGGGTGGAGAATATATAATCAAGAACACGCTATCAATGTGGTTCTTGAGGAGAATCTTTATCGTACTAATGCAACAACATTCAACAGGAATACATGCGAATCTACCCTCTCCACTCAAGCCCACCATAGAAATAGGGTGGCACAATATGAGCATAATAACATTCATGGTAGTGTTTTCTGGTCCCGCCATGCAGACAGAGCATCAAACTATATGCGGATGTATATATCTTCTGATACATAACAATCCCGCCAACCAAATTTTGAGGCAACCAGCTATACACAGTTATAAAAAACTGCTGATTCATTTCAAGCCCGTCAACCAAATAGGGTGTCAACCAGTTACATGCAGGCACAAACACATATTGGCATCTTTTAAGCCCACCTTCTTTAATAGGGCGGCAACCAAATATGGGCAGAGTCAAATTTATATAGATACATACAAAACCTGTGAGACCAATACAGTGGCAAGAGAGTAGATGAAAATCCCATCTCTTGAATATGAATACCACTAGTCAAATATGGTGGCAGCCAGAGAAGATAACCAATAGAAGACTCGTTGCTCTACCCCGACACAGGATAACTACAAGTATCTACTGGGAACTCATAGAGGACCAGAGAACGCTCAAATTCATACTCCGAAATCGAAATGGGCCTTTATAACCTTTCTAGACAATGATGTATCTCAACACAACCTTGAAATTATGGAACACCAAAATTTTATTAAAGGCAATATCCTCCATGTATGCCATGATATCATTGCATCGACAAAAAAGGTGACAAATCGGTCCCATTACATGGTTTCCTAGAACTGAATGACTCACTCGCCAAATGAGTTAGTCACTATAAAGAATTTATGCATCCATGATCCAATCTAGTAGGTTCGATGGTAATATCCAGTGATATATGGACAACTGGATTAGGAACTAATACATGTTCCAACTGGGGGCGCCGGTCCAATGTGGTCACCGCTCCAGTGAAGGCTTATATCACTACAAAAATTCAGCATGCCTGTTGGCATATCCCGATGACATCACGGGACCCAACAAGATAGGGACCTATATATGAAGTCCATTACCAAGAGCTAATGGAAAAAGATACCCTCAAGAGAGAACTTGAAGATAAAATGTGGAAAATGCAGCTGGAAAATGAACAGTTGATACATTATCCTACTATATTGGAAGATGGGGTTCTTGACTCCCTCGAATATATATCATTGAAATATCAAGTCAATTCTAGTCCAGTTACAAATTATGGAAGTTAATTAACAGTTACAAAGGCCCTCTCAACTGTGTCGTTACCCACAAAAATGATGGTCCTCTATAGAGCACCCATGGGGGATCACTCCATGGGCTAGAAATGATCAATCATGATAGTCTATTTCATGGTGTCTGCCAGGGTAGCCTTCCCCTCAACTAGAAGATTAGATAGAAATAAGTTTTTCCCATTTCTCTAATGTTCCCTAATAGTCCTCACCATGGTATACGTTGCAGATATACTTCTCCCTGTAGTCGGACTTCGAGTCCTGATGGTAGTCCTCGCCCTGATGACAGTCAAAACGAAGGCCCTCCCCACAATGACAGTTGTTGTGAAGGTCCTCCCCATAGTAACGTCAACAACTAGAAGATCCTACTTTAATTTTAGTACATCATATAGTCCCTCCCCAAGATGTGCACTGAAGAAATTCATCATGTAGCTAGGTATTAAGTCATGATGGTAGTCATCGCCATAATTACAGTCATTGCAAAGGCCCTCCCCACAATGACAGTTGCTATGAAGGTCCTCCCCATAGTGACATCAAGCATCAAGAAGGTCCTCCACTCATTGTGGCTCTCATTAAAGGTCCCCCCTAGGGTATACACTATATAGAAATTTCATGTTGTTGGGTATCATGTTGAAATAATAGCCATCACCATTGTTGTACCAATTGCGAAGGTCCTCCCTACAATCAAACATCATACTGGAAGGAAGGTCCTCCCCCTATTGTAACAATTGTGAGAAACCCCTCCTTTATTGAGGCACTTGGAAAGAAGTCAGAGACATTGGCCACTCCATCTTTAATGAGTGATATGATTTCTCCACAAGAGGATAGCCCGGGGCCATGCTCATCTTCTGCACCACCCCCGTGGTGTCCACAAATAAATGAGGCCCCCGCCATCCCAATTTCATGGAATGAAATAATTAAGAATTAGTCGAGCTGGGAATATAAAGTAGAGGAGCCTCCCATATAACAATAAGATGATAGGTTTCTTCTGATAATACAACAAGTTAATGATAATAAACTGGTGATGTATTGGCATACGACCACTTCTCACATCGACATACTAAGAAAGTTGTCTGGGGAATACATGCATGACATTTGCCTCAATATATGGACCAATATTCACTATCTAAAGTAAATATTCCAACCCTACAAAGGGTATGTAGACCATGTAATCATGGTAGGGGATCTTCTCTATTTAATATTCCTGGAAGCTCTCCCATCTTCATGACAACCATAATAAAAAATATGAAATAAAAACATTGAACCGACTTTCCTCCAGGAAATTCATATGTTGAAACACCTCATTGGCAACTCCTCGGCTGGAGTTCACATTCGAGGATTGATGTTATAAATATTTTAATAACTCTTTATATAATCCATTTACTTATTTTTTATGAAATGTGAAAAAAATTGTGAAATATTAATGTATAAATATTAAATATAATTTTTGAGCACTTTTGGAATTCATTCAGATTAAATTATGTTTAATTTTTTAATAATTAATATCAACCTAGTGATCCAAATTGTGTGATTATTGTTTTTGAGGATTGCTTATTTAATTTACAACAAATAATTAGAACGTATAAGTGTCCAATTCTTCAATTTGAAGAGTCATTCAGTCATCACAAGAAGGACCAACTAATTCGTGATGAAATTGGACTAGCAATAAAGACTGATTTACTGGGCTTAATCTAGAGTTCCAAATTCCATTATTATCATCAAAATATTGTGGTAATATTCAGGGAGTCATGGATAAAATATTCTGGGCCCATATCAAAAAACAAAGTGCCCAAATGATGCTTTCCAGTCAAGCACACCATTCAATCTGGGAAAAACAATCAGCCCACAAAATCTGACTTTTCTCCTGATCTAGACATACTATATATCTTGGATTTTTTAGTGTTAAAGGAAATATTTTTTCTGAAATATTTTTTCAATAATTTTCTCGGATTTGAAGGAATATTCCTATTGATAAACCCATTCACATTTCAACCTTCTAAAAACTCTAGATTGAAATGGACAGATTATAATTGTTTAATAAAATTGCCATAACTTATTCTCACTAAGTCCAAATACATCATAAAATTTACAATAGACGGAAAAAATTATTATCTACCACATTTAAGAAGGATATATCTTGATATTCATCAATATATATGTCCAAATCACTAATCCAAGTGGAGGGGTAGTTTTGGAATGCAAACAGTCCACCACCTTGGGCTATAAATACATCCCCTACTCTCTATTCAAAAGGTATGGTATTTTAGAGAAAAGGGGGATAGGTTTGATTTACCAAGGCTCTTCCAATATCTTATGAGGATCTTCCATACTCATATTTTCACTTGAGAAACCATTCTTCCATGCATCCTTTCATTTACTTTTGTTTTGTTCTTTGATTATAATTACGTTACTATTTATTTTTGTAAATCTATTTTAATGCATGTTTATTATTCTTACTCTCTTATTCTCATCCAATTATTGTTAAATAATAATAATTTTCTCAAAATAGTTTAAATACAGTTGAATCCCTTTCCCTTAATTTTCTTTCTCATTCAATATTATGTCATCATTTAATTCCCTTCAATGTTTGTGTGTGTGTGTTCTGTGCACAACTATTTTCATATCCCTTTATTTTTATTAAATTAGTAATTAATCATCATAATATTATAAAAAGATTATTAACCACAAAAATAGATGTGTAAATCTCTCATTGGGTGATTAAAAATTTGGGGATATTAAGTGACTGAGGGCCTTCGCTAAATGAATATTCATTAAATTAATATTGTGTATATTGAAATTAATATGTCTTGGATTAGTGACATGTTTTATTTAGAATGTTTATTCCATGGATTATTATAACCACAAATACACTAACATAAACAATTAATAGTGATGATTAGAACCCTAAGTCAAGATACGACATGAATTAATGCTTCAACAATTGGGAATTATGATCAAAGTCATCTTGTGAAGTTGGAATTAATTTAATGTAATATAATACAATGATCAAAATTATCATAAGCTTAAATCACCAAAAATGAACTCACCCCGATCATTATCAATTTTTTAAGTAAAAAATAATCCAAAAAAATTCTTTAATAATCTCTACAAAGAACCCCCCAAATAAATGTATAATTAACTAAAAACAATCTACTATTAAAAAGTATCATGACCAAGGATTCGACTTGAGAGATGCTATACACATTAGCATAGCATCAAAACCTTGAACAATTGATAGGAGACAATAGGCCATTCGTTCAAATGGGTTTGTTTTTGGGGATGGTGCAAATAAGTAGTCAATAGTTTCTTGTTATTGTAAAAAAATACAAAATACAAAATTTTAAATAAAATTGAAAAAAATCACAAATAAAAACATGTATTCTCATAAAAATCATAAATTTTAAAAAATCATAAAGACAAAATTGTCTTCTTCTTTCTTCCAAAATATATCTGAATTCCCCGTAGCCTCCCAAAAAATCCCTTGTATTTTTTTGATGCTGCAATTCAGTGAACACTTTTCTATTATTGGATGAACATTATGGATAATAAAATAATTCAATAAATAGTTCTCATCCAACCCATTGAATTAGAAATGGACAATACTAAGGGAAAACACAAAAAGGGCTCACTAAACCTGATTTGAATTATCAACCCCTTGGTATTAAATATTCAAACATATAGGCTGACTTCGAATTAAAATTGTGCTTGATTCATCTTCTCCCTTATTTCCAGAGGATAGACAGTGACAATCCACATTTCCACCTTAAAGAGTTCCATGTGGCGTGCTCTACCATGAAGCCTCAATGGTATTCTGAGAAACAAATCAATCTTCGAGCATTCCCATTCTCCCAAGATGACAATGAAATTTCATGGCTCTACTACCTTCCTCCTGGTTCTATAAAATCATGGATTGACATGAAATCACTTTTCTTAGAGAAATTATTTCCTTCTTCTTGTACTCATATCATTCAAAAGGAAATTAGTGGTATCTTTCAATTCCACAATGAATCAATCCATGAATACTGGTAGAGGATCAAAAATCATGTTGCAACCCGCCCACACCAACAAATATTTGAACAACTCTGGATTCAATACATCTAGGAGTGGTTATTGGTTATGGATTGAACACTCAATGATGCGGCTAGTGGATGTTCTCCTGTTGATAAACTCTTACAGGTGCAAGAGAACTCACAAAAAACATGGCTGCAAACTCACAACAATTACATACTCGAGCACATGATCAAGTCAAACATGCTCAAGATAATAAATCAATGGAGCCAAAAATGATGTTAGAGAGGATGAGTGAACTTACAGGTCTTGTGAAATAACTAGTTGTGTCTACCGAAGCCCCAACTTATTCTTCTCCACAAACTCTGTTCCCTGGACCTATCAAGAACTTTGGAATCTGTAGCTCCCTCTCTCATATAACTCTCACATGTCCACTAATTCAAGATGATCCATCTTATTTATCCAAACCAATCGATCTCAATGCAGTATATACTCAGATTAAAAACAAACCACAACAATCAGGTCAGTTCATTAGAATTTTCAACCAACCCCACCCTGAGCCCTTCTATTTTACCTTCAACAAAGGCTTGAGGTATGGTAATCCCATTTCACATCCTTCTCAATTCCTTCCTCAAAACCCAAACCAATTCCAATATGGTCAAAGTGTTGGTAACATCCAACAACTGTACCATTTAGTTCATCAACCTCAAAGGATCAACCCTCCTCTTCCTCCACCTAGATTTCATTATCCTAATGGGACTTCTCAATTAAATATTCAATACAGTCACTTTCCTAAGAACCCAAATCAAAGCAATCCCAATCTGCGTCATGCCTCTTCTTCCTACACACTATGGGACTGTTTTGCTGAATATTTTTCCTCATTCACCCATTCTATCCTCAAAATCCTTAAAACCCAAATTCATGAACATTCATCCCACCTCATCCACCAACAACAATCAAATTATTCCCAAATCCCAAATCAACCCTTAACCAACCCCAAAGGTAATGTAAGTTAAATTTCAATTAGATCGGGTAAGAAAATTGCCATTCATCAAGATAAGTCCTCCAACCCCCTTTTTAATTTTGACCTTGAAAATGAAAATAAAAAGAAACATGAAAAGGAATCTCAATCCATTCCCTCACCTCCTTCAATTCCACTTAGGAACCCAATTTCTTTTCCTCAAGCCATTTCTAAGATAAACAAGTCCTTTGATCCCTATCCATAAATGATCGACATGATTAGACGTGTTGAAGTCAACATTACCCTCTTAGAAACCATAAAACAAATCCCTTTGTATGATAAGTTTTATAAGTAATTGTGAACCCATAATAGGAAACTTAAGACATTATAAAAAGTTTCCACCCAACAATATATTCTCATAAAGTTCAAAGATCCATGGACCGTTACGGTTCCATGCCAAATTAGATGTTCCAAATTAATGATGCACTCATAGAACTAGGAGACTCAATTAATTTCATTCCCAAATCCATCTTATCCAACCTTGGTCTAGGTCCCATACATCCAATGGGTGTTGTCATTAAATTGTCCAACTGAAGAACTACTATTCTGGAGGGTATGATCGACGATGTCCTTGTTTGTGTTAATGATCTTATCTTCCCAGCTAATATCTATGTCCTTGAAATAGAAGGTGAGAAGAACTCTTCTCAATCTACCTTAATACTAGATAGACCATTCCTAATGATAGTGAGAACCAAAAATATGTCCATTCAGGGATCTTATACATAGAATTTGGTGACCAACTGTTCATGTTCTACATTTTCCAAGCCATGCGTTAACCATCTGAGGATCACTCTGCATTCTCAATTAGTGACTCTGAGGACACTTCTGAGAGTCAATTGAAACCCATTACATCATGTTCATCATGTCCTATTGAGAGAGGATCTTGTGAAAAATTAACCAGGAATAAATAAGTCATAAATTGTCAAGTTGAGGTGGACCATTCCTTCATAGATTCCATAAATCTAGAGGAATTGGAAAACTCTCTTGAATCAAAAATCAATTATGATATCTACTGCTCCACCTGAGATAGTTTTAAGAAAAATTAATCTGAAGCAACTGACGTCCCTTCATCAAATCCTAAGATATATATCCCACAAATGAAATATGATATTGATATGAAACCTCTTCCTAAACACCTAAAATATGAATTCCTATTCCATGATCACTCTTGTCCTGTCATTATCTTTGCTTCACTTACCAAAAATGAGTAGTCAAAACTTGTTCAGGAGTTAGAGGAAAACAAAAAGGCCTTAGGATGGACCCTAGATGACATACCATGAATAAAACTTTCTAATTCAATGGATCACATCCATCTTAAGGAATCATCCTAACCAATTAGACATCCACAAATAAGTATCAATCCACTCATACATGAGGTTTTTAGGGAAGCATTCACCAATATTTATTAAGCTAGTATTATCTATCAAATTTATGATAGTGAATGAGTTAGTCCAATTCAGGCTATACCTAAGAAGGGTGGGGTAAATGTTGTCACAAATGAACATGAGGAGGTAGTCACAACTCATGTGAAAAACAAATGGATTGTGTGCATATATTACTGAAAATTGAATGTTGAAACATTAAAAGATCACTACCCTCTTCCATTCCTTGATCAAATTCTAGAACGATTAGTAGTAAATTCACACTATTGCTTTCTTGATGGATACACTGACTACTTCCAAATCCCAATCGCACCTCAAGACCAAGAAAAGTCTACTTTCACTTTCCCCTTTGTAACATATTCATATTGGAGAATGCCATTTGTCCTTTTCAATGATCTTGCAACATTCTGGAGGTGTATGATGAGTGTCATTTCTGAATTAATTGAACACTTCATGGAAGTATTCATGGATGACATTACAATTTATGGTGATTCATTTGAATCTTTCTTGAATTCACTCTCTCAAGTCCTTCAAAAGTGTTTCAAGTGTAACCGTCTGTTATATTTAATAAAATGTCACTTCATGGTTGTAAATGGGATTGTTATAGGGAAGATAGTTTCAAAAGAGGGTATTTATGTTTATCCTTATAAAATTGAAGTGATCCAACCACTTTATGAACACACTTCTATTCGAGACATCCATTCATTACTTAGTCTTGCTGGTTTCTATCATCGATTCATACATAAATTCAATAATATTTCCCTCCCACTCACTTGTTTTCTCCAAAATGATGTCACATTCATTTTCAATGAGGTTTTCAAAAGATCTTCATTTAACTAAAAACATCTATTACATCTGCCCCGATAATCCACCCCTAGATTGGTCCTTACCCTTTGAGTTGATGTGTGCTTCTTATGATAGAGCCATTGGGGCTCTTCTTGGTCAAAGAAGAGAAACAATTCCTTATGTCATCTATTATGCCTCTAAAACTTTGTATAAAACAAAATTTCACTACACAGTGACTGAAAAGGAACTTTTTGCAGTGGTTTTTTCGTTAGATAAATTCCGGACATATATCTTAAGTCCCAAATTCAACATCTTCACAGGCCATTCTACTCTAAATTTCTTACACAAGAAAAGTTATTTCAAACTGAGGATAATAATATGCATCATAATTATTCATGAGTATAACCATGAAATAAAAGATAGAGAAAGAAAAGAAAACCCTATGTCTGATCACTTGAGTGGAATTTATAATTCTTCTCATGCTGAAATAATAGATCCAAAATTTCCAATTAAGCACCTTTCATCTCTCACTTCGAAAATACAGTTGTCTTTAGTAATTTTGAATTAATTGTTATATTGTGTTTTTCCTGAAATGTTTTAAAAAAATGATGTTGAAAAGTGATTAAAAATACTAATTTTGGGATGAAAATAAACATTGGTATACTGGGAAGACATGGTAATTAGGATATGTGTTGATTAAAATAAATATTCTTCTATCTTAGAATTATGTCACTCAATGCTTGGTGGTGGCCACTTTGTACCAAAAAGGACCTCCCGAAAAGTCCTCGACTCTAGATTCTTATAGCCTTCACTTTTCAAGGTCTCACATGAGTTCTTTCAATCATGTACCACCTTCTAAATGATTGGAACAATTTCAAGGATAAATAAATTCCCCCAAATCATTTAATTTTAAGTGATATTATGGATGTTTGGGGACTCTATTTCATCAAACCATTCCCCCTTCTAATGGACTCTCATACATTATTCTTGAGGTTGATTATGTTTCTATGTGGGTCGAGGCAAAAACCACTAGAAAGGATTATTCACATAAAGTTAGTGAGTTCCTCAAGACAAACATATTCCATCCATTTGGCACACCACATGCCTTGATAAGTGACTTAGGAACCCATTTTTTGTACTAGAAAAATGAAATGTCATTTGAAAAAGAATGGAGTTGTACATAAAATGTCAACTGCATATCACCCTCAAACAAATGGAATGGCTGATCATTCTAATTGATAAGTTAAAATAGATCTTGATAGAATTGTAAAACCCACCAGAAAGGACAGTCCTGAATGATATGGTGAAGCACTTTGGGCTTATCGAACTTCCTACAAAGCACCAATTTGGATGTATCTTTTTAGGATATTTTTTTGGTAAAGCATGCCATTTTATAGATGAAATCCATAATTACTCATTTTGGGCTATGAAATCTTGAAATTTTTGTTCTGAAAAATATGGTGATGAAAGAATGTTTCAATTTGCTAAACTGGAGGAGATTCGACTTGATTCATACCAGAATTCTAATCTCTAAAACAAAAAATCCAAGGAAATCCATGATAAAAACATCATGAGAAAGGTATTTCATTAAGGATGAAAGGTAAATATATTCAATTATCAATTTTTACTACACCTAGGTAAAATAAATTCTCATTGAAAAGGTTATTTTATTATTTCTAATGTTTTCTTATTTGGTGCAGTGTAAGTCCAAGAGCCCTCTTCCAAAATGACATTCATAGTTAATGGACATTGGTTAAAGCATCACCATGAGGGGTCACACATCATGGAGACCCCATCGAATTCCATCAGATCCACAACTTCTACAGTAGACCAAACACCTGATGGAGATGGCGACCCACCAAATCCAAACCAGGGGACACCTCTTTCCCTTTAACGTTCTCTCTTCTTCAACCCAATCTCTATCCCTCTTTATTATTCTTCCTCTCTCATTCATTTTTTAAATCTTTTTTCATCAAACCAATTCTATTTATCTTTCTCTTTTTTGTGGGTGTGTATTATAAAAACTATAAAAAAATATAAAAAATGAAAAATATTATAAAAAGAGTCATACATAATCACCATATCATTTTGAAATTTATTCCAACCAGTTTAGAGAGTCAAAAGACATGTTTTCATCTCAAACATTATATATTTTCATCATGAATTTGGATAAAAAATATTTTGTTAAAACCTAAAAATTTTGAATTCTTAATTTTTGATTTGGAAAATTATTTTCCCTACCCATAAGGAACAATATTTTCTTTCATGCAATGGCCACCTATAGCCATATTTTCAAAATTAGTGTTTTTACCCCCATTTGTGAGTCTTGAGTTTTTGGACCTTCGAGCTAGATTTACTACCACAGTGAGCATAAATTTGATAGAGGAATTTTTAGAACCACATGAGAATTATAAAATCCAAATATCCTCCCATTGACTATATATTAATCCTACTTTAGAAAGCCCCTTTGAGCTTATGAAAACCATTTCATTGATATCCACATTACTATCCCAGTACCTTACCCCACCCAATATAAACATGGATTTTCATTGCATAATTTTTTGAAATTTATGTGTGGGGGTAATGAGTTTCATTTTGGGTAACCTTTTGTTTATTTTAACCATGTTATCATATACTTGAGGGAATTAATAAATGTAAGTGTGGGGAAGAGGTTTTCATTCATTGGGGTTTGGGAATGTATATTTTTTTGTACAAATTACATTGAAATGTATTAAAAATAAAAAAAATAAAAATAAAAAAAACAAATAAAAAAATGAAAAAAAGAATTGGTTGTGTCTTGGGTGGGTTAAAAATAACTCTTTCTCAACCATTTATATTGTTATAACTAATACTATTAGTATCATGAAAAATATTAATCATGGGATGAGGGATAAGTGTGAGATTTTTTTCAAGTTCAAATTTTGAAAAAATACAAAAAAAGAAGAAACAAATAAAACTTATGTCATTGGGATAAGATTCATGGTGTATAAATATTTCATCTTATCATCCACTTCAAATATAATTCCCCTTTTGTGTCTTATTTCATATTTTCATTCCCTCATAAATATGTCTTTCAATTTCCTTTTTTGTCACATTTCAAAAAAAATGTGCATTGATATTTCCATGTTGGTGTTTTACCCCGTATCTTTTGGATATCATCATCCTACCTTGCATAGACATAGAAAACCCCCTAAAAAGATCTCTTCATTTTTGAGAACTTTACGACAGGGAGTGGAAGATGAGAGCTCTTAATAAATCTATGACTTCCACTTTTGGATGGTGAATGAGTGAAGATCCATAAATTAATTTAATCATCTTGAGAGGAGTATGTTTTGTGTGCCACCATTTTCGATTTCTAAATTTGATTATGAAAAATTGAATTGTTTTTGGAACATTGTTTTTATAACTATTTTTGGTGTAACTCACTATTGATGATTGAAATTTTCAAAACCTCCCCTGAGTGGGGAAACAAAATTTTAATATTTTTTCTTGAGTGAAAATGATTTTGTAATGTTTTTTATAATTATTGCACATGAGTAATTCACAAGACTTAGTGTGGGGGATCTGATGTTATTAATATATTCATAACTTTTTATATGAACCCTTTACATATTTTATATGAAATGTGCATAATTTGCGTGAAATATTATTCACTAACTCTTAAATATAATTTTTGAGCACTATTTGAATCCATCCAAATTCATGTATGTTTCATTTTTTTAAAATTAACAATCACCCTAATTATCCAAAATGGTCCATTATTAGTTTTTAGAATTCCTTAATCAATTTAAAAAATTATTATTATAATGAATCAGTGGCCAATTCTTCCATTTGAAGTGTTATATGGTCCACACAAAAAGGCCCAAAGAATTTGTGATAAAACTAGACTATCTATGAATATTGAATTATTGGGCTCAATACAGATGTCCAAATTCCTTTATAATCCTCCAATGTTTTGGGGACAATGCAGGGAGACATGGATAAACATTTCAGTGTCCAACTCAAAAAACAAGGGTTCCAAATAAATATTTGAAGTCCAACACACCATTATATCAGGGAAATAAAAGAAACATAAATAATTTACCTCCCTCTATATCTAGACATCAAATATAGCTCTGATTTTTTATTGTAAAATCCAAGATATGGGTGGATATATTTTTTGAAGAATTTTTTCAGATTTGATTGCATCTTCCCATTGATAAACACATTCACATTTCATCCTTCTAAAAAGTATGAATTGGAATGGAATGATTATAATTATTTACTAAAACAGCCATAACATTTTCTCACTAAGTCTAAATACCTAAAAAAATTTATAGTAGATGACCAACATTATTATATACAGATTTGATGAAGCAGATATCTTTATATTCAGCTATATCAATTTCCATATCGTCTAGTCATGTGGAGGGGTAGTTTTGGAATTCAAACAGTCCACCAGATTGGGATATAAATACATACCATCCTCTCTATTCAAAAGGGTAGGA
Organism: Viscum album; assembly: GCA_963277665.1. NCBI lineage: Eukaryota > Viridiplantae > Streptophyta > Magnoliopsida > Santalales > Viscaceae > Viscum > Viscum album. The sequence continues at coordinate 1,638,466 of CAUJRU010000060.1, forward strand.
ATTTCAGAGAAAATAATGATATGTTGGAACGACCAAGGCTCATACAATGTCTTGAGATGATCTTCCATACTCATGATTTCAGTAGAGAAACCATTCCTCCTTGCTTCCTTTCATTTTCTTTTGTGTTGTTCTTCATTTGTAATTGTGTTGGTGTTTGTTTTTGTAATTATATTTTAATGAATTTCTATTCTTCTTTAAATATTATTCTCATCCATATTCTGTTAAATAATATTAATTTTCTTAAAATAGTTTAAATATAGTTGAATCCCCCTCCCTTATTTTAGTTCTTCATTCAATATAAAGTCAGTATTTAATTCCTTTCACTTTTTGTGTGTGTGTGTTCATCATAAAATGTTTTTATTATCCCTTTAATTTTCTCCACTTATTAATTAATCATCATAAAATTATAACCAGATTATTAATCACCCTAATGGATGAGTAAATCATTCATTGGGGGGATTCATAATTTGGGGATATTAAGTGATTGAGGGCCTTCTCTAAATGAGTATTCTTTAAATTAATATTGTTTAAGTCGAACATTATATGTCATGAATTAATGAAATGTTTTTTGGAATGTGGATTCCATGAACTATTGGAACCAAAATATTACTACCATAAACATTTAATGGTGATGATTAGAACCCTAAGTTATTTTATGGTTTGGATTAATGCTTTAACGCATGAAAATTCTGATCAATTTCATCTTGTGAAGTGGGTATTAATTTAATCTAATATAAATAAACGCTCAAGGATATCATAATCTTAAATAACCAATAATGAACTCACCCAAACTATTATCTATTTGTTAAATCAAACATCTCTCATAAATTATTTCATAAGATATGCAAACAATACCCCCACTCAAAATACAATCAACTAAAATCAATCGACTATTAAAAATTATAATCGCTGAGGGTTCGACCTGAGTGAGGTAATACACATTAACAGAGCATAGGAACTGTGAATGGTCAATAGCTGACAATCAGTCGTGCTTTCAGGTATGGGAAGAACATGGAACTCTACACATAACCCCTCGTCCTATCCAGCAGGTCCCATTGGAAAAGACATCTTGCAATGTCATCGCCCAAGGGTATCAATAAAGTGAAACCCCTGCTCAAGAAAGTTGGGATACTCGACACACACCGGTCATGAGTAAGTCTCATATGCGTCAGGACTAAAGAGATCAAGCCATCGAAAAGCTTCTGAGTCAGGAAACCAAGAACATCCACCAGCCTTCCCACCTAGGGGAATCCAACCCACAAGCAGTTCCCATTTCTTCAAAAGTCCATAGACATAGTGCAAGCCCAATGCCATACTCGTCTCACACCAGCGAATGAGTACGTGAAATTAAAAAGGTTCCAATAGTAGAGGCTACCGCCACAATGTAGTAAATACCCCATCCCACAGGGATGGGGGAATTTTTAAACCAAAATGTATCCATAAGACCATCAAATCTATGCCATGACGCATCAACGGAAGACCAGGAACAACCCCTGCCCACATGGCTGGGGGTAATTTTACCGAAAATCTCTACACAATGAATGTTTGTCTTCATAGTTTAGGAATAATGTTTGACAGATGAGTCACTTTTTGCACCACTTCTTGTGGTTCACATCCTCCAAGACAGAGGCGAGTTATGAGGTCATCCCAGGGCACCCTTCGGGTCCATATTTTCCTAGAAACTCAAATAGTACCACAAAATGGAAGGATAAAGTCCAAAAAAAGATCCAAAAATCCTTTTTACCATTCTACAAGAGGTACACCACACCCAATGCGGTATGACTCATTAAATGTGGTAAACATAAACCTGGAAGATCTCACAGAAAAAGATGTAGATGGAGAGGATATGAAGGAAGACGGTTCCCTCCCAGAGTAATCCCACACCGAGCGTGATAGTGTGCACACCCAAAACCAGAGAGCAGTCCTAAATCTGGGTGCCCCTTGGTTAATCTGTCACTAAATCCACTGTGAAACCCTAATAAGGATAAGAATAAATATAAGGTCGTTTATGAACCACCACCTCCTCCCCCTTGAGTATGTGCCCCTCACCCACGTGGAATGATTATCCAACCAGGAGGAGGAAATGAAGAATCTCATGCGAATTAATGTTGAGCTGCATCAAAGGAGCTATCTTTCTGGATGTGTTCCCCCTGCATAATCTCTACAAGTTATCCAAAAAGAGGTTCTTTTTCTACAGGAACTTATCCCGGTGTATGAATCCATACTCGTAGATCCATTAAACCCATCCACATAAGAAAATTTGGAATTCCCTCCACTATGATGGAATCCCAAATATATTTAGGTAAACCCACAAATGATACCTTTGGCTAGGTATCCACCCCAAATTCCAGATTCACCAGCATGCCGAGTCATGTCCACTTCCGCACTTGTTCAAGACAAATACTAATAAGATATGAATTAAGGGATCTTACATATCGTCAAGAAATTAACAACCATACTAGAATCCAAGGAGGGGTGATGCACTCCGATAAAGCCAGAGCGAAAACCCTACCCTGATTGGGTAAGCAATGTTCTTCCACTGACAAAAATAAGAAACCCTGTATTCCTATTATTCAATTACTCTAGGGACCCATAAGATCATTTAATACCCTATGCCACTTATTGTGACCCCATGATGGAAACTTTAGAGTAGTAAGAAGCACTAAAACACATGTTCATTGTACAAAACCTACAGGGAATGGCCTTGATATGGTATACTATCTTGGAAGCCTATTCAATTGCTAGATCGGAGGACCTCTGACTCTATATTATCTTCCAGTTCAGTTCAACGCTGCCTAAGAAGGTGATCAGTGACCTCATGAATTGCATACAATGATTTAATAAAAGAGTCTCAGACTTCATATCCAAATGGAAAGGCCTAAGTTACTCACTAAACCAGACACTCCCCCAAGATGAGATGCTCGCCATGTGTACATATAACCTTAGGGAAAAATTTCGAACACCACACATACCAGTGAAGTACACAAGAGGGTTTTTAGACTTCTATGTCATTACCAAAAGCATTGAGTACTTCTTGCAATAGTCCAATCATAAGTCTCGAGTGGCACCATCATCCCCAAGGAAATGTGTGGGAAATGTTGAAGCGGATTCGGTCATGGTTTTTTTACCCCTGGAACCACCTCTAGAAGCAAGGCCCCCACCAAACCATGTTGGATCCCCTGGACTCCAACAACCACCCCACCTCAGCAAGATGTGTGACACGATGCTAAAAGAAATCTGTTCGAAGAAAGAAGAAATAAATTTTAATCGTTCCATGATGACTAGGTCCACAGCTATATCATCACCGCCATGAATATCAATTCTCTCCAGCTACTATATCCAAGAAGAGCTGATGAAGTGATCCTTCAAGACTGCAAAAATTAGTTTCATCGTCAACATATATTGGGGCACACCATCTAGGAATGAATTGCTTTCAAGGATCTCCTATTAAATATGGTGGATTCCAGGATTGTTAATTTGGGCCTACCGCAAGCACAAGTTTCATATGATTCTACCTCAGACTCATTAGAGGAAGAAGAATGGAAAATAGTCTCCAGTAATAAGGAGAAAATTTTGACAATTGAATGACCTGGAAGACCTTCAACCGAGTCCATGGCATCCTCTAGCTTCAATTGAAACAACCAAATGTTCCTCCAAAATCTCCCAATACAATACATCCATCCTCTTTGGCCGCACCATCTTCTAAATTCCATAAGTGTTGAAATCAAGTGCATGAAAATTAGATGATACCAAATCTGAATTTAGTGTGGACTCTTTCGGACTTCATGCTAACATATTTGGTTTAATGGGAATCATACCATCAAATGGTACAACATGCCCCGCCCTTCCAAATGGTAAAAAGAGAAATTCCCCCACCAAAAGATCCAACGAGAAGCAGCCCTACAAATGGTATAATGGGCACCGCTCTAAAAAGACACCATTAGAAGGAGATAGTCAGACAAACAAAATTCAGATCAAGAAATGTTCTTCATCTCCATTAATTCCATTGACTTGATGGACCACTTCTCTGATGAAGACTACGTCCATGAACCCGAACTCCATGCGCCCAACCGAAGAACCGGATGAAGAGGCCACTGGGGCCGGAGGTTTCCTAGAATGCATGATCATATTAGGAGTAAAATTCCCAGTCACCCCATAAATAATAACGTTAAACTCGCAAAAACTCAAGGAAGGACCCTCCAGTAGGCACAACAAGAACCAGAATGCTTCTCTGTCCCCATTGGAAAAAAATCCAAGACAGTTTATCATGGAATATCTATACGGGAATGAAAAAATATCAAAACTCGTAAGGAATACTAGAGGACCAGTTCAGATAAACCTAGAGAGGACCAGGATACTAGCATCCCCGGTCACATAGGTCGAACCATCCATGTCCAAATCCCAAATCCTAAATAGTTTGTGAAAGGGAAACAACAAGTCGGGAAGCACTGACCTTTAGAGAATAAATACGATATTCTATAGTAGCTCATTTTAGTACTAGAAAATCTCTCAATCTAGGATGCATTGAGTCTATTTGCAAATAATAGGGAGGCACTCATCAAAGCCTTACTATGTCCCTAGGCATTCGAGGCTGAAGTAGCATCCATCAAAGTTTCTCAGATGGAGACCAGTCCTGAATAATATCATGCCATCATATACTTCACAGACAAAGATGAATATTCCATCATAAAAGGGCACATAAAACACCTATATGTTTCTATAAAGACACATGGAATTGATTTCATGAGTATCTTCATCCACAATGGGTCCTGGTCAATATCCTCCCGCTGTGAATGCTTCACCGACTAGGCTATGATGAAGACAACATGACACCTACCACTAAAAATCTACTCAGATATGGAAAAAGTGAGCAGAAACCGTTGGGAAAAATCAAGCATAAAACATAGTGAAATACCTCTTGTAGGATTCCGAGTTCCTGGTAGTACGGAAATGTACAACCTTTAATGTCCTATTAGAGAGGCCTTGGCTATATCAACACACTAAAATTCTGTCATCATACAATAGGTGTGTCAAATATTTCACTAATCGAAAAAAAGACACTACATGTCGATAAAACCTTGTTTGAGTCCTATGAGTCACATTATATCGATGCAAGGTTCTATTAATTGGATGAAAAAATCTTTCGACCAACGAAATTGATTGGATAACTGCCTAAAATGGTTTGGAAATGGCTCCTACTGACACCCTCTAGTAGTATGGGGAACAATATGTATTACCCATCAAACATGTTGCAGGTGAACATGCATGTTTGGATGAAGACCCAATCATCTATAGGGTCTCCATTACGACCACCATGTCCAAAGACATGGAAAAGTTGGCTAACTCACATGATGTTGGGAAAATCCCTATCAAATATGCTCCCAACCAATCTACAAGACCTCAAACTAATCCCACCTTAATCACTAAGGAAAAAGATGATTTATCTCCCAACATTGGAGAGTTCTTCTAAAAAATTCTATCTCTATCTTGAGAGGAATAATAAGACGAAGAATAAGAGGAGGAGGAGGAGGAGGAGGATGAAGACCTCAAAGATGTATGTCCTTAATTCAGATAATATTTCTCCACCACAATCGAAGAACTTATGTTGATAAATATGGGAACTGAAGAAGACCTATGGGACACTTTGATTTGTGTGGCTATGCTTGTCGAGGAGTAAGAGGCATATAACGCCTTTATAAAGAAGAATCGATATGTCAATGCCTATAATTACATAGAAATTCCAGGCCCCAATCTTGATGTCATCACTCATCATCTAGGCTTAACAGAAGATAACTAGTGCTTTAAGAAGGAAACCAGAAGGACCCACATGATGCAAGATACAAAAATAGATGATGAAGCTCAAAATATGATCAAAGCCAGCTTCATACGGGAGGTCCATTATCCAATCTAGATAGAAAACATATTCTATTTCAAAAATAATTATGGATAGATTAGAATATTCAATGACTTTTGGGAATATAATCAACATTGCCCAAAATCTGATTTCCCAGTCCTGATTAGATGATTATTGATCAATACAAAAACCAAATATGATGCCCTCTATTTCATTGAAGGCTATTCTGGATACAATCAAATATGGATTGCAAGAGGAGATGAAGAAGCTACTGCTTTTATGTCCCCTCAGGGGTGTTCTATTTTAATGTGATACCCTTTGGTCTAAATAATTCCAGCACCACATATCAATGTTCCATGCATCGTATCTTCAAGCCTTTCTTGGAAATGTTCCTCGACTATTATGTTGATGATCTGGGGGTTAAATCACAACAGCACTCAAACCACCTAGAAAATCTCAAAACTATCTTCAATAAAATGCGATAGCACAGTTTAAAGATGATTTCCTTAAAATGCTTATTTGGATTTACCTCAGTAAAATCCCTCAGCTTCTTCATAGGCCATCATGACATCAAAGTCGACCCTAAGAAGACAAAATTCATTCTTGTCATGACCACACATCACAACGTCACCATGTTGAGAGGTCTCTAGGTCCACCTCGGATACATGTGTCGATTCATAGCCAACATAGTTTGTAAATGTTTAACTTTCACCAGGAACATGAAGAAAGGAGTTACGAATGAGTGGGATAATGATTGTCAAGAAGAATTTTAAAATCTCAAAAGATATCTCCTAAGACTGCTGGTGCTGATGCCACCAATTTAGGGGTGATCACTAAATGTTTTTGTAATCTCCCTAGAGAGTTCATTAGGAACCCTTCCTCGCATAGAAGAATGATATTATAAGTGATAAGAACCTCTATTACATTAGCCGAAAAATGAATGATGTTTAAAATCGGTATTCAAAAGTTGAAAAGAACTGCCTAGCCCTAATATTCGCGGTCTATAAACTGAGACACTACCTGTAGCACCATGAGGTCCATCTAGTCTCTAGCTACAGCTTGATCAAATATATCCTCAACCTTCCCTTGCTAAATGGGTACCAATGATGATGGTTGGTCATCCTACACTAGTTTGACATACGGTATGTACCCCGAATGGCCATTAAAGGATAGGAATTTGAAGACTTCCTGGAAGAGTCCCCCTCAGAAGAAACAACAATATTGGATGCTGAACTTCTGGATGAAGAAGTGTTTTCCATCTGAGAGGTACCCCAGACAGGTGAAATGTATTTCTATGGTTCATCTCAAATATCAACAATAAGAAGAATGGAGGATCCCAATATCAACAATGTGGGTTTGGTAATTATACTTGTATCCCCAAAACGGTCATCTTGCTATACTCTTTCATACATTCAGAAGGCTGTACAAATAATGAAGCGGATTATCAATCCTTCATTGCAGGCCTAGATCTGTCACTTCATGTGCTAGCCATACACCAAATGATAAAGGGTGATTCAAAGATAGTCATAAAACAGATCAGTGGTGAAAACACCATAATAATGAGGTATTGGTCCCCTTGATGAACTATATTCGAGAACTGACATATAATTCCCATCAGAACCAACATTGATCTATATCTTCATTTTACAAAATGGACAATATAACACTTTAGAAATGCATCCACAACCTTGACCGATCCAGACCGGGTTGAAATAGTCATTAACACTATCCATCTTCGAATGTTCTTTCCATTTATCCACATTAGTATGGATAAAATTGATGAAATTATCCTTGTTTTGATCCATATGGTCACACCACCAACAGAACGATTCCCATTGCAAATTACCTTAGTAATGGGGAAATCTTACCATACAGGGATTCAATGGATTAGGTGCAAAGAGAGGTAGTCAGTTTTTCCTAGTATAATGTGCAAAACCATGAAAAGTTTCTCTATAAACGAGGCATTGATGTTTTCCTTCTTAGGTGCATACATGGAGAAGAGACAACCATCGTCAGGAATGAAGTGTGTTCTAGAGCTTGTGGAGTGCACCAATCACCATCCAATCTCTCTCACCATATCTAAAGGCTCAGTTATTACTGGACCACTATGTTACATTATTGTTCCATATTCACCAATAAGTTCTATTCCTACAACGTTCATGCCAATTTCAACACCAACCCCCAAATTTACTTCATAAAACTATGTACACCGGGCCATTCACCGCTTGAGGGATAGATGTTGTGGGACCATATCATCTCACCCTAGGCAGACAATTCAAGTTCATACTCATTATGAACATCTTCTATTCCAAATGATCCAAATCCATACCCCATAAAGAAGTCAGGGAGAAAAACATTGTTATCATTATAAAGGCCAACATCATTACCAGATTTGGTGTCCCTCATAAAATACTGACAGATAATGGCACCAAATTCGGCTCTACTGAGTTGGAAAAGCTATGCCAAGAGTATGGAATCAAAGTCAGCTGGTCATTATGCTGCCATTTGGAGGATAATGGGAATATAGAGGATTTTAACAAGTCTCTATCCATCACAATGAAAAAGATGTTTGAGAAGGATATGAAAGTGTGTCCATATAATCTCTTTCATGAATTATGGGCTTACCGGACCACAACCCACACCTCCACCCAAGGAACCACGTACTCACTAGTATATGGGGCAGATGAGGGTTTTCCAATCGAAATCCACTTTTCATCACTTCGTGTGGCCATTTGTGATCAATTATACATGGAAGATAAATCCCAGAGATGATTTGATCAATTGGAGGAGATAGATGAAAAACAATCTGCACACTTCTCACCATTTTAGAAACTTCCAAAACCAGATTGTGTTATCCATCAACAAAAAGGTTCACATTCGATATTTCCTTGAAGAAGAGATGGTGTTAGTCCTCATAACCCTAATGATACTCAGGAAGAAGCCCCCAAAGATTGAACCAATGTGGGAAGGACCATATGTCACATACATATGGTTTATTACAATTCAGCATATTCCCTAATGTTGATGGATGGAAAACTCATCATCGCACCAAAAAATGCAAAGTTCCTAAAGAAATAATTCATATAATAAAGCGCCCAATGTCTAGGCCAAAAATATATGACCTTAAACTATGAGTTATAATGAGCGATGCCATGGTCCAAACTCTATGACCCTAAACTATGATTTATAATTCCCATAAGACAAGGTCCATGCTCTATGACCCTAAACAATGAGTTATAATACGCCATGTCATGGTCTAAACTCTATTTCTATAAAATATGAGTCATTGTCCTTTCCATATGACGTTAAACTGTAAGGAAATCATCTCAAACGCATGGAATTAAACAATGACTCATGTTCCCTACATAAAATGTTAAACTAATTGAAACAAAACTTCCAAATAACATGGAAATAAACGGAATGATCTATAACAAAACTATGTTCGACTTGATTCATACCCTCACAGGATTCCTAGCAACGACTTGAAAATTGATCATAGCCCAGCCCCACCATTAAAAAATGTCTCCATCATGCCACATATGTAACCATATTCATAAGGGAAACCCTTATCACTCTTTGTTTCTCACATCAAGTATAAGTCACGTGATCTTAGGAGTAGTGGTAGGGGTTCTCTTATAAAAGAATACTATAGAGTAACATGGAATAGCTGGAAACCGAGATTGATAGAACGAATATTCCCTCACATGTCCTTACACATAGACCGAACCAAATAAATATATGGAACATTTAGAACAACATGAAGAATTATTCCTACCATCTCATGATACGTTGTGACACCCAGATTTGGCATCCCAGCCCAGCCATATAAAAAAATTCCCTCAAATGCCCCTACACATTGAGAAAACATTTTTAGGGAATGTTCATAAAAATGTATGGCCTGATTATTTCCCATGGAGGATATATAGTGATGCCCATATTTGGAATCTAGACCCAACCACCATAAAACAAAAAAAAATACATTTCCCTCATATGTAGACCAAACATTAACAGGGATTCCATGAAAAGTCTTAATCACAAGACAATAAATTGCAAAACTCTTCAACAGTTATGTGTGGTTCAGTACACAGTGTTACAAGATTTCTTACATTCCCTCATCTCATAAGAAGTCAATAGATACTAATTCCCCCTCTAAATATGAGTCATACCTATGTGGAAGCTCTAGTAGTTCACATTCAATCATGTCCTGGGTATTCATTATGTTCCCAGACACGTCTTTCCCATTTTTTAAAATTTATACCCTAGGAAAACATGGATCCCCACAATCCATCATGTCCATCTATGAAATATGACCAGTGTACTTTAGAAACCTTTGATTGACTATTCACATCATGGCCCAGAGGCTCTACATATGTTTCCCACAAAAATGGATGTCAATTAAAGGAAAATTCTACCCCCATAGAGTCCTTTCCCATATTAGTATGCCTAATGGCTTTCAAGTCCCACATCATTCATCCGGACTCGTGTTTCCCCCGAGATTATGGTTTACACATTTTATCATCACTCACATCTATGAAATTCCAGAACATCTAGATTTCAATTAACTCAAAACAATTTATTATTTTTATGAAAACATAAGAGACCTCACTGCATGACATTAAACTGCATAGTATTGTTTCCTCACCACATGACATTAAACTGCATGGCCAAAATCGTCAATAATGTGCGATGTTAAATTTTATATCATTGGCTTGAGCCTAAAGTTTCCTCTAATGATGTTTTTTATATTCTTAGGAAATGACCCAAAATCTTCATTATCCCTTGATTCTCACACTGAGCATATGTCACGTGAGCATAGGGATCTTAGGAAGAGATACATCATGACATTATAGCAAAAACACCTAGGAATTTGGTCCTAGAACCATGACACTAAAGGGAATGTCACAGTTCCATCTTATGAGAGGAACCCCACGTTCTTACCATATGATGTTAATTGACCAGGTACTCCATGGATGGTATGAATTCATCCCCCTATGTGTGAGCCAGATCTACACATGGGATACCTAACTCCATGAGTAAATTGAAACCTAAATGTCCACAATATGTACAGATACACTCATTTCGTACCCCAAACTCCATGCTTTGAGTGATCTTGAATCCCTATAATCATCTGAGGCTATCTGATATTGAAGTCCAATGTCCTGAGGAAACATTTGTTGGACTATGCACATCATGCCTCAGAGGCTCTGTATATGATTCCCACAAAAATGGCCATTAATAAAAGGAAAAATCATCCCCAAAAGTGTCCTCTCCTATCTTAGTATGCCCAATGGCTTCCGAGCCTCATTCCATACCTCTGGATTCGATGTCCCTCAAGGTCATGGTTTACATTTTCCTCCTTACACACATCCTAGATATTTTGGAACATATGAGCCTGATTCATCTCTGGTCTTTTTTGATGTTTCTAATGATACCCCATCTATATGAATCAATTTGATCCACATACATAATAAGAGTTCCCCCTCACATTTTTGGGAGATTTTTAGTTAACATTCCCCTTTTCGTCTTCAAGTGCACCCCTTGTCGATGGTCACATACCGTGTTAAGATAGTTCCCAATCTCTATAATCTAGCATATCCATCAGAGATGGAATGACAATGTCCAATGGAAACCTTTGGTTGAATATATACATCATGCCCCGTAGACTCTACATATGATTCCCACAAAAGTGGTCATCAATCGAAGGAAATTTCTTCCCCATGAGAGTCATTTCCTGCACTCGTATGCCTAAATGACATTCATGTCCTATCACAGCCCCAGATTTGGTAAACTCATGGATACCTACTTATATACTGTCATTTTTTCAAATTCCCCTAACATTTAAAAAGGGTGATTTCTATATAAACCCACCATTCACTGGCTCTCCCTCAACCAAGTATGAAATGTGCGGAAAAGGTTTCCCCCTCAAAACTGATATGAATGTCCCTAATGTTTTTAGGAAACACTACTTAGGCCAACCACTAACTATGGCTCCTGACATTAAAATAAATTCAAAATGATGCAAATCTAATCTGGACATTTGAAATGGAAGGCCGGTGTCCTGCAAACTCTATTTTTTTAATGTACATCATGCCCTGGAGGTTCTTCATATGTTTCCCACAAAAATGGTCCTCAATAAAAGGAAAGTTTTTCCTAGGGGAGTCATTTTCTACCTATGTATGACTAAAAATTTTCCCCAGCTTCATGTATTCCCAAACTCACAAATTTATAGTCATGAAAAATCCCTAATCCATATCTAATGGATATTAGAACATTTCCATCTCATGGTGCCGAATTAGGTCCCTTTCAAAATAAATTTTTGTCAAAGTTGTTTGAACTAAAACATCGGTAATAAGTTTTATTGACAAGACTAGGAACTATGAGCAAAAAAAAGATAACATACTTACTAGAGGGAAAATCCGCTGAAGGCACCTATCGGTAAAATCTGAGAATCAGTTTGTTTAAATAACATTAACACATTAAAAAAGTCTTAAAGCTTGTTAGGTCAAAAACAAGAAAAGGCGGGCAAATAAAAAATAAATTTCTGCCTGCTAAACTCTTGCTAAGTAGTCATAGGAAAAAATTAAGGTAATAATGAAAACGACATAAAATATTGGGAGGTTTTTAATGAAACCCTAGAAATAGAAAAACTATGCTCACTAAGTCCCACTAGTTAAGAAAAAATTAGAGCCTGATTTGATTGTTTCAGTAAACTTATTTCTAATCATATTTTAAAATTAATGCCAGATTGATATTAGGTTGACATTGGAGTGAAAATTCTGATAATATGAATTGAATGGAAAATCAAACTCATTTAGTTTGTCAAAAATGGAGGAGAATCTCCTGTTCGGAGTCTCTCCAATCTATCAAAAAATGGGGAAGAGTATATGTCATGATTTGGGATAGAAATATAATAGGGCTCGGTTCACCCTTTCCAATAGGATGGAAGGTGAATGTCATGGTCCATCAAAGGTTTGTTCCAATGAAGCTTTGTCCTTCTTTTTGGCCTTTACCATCAGACTCACCAGCTCGAGAACAAATTTAAGGTCCCACCCTTTCTTTTGGATAGGTTCATTGTTGGTATGTGAAGAGACTACTTGATCCCTCAACCTTGATGTGCGTGCTTCGCACTACCACAAATCTTCCTCTTCGGTGTCCAAAAAATCATGGGTCATCACCGCCTCAGCCGTTAGATGACCAAATTCGTCCAAAACATCTCGTATGATCTCCACATAGTGGTGGGAATAATTGGACTTGGCCATATTGTCCTCACAGGAGGCAAGGTATTCTCAGTAAATGACTATTTGGTAAATATGTTGGTGTAACTGCTGATAATCAAAGTCGTTCGAACCCAACATAGTGAATAACTGTTGAAAATTTTCATTCTCTTCAGAAAAAATGTCCATAGGAGTCTCAAAGATAAGATCATATAACTGGTGCCATGCCCTTTTTCGTACTTCCCAGTGCCATACCACAACACCAGTACCTTAATACTCCAATGCCGCAATGCGTATGTATGCAGGAAGTGTCATCACATGAGTGGGGAGGGACCTAATACAGGTCACCCAAGATAGGGGACTCTCTTTTCCCTCGGATGACCCATCCACTAGAGTCGTATGTGGAGGACTAGCCACAACTTTCGAGGTGATCAGTGATACTCCAATGGTGCCATCCTCATTAAGGTCTTGGGCAATATCTGCAGGAGGGGAGTTGTCTGAATCAATCCCCAATGGGATAGGTTGTACCGATCAGTCCCATGAAAAATGATTCTAATGATGAACTGTGTGTATTATTACCACAAGTTCATGGTCTTTTGGAATATCCATCATGAATTCTGTAGGGATAGATGTAGATGACGTAGCTGTCGTAATCTTCACAGTAGAGGGAATGCGTGGCATTGTCATTAGGGAACGGACGGGGGAGTAAATGGTAAATGGTTTCTAGACCCAACAAACTGGTTTGTTCAAAATCTCATTGGGATAAAAATACTCCCATATTCAGGCATACTTTAGTGATAGGAGTGTGAATTTTGTTGTATTGGGGATGATAACTTCCATTGCATCACCTTCATGCATCATCAAGATCCCCAATTTCTAAAAAACTATGTGGTGGGAAAATTTCCTAATTTGAATATTCGAAAGGGCTGTAATCTGTTGAAGTCATGTGAATTTTCTATAAAAAAAGTAGGAGAGGTATGGATCACAAATGACTACTCAATCTACCCAAGTAGTGATAATCCCATCACAAAGTGTAATGAGGTACAATAATTCCTTGAAATAACTTTCCATGTTTCCTCTTTATGATCCATGAGAGCTTGGATGTGGTGAGAACGTGAAACAAGAAGTGTCATTCATTAGCCCAACCACAACAATAATGATTAGATTCCACAGAATAAGAACAAAAAGTATTGAGAAGGGTTGGTTGAAAGTCATAATAAGAAACCTTTGCAGAATACTGGTAATCGTAACAAGGGAAGTGTTCTTCCATCCACCCATTCCAAAATTGAAACGGTCCACTAAGACTGTGTGGGAGCATACCTTCTTGTATTTTTCCCAAAAATTCATAAAGCTGGACTAGGGTAGGAAGGGCCAAATTAATGGGATGACCCTCTACCAGCGTGGCTGACATCATCAAAGTACAGGTCGAAACTGCAGTATATACATCACCGAACAGGAAGACCCATCGGTTCAAAAACATGGAAAAGAAACCTTCTAGTCTAATTGTAGGAGATACATCTTTTAGAAGCACATTTCCTCATGTAGTATATCACCCTGCTTCATGGGTAGAATAATATGACCCTGGAGTATGGCGGGACTAGTGGGTTGGATTAGTTTGGATGTAGCGAGCCCTCAGATTGGGTTTGATCGTCTTCAAGAATAACACTATCCATGCCTCAAGTAGGATAAGCGAGCTATCCTAGAGAGGGTGATCAAGTAATAATTCGTCAATGACTAATGAACTCCTTTTCAAAGGGGACACATCGTCAGTGTCATTCCAAGTAGCAGCTGTCATGTGAAACTCGACATACATCTTTCCAAGGATAGGGAGTCCTCTAAGATGGTGGATATCCTAGAGGTTGTTCCCCACCACTCTATGTAATAAGTGGATGGTTTTTTTACTTGAACACCAGTGGAATGGTAGTTCTAGAAGGATTTCTCTTGGGGAGAAGACTGCGAACTGAGAAACCCAGGCTGCCTGATACATTCCCACCACCTCCAACTGGTCACCGGAATCTATGCAGGTCTGATGTACTCAAAATTCCCAAGCACCATTCATCGTAGTAACATCCGTCAACCCATAGTTCCCACTTGATGCTCCCAATTATTTATTATTTTCTTGGGAGATGCTGATAATTTATGGGTACTCTTGATAATATAGTCTTGGGATACCATTGTGACAACTGTGGATGCATTGAGTTCATGTCGAACCTCATAGTATAAAGATGTTCACCTAAATCAGTACGATGATGACTTCTCCTTCACAGGAAATGTCGGTACAATCATGACCATGTGGTTCCTCTAAGAGGATGAATGGTGTATCAGGGTCAATCAATGGCAGAGGAACGTCATCAAGGAGACCAAAGCCATAATGTGGCAATAATATAGATAGAAGATAGGATAGTAGCTCTTGTGTAAATAAATCCCTTATGAAACTGTCACAAGGAATGATTTTGGCTCAAATATTATCCTCACTGTTCCCCACTATGTTCACCCTTGATTTCATCAATTTTATCACATCCAGTGAAGCAGCCATTATAACCAACTTAAGAAGATCCAGTAGCTAACAAAATTCAGTCCATTTGTTTTGGATAATGGTTATGGAAGGATGGATAATGGACTCAAAATATGTCCACCCAAGGCTCTACGTACTATTTTCAGAAATGGTATGTGGTAGCTGCATCCTGTGTACTATATAGTATATGGAAGGAACAATCCCCGTACTTCATGATACAAGGAAGTAACCCCACATACCACTACGGTACCCAGATGCATTTTACCATGTACAACCACGGTATGCGAACCATCTATGAGGTGTTGGCCCGTGAAACGTCGATTGTTGAACAAAATGTTTTGCAGAAAGTGGATATCATGAACCTAGGCCTTGGTTGAGTTCATATTCAGAAATTGTGGATTAATGTTTAAGGATAGTATTATTAGTTCTTAAATTTCAGTTCGTAGATCCATGTTCGGTATATAGACACACCATCCACGTAGCATCCTCTTTTGTGGAATCCGGATTTAAATTTTAATATTCTGAAATGTTGTTTTCAAAAACCAAAATATGGAATGTGGATAGAAAAATTTCAAGAATATCGGTTCGCGGTACATATGAAGTGGTTCGCGAACGAGATTTTTTCATGGAGCATTGTATGCGACAATAGAGGAAGATAAAAAAGTAGATAATTCTCTTCTCCATAAGAAATGGTAAAATACAAATGAAATGGGCCCTAATATATAGTTTTGGTCCCCTCATACTAGGTTCATCTGTTCTACCATGAACCATTTTAGTTTAAAACCACTTCTACATCGGAATAGTTCCCTTTTCATTCCTAATGGACCCCATTCCTATGGGGGTAATTTGTAAGGGCCTGAAAATTTCTCCAAGGTATGAAAATACCCACACAATAACTTTGTAGAAGGAAGATAGTATTCCTACAAGTCTAGGAAGGTGAATGGACACAAATCAAGTTGAAAATTTTAGAAGAAACGTGAAGGAATTCTTGTTATCAATGAATTTCAAGTGGCCTGCGTACCATCACCAAGACTGGTATGCGGACCAAATGGATTGTGAACCAATTGGTATGTGTAATGATCCATGAGACACTAGCCGGAGGAGAAATGGACAACAAATATGGCGGACTGTGAACTGTGTCACCAAATGACTCATGCGTGGGAATCCCATCTTGTATCGGTCTACGAATTCATCAGTTCGTGGATGAAGAGAATGGGTAGGGTATGTGAACCGTTATCATTAACTAAAGCCTCCGCAAACCCTAGTTGACTGAGTCTTCTGCAGGTCCAGATATTGCTTTATAGGCCTCTGTAAATGGTACAGTGTGCCCAATAGATACAATTGCCCTGATGTTCTATAAAAGGAGAACACTATAAGGATGAGGGGCGGATGAAGAAATACATAAAGGAACCGAGAGTTTGGAGAAAAGAGTATCAAGAATAGTCATGCTTCAGCCTTGATTCATCGACGAAGCCTGAATCACGAACCAATCTCTCCGTAGGTGTAGCCGTTCATGAACCATAAAACGTGGGAATTTAATAATAAAGATAGAATTACAAACCTAATTGGTGAACCATGAACCACATAATTTTCTTGTATTAACACCCTGTGAATGATAATCCCCCAGAACCTTCATCAATATGTTCCTCTACATAGTGTACTGCAATGCAGAATGAACCTGGCACCCCGTACAACATCAGTATGTGAATGGAACCCAATGTGGCGTGGTGCGATGCGAACCACTATGGTACCAAGTGGACTATACCAATTCTCGCATACTGCATCAGCACACAGATGGCCACCTTTCCAGAATTCCACTATGGAATGCAGATCCTCCCACATCCAGTATAAGAAAACAGTACGCGAAATGGCATATTTTTGTGTATTATATACTTCAGTTCCAACCTCACCCTTCCATTATGATCCATTCCTCCATGATCCATTCGTGACCATTCCTCCGACACCAGGCCAAAGCCGCCTCCAAAGCCACCAGACATGTATGATCTAACCATCATGTGCATTAGTGCGCCCCTTGAGTCTCCAAACCCATGGTAAGAAGAGTAATGAAGCCTCTCCCCATGATGGTTCGACTATTGGGAATGGATGCGGGTCTACATTCCCATGGTAACCCAAATTCCATTCTTTGGATTCCAACATAAACCTCCATGATTTAGGGATTAAGGGTGATCATTCACTTTTCCATTCAATGGGGAATTGTGATTAGTGGAAGGGGTTATGTTCACTCCCCCCTTTGACGCTGATGAAACTTCTCACATTCCAAGAACATATTCCGGGTCCCTCCAACCGAGGTATTTCACCAATATTTCGAGGTCGAGCTGGATGACCTTTAATTCTATTTCACATGGAATGTTTCAGCACTCTGGCCACTTTCCCACGGTCACTGCGGCCTCTTTCACTATGGGCTCTCCCTCCCCAACCAATAGGGGAGGATACATGTGCTTTGTTGAATATTTCACATCCTATTGTTTCTCACACCGAGCATGAATCACATGGTCTTAGTGGTGAGTGATGATTACACAATCCACATAAATCAGACTATGAGAACTATAATTCAGGATCCATAGAGGATATTTATGATGCCTACCAAAAGCCCTGAGCTCAAAAGGGTTCCCATCCAAATGGGTTCACCCAACCATGTCTATCAAATATGGAGATTCCATGTGTAATCCCCAAACCATATGAACTATGAGAACCCTGATTCTTGCTCAAATAATGATATGTAGGATTCCTACCGAAAAGCCTTATCTCAAAATGGTTTCCATCCAAAAGGGTCAACTTAATCATGTTTATCAAATGGGCAGCTTCCACGCGTAAGCCCCACAACATCCGAACTACGTGGGATCTGATTCCCTACCCAAGGATACATATGAATCCCTTCCTATGGTCACAATACCAACATAAATTTACCTTCTATCCCCCTAGATGATAGTAAACTCTAGAGAGCCTTATTATATGGCTCAACTCAACATCACCTATATAGCATCAAATATATGCATGCCTATGATGATCTTGAAAATCAAGGGTATCCTATGGACACACACTTTAGAAATGAACCAATGATATATGAAAAAATGAACATGATATAAATATGTAAGGGAGTCCTGGAATTGGAAATAGTCCTCTTATAGAAGGGTTCAGTGAGCCTAACCTCCCATCCGCTCGACCAATGGTGTACCTAAGTGTCATTGGCTGAATCATCAATCAAAGAGAACCTGCCTTTGGAAACCAGGTCCATGAATCATGGATAAAAGGGCCGTTTAGAATTCATGGATCCACGAATAAACCCATTGGAGACCCTCCAAGGATGTTATATCCGAGGAGGACCGATTTCACAAGTACTTGACCCCATGCAATCGCCCACTGGAAGCATCTGATTGTGGCACTTACTTCTTAGTGAAAAAGAGGAGAATTTCCCAGTCTTAGTGGGGATAATCCAACCTTCTTTAAAGGACAATGAAATTGAATGAGTCAAATCAAATGAAAT
The DNA here is from genome assembly GCA_963277665.1 of Viscum album. Classification (NCBI taxonomy): domain Eukaryota; kingdom Viridiplantae; phylum Streptophyta; class Magnoliopsida; order Santalales; family Viscaceae; genus Viscum; species Viscum album. The sequence continues at coordinate 1,657,554 of CAUJRU010000060.1, forward strand.
TGGGAACGTGATAGGAAACCATCCCCGAAAAAGGGACATCTTAAGATCTTCAGCATACCATTTCCTCACAACCCGAAATGTGCCACCTAGGAGGCAGAACACTCATGTCGAAGGAAGAGGAGGATGAATGATTTTCATATAATCTATATCTTTTATTTTTATTCTTCTTGTATGAATTTTGTCATATCATAATGAAATATTTGTCCCATTATTTTATCTTTTTTATTTCTAATCTTTCAAGTTCAATTTTTATTCCATTCCTTCCATTCCCTTTTGAAAATCATAAAGGGGGAGAAATTAATGATCCAAAAAAATATTAACTAAAAAGAAGATAATTCCCTAAGTAAAGGAGAGTTTATGCAAGTGGGAGTACATAAAAAATATTTTCCTAAGCAATAAAAACTAACTTCTCTAAAAACGACAAGAATATGATCCTTATTAATTTCAAAACCTAAGGGGAAGTTAGTAATATTCATTAATAGTCATTGGTAAAGGGGATGAGAATTTATTTTAATGTTCAAAAAGAAAAATATGTATTCCTTGTATTCTTTTTGAATGGTTATTTGTTTATTTTAAAACGATAGAGACTGTTGAGTTAATAAGGTTTCCATATGACTTTTTAATTCCTCTATGTTTTCAAAATCACTATCACATTTTCTCAAGGAAAATTATATTTCTCGAAGAAATAATTTCTAAATGAGAGTTTTATTTCACTAAGAAATTTTTTATCCATATCTTGGTTTTAAATGTCTTATTAAATATCTTATCAAAGCCACATTGAAAGAGTGCTGTCGTGGGCGCCCTCAAATGATTAGTTTAATTTGGGATACTTAGGTGCAGCAGAGTGGCTGACCAAGGTCGTCTCTCAAAGGAGGAAGTGAATTTAACAACTTATTAGAGGTATTATAAAAAAAAAATAGAATAGAATAAAAATACTACTTTAAAGGGTTGGGGTTTGTTTTAGTTTATGAATCTAGAAGAAGTTTGCTGGAAGAAGATTGTATAATTTTTTTTGTTTTTAGTTTTGAAATGAATTTCGATTAAAATGACACAACAAGAAGATGTTTTTTAGAAATCTATTTAAAAGGCGTAATTGATCTAACTCTACCTCTTCAATCATTTATTAATCATTATCATTTAAATTAATATTCACTTAATTATGATCCCTTAATTTGTTAAATCTTTAACCCTACGAGAATTAACTTTACCACGAGGATTGAAGTGAATTTAACCTTAGGCTAACTTCGTAACATGCAATCGCAACACCCTGCTTTGATTGATGTTCTAAAATTAGATTATGGTCAGTGGTAAATTAAGTCACATAACCACTATAGAAATGAGGATTAATTGTGTTTAGAGATTATATTTGAACTCTACAAATTGATCCCGTGTGGTTTTGAATTACCGGGTAAGGTTGCGCTCTCACAGTTCACACAATTCCCGACCTCACGTGTTTTGTGTTAACTATTCAATTGCTTGCTTAGTTTCATTTAAACTAAAAACTCAATTAATAGATCATAATATGTGAATTACAGTATCTCATTGATTCAAAATAAATGAATGAAGAAGGATAGAGGTCGATCGATTACTAAAAAGAACTACTCTTCCATGGGTGGTGTAGTCATCGTGGAGACGTTTTGCATAAGCAACGGATTGAAAGGGTAGAACCCAATCTTGTCTCCACTCTTGATTCCAACCCAATTAAGAAGATTAAGATAAGAAGAATATGGATGAACACAGAAGATTATTTGAAGAAAAATTCAAGAAACAAACATGAATGAAAAAAATACAAAGAAGAGGTGAGAGAGGAGAGCCTTTTTGGAAGAGAGGTTTGCACAAAGGCTTACTTCTTACAAGAGTTTTGAGGGGCTCCCAAGAGACACCCTTTCGGCCACACCTTCCCAAAGCCTCTACCATCTCTCTCAAAGAGTTAAAACCCCCTTTAAATAGAGTTTGTGAGGGCTAGGGATACATAACTTTTTAAGTGTGAAATGGAAAACTCGGCCAAATATTTTATGCCAACTTTCACCGCCCATTTGACCTCCACAACGCATGACTTGACCGGCCTTCCAGAAGGATGATTTTTGCCAAATCATGTCCCCGAGCTTTACTCAAACTTTGGGCTCAATCCAAGCCCGTATGTAGACGATATGGCCCAAATACAGAACCCATGTCCATTCTGCCGAGTCCAGCCCACCATTGGATTAATTGCTCATTTACTCCATTCAAATGCACTATTTAGATCTAGTGTCCTGAATTAAAGTTGTATAAAATGAAGTTTGGAACACTTTTACAAAATTTCAAATTCAAATAATAAATATAAAAATATTTATCTTCGAAATACTACAATGCACTATTAAGGGTAAAACTGGAATTTTCACCAAATTTTCAAATGAATGATCAAATCCCAAATATTTTATAAATAAACATATTTAACACAATGTGAGAAAATTATTTCATTTATTATCAACAAAATATTCAATAAAATAGTGTTTTATCAACTCCCCCACACTTACCCTTTTGCACACCTGGGCAAAACCTCATATCAAGTAAACATCAATATCAAATCAAAACCAATTTTAAAACACATATCCTTAAGATCAATCAATTTCACACCAAGAATCAAAAGATATCATGCCTCATAAAAAACCTTATTTCAAGTTCTCCATTTATATCATTCAATATATTTCCACTTCATTTATCCACCCATGCACAAAACACTTACCTCGCTTGAATTTTCTCTCATCACTCAAATATCAATTTTTTTGCAATGTCTTTCTCATCCAAACTCATACAAGGGTCACCATAGGATTGATATATTCCTACATCACTACCCGATGTGAGTCAAGGACATATGTTTATCATGAGGACTTTTCAGGGTTGTTCTGTGGCTTTCGGTTGGTAGGATTAAGATGTGAAAAACTCTGAGGATGAATGAGGAGGGCTTGACTCGTTTGAAGCAAAATTGCATTAATCTAATTTTCACTTAAATATTGTCTTCTATTCAATCCCCATAGTATCAATTCAGCTCCATCAAGTGAGAATGGGAATGCTCTTAATTTAATTTGATCTTCAGAAACATTTCTTGGTTTTAAAGTTGAGCAAACCACATTATATTCCTTAAGGTGTTTGTTGGGATCCTCACCAGATAAGCCATGAAACTTTGGAAGAAGGTGAATTAATCCAGATTTCAATTCAATGTCCAATTCGAGATTTGGGTATGCAATACAATTTGGTTGATAGTTAATATCAGGTGCAGCCAATTCTCGAATGGTTCTATTAAGTTCATTTCAATTATTTCCATCCATTGGTTCCTCCTTTATGTTTGAATTTGAATTGCTTCCAATTTATATGTTTCTAGAAGAGATGAATTCACCAACTGGTTGAATATTGAAACTTCCCGTAGATTGAGAATGTCTGATTCGTGCCCTAAGGCTGCGTTCAATATCAGGGTCAAGATCTAAGAGATCTTCGGGATTAGTTCGTGTCATAGATCAAATAAAAATAAAAAGAAAGAAACTGTACCATAGTAAAATAAAAATGTGAAGTTTGAGTTGATGGTCCAAAGATAAGTAGAAGAAAATAAAAGAAGAAGAAGAAAAATCAGATTGGGTAAAGAAGGAAGAAATAAGAGAGGAAGAGAATAAAATGTAAAATAAAATAAATACCTCTAATTGGTTGAAATAATTACTTGCCTCCCTGGCAACGGCGCCAATTTGAAAGAGCGCTGTCATGGGCGCCCTCAAATGATTAGTGTAATTTGGGGTACTTAGGTGCAGCAGAGTGGCTGACCAAGGACGTCTCTCAAAGGAGGAAGTCAATTTAACAACTTATTAGAGGTATTATAAAAAAAAAAATAAAATAGAATAGAATAAAAATACTACTTTAAAGGGTTGGGGTTTGTTTTAGTTTATGAATCTAGAAGAAGTTTGCTGGAAGAAGATTGTATAATTTTTTTTTGTTTTTAGTTTTGAAATGAATTTCGATTAAAATGACACAACAAGAAGATGTTTTTTAGCAATCTATTTAAAAGGCGTAATCGATCTAACTCTACCTCTTCAATCATTTATTAATCATTATCATTTAAATTAATATTCACTTAATTATGATCCCTTAATTTGTTAAATCCCTATCCCTACGAGAATTAACTTTACCACGAGGATTGAAGTGAATTTAACCTTAGGCTAACTTCGTAACATGCAATCGCAACACCCTGCTTTGATTGATGTTCTAAAATTAGCTTATGGTCAGTGGTAAATTAAGGCACATAACGACTCTGGAAATGAGGATTAATTGAGTCTAGGGATTATATTTGAACTCTACAAATTGACCCCGTCTGGTTTTGAATTACCGGTTAAGGTTGCGCTCTCACAGTTCACACAATTCCCAACCTCGCGTGTTTTGTATTAACTATTCAATTGCTTGCTTAGATTCATTTAAACTAAAAACTCAATTAATAGATCATAATATGTGAATTACAGTATCTCATTGATTCAAAATAAATGAATGAATAAGGATAGAGGTTGATCGATTACTAAAAAGAACTACTCTTCCATGGGTGGTGTAGTCATCGTGGAGACGTTTTGCATAAGCAACGGATTGAAAGGGTAGAACCCAATATTGTCTCCACTCTTGATTCCAACCCAATTAAGAAGATTAATATAAGAAGAAGAGGGATGAACACAGAAGATTATTTGAAGAAAAATTCAAGAAACAAACATGAAAGAAAAGAAATACAAAGAAGAGGTGAGAGAGAAGAGCCTTTTTGGAAGAGAGGTTTGCACAAAGGCTTACTTCTTACAAGAGTTTTCAGGGGCTCCCAAGAGACACCCTTTCGGCCACACCTTCCCAAAGCCGCGACTAGCCCTCTCATAGAGTTAAAACCCCCTTTAAATAGAGTTTGTGAGGGCTAGGGATACATAACTTTTTAAGTGTGAAATGAAAAACTCGGCCAAATATTTTATTCCAACTTGCACCGCCCATTTGACCTCCACAACGCGTGACTTGACCGTCCTTCAAGAAGGATGATTTGTGCCAAATCATGTCCCCGAGCTTTCCTCAAAATTTGGGCGCAATCCAGGCCCGTATGTAGACGATATGGCCCAAATACAGAACCCATGTCCATTCTGCCGAGTCCAGCCCACCATTGGATTAACTGCTCATGTACTCCATCCAAATGCACTCTTTAGTTCTAGTTTCCTGAATGACAGTTGTATAAAATGAAGTTAGGAACACTGTTACAAAATTTCAAATTCAAATAATAAATATAAAAATATTTATCTTCGAAATACTACAATGCACTATTAAGGGTAAAACTGGAATTTTCACCAAATTTTCAAATGAATGATCAAATCCCAAATATTTTATAAATAAACATATTTAACACAATGTGAGAAAATTATTTCATTTATTATCAATAAAATATTCAATAAAATAGTGTTTTATCAACTCCCCCACACTTACCCTTTTGCACACCTGGGCAAAACCTCATAGCAAGTAAACATCAATATCAAATCAAAACCAATTTTAAAACACATATCCTTAAGATCAATCAATTTCACACCAAGAATCAAAAGATATCATGCCTCATAAAAAACCTTATTTCAAGTTCTCCATTTATATCATTCAATATATTTCCACTTCATTTATCCACCCATGCACAAAACACTTACCTCGCTTGAATTTTCTCTCATCACTCAAATATCAATTTTTTTTGCAATGTCTTTCTCATCCAAACTCATACAAGGGTCACCATAGGCTTGGTAGATTCCTACATCGCTACCCGATGTGAGTCAAGGACATATGTTTATCATGAGGACTTTTCAGGGTTGTTCTGTGGCTTTCGGTTGGTAGGATTAAGATCTGAAAAACTTTGAGGATGAATGAGGAGGGCTTGACTCTTTTGAAGCAAAATTGCATTAATCTAATTTTCACTTAAATATGGTCTTCTATTCAATCCCCATAGTATCAATTCAGCTCCATCAAGTGAGAATGGGAATGCTCTTAATTTAATTTGATCTTCAGAAACATTTCTTGGTTTTAAAGTTGAGCAAACCACATTAAATTCCTTAAGGTGTTTGTTGGGATCCACACCAGATAAGCCATGAAACTTTGGAAGAAGGTGAATTAATCCAGATTTCAATTCAAAGTCCGATTCGAGATTTGGGTATGCAATACAATTTGGATGATAGTTAATATCAGGTGCATCCAATTTTCGAATGGTTCTATTAAGTTCATTTCCATTATTTCCAGCCATTGGTTCCTCCTTTATGTTTGAATTTGAATTGCTTCCAATTTCAATGTTTCTAGAAGAGAGGAATTCGCCAACTGGTTGAATAATGAAACTTCCCGTATATTGAGAATGTCTGATTCGTGCCCTAAGGCTACGTTCAATCTCAGGGTCAAGATCTAAGAGATCTTCGGGATTAGTTCGTGTCATAGATCAAATAAAAATGAAAAGAAAGAAAGTGGACCATAGTAAAATAAAAATGAGAAGTTTGAGTTGATGGTCCAAAGAGAAGTAGAAGAACATAAAAGAAGAAGAAAAAAAAATCAGATTGGGTAAATAAGGAAGAAAGAAGAGGGGAAGAGAATAAAATGTAAAATAAAATAAATACCTCTAATTGGTTGAAATAATTACTTGTCTCCCCGGCAACGGCGCCAATTTGAAAGAGCGCTGTCATGGGCGCCCTCAAATGATTAGTGTAATTTGGGGTACTTAGGTGCAGCAGAGTGGCTGACCAAGGTCGTCTCTCAAAGGAGGAAGTGAATTTAACAACTTATTAGAGGTATTATAACAAAAATAAAATAAAATAGAATAGAATAAAAATACTACTTTAAAGGATTGGGGTTTGTTTTAGTTTATGAATCTAGAAGAAGTTTGCTGGAAGAAGATTGTATAATTTTTTTTTGTTTTTAGTTTTGAAATGAATTTCGATTAAAATGACACAACAAGAAGATGTTTTTTTAGAAATCTATTTAAAAGGAGTAATCGATCTAACTCTACCTCTTCAATCATTTATTAATAATTATCATTTAAATTAATATTCCTTTAACTATGATCCCTTAATTTGTTAAATCCCGAACCCTACGAGAATTAACTTTACCACGAGGATTGAAGTGAATTTAACCTTAGGCTAACTTTGTAACATGCAATCGCAACACCCTGCTTTGATTGATGTTCTAAAATTAGCTTATGGTCAGTGGTAAATTAAGGCACATAACCACTCTGGAAATGAGGATTAATTGAGTCTAGGGATTATATTTGAACTCTACAAATTGATCCCGTCTGGTTTTGAATTACCGGTTAAGGTTGCGCTCTCACAGTTCACACAATTCCCGACCTCGCGTGTTTTGTGTTAACTATTCAATTGCTTGCTTAGATTAATTTAAACTAAAAAATCAATTAATAGATCATAATATGTGAATTACAGTATCTCATTGATTCAAAATAAATGAATGAATAAGGATAGAGGTTGATCGATTACTAAAAAGAACTACTCTTCCATGGGTGGTGTAGTCATCGTGGAGACGTTTTGCATAAGCAACGGATTGAAAGGGTAGAACCCAATATTGTCTCCACTCTTGATTCCAACCCAATTAAGAAGATTAATATAAGAAGAATAGGGATGAACACAGAAGATTATTTGAAGAAAAATTCAAGAAACAGACATGAAAGAAAAGAAATACAAAGAAGAGGTGAGAGAGAAGAGCCTTTTTGGAAGAGAGGTTTGCACAAAGGCTTACTTCTTACAAGAGTTTTCAGGGGCTCCCAAGAGACACCGTTTCGGACACACCTTCCCAAAGCCGCGACTAGCCCTCTCATAGAGTTAAAACCCCCTTTAAATAGAGTTTGTGAGGGCTAGGGATACATAACTTTTTATGTGTGAAATGAAAAACTCGGCCAAATATTTTATGCCAACTTGTAACGCCCATTTGACCTCCACAACGCGTGACTTGACCGGCCTTCAAGAAGGATGATTTGTGCCAAATCATGTCCCCGATCTTTCCTCAAAATTTGGGCGCAATCCAGGCCCGTATGTAGACGATATGGCCCAAATACAGAACCCATGTCCATTCTGCCGAGTCCAGCCCACCATTGGATTAACTGCTCATGTACTCCATCCAAATGCACTCTTTAGTTCTAGTTTCCTGAATGACAGTTGTATAAAATGAAGTTAGGAACACTGTTACAAAATTTCAAATTCAAATAATAAATATAAAAATATTTATCTTCGAAATACTACAATGCACTATTAAGGGTAAAACTGGAATTTTCACCAAATTTTCAAATGAATGATCAAATCCCAAATATTTTATAAATAAACATATTTAACACAATGTGAGAAAATTATTTCATTTATTATCAATAAAATATTCATTAAAATAGTGTTTTATCAACTCCCCCACACTTACCCTTTTGCACACCTGGGCAGAACCTCATATCAAGTAAACATCAATATCAAATCAAAACAAATTTTAAAACACGTATCCTTAAGATCAATCAATTTCACACCAATAATCAAAAGATATCATGCCTCATAAAAAACCTTATTTAAAGTTCTCCATTTATATCATTTAATATATTTCCACTTCATTTATCCACCCATGCACAAAACACTTACCTCGCTTGAATTTTCTCTAATCACTCAAATATCAATTTTTTTTGCAATGTCTTTCTCATCCAAACTCATAGAAGGGTCACCATAGGATTGATAGATTCCTACATCACTACCCGATGTGAGTCAAGGACATATGTTTATCATGAGGACTTTTCAGGGTTGTTCTGTGGCTTTCGGTTGGTAGGATTAAGATGTGAAAAACTCTGAGGATGAATGAGGAGGGCTTGACTCTTTTGAAGCAAAATTGAATTAATATAATTTTCACTTAAATATGGTCTTCTATTCCATCCCCAAAGTATCAATTCAGCTCCATCAAGTGAGAATGGGAATGCTCTTAATTTAATTTGATCTTCAGAAACATTTCTTGGTTTTAAAGTTGAGCAAACCACATTAAATTCCTTAAGGTGTTTGTTGGGATCCTTATCAGATAAGCCATGAAACTTTGGAAGAAGGTGAATTAATCCAGATTTCAATTCAAAGTCTGATTCGAGATTTGGGTATTCAATACAATTTGGTTGATAGTTAATATCAGGTGCAGCCAATTCTCGAATGGTTCTATTAAGTTCATTTCCATTATTTCCAGCCATTGGTTCCTCCTTTATGTTTGAATTTGAATTGCTTCCAATTTCAATGTTTCCAGAAGAGAGGAATTCACCAACTGGTTGAATATTGAAACTTCCCGTAGATTGAGAATGTCTGATTCGTGCCCTAAGGCTGCATTCAATCTCAGGGTCAAGATCTAAGTGATCTTCGGGATTAGTTCGTGTCATTGATCAAATAAAAATGAAAAGAAAGAAAGTGGACCATAGTAAAATAAAATGAGAAGTTTGAGTTGATGGTCCAAAGAGAAGTAGAAGAAAATAAAAGAAGAAGAAGAAAAATCAGATTGGGTAAAGAAGGAAGAAAGAAGAGAGGAAGAGAATAAAATGTAAAATAAAATAAATACCTCTAATTGGTTGAAATAATTACTTGCCTCCCCGGAAACGGCGCCAATTTGAAAGAGCGCTGTCATGGGTTCCCTCAAATGATTAGTGTAATTTGGGGTACTTAGGTGCAGCAGAGTGGCTGACCAAGGTCGTCTCTCAAAGGAGGAAGTGAATTTAACAACTTATTAGAGGTATTATAAAAAAAATAAAATAAAATAGAATAGAATGAAAATACTACTTTAAAGGATTGGGGTTTGTTTTAGTTTATGAATCTAGAAGAAGTTTGCTAGAAGAAGATTGTATAATTTTTTTTGTTTTTAGTTTTGAAATGAATTTCGATTAAAATGACACAACAAGAAGATGTTTTTTTAGAAATCTATTTAAAAGGCATAATCGATCTAACTCTACCTCTTCAATCATTTATTAATCATTATCATTTAAATTAATATTCACTTAACTATGATCCCTTAATTTGTTAAATCCCGAACCCTACGAGAATTAACATTACCACGAGGATTGAAGTGAATTTAACCTTATGCTAACTTCGGAACATGCAATTGCAACACCCTACTTTGATTGATATTCTAAAATTATCTTATGGTCAGTGGTAAATTAAGGCACATAACCACTATGGAAATGAGGATTAATTGAGTTTAGGGATTATATTTGAACTCTACAAATTGATCCCGTGTGGTTTTGAATTACCGGTTAAGGTTGCGCTCTCACAGTTCACACAATTTCCGACCTCGCGTGTTTTGTGTTAACTATTCAATTGCTTTCTTAGATTCATTTAAACTAAAAACTCAATTAATAGATCATAATATTTGAATTACAGTATCTCATTGATTCAATATAAATGAATGAATAAGGATAGAGGTTGATCGATTACTAAAAAGAACTACTCTTCTATGGGTGGTGTAGTCATCGTGGAGACGTTTTGCATAAGCAACGGATTGAAAGGGTAGAACCCAATATTGTCTCTACTCTTGATTCCAACCCAATTAAGAAGATGAAGATAAGAAGAAGAGGGATGAACACAGAAAATTATTTGAAGAAAAATTCAAGAAACAAACATGAAAGAAAAGAAATACAAAGAAGAGGTGAGAGAGGAGAGCCTTTTTGGAAGAGAGATTTTCACAAAGGCTTACTTCTTACAAGAGTTATGAGTGGCTCCCAAAAGACACCCTTTCTGCCACACCTTACCAATGCCTCGACCAGCCCTCTCATAGAGTTAAAACCCCCTTTAAATAGAGTTTGTGAGGGCTAGGGATACATAACTTTTTAAGTGTGAAATGAAAAACTCGGCCAAATATTTTATGCCAAATTTCACCGCCCATTTGACCTCCAAAACGCGTGACTTGACCGGCCTTCAAGAAGGATGATTTGTGCCAAATCATGACCCCGAGCTTTCCTCAAAATTTGGGTGCAATCCAAGCCCGTATGTAGACGATATGGCCCAAATACAGAACCCATGTCCATTCTGCCGAGTCCAGCCCACCATTGGATTAAGTGCTCATGTACTCCATACAAATGCACTCTTTAGCTCTAGTTTCCTGAATTAAAGTTGTATAAAATGAAGTTAGGAACACTTTTACAAAATTTAAAATTCAAATAATAAATATAAAAATAGTTATCTTCGAAATACTACAATGCACTATTAAGGGTAAAACTGTAATTTTCACCAAATTTTCAAATGAATGATCAAATCCCAAATATTTTATAAATAAACATATTTAACACAATGTGAGAAAATTATTTCATTTATTATCAATAAAATATTCAATAAAATAGTGTTTTATAAACTCCCCCACACTTACCCTTTTGCACACCTGGGCAAAACCTCATTGCAAGTAAACATCAATATCAAATCAAAACCAATTTTAAAACACATATCCTTAAGATCAATCAATTTCACACCAAGAATCAAAAGATATCATGCCTCATAAAAAACCTTATTTCAAGTTCTCCATTTATATCATTCAATATATTTCCACTTCATTTATCCACCCATGCACAAAACACTTACCTCGCTTGAATTTTCTCTCATCACTCAAATATCAATTTTTTTGCAATGTCTTTCTCATCCAAACTCATACAAGGGTCACCATAGGCTTGATAGATTCCTACATCGCTACCCGATGTGAGTCAAGGATATATGTTTATCATGAGGACTTTTCAGGGTTGTTCTGTGGCTTTCGGTTGGTAGGATTAAGATGTGAAAAACTCTAAGGATGAATGAGGAGGGCTTGAATCTTTTGAAGAAAAATTGCATTAATCTAATTTTCACTTAAATATGGTCTTCTTTTCAATCACCATAGTATCAATTCAGCTCCATCAAGTGAGAATGGGAATGCTATTAATTTAATTTGATCTTCAGAAACATTTCTTGGTTTTAAAGTTGAGCAAACCACATTAAATTCCTTAAGGTGTTTGTTGGGATCCTCACCAGATAAGCCATGAAACTTTGGAAGAAGGTGAATTAATCAAGATTTCAATTCAAAGTCCGATTCGAGATTTGGGTATGCAATACAATTTGGATGATAGTTAATATCAGGTGCAGCCAATTCTCGAATGGTTCTATTAAGTTCATTTCCATTATTTCCAGCCATTGGTTCCTCCTTTATGTTTGAATTTGAATTGCTTCCAATTTCAATGTTTCCAGAAGAGAGGAATTCACCAACTGGTTGAATATTGAAACTTCCCGTAGATTGAGAATGTCTGATTCGTGCCCTAAGGCTGCGTTCAATCTCAGGGTCAAGATCTAAGAGATCTTCGGGATTAGTTCGTGTCATAGATCAAATAAAAATGAAAAGAAAGAAAGTGGACCATAGTAAAATAAAAATGAGAAGTTTGAGTTGATGGTCCTAAGAGAAGTAGAAGAACATAAAAGAAGAAGAAGAAAAATCATATTGGGTAAATAAGGAAGAAAGAAGAGAGGAAGAGAATAAAATGTAAAATAAAATAAATACCTCTAATTGGTTGAAATAATTACTTGTCTCCCCGGCAACGGCGCAAATTTGAAAGAGCGCTGTCATGGGCGCCCTCAAATGATTAGTGTAATTTGGGGTACATAGGTGCAACAGAGTGGCTGACCAAGGTCGTCTCTCAAAGGAGGAAGTGAATTTAACAACTTTTTAGAGGTATTATAACAAAAATAAAATAAAATAGAATAGAATAAAAATACTACTTTAAAGGATTGGGGTTTGTTTTAGTTTATGAATCTAGAAGAAGTTTGCTTGAAGAAGATTGTATAATTTTTTTTTGTTTTTAGTTTTGAAATGAATTTCGATTAAAATGACACAACAAGAAGATGTTTTTTTAGAAATCTATTTAAAAGGCGTAATCGATCTAACTTTACCTCTTAAATCATTTATTAATCATTATAATTTAAATTAATATTCACTTAACTATGATCCCTTAATTTGTTAAATCCCGAACCCTACGAGAATTAACTTTACCACGAGGATTGAAGTGAATTTAACCTTAGGCTAATTTCGGAACATGCAATCGCAACACCCTGATTTGATTGATGTTCTAAAATTAGCTTATGGTCAGTGGTAAATTAAGGCACATAACCACTCTGTAAATGAGGATTAATTGAGTTTAGGGATTATATTTGAACTCTACAAATTGATCCCGTGTGGTTTTTAATTACCGGTTAAGGTTGCGCTCTCACAGTTCACACAATTCCCGACCTCGCGTGTTTTGTGTTAACTATTCAATTGCTTGCTTAGATTCATTTAAACTAAAAACTCAATTAATAGATCATAATATGTGAATTACAGTATCTCATTTATTCAAAAAAAATGAATGAATAAGGATAGAGGTTGATCGATTACTAAAAAGAACTACTCTTCCATGGGTGGTGTAGTCATCGTGGACACGTTTTGCATAAGCAACGGATTGAAAGGGTAGAACCCAATCTTGTCTCCACTCTTGATTCCAACCCAATTAAGAAGATTAAGATAAGAAGAAGAGGGATGAACACAGAAGACTATTTGAAGAAAAATTCAAGAAACAAACATGAAAGAAAAGAAATACAAAGAAGAGGTGAGAGAGGAGAGCCTTTTTGGAAGAGAGGTTTTCACAAAGTCTTACTTCTTACAAGAGTTTTGAGGGGCTCCAAAGAGACACCCTTTCGGCCAAACCTTCCCAATGCCTCGACCAGCCCTCTCATAGAGTTAAAACCCCCTTTAAATAGAGTTTGTGAGGGCTAGGGATACATAACTTTTTAAGTGTGAAATGAAAAACTCGGCCAAATATTTTATGCCAACTTGCACCGCCTATTTGACCTCCAAAACGCGTGACTTGACCGGCCTTCAAGATGGATGATTTGTGCAAAATCATGTCCCCGAGCTTTCCTAAAAATTTGGGCGCAATCCAGGCCCGTATGTAGACGATATGGCCCAAATATAGAACCCATGTCCATTCTGCCGAGTCCAGCCCACCATTGGATTAATTGCTCATGTACTCTATCCAAATGCACTCTTTAGTTCTAGTTTCCTGAAAGAAAGTTGTATAAACTGAAGTTAGGAAAACTGTTACAAAATTTCAAATTCAATTAATAAATATAAAAATATTTATCTTCGAAATACTACAATGCACTATTAAGGGTAAAACTGGAATTTTCCCCAAATTTTCAAATGAATGATCAAATCCCAAATATTTTTTAAATAAACATATTTAACACAATGTGAGAAAATTATTTCATTTATTATCAATAAAATATTCAATAAAATAGTGTTTTATCAACTCCCCCACACTTACCCTTTTGCACACCTGGGCAAAACCTCATAGCACGTAAACATCAATATCAAATCAAAACCAATTTTAAAACACATATCCTTAAGATCAATCAATTTCACACCAAGAATCAAAAGATATCATGCCTCATAAAAAACCTTATTTCATGTTCTCCATTTATATCATTCAATATATTTCCACTTCATTTATCCACCCATGCACAAAACACTTACCTCGCTTTAATTTTCTCTCATCACTCAAATATCAATTTTTTTTGCAATGTCTTTCTCATCCAAACTCATACAAGGGTCACCATAGGCTTGATAGATTCCTACATCGCTACCCGATGTGAGTCAAGGACATATGTTTATCATGAGGACTTTTCAGGGTTGTTCTGTGGCATTCGGTTGGTAGGATTAAGATGTGAAAAACTCTGAGGATGAATGAGGAGGGCTTGACTCTTTTGAAGCAAAATTGCATTAATCTAATTTTCACTTAAATATGGTCTTCTATTCAATCCCCATAGTATCAATTCAGCTCCATCAAGTGAGAATGGGAATGCTCTTAATTTAATTTGATCTTCAGAAACATTTCTTGGTTTTAAAGTTGAGCAAACCACATTAAATTCCTTAAGGTGTTTGTTGGGATCCTCACCAGATAAGCCATGAAACTTTGGAAGAAGGTGAATTAATCCAGATTTCAATTCAAAGTCCGATTCGAGATTTGGGTATGCAATACAATTTGGATGATAGTTAATATCAGGTGAAGCCAATTCTCGAATGGTTCTATTAAGTCCATTTCCATTATTTCCAGCCATTGGATCCTCCTTTATGTTGGAATTTGAATTGCTTCCAATTTCAATGTTTCCAGAAGAGAGGAATTCACCAACTGGTTGAATATTGAAACTTCCCGTAGATTGAGAATGTCTGATTCATGCCCTAAGGCTGCGTTCAATCTCAGGGTCAATATCTAAGAGATCTTCGGGATTAGTTCGTTTCATAGATCAAATAAAAATGAAAAGAAAGAAAGTGGACCATAGTAAAATAAAAATGAGAAGTTTGAGTTGATGGTCCAAAGAGAAGTAGAATAACATAAAAGAAGAAGAAGAAAAATCAGATTGGGTAAAGAAGGAAGAAAGAAGAGAGGAAGAGAATAAAATATAAAATAAAATAAATACCTCTAATTGGTTGAAATAATTACTTGTCTCCCCGGCAACGGCGCCAATTTGAAAGAGCGCTGTCATGGGCGCCCTCAAATGATTAGTGTAATTTGGGGTACTTAGGTGCAGCAGAGTGGCTGACCAAGGTCGTCTCTCAAAGGAGGAAGTGAATTTAACAACTTATTAGAGGTATTATAAAAAAAATAGAATAGAATAAAAATACTACTTTAAAGGATTGGGGTTTGTTTTAGTTTATGAATCTAGAAGAAGTTTGCTGGAAAAAGATTGTATAATTTTTTTTTTGTTTTTAGTTTTGAAATGAATTTCGATTAAAATAACACAACAAGAAGATGTTTTTTTAGAAATCTATTTAAAAGGCGTAATCAATATAACTCTACCTCTTCAATCATTTATTAATCATTATCATTTAAATTAATATTCACTTAACTATGATCCCTTAATTTGTTAAATCCCGAACCCTACGAGAATTAACTTTACCATGAGGATTGAAGTGAATTTAACCTTAGGCTAACTTCGGAACATGTAATCGCAACACCCTGCTTTGATTGATGTTATAAAATTAGCTTATGGTCAGTGGTAAATTAAGGCACATAACCACTCTGGAAATGAGGATTAATTGAGTTTAGGGATTATATTTGAACTCTACAAATTGATCCCGTGTGGTTTTGAATTACCAGTTAAGGTTGCGCTCTCACAGTTCACACAATTTCCGACCTCGCGTGTTTTGTGTTAACTATTAAATTTATTGCTTAGTTTCATTTAAACTAAAAACTCAATTAATAGATTATAATATTTGAATTACAGTATCTCGTTGATTCAAAATAAATGAATGAATAAGGATAGAGGTTGATCGATTACTAAAAAGAACTACTCTTCCATGGGTGGTGTAGTCATCGTGGAGACGTTTTGCATAAGCAACGGATTGAAAGGGTAGAACCCAATCTTGTCTCCACTCTTGATTCCAACCCAATTAATAAGATTAAGATAAGAATAAGAGGGATGAACACAGAAGATTATTTGAAGAAAAATTCAAGAAACAAACATGAAAGAAAAGAAATACAAAGAAGAGGTGAGAGAGGAGAGCCTTTTTGGAAGAGAGGTTTGCACAAAGGATTACTTTTTACAAGAGTTTTTAGGGGCTCCCAAGAGACACCCTTTCTGCCACACCTTCCCAAAGCCTCGACCAGACCTCTCATAGAGTTAAAACCCTCTTTAAATAGAGTTTGTGAGGGCTAGGGATACATAACTTTTTAAGTGTGAAATGAAAAACTCGGCCAAATATTTTATGCCACCTTGAACCGCCCATTTGACCTCCAAAATGCGTGACTTGACCGGCCTTCAAGAAAGATGATTTGTGAAAAATCATGTCCCCGAGCTTTCCTCAAAATTTGGGCGCAATCCAATCCCGTATGTTGACGATATGGCCCAAATACAGAACCCATGTCCATTCTGCCGAGTCCAGCCCACCATTGGATTAATTGCTCATGTACTCCATCCAAATGCACTCTTTAGCTCTCGTTTCCTGAATGAAAGTTGTATAAAATGCAGTTATTAACACTTTTACAAAATTTCAAATTCAAATAATAAATATTAAAATATTTATCTTCGAAATACTACAATGCACTATTAAGGGTAAAACTGAAATTTTCACCAAATTTTCAAATGAATGATCAAATCCCAAATATTTTATAAATAAACATATATAACATAATGTGAGAAAATTATTTCATTTATTATCAATAAAATATTCAATAAAATAGTGTTTTATCAACTCCCCCACACTTACCCTTTTGCACACCTGGGCAAAACCTCATATCAAGTAAACATCAATATCAAATCAAAACCAATTTTAAAACACATATCCTTAAGATCAATCAATATCACACCAAGAATCAAAAGATATCATGCCTCATAAAAAACCTTATTTCAAGTTCTCCATTTATATCATTCAATATATTTCCACTTCATTTATCCACTCATGCACAAAACACTTACCTCGCTTGAATTTTCTCTAATCACTCAAATATCAATTTTTTTTGCAATGTCTTTCTCATCCAAACTCATACAAGGGTCACCATAGGATTGATAGATTCCTACATCACTACCCTATGTGAGTCAAGGACATATTTTTATCATGAGGACTTTTCAGGGTTGTTATGTGGCTTTCGGTTGGTAGGATTAAGATGTGAAAAACTCTGAGGATGAATAAGGAGGGCTTGACTCTTTTGAAGCAAAATTGCATTAATCTAATTTTTACTTAAATATGGTCTTCTATTCAATCCCCATAGTATCAATTCAGCTCCATCAAGTGAGAATGAGAATGTTCTTAATTTAATTTGATCTTCAAAAACATTTCTTGGTTTTAAAGTTGAGCAAACCACATTAAATTCCTTAAGGTGTTTGTTGGGATCCTCACCAGATAAGCCATGAAACTTTGGAAGAAGGTGAATTAATCCAGATTTCAATTCAAAGTCTGACTCGAGATTAGGGTATGCAATACAATTTGGTTGATAGTTAATATCAGGTGAAGCCAATTCTCGAATGGTTCTATTAAGTCCATTTCCATTATTTCCAGCCATTGGTTCCTCCTTTATGTTTGAATTTGAATTGCTTCCAATTTCAATGTTTCCAGAAGAGAGGAATTCACCAACTGGTTGAATATTGAAACTTCCCGTAGATTGAGAATGTCTGATTCGTGCCCTAAGGCTGCATTCAATCTCAGGGTCAAGATCTAAGAGATCTTCAGGATTAGTTCTTGTCATAGATCAAATAAAAATGAAAAGAAAGAATGTGGACCATAGTAAAATAAAAATGAGAAGTTTGAGTTGGTGGTCCAAAGAAAAGTAGAAGAAAATAAAAGAAGAAGAAGAAAAATCAGATTGGGTAAAGAGGGAAGAAAGAAGAGAGGAAGAGAATAAAATATAAAATAAAATAAATACCTCTAATTGGTTGAAAAAATAACTTGCCTCCCCGGCAACGGCGCCAATTTGAAAGAGCGCTGTCATGGGCGCCCTCAAATTATTAGTGTAATTTGGGGTACTTAGGTGCAGTAGAGTGGCTGACCAAGGTCGTCTCTCAAAGGATGAAGTGAATTTAACAACTTATTAGAGGTATTATAAAAAAAATAGAATAGAATAAAAATACTACTTTAAAGGATTGGGGTTTGTTTTAGTTTATGAATCTAGAAGAAGTTTGCTGGAAGAAGATTGTATAATTTTTTTTTTGTTTTTAGTTTTGAAATGAATTTCGATTAAAATGACACAACAAGAAGATGTTTTTTTAAAAATCTATTTAAAAGGAGTAATCGATCTAACTCTACCTCTTCAATCATTTATTAATCATTATCATTTAAATTAATATTCACTTAATTATGATCCCTTAATTTGTTAAATCCCGAACCCTACGATAATTAACTTTACCACGAGGATTGAAGTGAATTTAACCTTAGGCTAACTTCGGAACATGCAATCGCAACACCCTGCTTTGATTGATGTTCTAAAATTAGCTTATGGTCAGTGGTAAATTAAGGCACATAACCACTCTGGAAATGAGGATTAATTGAGTTTAGGGATTATATTTGAACTCTACAAATTGATCCCGTGTGGTTTTGAATTACCGGTTAAGGTTGCGCTCTCACAGTTCACACAATTCTCAACCTCACGTGTTTTGTGTTAACTATTCAATTGCTTGCTTAGTTTCATTTAAACTAAAAACTCAATTAATAGATCATAATATGCGAATTACAGTATCTCATTGATTCAAAATAAATGAATGAAGAAGGATAGAGGTCGATCGATTACTAAAAAGAACTGCTCTTCCATGGGTGGTGTAGTCATCGTGGAGACGTTTTGCATAAGCAACGGATTGAAAGGGTAGAACCCAATCTTGTCTCCACTCTTGATTCCAACCCAATTAAGAAGATTAAGATAAGAAGAATAGGGATGAACACAGAAGATTATTTGAAGAATAATTCAAGAAACAAACATGAAAGAAAAGAAATACAAAGAAGAGGTGAGAGAGGAGAGCCTTTTTGGAAGAGAGGTTTTCACAAAGGCTTACTTCTTACAAGAGTTTTTATGGGCTCCCAAGAGACACCCTTTCGTCCACACCTTCCCAAAGCCTCTACCAGCCCTCTCAAAGAGTTAAAACCCCCTTTAAATAGAGTTTTTGAGGGCTAGGGATACATAACTTTTTAAGTGTGAAATGAAAAACTCGGCCAAATATTTTATGCCAAATTGAACCGCCAATTTGACCTCAAAACGCATGAAGTGGCCGGCCTTCCTGAAGGATGATTTGTGCCAACTCATGTCCCCGAGAGTTCCTCAAAATTGGGGCTCAATCCAAGCCCGTATGTAGACGATATGGCCCAAATACAGAACCCATGTCTATTCTGCCGAGTCCAGCCCACCATTGGATTAATTGCTCATTTACTCCATCCAAATGCACTCTTTATCTCTAGTGTCCTGAATGAAAGTTGTATAAAATGAAGCTAGGAACACTGTTACAAAATTTCAAATTCAAATAATAAATATAATAATATTTATCTTCGAAATACTACAATTCACTATTAAGGGTAAAACTAGAATTTTCACCAAATTTTCAAATGAATGATCAAATCCCAAATATTTTATAAATAAACATATTTAACACAATGTGAGAAAATTATTTCATTTATTATCAGTAAAATATTCAATAAAATAGTGTTTTATCACACATGTAACCATTTTTCTTTATTAAGAAAAAATTTGCATCCTTATATAAAATAACAATGTCTTACAGTTAATTAGATATCATGTCCTTCTGAAAACCAGACTCTGAATTCTATAAAATTCAGACTCTAGATTCCTTGAAATTGAGACTCCAAATTCTTTATAATTTAAAATCTAAATTTTCTAAAATTAAGACTCTGAATCTCTAAAATTCAGAATCCAAATTCTCAGAAATTCAGACTCTGAATTCCATGAAATTCGGACTCTGAATTCCTGAAAATATAGACTTCAAATTCATTATATATAAGAGTCGTAATTATTTAGAATTCAGACTTTGAATTCCATAGAATTTTGACTCATAATTCCTATGAATTTAGACTCTAAATTACTCAGAATTCAGACTTTGAATTTCTCAGAGTTTAGACTCCAAATTCCATAGACTTCAGAATCATAATTCCTCAGAATTCAGACCCATAATTCCTTAGAATTCAGATTCTGAATATCTAGTTCGCTAGAATACGATTTTCATATATTTAGACACTAAATTTTATATTTCATAGATTATGTTTATTCACGTTTGTTTATTATACTTTATTTTCCTTATATATTGTTATGAATGATAATATTTCCCATGTTTTTCCTTTATAAAATGATATCATAGAATTAGTTTATAACAACCCATTGGTTGAGTGACCCATATATAGGTCTCTACGAGATTTAAGAAAAAATCTGACCATTAGAGGAGGGAGTCGACCAATTATTTTACCCTATAAATAAGATCTCATTTGGATTAGATCATTATTATTTAATGATCTTAGATATTAAATTCTATGAAGTGATCTCTAGAGAGATAAAAACTCTCATGCCATGTGAGATTTATGAACATATTGTCCAATCGTGAAAATCTTGTTCATCTTGCTTTGTGTGAACCTGATTGTGGATGAGTGCAATTGAGGGCTTCTATGGATAAGAAGAAATAGGGGCCTACAACATTAATGATCGGGGGATTATAGGTATAGGAAGACTGAAGTACTGACTTCCTTAAATTTCGAGGGATTCTAGTGATAGGAAGACTTAGGTTCCCACTACCTTAATGTTCAAGGGATTGTGAGGGTAGAAAGGCAGACTCCAACATTTTTATCAAAGACATACCATTGTGTGGGTAAGATAGACTTTCATGAATATATAAATCAAGAGACCTTTATCCAAGGTTTTCTGATACCCTTTCATTTCTATTAAAAGATTTCCTACGTGTTTACTTGCATTGTTAGATGTTTTATTTCAACTATAATTTGGTAAATAAAGAAATTATATATTTTTTATACATTCTTATACTTTTATGTATTTTATATAAATAATATTATATACACTATAAGGTAGAATCATTCTCTAAGTTAAACCGGCTAATGTTTCCTTATGTTTAACAACATTAAGTTTAGGTTTATTATAATTTGACCTAGGACCTTCCAATTATCCCATTATGTATGAACCAAAGAGGGTTTGTGAATTTATGTTTTTTTAACTTTTTTAGACATTTATTTATTGAAGGTTAAAAGAGATTGTTTTTAAAATTAAAATCCACCCCCTCTTATTGTTGAGAATCTGCGTATTCTATTTCAAGGGAGAAATTAATTTTTAGGGGGGTATAATGTAACACCCAAATATTTTATGAGATATATTATTTTGAATTTCATTAATGTCTTGTGTTTTATGGTACAAAAAGATTAACATTCTCTATACGTAATAGTGTATTAGCTTGCAGTATATCCAACACTATACTTGTCTTGTGTTACACACAATTTCATTTTTTTTCTTAGAATTCATTTCACAAAGAACTGAGTATAGATTTTTTTCAATGTATAACAGAACTATGTTTTTATTCAGTTATATAGAAAACAAAATGAATCTTGCACTATATGCAATACTCACTAGTCTTGTGTTTCACACAAGAGCGACCTTCCTCAATAGCTTTCACTGTATGCAATGCCGAGTTTAATTAAACAATGATATATTATTAAAATATTATTATTTAATGGGATAGAAACTATCCATTATGAATTGAATTAATGAAAATTTTAATATTATAAAACATTAACATTCATCTTATGTATTTTCTTGAACATGATATTTGAAAAAATTTCTTTTTTCAGATAAAAGTAGTATTTTTTTAAAAAAATTAGTTTTTTCTGCCTTTTAATGGAACACCAATTTAAAATATAGTTTTTAAAACTTTTATATAATCTATTTGACAAAATAAAAATATTATTTAGAAGTGGTATATCTAAATTTAATTTCGTTGAATTTTTTTGTATTTTCTGATAAAATTCATATTTCATCAAATAATAAAAAATGCTGCATTTTAATTCAAAATAGCCTTTTCATCAAATTTATTTTTACAGTTAGATTTCCATTTTAATTGTTTTGAATGTGTAATTGGATTATTTCTTTATCATTTCATCCAATTTTTTTCATTGAAATTAATTTCACATTTAAATTGGATATAAACACAATTAAATCTTATGATAGTTTTTATTCTTATAAACCCACTTTATAGTTTTATCAATAGGAACTAATTTTAAATTAATTACTAATTATTTTGTGTTATAAATTTTTAAAAATTGATTACTTTTTTGGAATTAGTGGGTCAAAATTATGTTAATATGTTACTTTTAATTTTTATGGATATTAAGAATAGTAACATCATTAATTTTTATTTACCATTGTTAAATGTAAATCAGGTATATAAGAGTAACATACAACATGATAAAGATAATAAAAATATCCTAACACCTGGAAAAAAAAACTATGGATTATTTATATTCAACCAATATCACCTAAGGGTCACAATTTATTCATTTAATGGAATTTAATCTTTGAATGTGATGTAATTATAATTAAAACAAAAGAAAGTGAGAACATGTCATTATCTTGTTGTTATAAGTATAATAATTTTAATATAGTAATAAACTTGATAGAACATTGAACATAAATATTATCCACAAAAAAAATTAAATTATCTATATAATTTGAGTATATTTAGAATTTTTATTGATTTAATAATTACCATTAATGATGACACAATAGTGATGTCCAAATTATTTTATTGATAGAAATATCAAATAAATGGGTTTAAAAACATTAAAATAAATATCATATCGACAAATTATTATGCTATGGTAATTTTATAAATGATTATGAACTTTTTCTAGTGTATTAAATATTTTTGTTCTAATTTATCTCTTTTTGGATTTTTCTTAAATTCATATAAATGAAAAGTGTCAAATTTGAGACTATTGATATTTTATGAATATAACATATTATTATATTATTTAAAAATCACAAAAAATATTTAATAATTAATTAAATAAAATGATATGGTCGAAGGTTTCATAATGTACCCATTATGGACAATTTAAAACACACAAGTAAGTTTTTATAACCATTATATATTTACAATTCTGTTACCTAAAATAAAATTAAATAGATTAAATAAGGGTAAATAAAAAGAGTAATGTTTAAAATAAACTCAATAATTGTATAAATTTTATTGGTTTAGATTATTTCAACCCATACTCGTCTTATCATATAAATAAATGATTTTGGGGTCATTATAAAACGAAAATAAATTTATAATAAATTAATATTTCAAGAGATTCCAAAAGAAACCCTCATTCCTCTTATGAAAGGTCCCCACCTCTACCACATAATCACACCATTGAAGACCATTGGTTCATCCAAAATCTACTCAAATAAATTCCAAACATCCTTCAATTTCACCTAGAGGCCACACCATTAGAAAAAATCTTCCTTAGGAAGACCTTTTGTGCAAATAAGAAAGAGATACTAGAAGATATGGTTATTGTCTTATCACCCCTTTCAAAATTCTTTTTTATATACTTAATTTTCTTATGTTTTTCTAATAATAAACTAATAAATATAGTATCATATAAATTTTTAGATGTTATTATTATTATAAGACAACCTTATACCGCCTTTTATCCATCATTCAAATAACAATATCACCATGTGTCCCTACATACGACCTACTGTCTCCAAGACATGGTGTAATTGGTTATTCAACAATAATTAATTTGGATGGGTATAATGATGAGTATAATATATTCAAATAATGAATATTACCTTATAATTAATTTTTTAACATAATATATTATCCAATTCAATACCATTTAACCATTAAGTGAATGGTATCGTTGCTCGTGCGTACGTACAACCTATCATCTCCATGACGTGATGGAATTCATTTCCCATGTTAACCATGCAAGGGTGATTATAAAGTATATATATTATATGTCCATGAAATATATTAAATAATAATTCTAATAGGTTTTTGTATGAATATTTTATTGTTTCATTTACTTTTTCTATTTTATCCAATAACAAAACAGAGACAACGTTTATGCATATGTACTGCATACCGTCTCCATGAGCAGTTTATTCCATTTCATTTATCGATTAATTATATATGTTTATATATTTAATATTTATGATATTTATATCATTTTTTACATTCTTAATTTAAGTAAATAATGATATAAATGATAATATCGATAATTAAAGTCAAAACTCATATGATAAATAAAACGATTATTACCCAAAATGTTTCTTTAACATAGAGTTGATAAATGAACAGGTAATATAATGTCATATGAGAATCATATATGATATCATAAATATTATTATGATTTGTCAAAGGGTAGAAATATGTTTAAACCTACTATAAAATATGTTTTAAGACATATAAAATAAATCAAACTGACGGTAAGTGATAATTTTTCAATCTCATTTTTATCCTCGATTGATTATACATAAGTATTTACTGGGGTGTATTTATCATCCACATCTATATTTCATAATTTTGAAACATTATATCTATGATTTTAATATTTTTTAAATTTAATTTTACCCTTTGGTGAATTTTTATTAAACTAAATGAAATGTATCGTGTGGCATTATTCAATTTGCTGTATTTTTTACTTTTCCAGAAAAAGCATGAAGAATGTTTTTTTTACTTATACGGTATGAATGAATTTTTATGGTTTCTTGAATCCTTATATACATGATGATTCTTATACATGATTTCTGTATTATTTTCAACTAAATTCATTACTTTTAATTTTTTTTGGCATTGTTAGAAAAGAAAATATTTTTGAAAAGATTGGATATTTTCCTTTTGAATTAAGTTCAAGTGTTTTAGGAAAATTATTTTCCACATAAGACGAAATAAGGTTATGTTTCTATACCTATTATCACATTGATTGTGATTGTGGTTATTATTGAATTATTTTTATGAAATTAGTTTATTTTATATGGATTACGATGGAATGATGGTTAAGAAACCAATTTCATTTCATGGGTTAATATATGAAGAATGATATATGTTTGGTGGAAAATGTTACAATGTTTTCATTATGAGATGGTTGTGACCTATATCTCCCTCCAATGACTTTGGAAAATATTTATATCTCATGATATAGACATGAATGGAACACAATGTAATTCTTGTTCAGTAATATAGGTCTAGAATTACAAGTAAATCTTGTTCAGTAATACATGGATGGAACGACAAGTAAACCCAGTTCAGTAATGGAATTTTTCTACTATGAAGGTCTTGGAAATAATTCCTTGTATACTTGGGAAATATTATTATGTGCTAATTCTTTTCAACACTTCCATGCTTTAATACAATACTACTATCTCATGGTTCCTGATTCCATTATGATTAATGAATTATGAACCACCAAGATTTATTTCATGACACACGATATTGGTATATGTAAAATGTGGTATGTTTTTTTAAAGTTATGTCTATGTTTTTAAATTATTATTTTTATGTTTTGTATGATATTTTCCATACATATCCTTACAGAGCATTTTAGGTCACCCATTTTTCTGTTTTCTTTTCACCCAGGATTTGAAGAAGGGTATTTAGTTTGATGTATCAAAAAGGATTTATAGTTATAAAGGATAAATAAGGAGACAAAAAAGTTGTTTTATGAACAAGTTCCTTATGTTTTCAAGATTCCAGAGGCACTAATCTAATAGAGTCTTTGGGAATATTTTTCTTTCATGTCTTAATTATTCCGCAGAATTAATGTAATATCCATGTAAAATAATCATGGTTATTTCCAGATAAAATTGTAATTATAATATTATTCCAATATTGATGCATCTACTCATTCTCTTCAAGTTGTAATTGGTATTACACTTTAATCTTATATAGAAGACGAAATATCAAAACCCATGATCTCTTTGTTTATTTTCTTATTTATGTTCCATTGGGAAAAAAATTTTCCATTGAATAATGGAGGATTGATGGCACAAAATCCATCTTAACAATATTCAATTTTATAGAACTAAATATAGAACTAATAGAAATTTAATATCTTTAAACAATAACTAATTTCCTAGTTAATTGTTTTTTGAAAACATCACTACCAAATAAAGAAAAAAATATCATAGAAAATGTTGGTCAAAGTGAGTATCTCAAGAGGGGGTTGAATTGAGTAACCAATATTTTTTTGTTAGAAATAGATTATTTTCAAATCAAAAAAATCTGTAATAGGGGAAATTTTCAAAATAAATAGTATGATATTCATCTTAATCTTACTATATATCTATCTAATGGCTGATTAGTTACGTAATGAATAATATATAATATTTTTGGATCATTTGAAATAAATTTAATTTATAAAAATATTATATGAACACAAATTAAGATGAAATATCAAGGAATGAGTTGTGATTATAGGTAAAAACCATTTTCATTTTTAAATCATAAATAAATTCAAACAAATTTAAAACACATGGAGGAAAGATTGAATATAATAGATTTAGTCAAAATTCATGACTTATTCCTCTGTACATAGAGATCAACCTCTTCCAAGAGTTTTATATAAAATATATTATATAATCCACAAGGTGGATAGGGGATATAAAATAGTTTAAAACTATCCATCTCACACAATTCCTCTTCTATAGTAATGTATGGGAGTAAAAAAGGAAACATAAAACATAAGGACCTCTACCACTATTATCTGGAGGAGAAATAAGTATGATAAGTGTTTGTGAAGATATCTCGTTTATTTTAACTATGTTTAAAAAATAGTGTGCTTGTGATAAAGTAGAGTAATCACAGACACTACTCAAAATGTTATAAAACTAAACATAATTAAGAAATAAATGAGTGTAAATTTTAAAAGTTATCAGTCTATTGTAAAACTGCTTGTGACTATTGATTTGAATCATATATAAATCTTCAGTACTATTATTTTGAAACATTTATGAAGACAGTGACTTAAAATCATTGTATTCTGATTCGAGGAATGTACTGGATGTGATGATATTTAGATTCATTGGTACAGTGTTCACAATAGGGGATAACATGATGTTTTCAATCAGGATTAGCTCTTTAGCTCTCATATATTTAACAAATATCAATCTATTTCTATCCAAAATTTTTATATATCTTTACATTTATCTCTATATTAATCCATGTGTATTGCACAAGGGAGTGTGCTCCACATTTTTCAGTAGCAATAGGAACATCTGAATCAGCTGATTCCTTGTATTTAATGTTCTAAAATTATTTATATTGATCATTTAGGAAACAATCATTAAAAAATTTAATGGAATTAAATTTGATGAATATATCAATTGGAGTAATGTAATTCCATAATAATTAATGTAATAAGAATAGAGACAATGCCTTAAGATCTGGCGGTGTCAGGCTAAGGTGGTGTCTTGATTGATGATATGTTTCTCTGGTGGTACATTGTTGGAATTATGTTACTGGTGGTTTCTAAGACATACCTAAATTTTTATTTTACTGACATTGTCTATGTTATGATGGTTTATCTATCTTAGGTATTTGTTCATTGATGACCGTATGAGTCTGGCAGTGTCAATTTGATGGATCCTCATCTGGTGGTATCTCATACATAGTTATATTAGTGTTCTAGTGGTGTGTTATCCTAGGGATGTGTTGACCAAGAGTGTCCCATACTTTTTCAATTCATCACTCCAGTGGTATGATACTCTAACGGTGTGATATCCTGGACATATCCCTGCATTAGATATTTTTATTCTATCCTTGTTTGATGGAAAATTTTGATAGTCTCAATGGTGTATCACACATAGATTAATTTATCACATGTTCTCAAAATAAATAATGCTTATAGAAAAAACATAAAACTCAATTTATTATTCGAATCATGATTTTGTGATCATTAAAATTTGGAGGTCAACAATTTTCCTACTTTCTACAGTATAGTACATTTCTATATTTGTCATGGATTGACTATTTTTAAATAAATCCAACATCAACTATTGGGAAAGGGATATCACTCTTCAAATAGAAAAGAATCCCCCACTTCAATAAAAGTGTAAGGAGGGATATGAATCTCCTAAATAAGAATAATCTCAATTGGGTATATTTTTTTGTTAGGAGCATGAATATACATCTGAAATTATCGGGACAATGGAGAGAGTCGTGTTAGAATACATACCCATTATAGGGGATTATACAGATGTATTCCTTGAAAAATTGTATAGTATTCCTCATGATCAATCAGTTGAGTTCCCAATTGGAATTATTCTTTGATATCTTCCTATATCAAAAAAACTTATAGAATGGCCAATGTTGATCTGTAAGAACTACAGAAGCTCTTTTAGTAAAACCTAGACAAGAGTTTTATTTTCTTAAGTTCTTAACCAAGGGGTTAACTAGTCCTCTTTATCAAGAAGAATGATGGATTAATGAACCTCGACATTGAATATTTTGAGATCAATAATATCATGATAAATAACATGTTTCCTTTACCATGGAAGGATAATGTTTTCAATCAGCTATGTGGGGATACATAATTCTCTATAGTGGGCCTTCAGTCAACATATAACCAATTAAAGGTGTGGAAGGAATATGTCTCTATGAATTTAATTCGAATGAGGTATGGACACTATGAGTTCATAGTTATTTCCATCAAACCCAATAATGATTTATTAATTTTAAGGGATTTGATGAATAGAGTATTTAGGGATTACCTAGATATGTTTTTGGTTGTCTTTATTGATGATATTATTATATACTCACAAATTAATGAGGAACATGAGGATAATTTTAATACTACGCTAAATAAATTTAAAAGGGGAAAAATTTATTAAAAGTACCATAAATCTAGGTTTTGGATAGAGGAAGTGTTATTCTTAGGGAATGTTATCACCAGTAATGGGACATCTATGGACCCTTCCAAGATAATTGAAATCAAAGAGTAGACCATAAAAACATAAGTAATTGATATCCCTATTTTCGGTGGTCTAACTAGGAATTACTGGTGATTTTTTAATAACTTCTCATGATTTTTGAACCCACTAACAATTTTTTATCGAAAGGTAGAAACATTTTTCTGGACTAGTGAATATGAAGAAAACATTAATGTGTTGATAAAAGGATTATCAATTCACCTATTCTCACACTAAAAAAAATATGTGGAACTCTTTATTGTATAATTTAATTCTTCAAATAGGGGATTACATTGTGTATATATGAAAAATAATAGAACTATTTTTCATTCCTCAAGGAATTTGAAAAACTAGGAATAAAACTATTCCACACAAGATCTGGAGTTGGAAGTTGTGATCATTTGATTGTAAATATGGATAAATTATCTCTATTGGGAGAAGTGTAAGATATATAATTAATTTAAGAGTATCAAATATATATTTATAGATATAGTTCTTAATATTCACCAAAAAAGTTGGTTAGAGCTCATTATGAATTAAAACTGCTCAATCCACTACCATCTTAGTAATGAAAATAATGTATCTGATGATATATGTTGAAAAGATACATCAAAATTATCAATGATTAGTATTGAGAAAAATATCATATTCATAGATTTGAAAAGTTTGTACATGGGAATGTTTAATGAAGGAACGTCCTTAATACTTTCTCAGATTATATCACAACCATCCATTGGGGATAAAATATAGGATGCTAAGAGAAATGATGTAGAAATTTAAAAGAAGGTGGAATCCCTGAGAAAAAGGAAATCCTCAAAATTTAAAATAGACGAGGAAGTATTCCTAAGATTTTTGCCAGGGATATGTGTACCATGTAATCTAGAGACAAATATAGAGCTTCTAAATGTTGTAGAAATCGCAACCAACTCTATTCACCCATGCCTAAGAAAAATGTATTAGGATTGTGGAGAGAAATATTGGTGGGACAATATGAAAAAATGAGATCATTGAATATACATATTTTTTATTAGTATTTCATTAAGTTAAGGATTAAAGGAAAATGTATTAGGAATGATGAAACCATTACACATACCAATATAGAAATGGGAAAATATCACCATGGTCATTATTATTGGACTTACGAAGACATCCATAGGAAAAATTTATTAATGGGTTTTTATGGTTTGTCTTAAAATGATGGTTCAATTTATTTAAATTTGAGAGGACATATCAATAGATCAAATTTTAGTCATGTACATCAATTTAGTGTTAAGGCTGCATGGAGTACTACTATCGATTGTATCTTATCGATATCCAAGAACTATATTCAGGTTCCAGAAAAGTATCCAACATGCACTATGCATTAAAATGAAATTCAGTGTGGCCTATCATCCTCAAAATGGTGGCCAATTTGAGAAGCTGATTTAGACACCGGAAGACATTTTGGGAGAGTGATTTATGTGTTTTAAGGGAGGATGTGACGAACATTAACCACTGGTCAATCTATCCACAAAAATAGCTTCTACTTGAAAATCCAAATGGCTCTATATAAATCCCATTATTGGAAAATATTGATAAATATGGAATATTGGGATGAAATTGTTGAACGTGAGCAGATAGGACCATAAATGGTTGATGAAATGCTGGAAAAGTTGAAAACCACCAAAAAACACATCAAGAGATCACAAATTCAACAAAAGAGTTATAAATAAAATCATCGATGAGACCTTTATATTAAGGATGTAGACATGGAATTTTCCCCCATATCTCCAAAGAAGAGGGTCATGCAATTTTAGAAGAAAGTAATTCTATGTCCTAGGTATATCATCCCATTCAAGATCATTGATCGTGACAGGGATGTATCCTATCAACTAGAACTTCCAATGACCACGTCTCAAGTACAAGATATATTCCACGTATACTTAGTGAGTAAGTACATACCAGATCCTTAAAATTTACAAAATTCAGATGTGGTATGGTTGGAAAATGATCAGTCATAGGAAGAGAAACCAGTGAAGACCCTCGAGAGTATAGATAAATTTCTAAACAATAAGAAAACTCACATGGTCAAATTATTATGGTAGAACCATATGATCAAAGATGTAACATGAGAACTATAGAGGTGATGAAGGGTGAGTACCCACACTTTTTTACTATAGTATGTGAAACGATATTTCAAGGGAGTAATTACATAAGAGGCGGTGAATTTAAAATACCAAACTTTTATGAATGGATATTCCCCATTTATAATTATATAATATAGTAAACAACAAATAAAACCACTTTGAGAAAAAGATACATACATTATAAATAAAATACGATTTATAAAAGATGTATTTCTAGAAGTTAAAGAACCTAAACTAATGAAATAGTAACATGAACTTTGGAATAGTAATGTGACCCTTTTGAATAGTAAAACAGACTATTGAATAGTAACCTCACCCGTGAAGGGATAAATAAAATTTATCTATCATACAAGTGACTATATTATTTAATTATATTATAATTTCATTAAATAAATATTTTAAAATTTAGTAATTAATTAGAATTATTTTTTGTATGCCATGCATCTTTAATTACAATTTTATGTTTAATTTATTAATTTAAAAGAAAAATTGTTTTTATAAAATGTATTCATGAATTAATAATTTCATGTATTTTGATTTCAATATAAATTTATGAGAATATAAGTAAATTTTCAAAATTATTTAAAATGTGTTATAGTTTTAAAATTGGTATTTTCAAAATTAAATGATTTTTTTAATTAAAAGTTATATTTTCCTAATTTAGACACTTTTTTCAATAAAATTGAGTGCCTTTTTTAATTATTTATGTTCAAAAATTGTTAGAGTAAATTTTTGGGATTTTTTCAATATAAATAAATTTTGGATGAATATTAAAATATGATAATATTCAATAAAAGATAAATACATGAATTATATATTCATAAATGATGATTTTGTGATGTAAGTGATTAGATTATTTAATTCATATATTTTCATGTATTTTAGTATATGTATTTGTATTTAATTGCATAATCTTTCTATTTTTTGAAAGAGTTGACTTGTTTTATGATTTTATGTTAGGATTCGATGAATATTTCGAAAAGGAACGAAAATTGGTGGAAATATGATATTGACAAACCATTAAGCCATGAGCATCACTCGTGATGTGACATCTAATTTTTAACCCCATATAAAAGTTGGAAAAGTGGAGAGAACACATTCCATGTGGTGTAAATAAAATAAAAATCATGACTTCATCTAGAGAAGCTACTTCCATAATAAGTCATAAAAAAGGATTCATGCTTTGAAAACCAATTACACATCATGAGTCCCAATTTCAAATTGTGAAAAGATTCAAAGATCATTTAATACTCTTGTAGATTCAAATATAGTAGATCAAACTCAGATCAAGATTATAAAATGTGTAACTGAGTTACATGTTGTGACTTTTTCAATGGTCAGAAAAATAAATGTGATGTGGGCTAAGGATTTGATGGGAAATGCGTATAAATTATGGCCTCGGTCACCCATCCAAGAATCCCAAGTACATCATGAGATTGTTCCAAACCAAAGGAGGATGAAAAACACAGAGTTAAGATCTAGGGTCCCATTTCACCACCATTCTTCACTGCCTTTCTTCTTTATGTACCCATGTTTCCTTTTCTCATCAAGCCTTAAATAAGCAAGTATTTTCATTAGTTCCAGGTGATGTGATTTTAAGGGGAGTCCAATCTAGGGATTGTTTTTATTTATTATTCATGTTGTGGATTGTTGTGAAATCCATTTATTAATTCATATTTATTATATTTTCATATTTCATGATCATTTCTACGTACTAAGGATTATTACTTCATTGCATCAATTAATCACATTATTTTTTATGAACATTCTCCAATCAAGTCTGGTTATGTTTAAATATGGGTTAGATCACCTAGTTGGTTTCTTCACCAATTGGATGACCATTACAAAGTTGAAAACACATTATTAGGGTGTGATAAGAAGACCAAGGATCCCTTCTAACCTAAGTCTGAGACCAAAAAAGAATAAACCAATATCAATTAAATTCAAGGACATGGCCCTAAAAATAATTAAACATCGAATGCATATCTCTTGATTTCAAAAAAATATTTGATTCTGTTATTTCAAATTCCATAAAACTAAATAAACAATTTAAATTTAAATTTTCTTTATTAATTTATAACATACAGATCAACCATGTGGGTCCGACACTCAAACATTACAAGTACTATATTTTCAGTAGGTTCTCATAGTATTAGTAAAAAAGAATTTTTTTATCCCTATAGAAATTACCAAAACCATGGGAAATATCAGTAATACCCAATCATTAACTATCCTTCATTATTTTAATATATTTGGTGATAATTTTCAAACTACTCATATGAATAATCCAAAATAATTCACTAATGAATAAAATAATAGAAAACACTCCTCTCCTCCACTATACATACCATCCCTCGTCAAATATTCTTATCAGACATCCCAATATATTAGACTTATATAATTTCTACCAAATACTCCTCCCAGACACACCATAAAGGAGATCATGGTCTAATTAAAATAGCAAAAACATTTCCCCTGATGCAGTCTTTAAGGATGAGAAATTGAAGAGGTAAATTCCTGTTTCCTTTTCTTTTAATTTCTTTTCAATGTATTTTCTTATTATACCCTCACCTCCCCTAATCCAAATGTTATGAAAACTAAAGTACCTCTCCTATATTGGAACATTATTATATTAATGTAATAATACATCATTAAACCCTTATCCTCTCCCTTTTATTATAAAAATGAAAATGTCACTCATGAGGTGATAATTTATTTCCCTCAAAGACAAAAACATTTCATTTTCCATTAACACCTTCAAGGATGGTAATAAAACCATTTTTAGGGTTGATAATTTTATAATAATGTTTTTAAATACTATGTAATTGTATTTAATAATTATATAAACCTTATGTTAAATAATTAAAAACACGTTTATTGTGAGTGAAAACCGCCCAGATTAATCCAAATGATTATCACTAACATCTTATCTAATGATTCATACTCACCCAAAATAAAAAATTACTTATTTGATCATTAAACCATTTAATGTTAATTAATATCTTATAACATCAATTATGGAATTATATTTCAATTTTACATGAACTTCCATACACGTATACAAGAGAACAGATTATGAAATGTAAGAAAACAAGAAATTATGAAAGATGAATTTGAACATTATAACTCACCCAAAGGCCATATATAAACTCAATAAAATTATAAAAAATCAATTACTTATATAAAATTTTATTTACTTATTAACATATTAATTTAATTTCATTATTATATAAACTAAGGTCATGTACAGTACCATTTTAGCCATATGGTAATGGATTCTACTCGAACCATAATTTTTTTATTTGAGTTACTCTGTCTCTCTCTCTTTAGCCCAATGTAATGATTATTTTTTTATTTCTTATAAATTCCACTTATATTTTTTAAACGCATCTATCTAGATTAGATAATCATTATTTTATCGGGAAATAAAGGTTTTAAAAAAATTCCATTCTCAAATCATCCTGATAAATAAGCCCGATTAAAGGGAAATTCTCAATTTCTTACCCGTAATCAGGTGATATATATAATATGTTTTAGGAAACAACTATTTTTTATAAAAATACATTTTATCATGAAAATATAGATTGGTTCTTTTAAAGTTTTGTACAAACAATTATTCATTTTCCGTTTTAAAGTCACTTAAATTTTCCTTTAAAACCGCAGTAGAGTGGCTAATTTATAAAATTTTCCAAAAACTCTTTTAATATAGTTTCGCTTATGTTGGACACAATTTATCATTATATATTACTATTTTCCTTTATTAATTTCCACGTATTCTATAAATCCATTCTTTCATTAACTATTTTATGATACACCCATTCATAATGCCTTATGAATTGATTTAGATACCCAGTTGTTTCCATGGGTAACCCTTATGTTACTATTAATTACTTACGAATGATTATTTATGGGAACACATATTCATCAACATGTTATAATGGGTGCATGAGAGATAACACCAATTCATTGGGTAATGTTTAGTCTCAAGAGATGTTATTTTGGGATAGGGAGTTAACAGGGCTCCTTTGTGGGACGTTTTCCACCACGTTATATAGTCTTGCAAGTTTAGCATGACTCACGTTTATTTTATGGTATATATTGTTTTCACATTCCTATTATTCCATGATTATATGATCCCATGTAATAAATTTTATTATTATTTATTTTTATTCATGTTCAATTCCATTTATTCCATCATTTTATGCATTCTAACTCATGTGGTAGGTTTTATTCCTGTGATTATTTCCTTACAGGTATTTTTAGCTCATCCCTTTCGTTTATGTATTCCCATCATTAGTTTATACAGATGAATGGTCTCAAGGGAAGTTAGGATCTCCTTATGGAGATTAAAAAAAAGATTCTTTTATTTTGGGATACATGATGTTTAATTATATATCTAATCTACCAAATACACAATACGTTACGATACATGGAAAGATATTTTTTGTTAATTATGTAATAATAGGTGAAAAAGGTAATGGTAACTATAATATTTGAAATTCAAGATCAAAACATACATAAATTAGGGATTGGGTATGAAAATGTTGAATTAATAGGTTACCATTATCAAAAAATATTATTCTCTATTCACTTCTGGAGATCCATTAGGGTGTTGGACCAGGATGGGAGGTGAGCCAAATATGGCATGAGACCATAACCATGATGGGGTCTATCCATATAAGAAAGATGATAGGGATCCAGATAAAAAAAATATTTTAAGTATTAAAATGAATCAGGGAGGTGCATGTGTGTAAGCCAATACACTAGGATTCACGCCCTAACACATCAAATCATGTCAATGGTAGGACAAAAAAGGACATAGGGTAAATGACTATGGTAATACAAATATTTTTAGGTCAAATTTATTATATCAAATGACCACAAGTACCAAATTTAACATCGTCTTCCTGGGATGTGTTCTTGTATTTTAACATCATGCAGTAGAAAAATTACAGTGCATCTTACATCATGCTGCAGGGATGAAAGGAGGAATGGTGGTTCAGGAGGAATGAGTTTTGTGAGGAAGATATAACCCAACATGAATGAGTACCCAAGGGGTCTACATGGAACAACATGATTTCAAGGCCAACCCCTACATAGTATAATGGGAAGATGTTTGGACTTTTCTTTCCAGATTAACGTTGTGTTCATGGGGCATGGGTACGTGAAATTTTTGTTCATATTGACTGCACCATCAAGGTTGTATAGTTTAACGCCATGCAGCTAGGATACTAATGCTACGTATTTTGACTTAGTATATCATGAACGTATATAGATCATAGTTTAAGGTCATATAATTCATACATTGGGGTATACGTATCCTAGAGAGTTGAAAAACTATGATTATTGAGGATAAATAAGTCCATCCACCACACCACGTATAACTATGGGAGTAATGAAACTACATCATGGGAGAAAAATATTTGTGAAGACTCCTAGGCCCACGTGAGTCATTATTAGTGTGGGAAATAGGATTTGGTTTTAAGCCTTACCTATAACATGGAAACACATAACAAGGATGAGGAAATACCATATGAGAAAGTCCCAATGATACAGGCCTTCTTACTAAGCACTTGTAGATGAAAAAAGGGGTAACACCAAAGGTGTTAGGATTCCACCAAGACAAAGGGAGATGAAAGAAGAGGCAAATCAAGACTACAGAGATCTGGATGTAAAGGGGAATCATATGGGTAGGGACCACTATTAACTGAATTAAAAACAAAGGACAAACAATTACACCAGTCGTGTATGGAAAATGAATATGCAGAATAGACTGCTGATCATGTTCAAAAACATAGAATCTTCCATTTTTTTCTATAAATCAATTCAGACATTGGCCCCTGATTAGAGGTGATCTAAAGATGGAAATTGACCATCATCATTAAGGTATATATCTGTATATTATAGATGGTGGTGATCTGAATATGGAAATAATTGAAGTATAATAATGAATCAGGGAGGTGTCCATCCAGAACCAAAAACTATAGGTTTATGACCTAGTATATCAGATCATGCTAGTGGTAGGACACAACTTGACTCAGGGAAAACGATAAATGTAATAAAAATAGTGTATGTTTATATTACTTGGACCAATGGATCTTAGTTTAAGGTCAAAATGTTTGGACAATTTGTTCCATGTTTAACATTGTGATACTTGGATGTTCCCATGCAGTTAAATGTTATGTAGCAAGGACACTATATAATTGTTTAATATCATGATACTTGGATAGAAGGAGGAATGGAATTTTGAGTGGAATATATTTCATGTACTATAAATAACCCAATGTGAATAGGGACCCAAGGGGTGTTTGCAGAATAACAAATTTCTCTGAGAAGTACAATACAATATAATGTCATGATATTTGGACTTCAGTTATTATTTTAACATCTTGAGTATAGGATGTGTCTTTTAAATTAAACATCATTCAGTAAGGATTATGGATTTCTTATGAAAGGTACCGCTTTTGGAAAATTTCATAGGTTTGATGAGTAATGGGTTGTCAATCTATGGGGACCATAGAATATGCACCATTTGGGTTGACCTTTTGAATGATGTTTTGCCCTTCCCATTTGGGCTCCATCATTAGTTTCTACCTAATAGGTATCATTGAGGTTTAAATATCCAAAAAATGATCACCATGGAGAAAGGAGTGTAGCTGAACCTTCTTATTGAAAGCTTTGGCTATCTTGTTCTATTTCCACTCAATATTATGCATGGTGTAGATAATGTTCCCATTGAGGGATTCCATCACCGATATAAAGTAGTTGGTTATTATTTCTAATTTATGATTATCATAGACTGCTAATTGAAGGGAATGGAGATGGATCTCTATGGGAAGGACTACCTCTATTCCTTACACAAAAGAATACTGGGTCACCATGGTGGAATTATGTGTAATCATCTGATAACCTAGGGATCATTGTAAAGGTTATCTAGACAAAATTTCTTGTTTTTTACCACTAACATTTGTATAAATATGGAGAGGGGTTTTTTATTTCATTTATCTACCATTTTTCCTATGCATAGTAGTGGGAAGTATGACTGGACCAGATATTGTACATTGGATACAACTTCTTTAACTCGGTGTCTTGAATTTTGGTGTCGTTATCATTGAGAATATTGTGAGGGACTCTGAATTGATAAATTATGTTGAAGATCATGAATTCAACAAATTATCAAGCTTTAAATTCCATAATATTATATTCTTCTACCCAATAGAAAAAAAATCTAGTTTGGGTAGAATGATCCTAAAATAGTGAGTTATTGGTGGTGGAAATGGCCCCAAAACATAATTTCCCAAAAAAAATCGGACAATATTACATGGTAGTTTGTAGAAGAAATGAAATTAGATGCATAAAGTTATCATAGATCTAAATCATATGGAACCTGTTCGATAACTCGATACAGTCATGGACCATAGTGAGCCAAAAGTTTCCCAACCAATGAATATAATGGGAGATTATCAATCATTCTTGATGAGCTCAGTAGAACATTCATTAACATCCTTTATAACAAGAGGAATCTAATCTCCTTGAATTAAAAATATTAGGATTCTATCATACACACATTCGTAGAGAGTTATCTCGATGTTGGGACCACACTGGAGGGAGAATAATGCTACATGCCGACGCATTCACTCACGTTCAACTCTATCCAATGGGAGAGTGTATTACTAAAGACACTCTATGAGGAGAGGCATCCAATAAGAGTTTTCCTCAACTTCAGGGTGGTTCTAGAGGTCCCAATGATGAGACACCGATAGCTTGGAAATTTACTTTCTTACTTTAATCATTGTATAAACTAGTATGTGTGATAACTCTTTGATGTGCCACCTGGATGAAAATGTAATCATTGTTAGGATCTTTAAGGAAGGATGCTAGACTAGCCAAGGAATTAACTCAACTATTTTGTGATGTGATAACAAGATTCACCTCTGGTTGAGAAGGAAACATGGACATCAACTGGAGAGTGCCCTCAAATAAGGGTACAAGATCTGGCTTCCTAAATACATAGTCACCTTTGATCTTCTTGATGTCTAAATTAGATTCCCCTTTCACATACATGGGAGGAACTTCAATATCAAGAGGCATCTCAATACAATTGATATGATCCTGATACTCTACCTTAGTTTTGGTAAATCCTTTTAATAATAGGAATGAATATGGAAGGATTAATAGTGCTGGAGTGATGAAGAAAATACAAAGGCATACTCGGTTGATCCTGGGATCATTGGGCCCCCTAACTATCGTACTCTAAGAGGAAATGTTGAAATGAATATTCTAGTAATGAATATCCTAGTCAAATGAGAGGATCCAATATATTAGAATGCCAAGATCTAGATACTTCACTATGGGGGACGAATATGTGGCAAGAAAGTATGCTAACACTTGACAGTTGATAGCCTTATGTGGAATGAATCAAAATTTGAAATTTTCAATAATCAATTCCCACCATGATAGAAGACAAGTAAACATAGGGATGTTAAAAATAAACATTATAGGGACAACATAGGATACCATCTATATCTCATGATGCTGTATATAGTTTCATAACTCTTACACTTCAAAAAACACCATGAGGTTATTGTCTTCTTGATGGGATAATTTCATGATTTTGTGTCTAGGAGTTTGTGAATGAGATAGTCTAAAATTTTCACTATCCATTCATTGTTCTTATTGGTGATCATGGTGCTGGTTGACAAATCTAGGGCCACCACATAGTGGACAAATGGCTTCCAATATATGGGTGACATCAGAACTGAGGGTTGGAGCTACTATTTCTTGATCTCATAAAATGATGTCTATCACTCTTCATTTTAGTGTTAGTTGAATACTTTCTTAATAAAACTAAATAAGGTATTACACTTTCCATAACGATATTTTATGAATCGGTGTTTGTAGGCTAAGTGACCTTGGAGGCCTTAGAGCTCTTAGAGGCTACTCAGAGGGGGAATCTGGCGGATTTCCATGATCTCCTATTGGTAAATCTTGATGCCTCTATACCTAAAAAAATATGATAAACATCCTAGTGGTAACTCCAAAGGTACAAATCAAGGGGTTCATATTCATATATTGTGAGTGTAGTAAGCCGAACACATTATGAGGATAGCATATGTGGTTCTAATGCTAGCGGTATTTTACCACCAAATCGTCTACATATCATTCCACAAGAAACCTAAAGATCCATTTGAATATGCAGTGAATGGAATACTGATAGGTGGATCCTGCATTATTCCAACCTAAAGGCATTACATGACATCAAATGTTTCGTTGTGGTGATCTAAAGGTGGTAGACTCTTCATCGTCGAGGGACATCTAGGTATGATTTTATATGGATTACCCATCCATGGAGAAGATAACAAAGAACCTAGTAGTGTAATAAATCATTTGATCTGTCATTGGAAGTAGAAAAAAATCCTTCTGTAAATGGAGGTTGATATCAAAAAATTCTATGTAGACTCTAATCTACTATTCATATCTCTAACATGAATGATGTTAGAAATCCACATGGGGTACTATAATTCCTTAAGGATGTTGTATTCGATGATCAAATCCACTTTGGCCTCAACCATGGCCCCCTAGGAGGGGTTCATTTTTCTAAGGGTCTACTTGATTGTGTGATTGATTACAAGGAGTCCAAGATGGTGGACATCAACCTAAGTGTCTGACCTTAAAATGTCATTTTATATCCATGCAAAAATATCATGTTTTTGAATTTGTAAATCCAAAAACTGATATTGTTCTCTAAAGGCATGGATGTGCTCATTACCATTTGCATTAGATCTCCCTTGGTAATAAGACTCGCCTAAACCAACTCATCAATGATAGTGAAGACTCCCTCTTCAAATGATAGAGGGGAATATTTCCAATCATCTTCATCATTTGAGGTAGGATAATTAATGGGAAGAGGAGATTATTCAAATCCAACTTATTTTGGAGGAACACTGATGCTTCCTTGGGAATATGTGGAGTCCTCGCTAGGGAAATTTTGCTCTGCATAAATCATAGTAATGGTATCTGTCGAAAAAATTCCATTAGGCCTCGAACTGTGGGGCATACACCTGATGATGTCAAAAAATTACAGACATGTCAGTTTGTGTTGTAATAACCTAGTTATTTAGAATAGGTATGAATGGCATAAATTTGTAAACATAGTGAAAATATTCTAATACCTTATTGGATATAAGGGATATAAAATCACTCTACCATTAACTGTTTAGGTGTATGAGTTAGTCCACTTATGTTCCTTGTACTTGGGTATGTTCCCTCCCCTATTCTTGGAAATTATAAAATAGTGCCCCATGTCTGGCATTGTGGCTGCAAGCCAATGAATCAAGAGTATTAAAACGTAGTCCATGTCCCTCTTTGGGGTGACCATAGTGTTATTGTGCCCAACCATGTTGGCATGAACCTGTTTATCATTTATCTTGTAGTATTTAGAATCCATATAGGGGGATTCACAATAGGATAAGGGAGACACATCACATTATAGAATTCCCACTCGGCCATTGAAGTAGTACATCAGGTATTGGTGATACAATGATGGAGTCAGTGCATATAGATAGAGCTAGGGTCTACCCATCAGCGCATTGTAAGTAGTATCATGTGACACAAAAATAATTTTGTTGCATTCCATATAGAAACCAAATTTGGTCTTCAAGAGTATTTTTCAACATGGAACCTCCATAGTCCTATCATGACCCTATATATTCATGTTATATGTACTTAGATATTTTTCTGTTAGTCATATCTTGTGTACCGTCCAGGTTGGGATAAGGTTGGCCTCAGAAACCATGTCAACTAGACGGTGGTATAATTCTACACTATTGAACTAGAATATGATTTATAGGAGGATGATATGAAACTATACAGGGGATCCTTAATATTATCCTCAGAATGAGATTATGTATTTTCATTCCTCTCACTCAACATGCTCATCATGGAAGGCTTCTATGGTCAGTACTTCAGTTTCAAACTGGAGGGGGTCCCTCAAGGATTCTGTGAGGGAATATCTAATTCTATCTGATTGAAATAGAGAATTTATGGTTGATATATTTTTAGGAATAATGGATATATTCTTAAGAAAATTATACTTCCAGTCCATGTTCACATTCCTACCCATAGGGGGACTGCAATTTGGGAGGATGTATGACATGGAATACTGGTTGAACTGGTGGAATCTAAATGCTGATGACAATTTAATATTACTCATCTCTGGAATCATGATGGGTCACTAGTTTCTATCTATTGTATTAATGAGTCCTTCCCAAAGCTAGAAACGAGTATCTATGACACAATGGAAACTGTTCTTCCTGACCGAGTAACACGATCAACGGTGGTAGAGAATCATATATGACGGGTTAAGAGGAAGGTATCTACTAAGATATATAATGAAAAGCTTCCAAGTATCAATATAATTCATGGATTGGAATGAATAAATTGACTTACCATCTCTAATATTAACATATCCTCATATCATTTAATGATTTTGTCGACCAGAGAGATTCGAAGGACCCTCTTAATATTATTATTTATCAGGGATCATTGAGGGATCTATCAACAATATGATATTCATAGAGGCATACATCTGGTCAACATCTTAGTAATATTCCAATACTCGGTGGACTCTATGGATGAATCTTATGTATAAATGCCTGAAATCATTGAGAGTTCAGGGTGGAATTACCACCATTGGATGATTTTTCTTTCCCTTGTGATGTCGGTGCCCACTCTTCTGAGATGTGGCAGACTGTGATGTGGATTATATAGATGCATAGATGGTTTCTGAAGGAGGTGAATCAGCTTTATGTGGTTTAAACTAGTTAAAATAAGCACAAATTAATCCATGTGTGTAGGCGACTACTCGGCAAGGCAACCATTACTCTTACATCTGAGTCCGGAAACTTGAGACCTACTACCATTAACCTTAATTATTTATGACTGACATTATATTAATGCATGCCACCTAAAAAGGGGCATGGACCAATATGAAATCATTTTTATATACCTAGACCTAGATCCTTTCCATTAACACATAACATATATAAATTTTTTCTCCAATGATCATGTGACAAGTGCAGTAACAAGGGATATTCATGAGATCGACCTCATGGATTTTCTTTTATTCTTGAATATTCACAATTCCATTTTATAAGAACATAGGGAAAAACAAGGAACCTAATCCTTATTGAATGAGTAGTTATATTTTTTCCTATCTATGAAGGGTACTCTAAGAGGCTAGAACTAATGAGGGGGAGAGAGCATGATGGGGGGATGAAACCGAATTCTCTCACATAGGTAGAAGTGGTGCATCAAGGGGTTGCACAATTTGATTGTGTGTTGGTTGTTGCAGAGCCTGAGGATGGGGATGAGGTTACATCCATTGGTGAGGCTACAGATGAGGCTCTAGAGGAAATAAAGCTAGCATCCTTGGGGCCTCTATCTGTGTGACGATAGTAGTATCTTCCTTATAGGTTCATATTATAGGATACATAAGAGTAAATGGACGTGCCTTATTTTCTTTTATCAAGGATTTATCCA
Source organism: Viscum album (assembly GCA_963277665.1). Classification (NCBI taxonomy): domain Eukaryota; kingdom Viridiplantae; phylum Streptophyta; class Magnoliopsida; order Santalales; family Viscaceae; genus Viscum; species Viscum album. The sequence continues at coordinate 1,701,657 of CAUJRU010000060.1, forward strand.
CGAACTACTATATGTTAGAGAAATATCAGTAACCACATGGGGTGTTTTGAGTGATGATAGAGGGGATTAGTTCAGCCATAACATTCCCCATGCACATATTTAGTAGATTATCTTGAGTCAACGTCATTCCAAATTAATATGTGAGGCCCTTACACCTAGAAATAATGTCTAATACATGTTCATCCTTCTATATATTGTACTCGAATAGGTTAGTGGTACTAGTCTTTCATATGATGGAGCTAAATTTATAGAGAAACTATCTGTGAAAAACCTCTAAACCAGTAATGGACCTGATGGGTAGATGGTTGTACTAGATGAACACCATCCCATCCAATATCTTTTTGAAAAACATCATATCTTGGTGGCCTCTTAGTGATACGGAGTTCCGATCATTGGTCATCACCATGAGATGGAGTGGACTAAATGTTATAGTGGGTCGATCATCCCCTTAAAGGAGATGAAGGTAATATTCTGGAAACCCGGGGGTGCATTCATATCATCTACCTATGGCAGATACAACTTCCCATTGTGGGGGATTACGACATATCACATCTCTAGGGATTCAAGTTGAGTGGTTATTGTTATTATCCGATCTTATTGGCGGGAATTCCTATCTTGATGAGATTCCTAACCACTAATGAATTGACATGCTCATCAACATGATCAGTAGGATTAGTGGCTTGTGGATCAGCTGGTGGAGAGATTGGTGGAGAAGATACATCCGGATCACGAGGGAGGTTACCATGGTTATCGGTGGATTAGTCAAATACTACCACACTAACATTCCATAAAATCTGGTTTCTACCCTTTTAGAATGCATGATGTTTTCAAGATCGATCATATGTAGCTGATAGAGAAAGACCTGTTGATGCCCCTACTATCCCAATGGTGGGGGACTAGAATGGGTCACGAATGACTATAATCTGGGTGTCTCTCTTCAAGGCTATTATTATGTATCTCATCAATGATCCTACTTCTATATGTGATCTAATATAGAAAGATGTCCATGGTTAGATCAACCTCTATCTCTTGTGGAACATCAGATGGGCCGAGTGGTTTGAAGACCTCAACCTATCATTTACCCTTGTTTGTGTTCTTGCTAATGGATAATGGTGTAGAGAGTTATTTTACCCTATGTTTCTACCTTGACAAGTGAGATTGAAAAAAGGTAGGGGCCACCATTTTCTACACTACCACAAGGAGGGGTTTCTCTCTATCAAATCTCACACTGGTATCTCTGTGCTTGATTATATCAGGGACCACCATGATCATTGTGACTGTACCAAGAAGAATATCCTTAGAGTCTTCAAGAAATTAAATGTTGTCATAGTATAAGACTGAAGTGAATAGTAGTGAACTGACCCCAGCCCCAGATCTGTTAATCTATAGATTCTTATTCAATGAATCTTACCGAGAGATATAAAGCTCCGATCACACGTACATTGAAGGTTTTGGTGGAAACCAGTTGATACAGGACAATTATCCACTGGATGTGTAACCATGTTAAATATAAAGAATCATTGGATGATTTCATAAAAATGTGGCTGGCTCTTTTGGTAGACTAAATGATAGTCATGGAGGAACAAATTCATCACCCACATGGTTTAGAGAAATCAAGAAATCTCATTATTAGTGATGGAATCTGAAAGGTCGATGATTGGAAATAAAATTGGCCAGCACATCTTGGACAACTAATCTATAGCAAGGATGTCCCACATGTTCCCATGTACAGATGTGGGACCTAGATCAAGGATTCTCCAGCCTCCAATCGGTGCTGGTTGAGAAAATGGAAATAACATAGAAGTGGAAGACTCAATAGGTGGAATGGCTAGTGGAGAGACTTCTTCATGCATTTAATGATCATTGTATGTTGGTTTCTCTTTAGAGGTTGTGTCGAACACATCATCACATCTCTATAGGAAGGGATTCAAACCGCTATCACATGTTTGAGTGAGGTGGTATTCATCATTGGTTCAAACATCTACTCATGGTATATCATATCCCATAAATATTATATGTGATCTCATGTATATGTATAGAATGAATATATTGGAGAGGACATAAATCATAGAGTGTATTGCACTATTAGAACATTAAGTGGAGCCAAGTGATCCTTCTACTGTATATACATATGAATAGATTCATGGAACATTGGGACTTCACCTTTTAGGATGAAGAATCTCACCCATCGTGTTACTTCCCCCGACTCCAATGCATAATATCATGTTGAAGACTCCATCATTGAATCACATTCAGGATTAGTATATAAGATATTAATGGTATTGAAAATGTTCTTCTGCATCTTGGTTTTATTTTGTCAGCGGCGATGGTTCGCCATTCATCACTAGGATGGTTCATCAGGACATGTAACTTTATCATCACAAGGAAATTCATGATTTTGGTTGATTAGATGGAGATAATCTCCACTTTTTTTTAAACAAAATATGGGCAGGTCCTTCATATCAGTTGTCTTTGGAGTAAGGAGGACCTCTTATCAAGGTGTACGAGGCATGAGGATGACTTATGCAAGGATGGATGTTGATGTAGAAGAAAGGACCTCTATGTGAGTCATCAAGAACATGGGGAGGGCCTCCATGTTGTTTTTTGGTGGAGTAGGTGGGACCTACTCTTTGGTGAGATGAGGTGCCAGGAGAATATGGTAATACATCGAATTGGGTGCGAGGAGGACGTACGTGTTGGGACAAAAGAGTATGGCGAGGACCTCTGTACTGATTTTTGGATTCATGAGGAGGACCACAAACATAGTGAGTGATGGATCAGGGAGGGACTCTACGTAATCTACTAAAAAATGAAGAGCAACTCTATTTTTTGTTGTCTATGATAGGGTGAAAACCTTTGTATTGGTTGACAAATATATAATATTGAGGAACTGCAAAATAACCATCAATAAATCCAAGAGGGCCTCCACTTTCATTTTTTTCTAAGAAGAGAGGACCTCTGCTTAAGATGTTGGTGACATGGGGAGGAACTCCATACTAATGGATTATGGAGTGGGGATGACCTCATGTATAGTTGGTTGTTGCATATGAAGGACATCAATATTTTTTGTTGATGAATGCGATGACGGCCTTCTCTTTTATGAGTTTTGTTGTGGGGATGACCTCCACATGAGATGGGAGTAGCAGGAAGAGTACTTTTTCATTAATGGTTCATGGAAGGGGTAGTGCCTCTGTATGTAGAACCATAATAATGGGGAGGACCTCCATGTTGTATTTTGACATGGTGGAGAAGAACACTTCTTTTTACGAAGCTGGAATCATGGGGAGGGACACCATGTTTGGTGAAAGAGTGGGGAGAAACTCCACTATATATAGAGATGGTACGAGGAGGGACTTCATACTAAATATCATCATCAATTATCAGACTATGATCATTTTTTTGCAGCTCTAACAATCGAAATAGTCAACCTGTTCTACCTTCAAGGTGGATGAGGTCTCAATTCCAATAGATCGCTAATGGTTCACTACTCTATAGTGACATGGATCTTGTAAAATGTATTGGTGCTGGAATGGGCCCTAGGAGCTTTGAATCATGATGCCCCCTAATGGGTATCATCATGTGCCTGGTCCAGATGTTTTTGTCGGGTAATCTTGACTAAGGCAAGTGGATTAGGGTTATAGAGACCCTATTCATCAACTTGGGGGACTAGTCAATGATAGTGTTGGTGAGACTTGGTGGGAGATCTCTTAGGAGAATCCCTGGTGGTGGTCATTGTTGGTGTGACCCGATAATCCCCTACCTTTAATTCGTAGGTTATAAGGTTGTAAGATTTTATTGGGAGAAAATACAAAAGAATTTCGATGTTGTAGTGGGGAGAAGTGTCTCCCAGCGTGACCCTTGGTGGGTGTTGGAGAGGCACTAAATCCTCAAGGTCATAGTGGGACATATCTATTTCATTAATGATAACATATTATTCATTACAGAATAAGAGGGTGTCTGTAACCCTCCTCTAGATGATTTAAGAGGGTGAGATTGTGTGTGGGTTCCTGATAGCTGTATCCATGGGTAAATCTACAACATAAGAAAAATTGTGCAGTATTTATGCATTATTGGTTCCTTTTACCTACTGCCTATTGGTGGTAGAGATTTATTTCCATTGGCTTTGGTCCTAAAATAAAGGTAGATTCATCCATTGGTATCGATATCATGAATGAAATTATCATTTCCCTAACATCATCCAATCTTTCATGGATGGAGAGAGAGGTCCAAGCAGATAAATTCAAAGACCAGAATGCCCACTTATTAACTACCCTAAATTCTAGTGAGTCTAAATCTAGGCCCACTATTTTCAAGGTAGGATATGGAAACTGGTATCTAGATCTGGTGACATGATTATACATATATTTCTGAAGCACTGCTAATCCCCATTTATTAGGAGAAGATTTTATGTCAGGTTCACTATTTTTGTTTTTGAATAATTATCTGGGGTGAGTCTAACTTGCGTGTCACTATTACCTAACATCCTCATTGTTTCCCCACATTCCCAATATCTAAATGCATAATACATTATTCACTTCATATGATATTTCTTATACATGATTGCAATAGGTTTATGGGTTCTGGTCTTCTCCTTCCATGGATTCCTTCATGCAACATGTGACCCAGTCCGAGTCTCCCTCGTAGATTATGATGTGTTCGTGAAACTCAATCTGAGTTACATATCATTTAGGAAACATGTAAATTACACTGATTCAGTATGAACATTACAAGGGGACTTTATAAGGGAAAAAACATTTGGTTTGGAGAGTATTCATGTTGGTCATCCCTAGTATATCAGGAAACTGTAACATTTGTCACATGTGTTCTTCCTCATAGCAGTACATCTCATGGAGTCATCTCATGCATGAAACTAAAGAAATCCCATTGCTAGAATGGGGTATCATATTCCATAGGTAGGGATTATTAATATTTCCTCAAGAATCCTTTGTTTAACATGGGGTTGGCTATGAGTTTGACAACTTAAGGAGAGGGAGAGAGTGAGTAGGCTAATTAGAATATCCCATGGAGATGGATATGAGAGGTACATCCCTCAAGGGGAGAACCTATAATTTTTATTGACGAATGGGTGAGAATGACCTAAAAGAGAAAACTCAGGGTGGGGTGTCCCATAAAGGGAATATTTCACACTGCAAAGGCTGATCAAGACACCACTAGAGCTTCATTGGAGGGGGTGAACCCCTATGATGGGAAACCAAAGTTTACCAGATGAATGAGATTGAATGACATATGAGAGGGGACCTAGGGTGGTCTGTGAATTAATGGTAATAGGTCACACCAGAAAGGATGATCCAAAAACCATTAAAGGTTAATCAGAGAGGGTGTACCCCTATGAAGGGGAACCAAGGATTACTAGGTTGATGGGTCAGAACGCCCTGTGAGAGTAGACCTAGGGTGGAATGTCCCCTGAGGGAAGTTGTCACACCATGAAAGGGTATATCCTCAAGAGGGAATCACCACGTTTAACCAGATGTATGGGTCATAATGGCCTGTGAGTGTGGACCCAGGGAGGTGTGCCTTATAAAGGGATCATGTGACACCGTGAAGGATAATCTGGACACTACTACAGGTTTATTAGAGAGGTTAAACCCCTATGAGGAGGTAACCAAGGTTTATCTGAGGGACGGGTCAAAATTCCATGTATGAGAAGACCTAGGGTGGTGGGTCTCATGAAGGGAGTATGTCTAACCATGGACGCGTATGTCCCTAGGAGGTAAGAACCATGTTTTACCATATGGATTGGTCAAAATTCCTAGTGAGGGTAGACTTGGGGTTGTGTGTCCCATAAATGTAAGATTTCACACCATGAAGTTTTATGTCCCTAGGATGGAGGCACCTTGGTTTACCATTGGTTGGTATTTAACCACGGGGAGGTGTCGTAAGTACCATGTTTAGAAGATAAGGATCAAAACCCCATAGATAAATTGATGTTGTAGGGAATACACATGAGATATTGTAAGATACTAATAGGTGTAGTGATGGTTTGGTTGAGGCATACGTATAGGAACAACCCAGATGGATGACATGGATCTACTAATACATGGTAGCCCATATAAAAACCAGGGTTGATTATTGAAAGATTAGATAAAATGGGTGGAGTGAATCGATTATTGGGTGTTAGCCTTGAACCTGAAGGTGGATTCCTACATATTCGAGTTCATTTGGAATTAAATTTCATATAGTTATATAGTCCCGTTTATTTTAATGTCAAGTATTGATGATGAGAGTTAATTGATGTGAATATTACAGTGCGTGGCATGATCCTTAGAAGGGATTCATATGTATCCTAGTTGGTTGGAAAAAAAATTCCACGTTTTTTAGAAAGGGGGAATTAGGAATTACACCAAAAAGGATGCCCACAGAAATGGAGCATGTGGTTAGGGCCTACGAATGGAATCTTCCTAGATGAGAGGGTCATTATGAGGTTTACCCCAGGATGGTGTCTCATTGGATGGATATTTTTCATGGTAAATAATATCCTATGAGACCATGTGTTTCATGCTTATTCTGAGAAATAATTGGAAGTAATAGACCTAGGAGGTGTGTTGTGAATTATGAGGAAACATGATGATGCATGACATATGTGTGGGATCTTCCTAGGTGCCGCAATGGAGTGAAAATGGGGTAGATGGGGAATACCCATGGGAGATTCCTAGGTGATTCTATGGAGTGGTAATAGTGTGAATGGGGCTAATGCTTGGGAAAATCCATAGTACCACTATAGAGAAACAATTATGTGGATGGGGATTTTTCATTGGAGCTTCTCAGGAGATAATATGTAGTGGAAATGGTTCAGATGGTCCTTAGGAGTGTGATATTCCTGGGTGCATCTATGGAGTGCAAATGGTGTGGATTGATCTTACGTGTGCGAGCTACCTGGGTGCTGATATAGAGAGACAACAGTGTGGATTGTGATTATCCATGGGAGAAACCTTAGTGTTGTTATTGAGTGGCAGTAGTTTTGATAGGACTTATGTGTGGGATCAGCCTGGGTTCCTATATGGAAAAGTAATGGTGGAAATAGATATTACGCATGGGAGATTCTTAGGTGCTACTATGGAGAGGCAACGGTGTGCATGGGGATTACGTATGAGAGTGGACAACAATGTATTCCCCATTATAAGTCAGTAGAGCATCCCATGTCCATTTCATGGGTTAATGATTTAATGTAATGTCATGTGAATGGATGAGGTGAATTAATCTTACACATGGAAGCTTCCCAAGATCCTCTATGTATCAAAAATGGATGGGATAGGGGTTACGTGTTGGAGCGGCCCTTGATGTATTCCACATGTCAAGATAGGAGGGAATCCCATGTCCATTGTGTGGGGTAAGGATTAAATTTAACATCCTGTGAATGAATGAGGTTCAAGGGGATTATTAATGGAAGATAACCATTCACCATTATCCTTGTATGGTCTTTAGGGTATCCCAACCCATTGGTGGGTCGGGGTAAATGATTCTGGCATAAACCTAATATGGAGGCACATGGTTATTATTTGGTAGTTGTCTCATGATCATTGCATGAAGCATATTATGTAAGGACCTGAACCTAATTTCTCAGAGATGGTGAATTAATTAATTATATTATCATGATAAAATGAATGTTGTATTCTAAAGGAACAAATAGTTTAGTAGTTCTGGAAAACTAGATACTTACATAAGTTCAAAATTACAACAAGAATGTAAAACAACATATCAACTTCTTTTAAATCACACACACTCTCCTAGAATATCCATGAATTTCATTCATAATACACATATTAATATCCATGGAAAATAAAACATAAGAAATTGGTGACCTCAAATTCATAGTAAGGGTAATAAATACAATGGAAGATATCATTAACATAAACATTAGGCCATGTGAATAACTAAAAACACATTCCTTAAGAGAAATATTCTTAAACACAATATGACAAGAAAAAGTGATGAATTATAATGAAATAATAGAAAATAATCATGGTTATTATAATAGAAGACTACCAACATGAATTTTAAATTACTAGATTCATAATGAGGGAATGTTGAATTCCAGACAACATAACCACGCTGTCAGGGCCTCTTGCGAAGACCATAAATAACCATACTATTAAGGTCTTGCGCTAAGACTCTACTATTATTCATGAGACCAAAAAATTCATCAATATGCTATATTGGGCCTTAACCATAACATAAAAAGTTAAATTCATTCCTAATATGAATTGGTATTAACATAAACAACATATACATTCATATTTAAACTAAAACATGAAATGTAAATAACATTCCCCAACCAAAAATACTAAACATTTGAAGTTATATGGTTAATGGTAACAAGATAGTACACCCACTATCAATATAATCACATAACATTAAATAAAATATGGTAGATAATATCATAATACAATAACCCCATAATAATAAAAAATAGTGTCTTAATTGGTTAAAAATGTTCTTATGAAATCAATGAGTAATTCTTGGGATAAATAATCTTTTACTTTGAAAAGAAGTGTTCCTTTGAAAAAATCATTGTATAAAACAAGAAGTTAATTAAGAATGTTCTTCCATAAAAATAAGTGATTTTATAAAAATAATGGTGTCTTAAATAATATTATTGTGTTTATTTTAAAATATGTAAGAATTCTAGAATTTACTTTGAAACAAGATTGTTTATCAGGAATAGTTTTTTAAATATCCTTTTAAAACGTGAAACTCTGCATAAAATTAGAAGGCTTATAAGTGGAACACATATATGTAACATTAAAAAGAGATTTAATAGGAGGTAATATCTATAAGTTATAATTTAATTGATCTATGTAGAGAAAAAGAGTAACCATAAAGAACAAAGGAAGTTCTGGTAGAAAATCCTTAAAATATGATAAAATTTGTTCATATCTTGAACATAAGAGACAAGAATGTGAAATTTGGATTTTTAATAAATTTACTAAGGACCAATTAGAAATATATTTATTTTATCATAATTTTATTATATTATGTTTTGGCCTTATTGATATGTTATATGATTGAATTTTGTCATTCCAGAGTGTTTGTTTCCTTGATTTTCATAATCAGTACGCTAATTTATATTTAATAGAGTTTATGTGGAATCGATATAAATCTCTAGAATTGGATTTATATGATACTAAGGAACATTAATATTATTAAATTATCATATATTTATTTTGGTTATATGGTATGGGGAGGATTTTATATGTGAAAAAATAATGAAAATCATTTAGATTATTTTGGTGGTAATTTTGAATATTGCGGACTAGTTTTGTTGAATGTATTAATATTATGTATATATACTTTCTCTATAATAATAAATATATTATATCACATATAATATAGTTTTATGAAACTTTAAAATTGGTTCCATGACCATAACTGAGGTGTATATTGAAGAACAAATCTTCTTTGTCCATGAAGGTTGTAAATTCGCACCTTGTGGATGATGATTTCGTTTTTAAAATAAAAGAGTTAGAGATTAAGAATAATGAAAATGGTTACTAAATAAATATTATATAATTCAAGTATATAGATGATACTGGATTTTGTTGATTTAATTTGGATAGAGGAGGTGAGTAGAGGATAAAAAAATAAAGGAACATGAAATGAAATTAAAAAAACCATATGTGGATTTAACACTTTAATACAGCTCCTTGAGAACCTCCATAAGGGAAGGGGTTTTGGTATTTTTGGAAATAACATGGGATCTTGTACATGGGGAGGCAGTAGGGAAGAATATTTTGGAAAAAATTGAAAATATTCTAGTCTTAGGGGAGTGAAGAGATGAAGGGGTGATGGGTGGATTTTATAGTGGAGAAGAGGGGTGATTTTTGAATATCAAATTCATTATTTCGTTATTTTACTCAAGACAACCAATAGTGTTGATTCATGGGTCCCAAAATATAAATAAGTGAATTTTTGATAGAAACATGTGTGCCTATATCATCCATGATTCTTGGTATTGTTAATCTTACTCATAATGTATATATACGGTTAATTATAATATATTACTATTCATAAAAAATTTAGTATATAAAAAAAATACATGAAATTTACCCAACCAAATTTTTGATGTATAGAATTAAAAAATGAAATCTATTTTTTGAAAATAAATTTATAAATATGATTAATTTAATTTTAAAATAAAATTATAATTTATTAAAAAAATAACAATTTTTAAACTATAATTAGATTTATTTCACCTTGAAAGTTTAATCAGAATCTCATTATTTTATAATATTAAGAAAATAAAATAATTAAATGATTTGTTTTTAAAAAGGGTCATATTTTTATTAAAATTACTATTCACAAGGATATGTTTCTATTCACCATAAAATTAGTTTTCCTTATCATATTCTATATAGTTTATTGAACACAACTTTGTATGTCATTTTTGTGAAATTAAAATCAATGTGGTGGAAAATTTTTGTTTAATTTTTTGGTTATCACAATATGGGGTTTTTAGAGACTCAGTGTTTCTTGAATTGAATATTAAATTCATTTATAATTCCTTGGGGGTGTTACATATTATGCTTGGCACATAAGTATATCATGTTTGACCAAGGAGGAATCTTATTATTGATTGATAGGTTATGATATATTTTAATGGAATGTAGTGAGTAATGTTAGGTAGAAGATTCTAAGCATTGGATGGTGTGGTACTAATGCAAGAGCAACCCTTAACCAGGGATTGGGAGTCAGGTGATGGGGTTTGAGGGGGTGCTTGAGGAATGTTTTGACTGACGTTACTCATGGTATCCAAGTTGATAATATCAACTCCGTATATGGTAATGTGACCAAGTGGAGTTGGAAGACATAGGGTAATTCCAAGAGTGCAGGTGATTCTCGCTCAAATTTACCCAAGAGAAGAAGGTAAGACGGTTCTTGTAGTTTAGCTTGGGTTATCGAATCCACAGAGACCTAAGAAGAAACCTATAAACACAAACATTCTATGGACTGTTTTCGGCTATGAAGTGGCCAACTTGGATTGATTTTGGATGGGTTTTAAAGATATCTAACAGATTTAAGTGAATTCAATTTAAAAGAATGAGTTGATCCTAGGTTATCGCTCGGGGTGGATTGGACGTATTTTCTTTTTAATGATTTCACTTTCTTAAATTTGAGATGGGTTCATTTAAGGAAATAAATCAACATCATCACTTACTGGTTTAATTCCTACACCCTTTAATATTAATCACCTATACACTTGAAGGATCAAAGTTTTGAGCACTTCAAGGTAAAGGTTCGTATTAGTACTTGAAGTGTGTGGCCTTAAATTCAACAAGGACGATGGAGTTTAAAAATCATCAAATAAAAATCCCAATTAAAGAAGTGATTATACATTAATTAAGTGATAAATAACATCCAATCCATCCCCATGAAACTCCCTTTGATCAAACCATAAGTGGGTTAGCCCTCCATTGATCCCACGGTTTCAATGGAAGTGGAAATTAGACTCATGAGGGAGGAAATGGAGAAGTAAAGAAAACAACAAAAATAAAATGATCACTCCACCGTTGTGTGAATAATTTCACAAGGGTTGGTGTGAATAAATTCAAACCTTGATCCAACGGTATCAAAGTGATATGAATAACAACAGAATAAGAGTAGAAGAAGAACTTTTATTAAGAAACTAAAGTGAATTGAACAACTTACATGTGAAAGACAAATTTGAGGCAACAAAAATGCAGCATAACATTACAATTGAACAAAACATCCAAGATTTTTAACTCCTTCACCACCACTTCCTTAAATAGTCATTTTGGGAGCCTTGGGTCGAGCCTCCAATAGTACAAAGCATCTCAATTAATTTTGGTAGGCCATAGGTGGTGGAAAGCTTGTGGAATTCGAACTTTTCCACATTTGACCCGAGGTGGCAGCCATCTTTCCTTCACCAAACAGACGCATCTGGAAGACCCTCTATAAGGTCGAATCAGAGTGGTCCATAGAAAAAAAAATGGATCTACGGATGTATTCTAACCGCCTATAACATATGGGACCATTTGGAGTTGTGGATTCCGAGATATGATCAACTTAGTGGATGTTTTTCTGGGTCGCAGAATCTGGCCCAGAATTGTATCTCTAACTTGGGCCACCTTAATGACCACTATAGAGGCCTAATTAGCATTGTATCATGAATAGTTATTTGTTCCTATACATGTCTTCTAGAATCCCACGAAATATGGGATTAATTGGGCCTGTATGTTGGGCCCAACAGTCTAATCAGTGGGATGGTGTCCAATCTTCCTTCTCTAGAATTGCTTCCTTTCATTGCCAAATACCTCCATCACCCTCCATGAATTCTCCATTGATCCCTGAATGAAACATGTTCATATTGGAGTGTAGATCAATTATCAAATTAAAATATTTATAATCAGATAAATCATTTGGTACTTTAAATGATGTTCAAAAATGCACCACATAATAGTGCATTTTAAGAAGGTATTATAATCATAATGTGAAATGATGTTCAAAGTGTAAAATGCAGTAAAATAGTGTTTATCAATAATAAAGACCATGAATATTATATATATTACCAATGAATATTAGCCTCATTTAGTGGCTAATCACACCCCCCAAATTGAGTTTTTCTAGTCCCGAGCAAAATATATCTCAACAATATGAAATTTGAATTCCCTTTTCTAAAAAATTTTAATACACAATGATCACCAAAAAAACTTATACCAAACAATCACGAAACCCATCAAAATATTTTAATACAAGATAGTTTCATAAGCAGACCCCAATCCCAAGCCCATTCCTTTGTTCAAATTCATTGCCATATTTCATCCAATATCAATTAAGTGTGAGGATGTGTTGTGCATCACAATAGACCTGGGGGTTCATCTTTATTCAAGGGGGAAATTAATGAAGCGCTAGGTGGAATCACATTTCAATATTAAGATGAGTATTAATTTTTTTGTATAATTTTTTTGTTTTTTGTTTTTGTTTTTTCAATTTTTCCATTGTAATTGAAGTTGCACTCAAAAGAGTAAACCCCTGTAGCGAGACTTTGTCGATGACTCCCATGCTCAAAGACCTTAGGAAACCAAGTGAAGCCCACATACTCAGGCATCATCTAGAGTTAACTCAGTCAAAAACAAATTCAAATTACCAAAAATAGAGATAAAATTACTAACTCTTGGCTAGAAAACTATGGAGTCACGATCCCCAAGTGCCGAAAGCCACGCATTAGGTCATTTCATTGCTCTACGCGCAATTTTTTTTAATAATAATTTTTTGAATACTCATATTAAAATAAAATGATCACCAAACCTATGATATAAATTTAGGGTACCCCATGAACTCAAACTAATACCCCACTATCCAAAGGACGTGCATTGTGATCTTTTTTATTTGGATGAAAATAAAAATGATGAAATATCACATTGGACAGCCACACCCTCCAAAATCTATGCTCATGAAATTATACAAGGATCAAAATCAGAATCAGGGTATGCTAAATTATTTTATATTCAGTTTCAAAGTGTGAAATGTGTATTACCTTGTTCAAAGTTAAAGGAATTTTCCTTCCATTTACACTTTTTTTTTTCAAATCATTCATTATTTTTGACACAAAAGCATTTTTTTATTTTATCTCCCCCACCAACTTAAAACAACATTGTCCCCAGTGTTTTAAGAAATGAATATTTAGAAGGAGTAGAGGCAGATAATGGAAGTTCAAAAAGGAAATTGAAAATGAGGGTCATGGAATGACGTCACCTGGTGGTTGAAGCTGAAGTTCTTGCTGCTCCAAGTTAGTCCTTTGATCTCTTGGGAGATGTAGGCACCTCCTTGATTGAACATGTATCACCCAAAATAGTACCTAAACAAATGAAGAACAAACCAGACAAAACAAACAACACAACGACTTATTTAATTCCGAGTATCATCATTTTTATGGTTTTTCCTTTTTTTATTTTTTATTCTTTTTAAATCAAACTAATGATACATTTTCTTCTTTTTAATTTTTTGGGTAAGGTATTGCTCAGGGATCACACCGCATGACACGGATGAATACGATGCACCCCTTTCATACCCATCCATACTCATAATAGAAGAATAGGTCAATAGTCCTTTTTTAAAATGTAAAAATGATTAATTAATCCTATTTAAAATATAAAGTTTATTAAAACAACAAAATGATAAGAAACTTGAAAACCATGGGTTTCCTCCCATGCAGCACTTTGTTTAACGTCGTTAGCCCGACATGGACCCTAAATCTATCAATTGTTTCCTTGTTCATAGGTTGGCTCAGTTAACTCAACCTATATTTCCTGTTTATTGAATGATTCAATGAATGGTTTTAACCTTTGATCATTGACCTTGAAAATGTAACCACTTGTGGGATCTTGAATCTCTACTTCCCCATGGGGGAATACATGATGCACTATGAAAGGTTCTGACGATCTAGACCTTAACTTTCCCTGATGTAAGTGAAGTTTTGAACTATACAAGAGCACAAGTTTTCCCGGTTCAAAATGTTTTACCTTGATATTCCTAGATTGGTAGGCTTGAACTCTAGCTTTATTGATCCTTGAATTTTCATAAGCCTCCATCCTTAATTCCTCCAGTTCATTGAGATCTAATTTCTTTTTTGTTCCGGCCAATGAGAGGTCATAATCCATTTTCTTAATTGCCCAAAAGGCCTTATGCTCAATTTCAACAGGTAAATGGCATGCTTTTCCATAAACCAACCTATATGGGGAGATTCCTAAAATGGTTTTATATGCGGTTCTATAGGCCCAAAGGGCATCTAAGAGTTTCTCAGACCAATCTTTCCTAGAGGGGTTGATAGTTTTTTCACGAAATTTTCTTAATCTCCCTATTCGCTAACTCATCTTGACCATTGGTTTGAGGGTGGTGAGCAGTGGAAACATTGTGAGAAATTCCATATTTTTTCATGAGTGATGAGAATGGAAGATTGCAAAAATTAGTTCCACGGTCACTTATGATAGCCCTAGGAATTCCAAATCTTGAAAATATGTTCTCTTTCAGAAATCGAATCACAACTTGATGATCATTGGACTTAGTGGGAATGGCCTCAACCCATTTTGATACATAATCAACAACTAAGAGTATGTAGAGGTATCCCAGAGAGTTTGGGAAGGGACCCATGAAATCAATTCCCCAACAGTCAAAGATTTCAACCACTAAGATGGGAGTGAGTGGCATTTGATTCCTTTTTGTGATGGACCCTACTTGTTGACACCTAGGATAGCTTTGACAAAATGTGTAGGAGTCCCTTGAGAGGGTGGGCCAGAAAATACCACATTGAAGAATCTTAGCAGATGTTTTCTTAGAGGAAAAGTGACCTCCACATGCCTCACTGTGATAGAATTTAAGGATGGACTCTTGTTCATATTCTGGAACACACCTCCTAATGACTTGGTCAGGGCAGAACTTATAGAGGAATGGATCATCAAACACATAGTGTCTAACATCAGAAAGGAATTTCCATCAAGCTTGAGTCCCTAAGAATTTTGGAATGACTCCTGTCACTAAGAAATTTTCTATGTCAGCATACCAAGGGTAGTCACTCACAGAGTATAGGTGTTCATCAGGAAACGAATCAGACACATAAAGGTGATTTGAGTTGTCTTTTCATTCCATCCTAGAGAGGTGATCAGCTAAAACATTTTCAACTCTCTTTTTATCCTTGATTGTGAGGTCAAATTCTTGTAAGAGAAGGACCCACCTAATCAGTGTAGCCTTAGCATCTTGTTTTTTGGAAGAGGTATTTTAGTGCAGAATGGTTAGTGAACACAGTGATGGGGGATCCTAAGAGGTAGGACATAAACTTCTCTAATGAAAACAAAATAGCATGTAACACCTTTTCAGTGGTGGTGTAGTTGATTTGGGCCTCATTTAAAGATTTTCTTGAATAAGAAATGACATAAGGATTTTTATCACAACATTTTCCTAACACAACTCCTACAGCAAAGTCACTAGCAGCACACATAATTTCGAAAGGAAGGTTCCAATTTGGAGATTTCATAATGGGAGGAGAGGTGAGAGAGGATTTGAGGGTTGAGAATGAACCCTCATAGCTTTCGGTCCAAACAAATGGAGCATCCTTTACTAGTAGAGCACAAAGGGGACAAGAGATTGAACTAAAGTCCTTGATGAATCTTCTATAGAAACCAGCATGTCCTATGAAAGACCTCACTTCCTTGACAATTTTGGGTGATGGAAGGTGACGAATGATGTCAACCTTTTCTTTATCAACTTCAATCCCCCTACAAGAGACCAGATGGCCTAGAACAAGTCCCTCTTTAACCATGAAATGGCATTTTCCCCATTTTTGGACCAGATTCTTTTCTTCACATCTTGAAAAGACTCTCTCAACATTCTGCAGACATCCCTCAAAAGTATCCCCAAACACAGAGAAGTCATCCATGAAGACCTCAAGAAAATCCCCTACCATGTCTGAGAAGATTCTCATCATACACCGTTGTAAGGTTCCAGGGGAATTTCATAACCCGAAGAGAATGTGTTTGAAAGCAAAGGTTCCGAAAGGACATGTGAATGTAGTCTTCCCTTGATCCTCTAGGGAGACCTCAATTTGATATTACCCTGAGTACCCATCTAAGAAACAGTAGAAGGAATGACCTTCCACTCTCTCAAGGACTTGGTCAATGAATGGTAAGGGGAAATGGACCTTCTTGGTGAATGAGTTTAACTTCCTATAGTCAATGCAGACCCTACATCCACTACTCACCCTTGTTGGAAGAATCTCTCCATCCTCATTGGTTATCACTATGATTCCGGCCTTTTTTGGAACCAATTGGATTGGGCTCACCCACTCACTCTCAACTATGGGATATATGATACCAGCTTTTAACAATTTCAGAAGTTCTTTCCTTACTACCTCCATAAGATTAGGATTGAGTGGCCGTTGAGGTTGACGACATGGCTTTGAATCAGATTCAAGAACAATCTTATGAGTCCCAACAAGTGGGCTAATCCTGGGAAGATCAGAAAGGGTCCAACCAATGGCTTTCTTATGTTTCCTAAGGACGTCTAGAAGCATCCTCTCATGATTGGATTCAAGGGAAGAAGAAATGACAATAGGATGTGTTTGATTGTCCCCTAGGAAAGAATAATTGAGTGTATCAGGAAGTTCCTTCAATTCAAGATTAGGTTGGTTCATAATTTCAGCAGAATATTGGGACATTGGATGAAGTTCAATTTCTATTTTTAGAGTTTCAGATAGGATTTATTCCCCACATATAGAATTTTCAGCTACTAGATTGGCTTGATCAGATTTAGGGAAGGAAGTTGGAGTGGTCTCCATGAAAGTGGTTTCTTGAAAGGTTTCACTGATTTTTGGACCTAAGACTTCATCATAAGAGAAATTTGAAAATGATTCAAGCCAAGGAGATAAACTTCCTTCATATGAACAAAGGAAATAAATCTCATCCTGACTTAAACATTCATTAAATATTCCTTGATGTTCCATGGATTCATTATCAATGCTTCCTATCATGTTTACTTCATGAATCTCCTCATCATCCCCTATTTGTGAGCTTGCATTATAGATGTTCAAGTCTAGACTCATGTTCCCATAGGTGATGGTCATGTTCCCATTTCGGACTCGGATAACAGAGTTGATTGTTGCAAGGAAAGGACGACCAAGGATGATTGTGGTTTGTTTCTTATTTTCTAAGTTTGGATGGTTGTCAAGGACAATGAAATCAACAGGGTAGATGAAGTTTTCAACCTTTACCAGAACGTCCTTTAAAATCCCCTTTGGAACCCTAATGCTACGATAAGCAAGTTGAAGTGTGACAGATGTTGGTTGGAGTTCTTCTAGGTCTAACTGGCAGTACAGAACATATGGGATGACATTGACACTAGCACCTAGGTCACACAAGGCCTTGAAAACTTTGCCTTCTCCTAGTTCAACATTGATGTAAGGGCAACCTGGGTCTTTCAACTTTGGAGGAATGGTCCCTTGAATGGTGGTACTCACATTAGCATCAAAAAGGACTTGGTTTTTATGTGAATTTTTTTTAAAAGTGCACAAGTCCTTAAGGTACTTTGAGTAGGTAGGTATAGTTTGGATGGCATCAAGAAGAGGAATGTTCAACTTGACTTGTGAGAAGATTTCCCTTAATGTTTCACTCAATTCAGGCTTGGTTTTCCCCCTCATGCGTTGAGGAAATGGTGCAGGTTGTGGGGTTGTTTGTTGAAGATTTGTTTCCTTGACAATGTTATCAGTTTCCTCAGTTTGATCTTGTGGTTCATTTGAATTTTCATCCAAGTATGAATCTTTAGGTGGGTTCTTAATTAGTTGTTCAGGTTTCTCAATTGATTTCCCACTTCCTAAAATAGTCAAAACCTTTAGTTGTTCATGAGTTGTTTGAGCACAACTTGACTCTCCCCTTGAAGTTGAGGATGGAACCTCCTGAGTAGGCATGGGTGCCTTTCCAGTTTTGATGGTTTGAAGTTCTTGTTTTAGGGAAGATACCTCCGAGTTCATCCTCTCCATTTGTTTGCACATTTTTTCTAGTAGGCTTTGTGCAATAGTTTGGGTGGGTGCTTGAGTAGGTTGGTTTATCCTAGGGGGATATTTTGGAGGTGGGATGGTTTGTTGAAAATGGATCGGTGGCTGTTGGTATTGGATAGGTTGGGTTTGGAACTGGTTATGGGTTTGGTAGTTCTGATGGGGGTAAGGATTTTGTCCCTGTGGTTGGCTAGGTTGTTGGTTATCTTTCCAGCGGAAGCCTGGGTGGTCGTTATACCTTGTGTTCAAGGTGTTTTGGTATTGAGGCTTTTGAAAGTTCAAAGAATTTACTTCCGCTGGGGGTCCTCCTAAGAGAACATCCTTGATGGATGGAATGGTTGGGAAGTTGTCTATCTTATGGTCATGTTTGTCACAAATTGTGCAAACAGGGTCAACAGTTTGGATTTCATGGACTTTCTTAAGGTCTATCTCTTCAACCTTCCTAGAGAGTGCTGTGAGTTTAGCCCTAAGGCTTTCCTCTTCTCTAAGTTAATGAATTCCAGTAGTTCTTTGTGGCTTTTCAGAATAAGGTGAAGTTCCCCATTTTTGGTTTTGTTCAGAAAGGCTTTCTAGATACTTTTAAGCATCATTTGGGTCATTGTTTTTAAATGTTCCATTACACATCATGTCAATGAATTGTTTGTTCTCCGGACCCAACCCTTCATAGAAAATTATCACTTGTTCAGGAATTGAAAAACCATGGTGTGGAACCATGTTTAGAGTGTCTTTGAACCTCTCCCATGTTTCATAGAATTACTCACCCTCTTTTTCAAAAAAAATTTGAATACTCTTTTTAAGTGCAATTGTTTTATGGTGGGGAATGTATTTTTTGTAGAATTATCTTTGTAGTTGGTCCCAAGAGTTGATGGATGATGGTCTCAAATTGTTTAGCCAATTTTTAGCTCGATCCTTTAAAGAAAAAGGAAATAGCCTCATCTTAGATGATTCTAGTTGATGTGGGGGACACATGGTTTATACAATGTCATTGAACTCCTTAATGTGCTGGTATGGCATCTCAGAATCCATTCCATGGAATGTGGGAAGGTGGTTTAGGACATGGGGTTTAAAGATGTAGTTGGAATATCCCAGGGAATTGTGTCTAATGCATGAGGGGGGATTGGTCCAGGAAGGTGTGAGGTAGTCATTCATTGTTTGATCAATTGCATTCCCCAAGTTTGGGGCTGCCTCATTTGGGTTTCCATTTTGGTTCCCACCCGGGTTTATGAGTTGGTTTCTTTGAAGACCTTCCATTGAAATTGGCTCAATTTTGGACTGTAGAGTATTAGGAAGATTAGAATCTAATGGAATGAGTTCCCTTGGTGTACTTGACTCCCCAGACCCAGGACTATCCACCCTAACTAGACGGTTTGATTGATCGTGGGTGTAGGCGGACATGCGCCAGAGAAAAAAAAACGAGAAAGGGACAAGATAAGAGAATTTGGATGAGAAAAGAAGAAATGGGGGAGAATAGAATATGTGTTTAGATTACTTTCTTGGGTCCCCGATAATGGTGCCAAAATTTTATTCTTGCTCAAATTTACCCAAGAGAAGAAGGTAAGACGGTCCTTGTAGTTTAGCTTGGGTTATCGAATCCACAGAGACCTAAGAAGAAACCTATAGACACGTACATTCTATGGACTGTTTTCGGCTATGAAGTGGCCAACATGGATTGATTTTGGATGATTTTTAAAGATATATAACAGATTTAAGTGAATTCAATTTAAAATAATGAGTTGATCCTAGGTTATCGCTCGGGGTGGATTGGACGTATTTTCTTTTTAATGATTTCAATTTCTTAAATTTGAGATGGGTTCATTTAAGGAAATAAAACAACATCATAACTTACTAGTTTAATGCCTACACCCTTTAATAATAATCACCTATACACTTTAAGGATCAAAGTTTTGAGCACTTCAAGGTAAAGGTTCGTATTAGTACTTAAAGTGTGTGGCCTTAAATTCAACAAGGACGATGGAGTTTAAAAATCATCAAATAAAAATCCCAATTAAAGATGTGATTATACATTAATTAGGTGATAAATAACATCTAATCCAGCCCCTTTCTACTCCCTTTGATCAACCCATAAGTGGGTTAGCCCTCCATTGATCCCATGGTTTCAATGGAAGCGGAAAGTAGACTCATGAGGGAGGAAATGGAGAAGTAAAGAAAACAACAAAAATAAAATGATCACTCCACCATTGTGTGGATAATTTCACAAGGGTTGGTGTGAATAAATTTACACCTTAATCCAATGGTATCAAATTGATATGAAGAATAAAAGAATCAGAGTTTAAGAAGAACTTTTATTAAGAAACTAAAGTGAATTGAACAACTTACATGTGAAAGAAAAATTTGAGGCAACAAAAATGCAGTATAACATTACAATTGAACAAAGCATCCAAGATTTTTAACTCCTTCACCACCACAGCCTTAAATAGTAATTTTGGGAGCCTTGGGTCGAGCCTCCAACAGTACAAAGCATCTCAATTAATTTTGGTAGGCCATAGGTGGTGGAAAGCTTGTGGAATTTGAATTTTTCCACATTTGACCTGAGGTGGCAGCCAGCTTTCCTTCACCAAACAGACACGTCCGGAAGACCTTCTAGAAGGCCGAATCAGAGTGGTATATAGACGAAGCAAATGGAGCTACGGAGGTCTTCTAACCGCCTGTAAAATATGGTCCCATTTGGAGTTGTGGATTCCGAGATATGATCAAAGTAGTGGGCTGTTTTTTTGGGTTGCAGAATCTGGCCCAGAATTGTATCTCTAACTTGGGCCGCCTAAATGACCACAATAGAGGCCGAATTAGCATTGTATCATGAAGATTGATTTGTTCCTATACATGTATTCTAGAATCCCACGAAATTTGGGATTAATTGGGCATGTATGTTGGGCCCAAAAGTCTCATCAGTGGGATGGTGTCCAATCTGCCTTCTCTAGAATTGCTTCCTTTCATTGCCAAATATCTCCATTACCCTCCATGAATTCTCCAATGATCCCTGAATGAAACATGTTCATATTGGAGTGTAGATCAATTATAAAATTAAAATATGTATAATCAGATGAATCATTTTGTACTTTAAATGATGTTCAAAAATGTACCACATAATAGTGCATTTTAAAAAGGTATTACAATCATAATGTGAAATGATGTTCAAAGTGTAACATGCAGTAAAATGGTGTTTATGAATAATAAAGAACATGAATATTATATATATTACCAATGAATAGTAGCCTCATTTAGTTTATAATCACCAGGGGAGCATTTTAGATCAAGGTATTCCAATGGATGATGTTGGGGATGAACAAGGGAGAAAGTTAAAAATGTTTTCGACCCAATCCAAAAAGTACACTATGTGACTCTCCATTTTTTATGAAGGTTAGGGATAGTAATGAAGGCACCATTCCATTTTGCGGTATATCCCCTAAGGTATGAGAATGTAGGAACATGCTTGGACACTATTGTACATAATACATGGTAGTGTGGCACTAGTGGGCGCAAGAACATGCACTATGGAATTGTTGCATGCAATAATGGATGCTTGCACATAAGAGGAACTTTACGCACACCTGAAGCAGGCACATATGAGGTAGGGAGAGGATAAAAAAACTATGGTCCCACTCAAAGGATGACCCAAATGGGACATCTCTTGCAAGATATTATAGTTCAAGGGCTCCATTCTTCCATGATGTTCTAGAAGATCAGTATTACATGCAGTAGAGTGAGGGATGACCTTCGGAGTGTCACCATAAATAATAGGGGTGTACATTAATATATATGAACATTCTTGCACATTTTAATATACTATTTCTTGTTTGAAAATGGTTTGGTTGACATTTCATTGAATTCATAGGAGCTTTCCACAAAGATTGACCCTTTTTACATGATGAGACCACCACTTGCATGCACCTTACATTGCCGTTTTCAGGTTTCTAGGGTAGAAGATGTGCATTTGACATCACATTATTAGTTTAGGAGATTTATTTATGGATTTATATTGTGCACAATATTCAATTTGAACGTTCAAAATTTCATTCTCATGTGCATGTCTATAATTTTACCCAAAATTGTCTTGGATGACTATTTTTAGAAGTCTTCTTCGAACAAAAAATACTTATGATCTGTAACCCTGTTCAGGCAGCACGACTAGTCAAATTTAAACATGTGAAACAATATAAACTCCTATATAATTTTAGAAAACATTCATTGTATTCTTTGGATACGTGATTCCACTTCAAATAGTGTATTTGACATTATTTTTTTTCTATGTATTTATTCTTTTATTATGTATTATAGAATTTAATTTTGACCACAAAATGGTGATGTTTAGGGTCATATAACACAGATGAATGGTGGATTTTATATATAATACATAGTTTTATAATAAAAAATGAATTTTTATTCATGATATTCTATGAGTAACAATCTGACTTGAAAAGGGATCCAAATGTTTGTTTATACAATTTATGAAAGGTAATGATTGTTATTCGATTTTCGAATTCCTTAATTTATAAATTTTTAATTGTCTACAGTTAGAAACAATTAACTAATATAAAGCTTCTATTTTATGGTTAGAAAACAATTTTTTGATAATGTGTTGACTATTTATATTTTTACAACACTCAAAAATGTTAAAAATTTAGTTATCATAGAGAATTAGTATTATAAACATTCATTGGAGGGATGGTGGAAATTTATATTCACAGGAATCATTATGAAATAAAAAAATCTCTGAGTTTACTTTGACAATTTTAATAGATCAATAGATATTTATTAGCATTGGATTGTTTTATCATAGTTTGTTCTACTAATGTAACACTTTATTGAAATGAAAATCCTATATACTTTAATGGAGTGGGGAAATATATGGGAAGGTAATTTTCTATAGGGTGAATAATATTTGATCTATGAATCAATAAATATCATTTTACAACATGAATCAAAACATATGTCATTATTAAATTGGATAATATGATCTCATTATTCATATTTGAATATGTAAAAGACTTGATATTATTTAGAGAGACCCTAAACGCAAGAGAATTTGTTATAAACATTTAAAATTTATGGTTGTCTGAATCATAAGGAATTTCCTTGTCCCTGCATCTAAATATTTAAATAAATAGATATTTAAATTAGAGAACATTCCATATATTTGGATAATATACATAAATAACTAGAATATGTAAAGGGGTTCTTTGGGGAGGGGAGGTATTTTTAATCTAAGTGTACTAACATCAATTTAAATTCAATTAGAACTAATGAATATTTTAATAGGAATTCATAAATATATCAATTTAACATATATATATATAGGTGTATATATATATCAGACCATATGGTGTGGACTGCTCAATTATTTTAATAAACATTTAGGGTGGACACCAGGTCATGATATTTTAATGTGAAAACCCAAGGATTTACAAAACAATTTAATATTGAGTTCATGAAAAAAAAGTCTCTACGAAACAAACACTTAATTATTTATAGGAGTAAGATAAAAAATATCTTTTAGACATAATATTCATGCTTTTCATTTGAATTTTGAAAAATATACATACATAGTTCTGATCAGTAAGTTATTTAGATTCAAGTATTATCTATATAATTTTTTTTATAAAAGTGAACAAGACCCATATCAATATTAATTAATAGTAATATGACCCTTATGTATAGTATTATCACCCATGAAAGTATAAATAAATTTATGATCGATATAAATGAGAGTGAATATTTTAAAAATTAATAATTAAGTGTTTGTATTTCTGTGAGTAATTAATATTTTATTACAATTTTAAATAAATAAATAAATTTAATATAAAATAAGTTTCATAAAATTTATTCACAAATCAATATTTTTTCTTATGATTTTAGGATAATTTAATGATAACTCATTTAATTTTTGAATGTATTAAAAATAAAATTTAAATTAAAAATAAAAAATTTCCATATAAATAATTATTTTATTTTAAAATAATATTTTTCATATATATAAAATTATTTTTATAAAATGGATTCAATTTTATAGTTATACATGTCAAAAATTGTTAAGGTGAATATTTGGGATTTTTTATGAAATACATGAATTTTCAGTGTATAGTAAAATACGATAATTTACAATATAAATACATTATTAGATAAATACAGATTTCCATGAGACATGTATAATGTTAGAACCCTTATATTGAACTCGCGTTCAGTTATTATTTTATTTAGTCACAATAATCTAAAATAATTTTTTCCTTCTGAAAATTAATAAATTACTTAATAATGTAATAAAAAATTATCCCTCTCTTCCACTATAAAAATGACCCATCACACCATCATATCCCCACACCATCCATGATTTGATCCAAGTAAAATTTATATCCAATACTCTTTCCAAGATCCTGACAACATTCATAAGATATTGGTCTCATAAAAAGACTAAAATTAATCCCCTTAAGGAGATTCTCTAGGAGGCATATTCAAGAGGTAAAATCCTATTCCTTTTCCTTTTATTTATATTTTTATGTTCTTCCTTTTATTATTCTCTCCTCACCACCTCTGACCAAATCATCATGATAAATATAGTGTTACAAATATATTGGAGTTATATCTTGTAAATGGATTAACCATCATCAATCTCCTTAATACGTTTATTTTAGATTAAAAATTAAATCACCATCCCAGAGGTACCGACATACAACCTTCATGGATGAAAAACTTTTATTGTTTAATTTATCAATCAAGGCTGGTCATGAAACCATTTTTATGGTTAAAAAAATTATGAAATATTTTTTATATCTTATGTAATAATTCTAGAATAATTATATATACAAAATACTAATTCATACAATAAAACTATTTCGTAATGCACGAAATACCACCGTAATAATCTAAATGATTATCACTAATGTTTTATCTAATAACTAGTCCTCATAACATATAAACAAATGAATTATACAAACATTTAATCTTCTGAAATATCATTAGTATCAAATATTTAAATTATGTAAAATTATATCCATTCCACATGAACTTCCATAATTATATACAACTATACCGATCATGAAAACCAAGGAATCAAATGTCCCCGAGTAAAACTTTTTTATGTTATAACTCATCTAAGAGACCATAAATGAGCATAGTAAAATTATAATAAATCATATAAATATAGATAAGGTTCTTATTTAATTAATTAATTAATTTAATTTTATTATCAAGGATGTTAATTTCATGTGTAGAATACGTTCGGACATAAAGTAAGGGGGTTCTACATGAGCCTCCATTTTCATTAGGGTTACTCTTATTCTCTACATACCTCAATTAAATTATTAATTATTCTTATTTAATCTCCATAAATTCGATTTTAATGTTATATTTATGTTTACCAATCATAATAATTCATCTTTTTATGGGGAGTTACATGTTTTAAAATGGTCTTTTAAAAATTATCCCAGATAAACAAACCTGATTCAGGGGAACTTCACTATTTTTTAACTATTTTCAAGTAAAATTTATATTCTATTTTATTACACAATTATTTTTCAAAAATAACTCATTTTATCATAAAAAGCTAGCATATTTCACATCTGGTTTTATACACATATTTTTACAAAATAACTCTTCCTTTCTATGTAAAAGAGTATTTCTCTCAAGAATTACTAGATTATTGTATATGAGTATCTTCATTTATTTCAAAACTCATATTAATTATTATGTTTAATTAGGGATAATATTATAGGATATCATCCAGCATATTTTATTAATTGTTTTATGATCATTTTGTCCAAGGATATGTTGTTTTGATACCATTCACCTTATTATTTAGAATGGTTTTTTATTATTTCTATAGATTGGAGAAATTTATTCACATTTCATATGTATATGTTTATGTTTAACCACATTTAACCGAGGAATTAATTAGACTTATCATGTGATGGGTGGGATCCTCTATATCATCTCGATGCATTTGTTGGTATTAATATTCATACTATCCTATGTTTTTACAAATTATATATGATTTCTAGGATGAAGCCTTAATGATATGATTATGATGTCCAACATTATGCATTCTGTCATTATGAAACTAGTAATTGATAGTCCATGTGATTATTCTAATGGTAGAATATACATGGTAGTGTTATATAGAATTATATAATCTGATATAATTTCTACCATATTATTCTCAGGTATATTTTAATTGAATGTTTTTTAGTTGCTCACCATGCCTTGTTTTTATGTTTGTGTTTACATGCGCTTTATTATTTACCCTTGTTGAGGTTATGATAGAACCACTTTATTATATTTTATATTTCCCCAAGATGTGGAGTTTTATATAATGAATGACCTGTAGGGATATTATAGAAGTTATGGATGTTTACAATAGAATTTACATATTGTTTTCCATCCAAATTATAATATTGAACTTATGTATGTATCTTTTTTTCAAATTCTACTAAACTATTTGGTCTTTTGAGATCGGGTTACTTGTAATCATACCATTTTAATGATATAAGGAACTGACATAGGGAAACTGGGGTCGGGGCCTTTATAGTTGGTATCATATGATGTCTAGGAGAGAAAATGAAAACTTGATTTATAAGATGTAGATTAGCAATCAAACCCCTAAGGTATACTTTGAGTATTAGAATATAAGAACATCGTAGAATATTGGTAAGGAATAGATTATTTTGTTATTTGATGAAATACATCTGTATCTAGATACTAAACGTGTATGTGGTTCTGGTACAAATGTAAATAGAAGTAAATACATTAACAAGGTGATACATGCCTGACTTGGGGTAACATGGTATTCAAAAACCGGCCTTACTGGCACCTGGTTTAACACTAATGGGGGAAATCCATAAGATAATTTATATATTCTTAAAAAACTATTATCAAGTATTTAAATGTAAGTATGTCCTCAAGGAACTATGTTTATGATTATGATATTAGCTGGGAATAGTATTTTAATTCATGTTAAGTATATTTCTCATTGAGATTAAAAATTATGATTCATAAACTAGTGTAGTGTATGTAAATATTCATAAATGGAACCTAGTTGAACGAATTGAAACCAAAAAAATGTGTATATACCATGTTGGTATTTTCATTATACACAAGATAATGATGTTGGTTCTAGAGTTGTGTCTGTTTCTGAGAAACTAATAACTATACTGGAAATCCTGACTAAAGTTATGAATAATAACCTTACCCATCTAGAGTTCTGGAACTACAATGTGGAGGAGTAATTTTAAACCACATTATGATACAACAACCTCCACAATTTAATCAGACTACAAACCTATTTGAAGAATAATAGTGGATAAGTTCCTCAGAAATGATATTTCTCTCTTTTGAATGTAAAGAAAGGGAGAAGGTTTTCATGGAGTTTTATCATCTATTAGTGAATACAAATCAATGATGGTAATCAATTCATACATAGATGAGGAGGAATATATTGAAAATATTTTATGGAGGGATTTTACGGAAATATTCTATGAAAAAAACTTCTCTCGTGGAGAGTGCGAAGATTTGGAAGGACAGTTTCTAATTCTGAGGGAAAACGTGGATGTGAATGTTACAATTTATGCATTTAACACCACAATATTATCAAGGAATTATATAGACTACACACATAATCCAATTAGGAATATTGATTTATTCTTTGATGGTTTAAAGATCTTCCTCCAAAGGGCACTAGTCTCCCATAGTCACGATTCATATGAAGATATAATCTCATGTGTTAACAAGAGAAATAAATAATTATCTATGTTTTATGAATTTAAATGAATGAAAGAGAATAATAGGGATGTTGGACACTCTATAAAAGGATATATGGAAAAGGGGATGAAGGGAACAACTGATTTACCATATTGTGATAATTGTTGGAAGAAACACCCTAGTACATACCCAAAGGATATGGGTGTTTGAAATAATTGTCAAGGAAAAGGATACCAAGCCAATGATTTTATGAAAAAAATAAGCTAGCAATGATCAATGCAAAAATTTAATAGAGATGGGACATTATAAAAATTATATTCCTAAGTGTCAAGGAAAATTTCCCAAATTATGTCCAAGGGATAAAGGCCAAGATTATATGGTCAAAACTGTTGAGTTTGAAGTTCCAAATGATGTGGTTGAAGGTACTTTAATCGTTTCCTCAAACATACTCAATGATTTATTGATTTTTGATCATCAAATTTGTTTATTTCCTACCTATTTTCCATGAAATCTATACATTTATAATTTGATTTAATAAAATAGTTATCATACGAAACTCCTAAGGGTAGTGTCACTGTAATAAATATGTGTGTATCAGTTCCCCTTATGACACATGAATGAGTTTTAGATGCTGAAATTATCCTCATAACCATGATTTAATTTGATATAATCATTCTTAGGAATTGGAATTCATGTTAGGATGTCATAATATATTTAAATAAGAAGGAATATTCAATTTTTGAGATTGATATAGAATCCCTTATCTTTAGAGAAGATACCTCATCATCTAATTATTATCTAGATCCACCCCCAGTATCCCTACTGAAATGAATTCTTTGGGAGGAAGAGAAAACATTATCCATGGGTGAGGATAAAAATATTCAAATTGAGGATATTCTTATTTTGTAAGAATACATTGATGTGTTTTCAGAGGATTAACTTTGACATCCTCCAAAGTGGGAAATTGAGTTTTGAATTAATTTTATTCATGACAGAACACATATATCATAGAATCCTTTTAGAATTAGAAACATGAATTATTATAACTAAATAAAAAACTAGAGTAATTTAGTGATAAATTATTTACCCTCCCAATTGTTTCTCCCTAGGAGATCCATTTCTTTTTGGTAAGAAGAAAGATGGATGTATGAGACTATGTAATGACTATAGGGAGATCAATGCTATTACGATAAAGAACAAGTACATCTTCCTCCTATTAATGATTTAGTTTACCAACATCATGGATACCACTATTATTTTATGATTTACCATTGATTGGTATATCATTAGTTGTGTGAGATGAAGGAAGATATTAAAAAGACATCATTTCTGACTAGGTAAGGGAATTATTACATTACTATAATGCCTCTTGGAATGACTAATGCACCCTCTTTTTTCAGGTATCTAATGAATAGAGTTATCAAGGAATAACTTGATGACATTGTAGTGGTATTTATTGGTGAAGTCTTGGAATACCCCAAAAGGTACAAAGTTCATGATAACCACTTGTGCAATATTTTTAAATCTCTTAGAATAAATTAGTTATATGGGTAGATTAGAAAGTGGGAATTCAGGATTCAAAAAGTTTCATTTCGTGGACAAACTGTCTATAAGGATGGAATCATATTTTATCATATGAATGACAAAAATTCATGAATTTACTACACAAAATAACACAACTGGGCTATGTATTTTTATTGTTTTAGAAGGTTATTTTTGGCGTTTTCTTCTGAAATTTTCCCAATTAGGTAACCCGTTAACCAATCATACTCGAAAATGGGTTATGTTTATACTTAAAAAATAATGCAAAGAATTTTTTTAAGAAATGAATAGGATATTAATGAATTCTTCGAACCTAACTCTACCATCAAGAAATGGTGTATTTTTAATCTATAGTGATGATTTAAATTTTAGACTTGGTAATGTCCTAATAAAGACTGATAGAGTTTTTTCCTATGAATCAAGGTACTTAAAAATTCATTAATAAGAAAATATAACTCATGATATTGAGTTAGAAGTTTTAATATATATTTTTTGATGATATGTAAACAATATTTCTATGGAGAAATATTTGAGATATATAAATATCCTAATAGATTGAAATATATCATCGCATAGAAATAAACAAAATTAAGGGAAGATGATGGATTTAGAAAATCAAGGATTATGGTCATTCTATACACAACCACCAAGGAAAGTATAATAATATAGAATATGAATTGAGCAGGAGGATCATGGGGTTCTGAAAAAAATGAGGATTGATAAGGATCCTGTGTATAAGGATCTAGTAAGGTTTTATTTTAAAATTTTTAGGAAGGTAATGCATCATTACTTTTTCAGCTGGTTCCCAACCATATTTATTGAAAATAATTAAATGTTATCAATATAGTGAATTGAATATTAAAATTAAAATTATTGTTGTGAATAATGGGACTTTTCCAGACTTCATGTGTGAGGATGGAATTTTAAAATTTTGGAAGAATCTATATGGTCCCTTTATACACAATCTATAAAAAGAGTTATTAGATGATGGCCATATATATAATTTCACTATACAACATACTTTCTCTTATTTATATAGAGATATAAAGGAACATTTCGTGTTGGATAATATGAATCAAGAAAGTGAAGATTATGTATCAATACGTTTAGTTTTTCAATTGGTCAAGGATAAAATAAACCATGCCATAGGAGTCATGGAACATCTATCTATTCCTACATGGAATTGGGATGAGATTACATTGGATTTTGTAAGTGGATTACCAAAAAATCTATGAAAAAATGATGCAATATGGGTAATTGTGGATCGACTTACAACATATGCACATTTCCTTTCTATAAGGGAAGATTTTACACTAGTGTTCCATCCATAAATCTATATTAATGATGTTTTTAGACTTCATGGTGCACCTATAACTATTGTTTCTAATCATGATTCATAGTTTATATAAACATTTTGGAAAATTCCCTAGAAAACAATGGATACTGAACTTCATTTGTGTACTTCTTATCACCCTCAAACTGATGGGGAGTCATAAAGGTTTATCTAAACAATAGAACTATTGAGAACATGCTTGTCCAAAAATCAAGGTATGTGGGATCCGAATTTACCTTTCGTGATGTTTTCCTACAATAACATTTTCTATTATAGTATTTAAAGGTCACTATATAAATAATTGTATGAAAAGTTATTCCATACACCAACATGTTGGGATCGAGAGGGTGAATAGAAGCTTCTCGGTTCAGAGCTTTTGGAGGAACAAAAAATTAGGTAAAAACTATTCAATCTCATATCAAAATAGCTCAATGTAGGAAAAATATCTATGTTAATACTTGATGGAAGGTTTTGGATTTCATGTTGGATATCAAATTTTCTTGAATGTATATCAATGGAAGGTTGTTATAAGATTGGGGAAGAAAGGGAAATTGAGCCCCTAGTACCTTGGACGTAGTGATATTATGGATGGAATTAGATATATGCTTTATCATTTGGAAATTCCACATATATAATATAAGGTAAAGAATGTGTTCCATGTCTCATTATTGAAAAAGTACATGCCAAACACCACACATGAACTCACATCTGAAGGTATAGAATTAAAACCTGACTTATCTTACTATCAAGAGCCTATTCGGATTCCAGACACTAATGATTAGGAGTTCAGGAATCAGATTAATTTTTTGGTAATGGTAAAAATATAGTAATTTTGAGGGTGAAATTTGTGTAAGAGGGGAAGAATGTCAAAACTAAAGAATTTACAAATAAATTTAATATATAATTCATGAGACATTATGCCTCTTTTAAGAAAAAACATCAATATTTATAGTATCTAGTTACAACCTAGCTATTAGAAAAAAAAATTCCACTACATCGTTTTGAATTTTGGAAAACAGACATATAAGTTTGTGGTCAGTATGATATGTAGACTCTAATTGAATCAAAAAACATTTTTTATGAATACTAACATTACCATTATGAATAGTATTGAATGTTAATATAAACCTTATGAATGGTAACCTTAGCTATTTAAGTAGAAATTTAATTTAGGCACCTTATAAATGACAGTGAATATTTTAAAAATAAATAATAATGCTTAGTTAATTTTGTTGAGTAATCAACATTTTATTGCAAATTTAAAATTTAAAATTAATTTAAACTAAAACTCATTTTCATAAAATTTATTCTTAAACAAATATATTTTTGTCCTATGATTTTAGGATAATTTTATGACACCTCGGTTAATTTTTGAATGTATTATAAAATCAGTTTTACATTTAAAATCTGTAATTTTCAATTAAATAATTATTTTATATAAAAATTAAATTTCACATATTTAGAAAATTATGTCAATAAAATATTTTGTTTTTTTAATTATACATGTTAAAAAATAGTTATTTTGAATCTTTGATATTTTTCCAAAATACTTGAATTTTAAGTGAATAGTAAAATACAGTAATTTTCAATATAAGTACATTATAAGTTAAATAAAATATTCCTTTAGTAAGTGCTGATGTAAGAACTATTTGTTCAAACTAACATTCATGTATTATTGTACATAGTCATTATAATCATAAATATCAGTTTCCATAAGCTAAATAATAAAATAATGACTAAAATAATGATAAACTACCCCTCTCCACAATAAAAATCACCCCTCACTCCCTTTACTCCCAACACCTTCTATGATTTGAAACATGTCAAATTTATATCCAATACTCTTCCCAATATCCTCCCCCATGTCCATAATCTATTTGTCTAATCAAAATACTAATATAAACCACCTTAAGAAGATTATCAAGGAGAAGTATTCAAGAGGTAAAATCCTCATCCTTTTTATTTTTATTTTTCTTTTCAGGTTATTTCTTTTATTATTCACTCATAAAATACTATGTATAAATGACCATGATAAATAAATTATCATCTATAAACTATAATTTTATAATTTTAATCGAAGAATCATCATTAATATTCTTTTTCATTCCAATTTATTTTAAAAGAAAAATCATCGTCTAGGAGGTACCACTTTACAAACTTTTTGGATGACAAACTTTAATTCTTTAATTTATCCTTAAAGAGTAGTCTTGAAACGATTTTTTTGGTTGAAAAAAATTATAAAATATTTATGATATCTTATTTAATTATTATAGAACCATTATATATACATACTACTAATTCATATTACAAAACTAGATTGTGATGATCGAATTAACACTGTAATAATCCAAATGATTATTAAAAATGTTTTATCGAATAAATCATCCCTATAACATATAACCAAATAAATTATATAACTATTTATTCATTTTTTTTATTCATTATTATCATATAAATTCAATTCGGTTGAATTATATCAATTCTAATGAAACTTCCATACTTATATATAAGTATAATGATCGTGAGAACTAAGGAAACGAACATTCCTAAGTGATAATATTGTATCTTATAACTCATCAAAAAGAACATAAATGGATTATTTAAAACTATACTAAATCAAATACATATATATAATCTTAATATTTAACTAATTAATGGTTTTTATTTGATTATCGAAGATGTTATGTTCAAGTGCAGAACACGTCCGGACATAAGGTATGAGTTTTTTACCTAAACATCCATTTTCTTTTGGGTTACTCATAGTATATACATAACTCAATGAAATTATTAATTAACAATATCTAATTCTAATAAATTCTTTGTGAAAGTTCTATAAATGTTCACAAATAATATTTCCTATTTATCTTCGTTGGAGTTACATGATTTAAAATGATCATTCCAAAATTCTACCCGATAAAAATATCATATTGAAGAGAACTTCTAAAATTCATTCCTATTTTCATGTTCACTATATAATATATTTTAAGAATTTTTTTAAAAAAATATCTAATTTTACTTTATAACATATCTTATTTCAGTTCTATTTTTATAGAAATATTTGACCTAAACAACTATTATTTTCAAAGTAATAGAGTATTTCTCTCAATAATCACTCAATTGTTTTATTAGAGGATATTAATTTATTTTAGAACATGTGTGGATAATTATGTTTAATTACGATTATTATTTTATGATATCATACACACTAAATTATTAAATTGGTTGCGATCATTTTGACCGTGGATGTGCTATTTTGGTACCATTCACCTTATTACACAGAGTGGTATGTTATTATGTCTACAGATTGGGAATAGTTATTCACATTTAATATTTATTATGTTTATGATAAAACCTATTAATATTAGGAATTAATTGGAATATTTATGTTATGTATGGTTCCCTCCATATCCTTTCGATGCATTAGTAGGTCACATGAGATAAACTCGCCTAGGTTGTTACCCATTATGTATGGTGTCTTGGCCGACACCTTGATGATACGATTTTAATGTTCGACATTATCAATTCCATCCTTATGAAAATTGTAGTTGATATTTCATTTGATTATAAAAGTAGTAGAATATCCATTGTTATATTTTTTGGAATTATTTATTCAGATTTAATTTTTACTATACTATGCTCAAGTATATTTTAAAGGAATTTGATTTCAGTTGCTCACCATGACTAGTGATTTTGTTTA
This sequence comes from Viscum album, assembly GCA_963277665.1. Taxonomy (NCBI): domain Eukaryota; kingdom Viridiplantae; phylum Streptophyta; class Magnoliopsida; order Santalales; family Viscaceae; genus Viscum; species Viscum album. The sequence goes on from CAUJRU010000060.1 coordinate 1,736,454, forward strand.
TCATTTAATTGATATATTATATACACATTTGATAATCAAAGCCCTCTCTTTTATTATGTTTTATGTTTCCCCAGTATGTGAATATGTATAATATGAATTTCTTTCAAGGATAATATTGAAGTGGTAGAAGTTTAAAATGGAATTTACATATTTTTTTCCTTTCAAGTTGTAATATTGAACATATGTATATATCTTGTTTTCCAAACCTACTAAATTATTCAGTATATTGGGATGAGATTACTTGTAATCAAACCAATTTAATGAGGCAAGGCACCTTCTCCAAGAAACTATGGTCATGGTCTTTAAATTTTATGTCTTATGATATGGAGTTTATCCATCACTCTAAATTGTCTTCTGTTGGGGACCATAGGTCATGGCCTTTTATGTTTTATAAAAAATAATTTAATGTATCACTATTTATGTCCCGACAACATAGGTCTCATTCCATGTATTTTTCCATCATGTGACAAGGAGGATGTGTACATTATTATTGATATAGTTGTTTTTGGAGGTATGATCGATGATTTTTTAAATCTCTCTTGGCAGGCCCTAACACTTCTATGTATGACGGGTACCCCAGCGGGAAATCCCCTATGTTTGATAAAATTTATAGAGTGGTGTCTGAGGCTAATAACCAATTCCTTATAACTATTCATGAGGTGAAAGAAGTATTATAGGTTGTTGCAAGACTCAATCGCGAGAGTTATCCCGGGACAAATGTCTTTCTTGGATCCTTCTATACGGCTTGTTGGACTATTATGAAAGAAGATGTTATAGAGGTAGATCATAATTTCTTTAGTGGGGAAATTCTTACCCAGGTGGCTAGTGCAACAACTTTAGTTCTCATTTGGAATGCCAAGGATCCTTCATCGCTCAAGCAATACAGTCTTATCAGTATGTGCAACATTTCTTATAAAATCCTTTCAGGTGTGCTTAACAGGCGTATTGGCATCCATCTATCATCCTGGATTTCAGAGGAACAACCTGACATTGTGAGAGGTAGGACCATCCAAGGTGATATTGGGCTTGCTCAAGAGATTATGGAGGATATTAATAATAAATATCAAGGGTCAAATATGACTATTAAGATTGATATGGAAGACGCCTATGAAAAACTTGAGTGGGTATTTATTATCAATGTTCTTATAATAAATGTATTTTTTAATTGGGCTATTGACCTCTCGTTTAGATGTTGGAGTTCTCTGTGGCACTATGTTTGCTTCATGGGAAGGAGGAAATGATTCTATAAATCAGTATTTGTTCTTATACAAGGGGATAATTTGTCACACAGTTTGTCCATTCTATCCCAGGATGCTTTGATTGTATACATCAAAGCCACCATGCAAGAGGGAACCATTCATCCTTTTCAATGCCATTTCTGTTTCTAGAATTTGTCTCACCTTATTTGTTTAGATGATACAGTCCTATTCATTAATGGGAGCTTCAGATCTTTCTGGGCTATCAATACCATTCATGAATATTGCTTAAAATGGAGTGGGCATCAAATTAATTGAGATAAAAGTTGTATGTACATGAAAATATTTTTTCTGGAAATACGCTATTCTGGCATTGAATCCATCTTGGGCATTAGCATCAGTAGTCTTCCTATGGACTACATTGTCTCCCCAATCAAACTGGGGAAGCTCTGTATCAAACATCTGGATAAACTGAAGGGGAAAATCTCTTGTCACATCAAAAATTTCAAAAATAGATTCCTTTCCATTGTGGGAAGGATCACTTTGGTAAATAGCTTGCTTACATCGATCCCCATGCACTTTCTCTTAGTTCTTAATCTCCCAAAGGCTATTTTTAAAAATATTGGGCAGATTATGACATCATTCATCTGGGATTCCCATTCATTGGGTCAGTTCCATTGGGAATCCTGGTCTAAAATGGACCTCACCACGGATGAAGGTGTTATAGGTATGTGATGTGTCTCTGAAATGATGCATTGCATTCATGAACGGATGGAATGGGAGGTAGTTGTTGGGAGTAATCTTTGGGAATGAGTTTTAAAGGAGAATTATGAAAACTACCTGGAAGAAATGAACAACCCCTCAAACCTTTGGAGCACTATTCAGGGGAATATACCTCACCTTCTTAGCAAGTCATGTTGGATCATCGGTCGTGGCAACATCATTTTTTGGCAATACAACTGGTTAGGGGATATTCTTGGCTTTCTTAGCTTCCCGGTCACAAACATCACTTCCTAGAAAGAAACCGATCATCCTGCCTTCATACAAGAAGTCCTAAATAAACAACAATTCAGAATATATAATCTAATCAAATTCTCAGATTACCCAGATAGATTCATTTACAAGGATACCTCTTCAGGTTATTTTTCTGTTAAAACATACAGGTCGATCATTTAGGATGCCCAAGCTCAAGATCTATAGGGAAACCTCCTCTGGAAAAAGTGTTCCTCCAAAATATAATTTCCTCACCTGGAGGCTCTGACACCACACCATTTCAACAGATGAGGAGATCCATTGGAAAGGCATTTTATTTGTTTCCAAATGTTCTTGTTATCACACCCCATGTATCGAGACCACCGCACATTTATTCGTAGAGAGAAAATGTGCCAGTGTGGTCAGGGATGCAGTTGGGGAGTTCTCCAGCCTATCATATTTAATAGGATTGGGTGAATGATTCTGGCAATGGTGTTTCCATGGAGTAATATCTAATAACACAGAGAGGCAGGTGAGTGAAATTTTCTTTTTCAGCCGGCTGTTGGTGTATTTGGGAGGTGTGGAAAAAATCATGTTTTGATGGAATTGAGTACTCGATGGTAGGCTAGATCACTAAATCTAAATGACTGATATCAGACCTATGGGTTCTCCAAAAAAATTGGGATGAAGCTCCTTCACTAAAGCAGTTTCTTCAATATAAGGTACAGGTTATCCACAATAGGGTCTCGGTAGGTAGACGCATATACTGGAGACCACCATCTGAAAGGATGAAGCTTAATTATAATGGGTCCTGTGGTATGGGAATTATGAGGGGTGGTAGTGTGATTTGTATCTCAAGGGGGAGTGTGGTAGAATAATACACTGCTAGCTTCATTAGTGGTGACTCCCTGCAGGCTGAGGCTTGGTCACTTTTGAAAGGAATTCAGTTTGGTCTATCTAGTCATCTACTTCTCTCAGAGATCAAAACATACTCCAAAATCATCTATGATGTGCAGATGGATCACATCTCCACTCAATAGAGAATTTTATACCATATCTGTCACTTCAAGATTCTCATGTATAGAAGCACTAGGTTACTTCATACTTGGTATGAGGGAAATAAAGTGATAGACTCCCTTGTGTCCCATTTTTCTCACGATGATGATTTTTCTCCTTCTCCAGCTTGGGATCCATACCCCTATAGTGTGTGAGTATTGTTTTAAGTGATTCCCTTAGACTTCATTATTTTCATCACCCCTATGTCAGTACCCCTTCTCACCATTATTTATCTCCTTTCTTTAATAAAATTGATGGATTTTATGGTAAGAGTAATTTTGTAAACTCTTCTTGAGAGAATTGAGGGTTTTTTGTTGGTGAAAGAGAGAGGAGGAATTTGAAGGAATATCCTCAAACAAATAAGATCCTCCAAAGAAGAACCACCCCCAACGAAGAATGGGGATGACTCTAGAGCCCAGATCAGAAGCATGTTGTGGGAGGAATGAACGCCGACGTCACCATCATTGTCTTCCTTCTCATGAAATCTCCAACGGACGATCGAGGTAAGGGTGTGTTTGTGATTGTCCTTACTAGTTTTACATTGATGCTCTATATAATTCTTGAAATCGGTCTAATGCAGATGGTGCGGTCCAAACAAACAGAGCCTGATCCCTCCACAACCTTTCGTGGTTTGACGTGTTCTTCACGGGCAGAGCGGCGAGATGATCATAACCTGACCACGACGATGGAGACCGATGCAGGAAAGGAACAAGGTGACGGTTGGGACACTAGCTGGAAATGATGGTGGTGATGGCTCTACCATTCCACCAGTGGCGGCCACTGACCGTCAGTCGCGGCAGAGGAGGACCGCGGCAGACCGACCACGTAGTGAAGCGGCAGTGCACATCCACACCGCCGGAGCAGGAGACCGCGACCACTTGGCCTTGACAAACATCAGAGGGTGGCCAATATCAGGCCGGCCATGGAGGACAGTGGCTCCATCGTGCCGCTCGATGGAGGACCGACCGGGAATCCGGCCGGCCGCGTCGCACCAGGCGGGACACCTCTAGCGAGTCTCGCGCACTAAACTATGCCAGATGAATGGTCCACATACCATTTGGAATACTGGGGAGCGCCTCCCCTGGAGTGTCGGAGAGGACATAACCCTCCACGGTGGACCATCCAGTCGAGCGGGCTGCACCGTAGGAGGCCGTGCCGAGCGGGCTTCGCCGTAGCGGGCCTCGCCCAGTAGGCCACCACCTTCGCGAGCCGGTCCGGACTGTGGCCCTGTGGGTCGAGCCCACCGTGGCCGAGCCCAACCGGGCCGGACCCAGATTGGGTCGGGTCGAACCAATCAGTGTGGGTTCAGCCCTGGCTTGGATGGCCGGACCGGGTCAGACCAGACCCGAGACCATCTAGACCCACTTACACCTTTTCAGTTATATTTTGAGAACTGGGCATCAGTTGGACAAATCGTTTTTGTCACTATGATCCCTAGATTGAGATGATACTTTTGGTATACAGCACTTGAGTTTTGGATAATGTTGGATTACATCTGGGTTGGATCGAACCTGTATCCAACATCACCCTTAGAATCGAAATGCTAATAATTTACAGACCGAGTATCTGATTGATGCACCGTCAGTCACGTTGAGACACTTATGACATGATAGAACTTCTAGATACTTTTTCATGGGATTTTGTGGATGTTGAAATATAAAACGATGACTTGAGGAGAGGAACCTCTTGGAATCGAGCATTCTTAGTGCGGGAAACCTGTGGATGGATGTATCGTGAAGAAAGAACATTGATCCTGTGTGGTTCAGTGCTTAGGGATCCTCTGTAGGTTAGAGAAATCCATTATTGTGTGGGCCAGATACTAAGTGGGACATTGCTCAAAAATCCTGTGTGGTCCAGTGCATACCGATCCTATGTGGGTCAGATCCTACGTGGGTCAGTGGGGGTTAGTTACCTCTTGATCCTATATAGGTCGGTGGGGGTTAGTTTCATATCAATCCTGTGTGAGTAAGAAGTAGTGCTACTTAACATAATAATATTATGTATCCTTATGAATAATCATTTTTACTTCTGTACTTAAGTTATACTTTGTGTGATCTGAGTTTTTTATCTTTGTGGTGTTCCCTATGTGGTACTTCTACCTTCGTGGTGTTATCTTCGTGGTGTTACCTATGTGGTACTTCAAACTATGTATTACTTCTATCTTGTGGTTTTTCCTGTGTGGTACTTCTATCTTAGTGGCATTACCTGTGTGGTACTTCTACCTTCGTGGTTTTGTCTTTGTGGTGTTTCATATGTGGTACTTCTACCTGTGCGGTACTTCTATCTTGTTGTGTTACTTGTGTTGTACTTCTATCTTCATGGTGTTACTTGTGTGGTACTTCTACCTTCATGGTAAAGGCTTAGTGGTGTTACCTATGTGTTACTTCTACCTTTGTGGTGTTATCTTTTTTGTTTTACTTGTGTTGTACTTTTATCTATGTGGTGTTACCTGTGTAGTATTTCTACCTTCGTGGTGTTACCTTTGTGGTATTCTGCCCACATATATGAGAAGAGTATGTCTTGGTAACTTATGTATGTCTATGGAAATATTACTAAGTAGAGTTGATGCCTATAACCTCATGCTTTGAGATTGACGTCTGTCTTTGTGGTATTTCCTTTTTGGAACTCTAGGAGGCCTACGAGGGTCTTGGGGTCCCTACTGGGTATTGTTATACTCAACCCTACACAATCATCAACTGTACCTTGTTGTGTCTTGTGAAAATGACGTACAATGTTGATCGAGGCTAAGGGAGCTAGGAATGGACAATGCTCGGAGGTGCAACCTTTGGCGTGATGTCACACGGAGGAGACGGGCAGTTGAGGAGTACTTTGGAGATGTTTTGTACTTACCCTTTAGGTAGGATCTGCGGTGGATAATCTCGAAGCTCTTCTTCACCTTCATCTGTTTTGTACTTTTCTATTGTACTTGTACTTTTCCAGTAGGGCTTTTATTTCATTCCCTTTACTATTAGTACAATATTGTTTCTATAGTTTACTTAACAGTATCTTATTGTTGTGTTCTCAGACCAGGTGTTTTTACAGGTTTAAAGGCAACGCATTCCCATTTTTGGGAATTCGCCTTTTGGTTCTAGTTGCCAGCCCCTGGCCTATGGAAGTCAGGCTTAGGGTAGTCACGGCACGGTCCCTGGGGATAGGTCATGACAAAGTGGTATCAGAGGAGTTTGGTTCTGCCGAAGAACAAGGACTCTGATCTTTTATATGTGGAAATAGTGTTATTTTTTATGAGTGTGGTTTTTAGTTTGAGGAATCCAGTGTTGGTGTGGAGACCGACATATCCATACACTAGGACCCTGAATTAAGGTTTCCAACTCAGTGCATGAAAAAAATGACTGCGTGTGATATTTAAATGTTTTTCTTATGATTTCTTTGAGTCTACTCACCAGCTATAACATTATGACAATGGAACACATGTTCCTTAGTAGGATGCCTCCATGTAGACATCTAGCCAGGATTCCCGAGGGAGTACATGACGACGACCCACCAAGTGATGAGGTTCTGGTGCGGGTCTGTCATACTGTGTTGGATCTTTTGGGTGGTGTACCAGCCACACCACCACCTGTTGGGAAGCAGTTACCACCAACCACACTAGAAGACGGTGCATGCTGACTGAGGGCATTTCATAAGTTACTACGAGACAGTCCTATGAGGTTTTTTCACAAGAGAGATTCCCAGGTAGCTGAGGACTGGATGGAGGTTGTGGCTAGAGTTTTCCACCTTGCTGAGACACCAGTAGTGAAGATAGTGAACTTCGTTGTTAGACTTTTCCAGTGAGTTACCATGAGGATAGTCCACATATTGATGATGCTTCATTACATGGACCTTTTCCTGAGATGGAACCATAGGGTATTGTGCCAGCTATATTAATGCATGTTGGTTAGTAGTTACGACTAAAAGTACCGGTAGAGGACACTTGTAGTCTTAGTGCCTTACACGTGTTTTGGAATCAGTTACCCCTCATGATATAATATGAGCCCAACTCACAAGCATCTAAGGACTGGCTAGAGGATTTGGATGAGAGTTCGCAAGAGATTTTACAGCTTTGGTAGGATGACATATCGGTAGATGAGTATTCATCAAGGCGTACTGATCATTCCTGGTACTCAATGAATACGATACGATTAGGTTTCAGGACTTAGACATTTGAGTAAGGTGTGTTTATGGACTTCTTTTCTAGAACTATTTCTCTATGAATTCCTACTTAAGTTAGGGTGCTATAGGGAAACGTTTTGGTTGAATTTTCTTTGGATAAGCGAAAACAGCTAGTGAATGTTAGCATTGGGAAAGTAGGAGATTGGTACCAGTCTCATAGACTTGGGCGTGTAAAATGTTCCTGGAAGAGGAAGTGTTAAGGAAAAATGAATATGCAGACAGAAGATGTGGAAGCAGAGCTAGTAGAGCAGCATGAGGTGGTGTACATTTCGACATGTTAAAACACACATCCTTTAAACACCCCACTAGGCTACATGATCTAGAAGATAGGGGATGGGAGAAGCTTCTTGCAATAAAAGAGTGTGACCCAAGGGCTCTGGGAATGATTTTAGGTACAATTTGTGTCTACTACTAGTTGTCGTATCAATTGATATAGGTAGCAATAATTCCTTACATCCACGAATCTTGTCCATGTCCTAGAGTTTCCAGTTAAAACGTTCACTTGACCCTCACGTCTGGAGATTACTCTAGGAGGAGACTCGATAATCACACATACACTACCAGTGTGATCAGACTCTTGAGGTGAGAGTTTCGGTTGGAAACACTTTGTGGCAGTGTTGAGGCCTTATGACAGTAGTTTGGTTATGGACTAGACATCCACAGTTCATAATCATATTGACTGTATTAGGAAAAAAGGATAAGGTTTCACATCAACTTTGGAAGGGGGTTATCCTTGGTTGGTGAAAAGGAAACCCAAGTAGCATAGGTTCAACTCATTCATAGAAGGGTGCAACTGATGACACTTGAGTTGACCAATCTTACCCTTATGGTTGTAGGAGTTTTGAGTTTTGATTTCCCAATGGACGTGGCATGGTGTGGGGACATCTTTTCAATGTATGTTTCTAGGATAACCTCCTCGAAGGGAGAGGGAAATATGCTTCTGATGGGTACTACTTGAGATTTGTACCTGACTTCTCCAGCGTAGTGGCACCATTTTCATATTTGACGAAGAACAGGGAGCCTTTCCTATGGATAGAGAATTATCAGTTGAGATTTCAAATGGTGACACAACATGAGCATAACTATGCTACCCATGACCTGGATTTAGTAGCAGTGGTTATTTCCTTGAATATGTGGCGACATTAATTGATGGAAGAATGTTTTATAGTCTAATCTAATCACAAGTGTCTCAGGTATATCTTCTCTAGAAGGACCTGAACCTGAGATATCGGTGAAGGATATAGTTCCTATAAGACTATGTCTTTTCGATAGGATATACTCTTGGAATGGGGAACATAGTATCAGATGCACTTATCATGAGTTTTGGTCTATATTTTCTATGTGAGGTGACAAATAAGATCTCCGAATTGTAGATATCCTTTGTGGATAGAGATGGAGCAGCAAACCTATAGTTTATGACAGTCACACCCCCACTCCATTAGCGAGTCCGAGAGGTGCACAATGGGGACACTGATTGTGAGGCTTGACATGCTCAGATATCCTTAGGATAGGCACCTGATGGATTTTATGAAGGCGGGGATCACGTCATGATCTTAATAGGACGTACCATGGTACAAATGGTGCTACAAGAGGAGGTGTTGAGGGAGTTCTATACGTCCCCTCTAGCGGTACATCCTAGTGTGGAAAAGATGTACCAGGACCTACGATATCAGTACTAATGGCCAGGGATGAAGGAAGAAGTGGTAGTGTATGTATCACGATGCCTCACTTGTTAGAATCTGAAAACTGCTCAGAGCCAGCAGAAGTCTTATGCCGACTGGAGGAGGGAGACTATGTCTTTCTATGGGTCTCATATCGACATGGTTTTTAGCAATTTGGCCGTGGTGGCATGTTATCTTCGAGGTTTATGAGACCTTTGTAAATTTCCAAAAGAGTGGGTGAGGTGGTGTACTATCTATATCCTTACTCATAGATTCATCAGGTGCATAATATTTTCCATGTGTCGCAGCTGAGAAAGTGTAGGCATGATCCATTGCACGTTATCGACCATGGATATATAGACATAGACAATGGGGTGACATTTACGGAGGTCCCAGTAGAGATTGACGATCGACAGGACTGGGTCCTTTATTGGAGGTTGATACCTCTAGTGCACATTTTCTGGCAGTATGGGAAACCCTAAGAGAAAACATGGGAGTGGGATGTTCAGTTTCATGTTCAATACCCCGATTTGTTTCATTAGTCTATGTTGTGTCTTTCTAGGATGTAAATCTATAAGGTAGGGAGAATTTAATGTTGCGGAATTTTTGTATAATATTTTTCATTATATGAAATTATTTTGAGACTGTGAAATATGACGGTAAACGATTCCGAGGCCCGGAGTGACCGGAATGATCTGTTGATGTTTTGTTAAACTTTATTTAACGCATGAAAGTAGTTTTTCTGAAAAAGTGGAATAACTCTTAAACGGTTTCACGGACCAGAAATCTGAGGTAACCATTGCGTTTAGGATGGCAGATTTACCCTAGGTGTGACTTAACATTATTTGGCGCAATCCTACGGTGAGAAAACCCGAAACTAGCATAACCATAAATAAAATAATTAAATAATGTTATTTCATTTTTCAAATGATTATAAATCATGAACGGTAACTCGAATTAAAAATCTAAGACCAACAAAGAAGTCATGAGGGTATGCTTTCTTTATGAAGATACTATAATTGGCCGGCGTGGGTAACCAGTGAAAGTTAGATTTTGGCCGTAAATAAAATAATTAAGTGAAAATTATTTTGTTTTAAAATAAATTACTTCTAAATGGTAACTCAGATTGGAAATTCGAGAGTACCATTGGATTACATAAGGCGTGTTTCACTTACAGAGAGCCTAACCTCCACCGACACGGGTCGAGGGTGACTGTTAATAATTTTCATAAACTTTCTTATGTATGTTCAGTAAACGAGCGAGAAGAATTTTATAACTTTTAAACCGGTGCATAGAATTGAAACCTGAGTGAACCTTTGAACTCACAACGCCGATATTAACATAAGAAGACATTCATCTAGACTGTAGTAGGTCGTCAGTGGAAGTTAGTTTTTATGTTTTTTTGTGGGAGAAGAAACCTAAAATAGATAACATTTTATTTTTATTTTTGAAACCACCTTTATGGATTGTGCAGGTGGGGACCACACGAGGGTGGTTGGGCATATAAGGTTGGGCATTAAATGCCCGATTACAAAAATTGTGTAACCAAAACTCTCTTTAATTTTTTGTGTTCATTAAATATAAATTAATGAAACAAATCATTAATTTAGATTTATTTTATTAACTCTTCATGAGAGAATTGTGGGTTATTTTTCTCTTCGAAAAAGTGAATAGAGGCCTTTGAAGAATATCCTCCAACAAAAAAGATCCTCCAATAAAGAACCACCCCCAATGAAGAACGTGGTCGACGCTCGAGCCCGGATTGGAATAGTCTTACGTGTGCAACAAATGTCGACATCACCATCATCGTCTTCCTCATCTGGACATCTTCAACAGAAGATTGAGGTGGGGGTGTGTTTATGAATGTTCTTCACAGTTTCAAGTTGATCCTCTTGTACCGCCTGTTATTGGTCTAACACGGAGGGTTGCGAAAAAACAAACACAACCTAATACCTCCGCAATCCTTCATGGTTTGATGTGTTCTTCATGGGAGGAGCGACGGGTTGAGTGGAACCTGACCATGACGTCTGTAACTGATGCCGAAAGTGTAAAAGGTGGCGGCCGGCTCTCCGGGGGTCTGCGATGGTGGCAGCGGGCATCTGTGATGCTACAGTAGGAGACCACAGTAGCTTTGCCACAGTAGAGGTCAGGGAGCAGCCGACATCTGGCCGGCCACGGAGGACAGTGGAGTTGTCATGCCACTGAGAGGAGGACCAGCCAGGATTCTGGATGGCCACATCGCATCGAGTGAGAACCATCTGATAGGTCCCGCACGCCAGCAGGTGCCATTCAAACGGTCCAAATACCATTCGGAATACCAGGGGCGCCTCCTCCCTGGTGTCGGCTAGGGCAGACCCTGCCACGGTAGACCACCCACCTGAGTGGGTCGCGCCTAGTGAGCTGGAGCTGACCTCTACCCAGCGGGCAGGCCCCGTCGTAGCCCATCCCAACAAGATCGTGTCGACCCAAGCTAGGTCGCGTCGGCCCAGTCTGGGTTGGACTAGACCCAGACCAATCTAGACCCAATTGCGCCTTTTTAGTTATAATTTGAGAATCGGGCGTCTGTTTGAAAAATTGTCTACTCCACTTGAGGTTTGGATAATTTTGGAGTATATTTGGGTTGGATCAAACCCGAATCCAACCGGGCCCTCGGAAGAGAAAGACTAATAACATACAGACCGGGCATCCGATAGATGCGCCGTCTGTCGTGTTGGGACCCTAATGATGTGACAGACCTTCATGATACTTATTCATGGGACTTTGAGGCAGTTGAATTATTGACTGATGGAATGAAGAACAAAACCTCCCAGAATCAAGCGTGCTTAGTGCGCGATTCCTATGGATGGTTGTATCATGAAAAAAGAACATTGATCCTATGCAGGTCAACGCTCAAAAATCCTATGTGGGTAAGCACATACTGATCCTATGTGGGTCAGATCCTATGTGGTTCAGTGGGGGTTAGTTAGCTATCGATCATGTGTGGGTCAGTAGGGGTTAGTTTTCTATCGATCCTGTGTGGTACAGAAGCAGTTCAACTTAACATAATAAGATGATCTAGCCTTACGACTAATCATTTTTACCTCTATATATAATTTATACCTAGTGTGTGCTGAATCATTTATCTTTTTAGTGTTATCTATGCGGTACTTCTACCATCATGGTGTTATCTTTGGGTTTTTACATATGTGGTACTTCTACTTGTGTGGTACTTCTATCTTGTGGTGTTACCTGTGTGTTTCTTCTATCATTTTGGTGTTACCTTTGTGGTACGTATACCTTCGTGGTGTTATATTATTGGTGAAACTTATGTGGTAATTGTACCTGTGTGGTACTTATATCTCGTAGCGTTACCGGTGTGGTACTTCAATCTTCATGGTGTTACCTCTATGGTACTTCTAACATCGTGGTATTGACTTAGTGGTGTAACCTATGTGGTACTTCTACCTTTGTGGTGTTGTCTTCGTTGTGCCTCCTATATGGTACTTTTATCTCTGTGGTGTTACCTCTGTGGTATATCTACCTTCATGGTGTTACTTTTTTGGTATTCTTACCTCATGTATGAGAAGAGTATGTATTGATAATTTAGGTATGTGTATGGTAATATACCTATGTAGAGTTGATGTCTAGTACTTCGTGCTTTGATATTGAGGTTTTGATTTGTGGTATTTCATTTTTGGAACTCTTGGAGACCTATGAGGGTCTCAGGGTCCCTACTGAGTATTGTTATACTCACACCTGCATGGGCTTCTCCCGCACCTTGTTGTGTCGGGTGCAGACGACATAAAACGTTGATCAAGGCTAAGGGATCTAGGATAGAATGGTTCCTAGAGGTGGACCATTCGGAATGACGTGATGTGGAGGAAACAGGCGAACGTGGAGTACTATGGAGATGATTTGTACCTACCCTTTATATAGGATCCGAAGTGCACAATCCAGGAGCTTATCTTCACCTTCAACTATTTTTTTCTTTGCAGTTGTACATGTACTGTTCCATTTGGGCATTTATTTTGGCCCCTCTACATTTAGTACACTTTTGATACAGTAGTTTACTTCACACTTGCTTCGTGTTGTGTTCTCAGATGTTGTGTTTGTACTGTTTTAAAGGAAATGCCTTCCCATTTTAAGGAATACCCTTTTTGGTGCTAGTCACCAGTCCCTGGCCTATGGAAGGTGGGCTTGGGGTTGTCACGACACGGGCCATAGTGGACGGGTCGTGAAATTATATAGATGAAAATTTATATTAAAATAATCATCCTATAACTATAAACCAAATTATACTTCTCAAAATATGACATGTAAATAATTTCTTTAATTCCAACTCATTTTACATAATTTTGATCATTAATAATTACAAAATTAATGAAATTATTGAATCACATAGATGACCAATCACTTTTTAGTATAGATCATTTCATAATTGAAAAAACCCCAACATTGAATAATTGTTTCCTTTCCCACAAAATGGGCATTATAAACCCAATACCATTATTTATTTTCTATAATATGCCATAATAATCTCCCAACATATTCTAAAAAATTATATCTTTTTAAATATATTATACATATTAAATAATTTCATATCCTAAGAAAAAGGATATGTAATAAAGTGTGATCTCAAACACATAGTATAGAAAAACATACAATAGAATAGGTACTGTCTAAATATGAAATAAAAACATGGAAGAGTGGATATTAAATTTATATTATATTTAATCAATAAGACGATCATGAAATTATTCCATTTTTAAAATTAATATAGAAATCTCATGGAAAATAATAACTATTTTTATAATGATGAAATACAGAATACTAAACATCATCATCTCACTATTAAGGCCTCATGTAATGAATAAAAAATATAGTTTATGTAATTAGAACTACTAATTTATCAAGGGGTGTTTAAAGGAATGAAACACTTTCATATACTAACTCAATAGAATTAATGATATTTATAAAATTCTAAAAAAATCATTACATAATCAACATGACTTAGTAAGAACCATTCACATTATAAAACTATAATTAAAAATGAAAATATTACACTATTAAATATTCAACATACCTAAGAAGATAATATTCATCCATATAAAAATAACATGTACACAAAATGGTAATTATTTTAAAATAAATAAAAAATCAATCAGTCATGGTAAACACATGAAATTTGATATTTTTATATAATGGAACATTTTCACTATATTGAGAAACATGAATATGAATACATAAATATATTAAATAATGTATAATATAAATTTTATAATGAATAAAATGGCCTTGAAAAGGACTATCAATTCATTAGAAATGAACATTCTATGGTAAATAAATGTCATTAGGGAAATCGAGGAAAATAAGAGTGAAATTGTTTTCAGAAATAATTTATCTTAAATATATTATTAAATTTAAGAAAAAACGATGTTATAAATCACTTATAAAACTATTTTCTTGATTCGTTTTTAATACACAAAAAATAAATTTAAATAATAGAATATTTAATATTAATAGTACTAATGTAATACAATGTATAGTGGAATAATAAAAATATATAATTGGGGTAAAATCCATTTTCAAACAATTGAATAAAAGAACCTTTTTTCCTTAGAATAATTCCTAGAATAATTGGAATATGTATTACAATGTAAAAACATAAAAAAAATTAAAATTAAGATAAATAATTAGGATGTTCAAAAAAGTCAAAATTTCATTCCTATTGAAAATGATTAAAATGAGTTCTTATCCTAGTTTTTTAAATAATGTAATAAATTAATAACATAAAAGAAGATAAAAATTTTATTTTAAATTATTGAATATAAATTCATTTATAAAATAATTTAATATTAGGAAATCATTGAAATATGAAACATAATATTCTTAACGCAATATAATTAATATGTTAATGAAGGAGTGAAAATTTCATCATAAAATGAGATACTAGTTCGGATTTTTTTTCAAACAATCATTTCACGGATTAGAGTACCAATGATAGGAAAAATAGTTTAAATTTATGAATCTCGTGTAAAAAACTAGAGGAGAAGTAAATATGTGGGATTTAGGGGATTAAGATAACATATTTCCCCTAAATAAGATTCAACACAAATCAAACCTGATTAAATTCTATATTGAAATTTAAACCCATAAGAATTTGGTATCATTTGAATAATATACCATAGAAATTTATAATAAGATATGGTTATATACATGTAATGAATTACATTAAAAATTATTTCAATATGTATTTACTGGGATGTATGTGCATTATTCTATGGAAAATATGGTGTGAAATATAGAAATAGTCACAAGAAATTGAAATTGATACAAAGAACCCAAAGAAATTATATAATACATGTATCAAAACCTTTTGAGTGTGAGAAATTAAAATTAATCATCAATTATATTGATTAAAATAAGATGATGATATAATATTTTAATGAGGAAGAATATATATATAACCCCTATATTTTAATGCTCATTATCCTTTGAAACCTAATGTCTTCGGTGACTTGATTCACATTCAAAAACAAACCAAAAACAAATCATGAAAAATTATAAATATATCATAGATCACCTTATTAATTTTAATAAATGAATATAAGAACCCAATTTTTAAAATATATAACCAAATAAAGAGAAAATTTTATTTTAAAATCAACTCGTTAATAATATCAATTATAATAGCTCAATAACTAATAAACTAATTTTATATTTAAAAATACATTTTACAAAAACATGATTTTTATATTCTATGTTATTGAAATTTTAGAATAAAAATATGTGATGATTAAATGAAAATTGAATATAATATTTTATTATAATATTCTAGTTAGTAATTGGAAGTATATTAGAATATGATTACTTAATATCTAAAATGTTATTTTAATATTAAGAATAGTTTTCCATTATATTTTTATTTTCAATTAAAATAGTAATTTCACGAATTCACGAAAAAAATTGTGAATATTATAAAAAATTATAAATTTCTCATTTCAATATTGATTAATTTTTAATATTTTGTTTTTTTTTGAACTATAAGATTTTAATTGAATTGTTTAAAATATTTTAAAAAAACTATTAATTTTTTGTCATTTTTAAGAATAATAACATAAAAAAATAAAAAAATTAATGAAATTTTTTATTAATTGAAATGATACTTTTAAAAATACTTTGTTGAATTTAGAAATCCCATGTTTTCATTTGGAAGACTAATAAATTTTTTAAATAAAAAACATATATTTGGCCTTCTATTTAATATGGTTTTCACTATGTAATATATTGTTTTTTATGTTATTTAAATTCATATAAATATTCCTTAAATCAATAATATGAAAATAAAGGAAATTAAAATCAATAAAATTTATAATTTTATTTTAACCAAAATTTATAATCATTAAGATAAAATATTCTTATCAACATGGTTCAACATGTTATAAGTGATAATGTAAAAATTAATATTCAATACATATTTAAATATTATTTGATAAAATTGATTTTATATTTGGAAACAATAGTTATAAATAATGAAATTAGTAATATTTAAATTTTTTGCAAAATATTAAGTTAATTCAAATAAAATAGATTACCAAAAAGAACTTTAAAGGGTATTAGTGAGATGTCTAAGAGAAAATGGCACAAAAAATCATAAAAACGTGTGTTAAAATGTATCAATTCAGATTTTTCCATCCATAATCCTTCTCCAAATACATCATTTTATGCTATTGGATCAATTTGACACTATATTAGTGTCATTGAATATTATAATGGTAAAACATATTCCACAACATTGACATATAAAATTATTCTTATACACCAAAATTCTCCTCATAGAAAATGACCCTTAATAAGACTAGAAGCACCTTAATAATTCATTACAAATATTTCTAAACACATCATAGTGTATCTATTTTTCTCATTAAACCACCCTTTACTGGAGTAAACCACATCACAATGGAGTTTTCTATGTAATAAGGTTAAAATTCCAAATAACCCTTATTCTATTTCAATTATTCTAGTTCTTCTACCACCTCTATAAGATATATTTTAAGAATTTTATTATAATTACATATTTATTTTTATTACGTAATAGTAATAATTTCATTTACCCTTTTACAATGAAAAACCAAAACATAGTCATTTGTATGTAACTACTTTTACCTCCATTAATGATGTTTTTTATTTTTCATAACCTCCATGTTTGGCTTGTAAAAAATTATCATTTAATTATTTAATATTTTTTAATTAGCTTGTTAATATTGTAAAATAATAATTCATTATTCCATATCTTCCACAGTTTGCATAAGAAATGAACATGTCACATATGCATATGTGCGAACTACCAGCTCCACAAAAGTGATGTTTTTAAGTTTCCATCGAGTATTTAATAATTTATAAAAACATTATCAAATTTTAAAAACCAATAAAAAACCTATAAAATATCATTATTCATCTTTAATATTTATATTATTCCAAAACTATCATTTATTTAACCATACACAATAATAAATTATAGTTTTTTCTTATTTTGTATTGGTTTAACCACATAACTAAAAAGGTTATAATTTTTGATCAAGGATTAATATGAAGTCATAAATACTTATGTTATTATAAATTGATTAAAATGAGATGTTTTATTTATAGTTCTATAATGGTAATATTTATTTTTTTCTTTTTATTAATTTACAACATTTTTTTTAAATGATAGAAATTTGGTCATTACCATCATTTTTTCCATGTATGATGACTAATATACAAATGAAATGAAATTAAGAGTATATAAATAATTATAAAATATCAAATTATAAAGTTGTAATGATATAATAATGAATCACAGTGAATCTATAACACCAATTGACTACACCATTATGAAACTATAAGAATACTAATAATAAAAACTAATAACATTTGATAATGATAATAAAATATAAAAAATTAATATATTTATAAACACTATTATAAATATTTTTTAAAAGGCTATAGGTATTAATTCAGTTATCATATAGGCGATTAAAATATTTAATTTTTCATACAAAATGTTAGAGCATGTTTGGTTAAGTAGGGTTAATGGTGTGAGAGTTTTCATCTTACATTTCTCTTCTTAGAGACATGTTTTTTATGATGCACCCAATTTTAATTATATGGATTATATAATTCCAATTTTATTTATCATTTACTTATTTACAGACTATATATTTTATTTTATTTTCAATTATATGATCCATATTTCAATGATGTTTTGATTGAAATGTTACCTTAGTCATAAGAGTTATTGCATCTCTATTTTGATTCATTAATATATAATATACACTCATGAATTATTTACATTATGTGTTGTATATAACAAAAAATATTTTCATATATCATAATTTCTCATTAAATCTATTGGATTAAAAATACCATCCCACATTCTTCCTTTTGGTGGGTTGAAATTTGAATGATATGGATGATGTATTGGAATTTACAAACTCAAATTTCATTCAATGAGTGATTCTTCTTCTCTGTATACCTCATTATTATAATTTGGGTATATAATAACCAATTATTTTCTTCTGATGTATCTCCTCTATTTATTATAGGGAATTAAATTTCCATTACATGAATACTTTTCAAATGTTACAAACATCATGAATTATGTTTTTCGTAAGGGTGTTCTATCTATATTTCATTTTTTTGATACATGAGTTTTTTGAATGATTTAATATAAATGATTTTAATACTACTACTTAATATGTAATATTTTGAATTATACTTTATTTTTTATATATGAAGGTAGATTACAATACTGAAAACACTAGGTGTTTTTATTAAAACATATATTTTGTTATAAAAGGTATCAATAACTTGAAACATATTTATTTGTGTGATGATACAGAATAAAGAACATTATTTATCAATTCATGGGCTCATCCAATATAAATATTTATTAATTTTTTTTATCTTATTCTATGATAAAAACTTTTTTTTTACATCAATGAACCACCAATGATTTATTTCATTATATTAATTGTATAACATTATGAGGATTAAATCACATCCTTCCAATTTTATATCTTTTTCTTAGATATAAATTATATTTATAAGAAATCAGGTTCTCATTTACATTTAGAAACTAAAATATGTGATATCTATTTTGACATTTAAATTAAAATATTCCTCTATTCAAAAGAAATTTTTTTCATTATTTTTGGGATGTAGAATCAGATAAGTTATTTTCAGAATAAAAATATGATTTCTATTTCATTTTAATATTTGTTATTATAGTACACATTTTTTATGAAATTTTTTTAATACATTATTATCTATATATTATTTTGATTCCAATATATATTGTTACAAATTATTTCCATGTTAACTATTAAAAAATTACATATGAAAATGATTCATAACATCCTAATTTTAATTCATTGATAAAAATGTTTTCTAAAATAATTTTATGAATTTTTTCCACTTTCATTATGATGTAAATATAAATTTATATAATTTAGATATATTTTTTTATATATTTCATTATTAATCATATGATGGAAACCTTGAATGGGAGTTTATAAAAGAAACTCTTTATATTTTTCCTATTTCTTCAAAATGGTTGACCAGGGCCATCTCACATGAGGTTATTTGCAATTATTCACACACTAATTGTATTAATCAAAACTACTTTTTTATTTTTTTTATTTTATAAAGATGGTTAAAATTTTAAAATATCTTGAAATTAAAATGGTGTAATAAAATAAATTAAATTGACCTAGTGTTGATGTTGAGTTCCTTCAGTATTCAGGTTGGCTACCTTAAATTATTCTTGATTTCCCATATGTAAAATATCACATTTGAAATACTGTTATTTTATATATTGTCTGTGAAATATTAAATTAGAAGGAAAAATAAATTCCACCTAATCCTATAATTAAGTACAATTAAAAACCATAATAAATATTCAATAGTCATGTCATTCATGGCTCCATCAAATGTGGTTTCATCCATTGAACATCACACCTCCATTGTGTGAAGATATATCATTCAATATAATTGATTAGAAAGATATAAATAAAAAAGTAGAAGTGAGTTAGATATTTATTTCATTGTGGATGACCATCATAAACCTATATTTCTCCCTAATTCACCATAAAAGTATTTAAAACATTATATAATTAGAAGTACAATTTTGGAAACAACTCTATACACCCTTATGTTCAATCCTCGAATCAGTTACTTGTTCATGATACTATTAGATGTCACAATAGATTATGGAGTTATAGAGAAGAATGGAAATAGAGGTAGAATGGGAAATGTAGCAAGAAAATGATATGAAAACATTAATAAAAATATTTTACATGAATTAAATAATAAAGAGACTAAAAAATAGTAAGAATGAAAAAAATTAGAGAAATACAGGAGAATCCCCTAACATTAGTACAATATTGATCATCTAATCCATTTCATAACAGTAAAACCTCATATTTGTAGTGGGAAAACATTCATTTATCAAACTTTGAATGTATGTTTTTTAATATAAAACTTATATATTCTAAAATATCAGGTCATTTTAAAAATTCCACTGTTTTCTTATAATGTAGAATATAGAGAATTATTTGAGTGAAATGATATTATTTTTTACTTATAAATGCTTGGATGTGGGCCAGATAAATCCTCTATCAACATAGCCACCCATATTTAAATATTATAAACATACAATGTGAGTTATTAAATGGTATTTTTATATAATTATAGTTCTACTTCATGAATTAATATTTTCCTTAAAAATTAGCATTGCTGATATTAGAACCTCAATAATGAAACAATAACACCTAGACACAAATCCCAGTAAGGAATATGATTATATAGTGAAACCACATGTCCCATGAAACAAAAAAATTCTTTGGGTTTACCTAATTGCTTATTGTACTAGTACTCTCAAGGTGAAACTCAGGTCCTATATCACAGGATTCCTTGGTCCTCGAGAGCCCATATAATATGACAGTTTCAATGGCATCAGGTACCGACATCCTACCTCAATCATGAACAATGGTCGTACGACAATCCAAATGGAATGGAATGTGTTATCCTCCTTTTAATTGTTCTTTAACATCATTTTCAAAGGATCTATATGTAATTAATGTCATCCTCAAGATTTGTTTATAATAAAGAATCCTACGCTCATTCTCACCTAGTGGATACCATGGAATATTCCAATAAGTGGCATGGTGATTTGGTGATTATGAGCATAGTAGGTGAGGTATTGTGGTAGAGGTTTGGGGAGGTAAATGTATGTGGAAAATTAGAACAATTTATGTGGGAATGGAGTCATTTTTTTCAAATGATAAAAATTGTACACTGTTTAATTCCCTACATAATAATTTTGGTGGTTTGGTTGTTTTAATAATTCATATTCTATATCATAATTGGATCAGAATGAAAATGAATTTGGATATTTGTGCCCACATACACTCACATATTGTAATATGGGAAATTCTAATAGGCATAGCCTGTGTGGGAATTGTCCCATATACTAATGTGAAGGAACCTCCCCACACAAATTTCCCTTTATCCTTCTAGTCGAGTGTTCCCTTCTCATGGGATGTCAAATATATTTGTCCCTTTTAGGATGTCATGGTGTATGTATGGACTATATGTTGGGGGAATGATATTTTTGCCCATTTCCATACCTAAATTTTTAAAAAACTTCTCAAATTCCCCAAAAATTATTAATAAAAATAAAACATGATAAATCAACATTTAATTAATTTTCATAAAAATTTATTCATTAATTATAATTACCCAAATTTTAAATAAATATTTCATTTTACGGGAGTATTCATTAAATAGAATAAAAAATCATTGAAAATTGTATAAAATATTTCTTGATAAAAAAGGTACAGAAATTAACTCCACAGATGAACTATGGTTATACTCAAGCATTGAATATCAAAATTTAATTACAAAGGAAGCCCCATGAATCCAATATTTAAAATAGAATGTAATTAATCTATATTATTTTCAATGTTGAAAACAAATTTCATGTTCCAAAAAAATATTCAATATTTTATTTTTCAAAATAACAATAAATCCATGTATATTACTTTCTACCATTTAAAAATGGATGGACTTTTCCTTTCATTATATCATGTTTTTTAATTTATTATCATCAAACAAGCTATGTATTGATGTATCACACATGAAATATCTTCTCAAAATACCAATTAGAGTTATGATGATATAATGGGAACATTATTTATTCTATTATCATTCATATGGAATAATTTATCCACACTATAAAGAAAAAATACACATAAAATCCATAAGTATTTCAAATTAAGGCTTGAATGACTCTGAGGATTAATGTTGGTATGAATTGATGTGAAAAAATTAGTCTCAAAGAAGCGATTTATCTAATAAACAATAATGAATCATATAAAAATGTAAAATTACCAATATATTTTCCCATTTAAAATAAAAATTCCTTCTACTAAAGATCAATTTAAGGGTATGAAAAATGTTATCATAATAAATGACATTCACATTGTTGAATTTTCTCTACATTTTTTTAAAAATAAAATTCATATATATATTTTATTATTATTTAATTATATTCTTGCAATAAAACTCACATTCATCACCACATGAAAAATGACACAAATAATAGGTCAATTAATGGAGTTTTCTAATTTTCAAAAGTCAAAACCCATTTTTTGTTCTATTTATTTTTCTATTTTTTTCAATTTGGGAAAACAATTAATGTAGAATGATTGAATAAATAAATATTCCCCAATTACCTTAATAAAACCCACATATTTCATTTATAATTTAATTCTTCCCTATCACTATGTATTCCCTCACATCGACACATTTGGATTCAAATATCATAAAAAATACTAAGAGTAGTATAGGAATGAATATCAATGTTTTGAGATATGGCTCATTCAGAAAAGGGTTATTCATGGTCTCTATGGGATTAACAATAATAAGTGTGAATGTTGTTATCAAGGATAAGTTCTTTTTAATAAAACAATTTCCCAATCATATTAATTTGTTTTAATTTTCATACGATTATTAAGATCAATTGAACATCCTAGATGGTGATATGCTAATGATCAAACAATAAATATGATCATTGTAATATAGAGTGTTTTAGGTCTTGAAATTCAATTTCAAATAGATCATATAAATAGTAATAATTAGTTATGGAATGATTATTAATAAAAAATAAATTCATATAAATTTTACATTTTTAAAATTTGAAAAATGATAGGGAAATTTCATTTATAGGAATCAACAAATTAATTAAAATTGTGATCCATATTTTAAACATATATGATTCACCCTAATAACCAATTCCACACGTTTCTCATTCAATCTCGTTATTATTTAAATATACAAAAATCATGATGGGGTTCTAAATAACTCATGTATCATAGTGAATTAATGTATAGTTTGAAATTTCAAGCATGGGAAAATAAATACCAATTTTCAGAATAAAATAGAGTTAAAAAAGATATATCGTGTTAAAATAATGAGAATTAAAAAATAAAGACCATTAAATCATTTACATTTTGACCTCCATTATTATCTGTTTGGGGGATTATTGATCCCATCATTATCATATAAATATAAATTAGTCAATTAAGAGAAATAATCATTTAATTATAGCTTAAAAATTGAAGAATTTTGATGATTAATAAATTAATTCAGAATAATGAAATTGAAAGGAAATGGTTGATGTTAAAACGATATGTATTAGTATGATCCCCCATATAGGGCCTGGATGTTTATTTCCTCCAAAAGAGATGTATTATTTTTTATTAATTTTTGGATGGTGGGTTGTTTTTCCTTGTTCGAAGACATTATAAGATGGTTTTCCAAACAATATCTTATAATTTTTTTATGGATGCGGTATAGTCAATGAAAACTGTACACCAAATCAATACCCTTTTCATTCACGGAATTCCTCCCATCTATACCCCAAATTTCTATTTTCCCTAAAGTCCACGATTTATTTGAAGGTCTTCTGCATATTCCTCTCTTGGCATTGGATATCAAGGATACCACAACTCTCCTTAATCCAATGCTGGTCACTTGAATTAAACACCTCCATCCATCGATTAATATGTTCGATAGATTTATTTTTGATATGTGTTCTTCACAATAACGTACAAGAGTCATTCTTCTATATAATTGACATATTATGGTTTTATTTTCCTATGATGTGGATTTATTCAAAGATTGGTCTAGTACCCCCAGATCTGAATGGCATTAGATTCATCCTATTTAGGTGGTCCTTCTATTTTTACATGATCCATAACTCCTCTACAATGGCCATTTGGGTATGTTTTTTTTCCTTTTAGATCTATTTCAAAATCCTACAATAATTATAATACTTGGGAGCCTTTTCGGAATGTACTTATTCATAGATATTCATACTCATTTTGCACACCATCCCATTTCTCCAATAATTTGTGTCGATATTGACCATTCTCAATTTCCATTTTATTTTTTGGTTATTTCAGTAGGAGAACAGTTTTGATAGAACCTATCTAGTTGCATTGAGAAGTGGGTTATTTTTTTCTAATCTTGTAAGTGACTTGGTCACAGGAAGGTACATTGAAGGCGTGTTATCTAGCTACAGAAATTGAATGAGGGGAATTTAGGTCTTGATTGCAATGTCTTGGGGCTTATGGATGAAATTGTTCTGAAATATATTGATAGCTCCATGGAGATAATGGCTCTTGTTAAGAAAGAAGCTCTATTGAGGTAGGTTAATCACAAATTTTAGGATGTTTTTATCTAACTAAAGCATGACCTAGTGACTCCAAATATGCAGACCAAGCATGGGTCATGAGGGTATATCATTAGGTCCCTCTTCTTATGCTAAATATGTGTTTTCTAGTACTAGAACCAACATTATGAAGGTGATATAGGAATTAGGGGCAGTACTCTCTAACTATGGCTCTTCTCCAAATGGTGTTATCCACTTAAAAATTAAAAAGGGTGTTGTGCATGATTCAAATCATGGCATTCAATTCACAAGTGGAGTTGGGGTTACTACCGATTGGATTGGTTGTAACATCCCTAACCCGAGAGCCACTAAATCGGTTCCACAATCTTGGTCGTCATAGGTCCTCATGCGTGCCCCCCCCCCCCCCCCCCCCCGTATGCTAGAGGTTTTCGACTAGAAGTGTGGGTCTAATAGGTCACGTGGGAAGACTATAACCTCTTTAATAGAGTAATACAAAGCAGTGGAAAATATAAATAGAATAAATAATATGAAACGACCAATAAAATTCATAGTCAAACATCTCCCAAATTGGGTACAATCCACATGAAACAGTAAATATGTCATGTAATGCTACAATGAAAAATGAACAATACCCAAATCAAAGGAAAATAGTGGAATAGTCAAACGGTCTCGACCACATGTTCAGAAACTCATCTATTTACTAGTCGATCACGACTCAACCCCCAACCATGGGGCACATTCTATTTTCCTATCTTACAATTATGAAATCTGCTTTGGTTCCCATTGGAGGCCTGATCAGGGTGTGATTAAAAATTAGTTGGTCACCACAAATGGTATCTAAAAAATATCCAGTCGGACATATAGTCCATGCAAGTAAAAATAAATTGAAATAAAGAGGTAGAAAATTCACAGGACTATAGTTAAGAATCTATAAATATCTATTAATATTAACATTATTTTGTAAAGATATTTATGTACATCATCACATCACCTATTTCATCACCAATATGAAATCCTATTGATTGAAATTTACCTTATGCAGTAAATATTCATGGAATTTATCATTTGATGTTCTTGACTATTGTATACATTTTCATACATTTTATTGATTTTTTAAAATATTTTTTTCACCAGATACAAGTTCTTATGAAGATAAAATGATATAATTCAGTGATCATAATGATTTTTAGTTATTTCCATGCCAAAGACACAAATCGGGGGATGTTTATCAAAAATTCCAATTTTCACGCCATGTACAATAGGTACACACCATGTACCAGAACCTCGACATGGATCGGCAAGGCCAAGTAAATTCCTATGTAACGAGAATCTAAGTACGCATCATGTATGTCATATACGCACCGTGTATTCCCTTCTAGAAGTGGTTGGTGGTTGATAGCAAGAATACATTGTATTTTTCTAGCTAACCATTACACACTATGTACGCCCATCTACACACCATGTTGACCTTATAGAATATTAGGTGGATGGAAAATGAGATTACTTGCCATGTATGGTGGCGTTACATACCGTGTACTTCCACCTACCATGCGGAACCATGCTGCAAGCCAATGACGGCATGATAGGACATCCACCGGTAGAGAGAAAGAAGCCAAATGCATTGACAGAAGTACATGTCGTGTACTTACCGGTACACGAGGTTTACTCCAAAAACTTATACATCGGTGAAAGGAACTCCAAGTTCGTTATTCGGTGATTCATTCATTCAAATTTTTATCCATTCGAATGGAGAGAACTCCATAAATGGCCTAGAGAGAAGAAGAGAGACAAATAAGAGGATATAAGAGAAGAGAGAAGGTTCCCCCATACCACCTTGCCGACAACCTTTTCTCCAATGTATTCAAGATTATATATTCAGGTACTATAAGAACTTTAATCTCTAAATACTCTATGAGTAGCGAAATTATTTTATGTGTTTGGGTTGTGGACTATATATGTTGTAATTTTTCAATTGTAATGTCGTAACTGTGTTGTTCATTTTTCCTTCTCATAATTCATTATAAAATAATTCTAAGTATAACTAGAAATCTCAAATCGAACCAATAATGAGATTTCTAGGGATTCAATAATGAATTTCGGTTAAAAACTTCCAATAACATTGGATATTTTAATCATCTTAAAAATGGATGAAAATAATAAAATTAAAAGAAATCAATTTCCAGACCAATGAAAATTTTTTGTATAGATTTAAAAAAAACTCAAAAAACCAAGGGGGT
Source organism: Viscum album (assembly GCA_963277665.1). Lineage (NCBI taxonomy): Eukaryota > Viridiplantae > Streptophyta > Magnoliopsida > Santalales > Viscaceae > Viscum > Viscum album. The sequence goes on from CAUJRU010000060.1 coordinate 1,763,461, forward strand.
TATGTTACATTTTTAACCTAGAGATGTGAATTATCATGAACATCACAACCTTAGAGAAAATTTTATTTAATAAAAACCATTAAAAATCCACAGCCCTGATGCATTCCTATCCAAATTTTAATCTGAACCTTTTCATATATTTTTATTGATTTCTTAAAACATGTTTTCACCGGATAAAAGTTCTTTTGGAGATAAAATGATATAGTTAGTTGATCATAATAAATTTTAAACATTTCCATGCCAAAGACACAAATAGGGGGTTGTTTATCAAAAATCTAAAAGTAAATGTCGTGTACTTTAGGTACACGCTGTGTACCAGAACTATGACATGGATTGGCCCGTCCATGTACATGCCCGAGTAACTAGAAGCCAAGTACATGTCGTGCATTTCATATACATACCGTGCATGCCCTTCTAGAATCAGTTGTCAGATGAGAGTAAGACTGCACATCTTGTTCTCGTATGACCATTACACGCTGTGTACACCCATCTACATTCCAAGTTGACCTTCTAGAATAAGGTAGTGGATTCAAAATGAGATTACACACCATGAATGGTGGGCGCTACATGTCGTGTACTTCCACATACCATGCAGCGTTGTGTTCCATGTCGAAGACTTTGTGTTAGGTCACCCACCAGTGGAGAAAAAGAAGGAAAAACACATTGATAGAAGTTCACACCGTGTACTTACCGTTACATGCCGTGTACTCCTAAAACATATAAATTAGTGGCAGGCCATCCAGGTTCGGGATTCAAGGATTCATTCATTCATCTTTTGATACATTCTAAGGTAGAGAACTCTCAAAATAGCCTAGATAGAATAATAGAGATAATGAAGATGATTAAAGATGGGAGAGAACATGTTCTTGTACAATCTCCCAGACAACCTTTACTACAAGGCATTCAAGAGGATGTATTAATGTACTATATGATCTTTAATCACCATCTACTATATGAGTAGCTAAATTCCCCGATATATTGGGGTTGTTGACCATATGTGTTGTAATTTTTTAATTTTACATTTGTAACCTTGTTGTTCATTTTCTATTATCATAATTCCTTATTAACTCTTTATAATTATCACTAGAAATCTCATATCGGTCCATGAATGGGATTTCTGGGGATTCATTACGGAATTAAGGTTATGAAATTCCATGACTGTTGGGTGTTTTAATCATCTTAAAATGGGTTTCAAATTAAAAAATAAGAGACATCAATTACCAGACCAAAGAAATTGGTTTCCAATGATTTATACAAAACTCACCAGAAGAAGGTAGTTCTATTACATAATTAACCCAGATATGTGAATTATCATGAACAACAAATACTCAAAAAGAAATTTTTTTAAATAAAAACTTTTAAAAAATTGTTGCACTAATAAATTCCTCTCCAAATTTTCATCAAAAGAAAATTCTTATGTTTTTCATTATCTTTAATGTAATTTTTTGTGAAATTAAAATCCAATGACCATTTCATAAAAAATATACTGTAAATTCATTATACTTCACTAAATCAATTTCAAAATTGATATACAAGACAAAAATAACCCATTCTCCATGTGGATCAACTCCTTACCGATTCTATACATTTTAGGGTAATATAATTTTTATAGTTGAAAATAATACTTTGGAAAAAAATATTAATAAATTATGGAACCGTTGCTGGGGAGGAAAGTAAAATTTAATTTTAACTCATGTTTGTATAAATTTTAGTGGAAATAAGAAACAAAATTTTAAAAATTATATTCTTTGTCTCACTTCCATTTTTATTACTTTTTATCATCCTCCTATACACTTGATGTATTTAGTGTTGTGAAGATTCTATAGTGTATGAGTGGCCGCATCACTCGTTCAAAGAATGCTAAGTCATCGGAGCTTCTCATAAATAACAGAGAGATCGAACAAACACTTTTGAGGTGATGACGTACCCTCATGGACTAGCACAATAAAACAACCCCATTGCACAAAAAGAAGAGGGAGATCCCACTACTTCCCAAGAAGGTTGATAGTCATTTGTTACAGATGAAAATTAGAACCAGAAAGCTCCACTTTCTCCAGGATACGGCCCACATAAGCTCCAACAGTTCCATCCAGAGCATATGCCACACCTACAGCCCGATCAAGTTCCATACCTTTCTTCTCTACAACAATATTTTCCCCTGCCTACTCTAGAGAAACTGCACCCACAGAGTATCCTTATGGAGTACGGTCATCCCTCCATCCAAGGGGTAGATAAAAGAATCGTCCGACCACTAGTGCAGGCACAACATTTTGAGATCAATCTTTTTATCATGCAACTGATTCAAAAGTTGGTTCATCTCATTGTCCTTCTTAGTGAAAACCCAAATGTCAATCTTTTCAATTTCTTGGTGATATGCGACACGTTCCGCTGCCATAGAGTGTATGTGTACTCCATTCATCTTAACCTCTTCCCCTTCTCTATAATGGATAAGGCAAAGGATTGGATAGATGGTTTTTTGCAGCAATATAACCTCACCTTGGAGGGTCTAACATAGGTGTTATTTTCAAAATATTTCCCACCCTCCAAGATGGTGAACTTACAGAATCAAATACACAACTTCCAAAATCACAAATTTGAGTCATTGTACGAGTAATGGGAGTGTTTCAAAGATTTTTTGTAAACATTACCACACAACAGACTCCCACCCTAGATGTAGGTCAAGACCTTCTACAGATGAATGAAAAAGAACACAATTTCTGTGGTGGATGCTGTTGTTGGAGGTACGGTTATAATGAAGTTCCCCGAAGAGCTATTATATCTACCAGAAGACATGTTTTCCATCCACTTCTAGTTTAATTATGATAAAGGCACACAAAAATGAGGTATGCATAATATCTCTACCACTACAATGCTTTCTACCTAGTTGGATGTTGTATCCAAAAAGATCGACGCATTGAATTTGAATAACGCATCCCAAGTACATGCGTTGAACCATACGGTGTGAAAAAAAATGTGGTGAAAACCACATCATGGTATAATTTTTATTACCTACAACCATCCCTTCAACGAGTGACATGTGTTACGGTGCTCAATACAAAGGGTAGAACGAGTACTAGCAGTACCAGAACCTAGCATGGCATGATCCCCAAAACACATGTTGGGGCCCACATCAGCAGAATCTTGTGCCCTAGCAACCACCATGCTATGGTCAACCTCGTATCAGAGTTAGTACCCAAGGCAACAACATCATATGAATGGATCGTACCAGAAACAAGGGTATAAAAACCCTCATCCTTAGCAGCCGAGGCTGCCAACGCCTCCACCATCTCCTCAACCATCTCCACATGAGAACACCTTAATATTAGAGGATATCCTGAGAAAGTTTATATCTACATATGAGACAAGATTTCCGAATCCGGAGGCTTCCATTAGAAGCTAGGATAACCAAATTGCCCAGCTGAAAAACCAGATCTTGGTGAGGTATCCTGGTACACTACCAGGTAACAATGAAAAGAACCCAAGTGAGGAGGCCCATTTCTTCACACTATGGAGTGAAAAGAAGCTAATACAAGAGGAACCAGAATAGCCAGTTGCACCAACATCCCCAGTTGATAAAGTAGGTATAGTTAGACACCCCACCTTGTCTAAAGGCCCACTAAAAGTGGACCCCTTGGGAAAAGTAAGAGAGGATTTCAAACCCTTCAGGCATTCCTTACCCTTCCCAAAAGAGATCACATAGAAAAAACTAGAGCACCAATTCATTAAGTTCATGGACGTATTCAGGAATCCGAACATCAAAATTATATTTGCAGAGGCACTAACGCAGATGCCCACATATAAAAAATTCATGTAGGAGATCCTCTTCAAAAAAAGAATATAGAGGATCTAGGCACCATCGCACTGACCAAGGAGTGCTCAGCGGTCATACAACATTTGATTCCATCCTTTCTCTTGGATCTTGGTAGCTTCACTCTCCCATGCACTATTGGACCATGCATGCTGAGGATGCCCTCTATGACATAGGGGCCGGCATAAACCTCATGAACTTAGGTGTTTTTAAGAATATAGGGCTCAACGACCTGAATCCAACCCGAGTATCCATTCATCTATTTGATTGATCCATCAAATATTCGAAGGGGCTACTGGAGAATGTGCTGGTAATGGTGGGAAGGCTAATCCTCCACAAATATTTCATTCTCCTCGACATGGAAGAAGACAAGGAGGTACCTCTCATCTTGGGAAGGCCTTTCTTGGCCACTGGAAAGTTATTGATCAACGTACACCAAGGGGAGTTGATTTTCAGAGAATGAGAAAAAGAATATCCTACAATGTATGCAAAACCATTAATAAATCATCATTACCAGATCATGAGGGATGATATGCAGTGACAACCATAGATGATCAATTTAGTATAAAAATATGATTTGGTATGTTTTTTAACCTCAAAAGACATGATTATTTGAGAAATTTTGTTTGATGAAGCACCATAGGACATAAAATGCATAGAACACCAGGGTGGCCACTACTGGAAATTTGTTGTTATTCTGGACATTCAAGAGCAGGAAGAGGTAAAACCGTGTGTACCTTTGATTCTAATGGTGCCTAAACATGAACTGAATCCTATCTCATCTTCTCTGATGTGTGGGTACTTGGTAGACCATCAGAAATTTCATGTAATAGTTATTGGAGCACTATCACAGGAGAAGGTGGATATGCTTCTATTGGTTCTGAAGTGGTGGAAGAAGACTATTGGGTGGATAGTTGCAGAGTTGAAGGGCATCATCCATGCCATTTTCACCCACAAGGTTCTTCCCGAAGAAGGAGCGTAGCCATCTAGGTAACCACAATGACGTATGACCTGCCCCCCCTAATGAATGAGGTTTTGAAGAATGAGGTAATCAAATTGATGGATGCAGACATCATATACTCAATATCAAATAGTTTGTGGGCGAGTCCCCTGCAAATGGTACCCAAAAAGGGGGAACCACTATGATTTCCAATGATAAGAACGATATCATCCCCACACCCACTATGATGGGATGGAGAGTTTTGTGGACTGCATAAAGATGAATGACACCATAATCAAAGGAGTATTTCCCCCTTCCCTTCATGGATATGACTATAGGGAGACATGATTGGAACGAGTTTTACTGCTTCCTCGATGTTTTCTCAAGCTACAATCTGATTTCCATTTCCCCAGAGGATTAAGATAAAAGAACATATAATTTTCCCTATGGTACGTTTTCTTAATCAAAGATGTCCTTTTCCATGTGAAATGCTCCAACCACCTTCTCAGCGATGGATGATGGCTATCTTCCATGACAAGGAGGAATAAATCCAAGAGGTTTTTATAGATGATTTTTCTGTTTACAAAAAATCATTTACCAGATGCTTGCGGCACCTTGAGATGGTACTGGAAAGATGTGAGAACAGTAACGTGGTTTTGAACTCGAAAAAGTGCCATTTCATGGTATAGAGTGGCATAGTACTTGGCCAAATATTCATGGCGACAGGGATAGAGGATGACTCGGTAAATATAGAAGTAACTTGATGACTTCACATTATGACTTTTGTTATAGCCATCTGCACCTTCCTGAGACCATCATTTTTCTACAGGGGGTTTTTCCACGACTTCTAAAAAATAGCTATGTCCCTCACCATCCTTCTATCCAGTTCTATGAGGCATGTATCATAACTTTTGAGCACCTGAAGAAACCCCTGGTGGAAGCTCCAATGATGATTTCTCCCAATTGGGAAGAGCAATTTAAAGTGACGTGTGATGCTAGTGACTACAAAGTGGGAGAAATCATGGGATAGTGGCTTGACCAAATTTTCCGACACATATATTATACCAGAATGACGCTCAACGAGGCACAGATTAACGACACTACCATGGAGAAGAAGATGATGGCAGTGGTGTTAGCTTTTGACAGGTTTCATTCATATTTAGTGCTATCTAATATTATTGTTTATACTGGCCATAAAACACTCATGTACCCACTGAATAAGAAGGATGTGAATCCACAACTGATCTGATGAGTACTCCTCCTATAAGAATTTGATATGGAGATCTGAGATAATAAGGGGAGAGAGAACGTTGTTGCTGATCATCTCTACCACCTAGAACTCCCACATTTAGAGAAGGGGGATGATCGAGAGATCAATGAGGATTTCCCTATTGAGCACCTTTTCATAGTCTAAGAATCACCTCAGCCTTAGTATGCTGATATTTATAATTATTTGGTTACATGTTTCATCCACCATGACCTCTCTTTTTAGTAGAAGAAGATGTTTCTCTCTGATGTCAAGAGGTACTTCTGGGAATATTCTCTACTGTTCTGATCTTCTAGAGATGGGGCGATCCGACATTGCATCCCGGAAACTGAAGTTCGTGCAGTCCTAGAATTCTGTCACTCCTTTCTAGTTGGGGGACATCATGGGCCAGCTCGTACAATAGAAAATATCCTACAGTCTGGGTTTTTCTGGCCTACCATCATAGAGATACTCGAGCCTTGGTTTCCCATTGCGATCAATGCCAATGAACAAATAATGTGCATCAAATAGATTAGATACCCCCGCATCCCATCCTGGAAGTCGAGATCTTTGATGTTTGGGTCATAGACTTCAGGGGAACATTCCCCCCATCTTTCAGAAACACTTACTTCCTGGTCTGTGTCAAATACATCTTGAAGTCGGTGGAAGTCGTTGCTACAGCACACGACATGACCAAGGTGGTTGTGGCCTTTTTAAAGAAACTACTTTTTTGCAGGTTCGATATTCCCCATGTACCAATAAATGACAGTGGGACCTAAATCCATAACACATTGATGAAAGGAGTATTGTTGATGTACATAGTGAAGCATCATATGGGGACGCCATACCATTCCTAATACATTGGGCAAGTGGATCTCTCTAACAACGAGCTAATGTAGATTCTAGAGAAAATAGTGAACACTTCAAGTAAATACTGGTCCAAGATTCTAGATGATGCTTTGTGGGAATATCATAGAGCTTTTAAGATACCATTTGGGATGTCCTCGTTGCACCTCATCTGTGGAAAACCATTGCATCTTCTAGAAGAATTGGAGCACAAGGCTTACTATGCCGTCATGGCCTTGAATTTTGATCCAAAGGTAGGTGAAGAGAAGTGTATGTTCCAACTGTCCAAACATGATAAAATATGATGTTAGGATTATGAGAATGCCACGATGTACAAGGAGAAGAATAGAGTAATCCAAGACCAGATGATTTCACAAAAGTCATTCCAACCCGGTGATTAGGTGTTTCTTTTAAACTACCGTATTTAATTATTTCAAGATAGGTTAATGTCATGATATTCAGGACTATTCCGGGTCGTATGAGTATTTCACCATGGAGCAGTGGAAATTGCTAGAGTGGATGGTCAACTGTTCAAGCTGAACTGACATCATCTGAAGGCTTACCATCACATGCTATATATGATGGGAACACTCTCCACCATGCATCTCCGATAAGCTGAAGTAAGTCAATCAAGCCAACAACATAAAACCAAGGTACTTCCTGGGTGGAAACCTAGAGGTGACAAGCCATTTACCACCTATACACACATTTTGTACTCATTAATTTTAGTTTATAATCTTAATATTATAAATATATAGATAAAATAACCTAATAAATAGGGATGATGCTGGTGTCGGTTGTAAGGTCACATGCGTCTATCCGAGCAATCACTGGTTTGAATCAATCTATACCTACATTTGGCACGGGGTTAATCCTTTTTATAATATTGTTAACTTACGAGGTGTAGGTAGAATTTTTCATAATATATATAAATTTGTCTCAATATTATAAATCCCATGATGGGGATAGATCGGTTGGCCAAGGTCATAACCTGGTTCTATAATACCATAGTTCAAATGCTGACAACCATCTCATTTCCATCAGTTGTCCTTTCAATAAAACCACATTGTGGGTATTACAATATATATCATATGAGACATGTTTTCATTAATAACAGATTATAATTTCAAAATAATGGAATATATGTAGGTGAAGATTCCAGATTAGAAGAGTTTCAACCTTGGATCCAAAAGACTCAAGTTCGAACATGGATGATCTCCCTACTCCATCCCTTTTATTCAAATTAAAACCACATGTCAGGCCTTTTATTCATCCCGTGGAGTATTAGATATGTACATTAAATATATATAATTAATAAACATGAGAAGAAATACAACCTTTTCTATAGTGGTTGAGGGATTTCATTTGGATCGGCCGATCGCCTGTTCGAACCACACCCCAAGCACTGGACCAGAGGTAGTACTTCTCTTATTACAATTTCAGAACACACGATGTGTATTTAATGATACACTACGTGTATAATTTTATTTTTAGTTAATTATATATATATATGTATATATTTCCTTTTATTTTAATTATTAATATTAATTATTAAATAGTTTACTATAATAATTATATTATATATATTTATTATTTATTTTATAGTCTATAAAAAAATAAAGCATTGTGATAAACGAAATGTATTCCATTTATAAACTCTATGTTATGAGGATATAAAAGTTGGTGTACCCTACCCGAGCAGAGCCCGTGTCAGGCCACCTTCTCATCCCAGTTTCTTCTCTTGCACGCCAACTAGCCTCCCCATATTTCACATCGATCGATTTTGTTCTTTTTTCCTCATGATTCCAGCTACATTGTGATCCTTGGTCCGAGTATGACCTTATCCACCCTTTATTTAAAGATTTCTTATGTGTTTAGGTGGATTTGTGGAAATTCTGACCGTTCGTCTTTCCACGCAGAAAAAGGGTGGGTGAAGAAACCGTGCCATGTGTTTATTATAAACGGGTACACACAACAAATCATTAAACTTCAGCTAGTACATTACATGTATGCTTGCTACATGCCATGTATGACACCTTCCCTGGAATTCTACCCTGAACCTTGTCTATTCAGGACACGACCCACTCCCCATGTCTGAGACACGACATGTCTATTCGGGAAATTTCATGTCCTCCCACCTATAAGAGGACCTGGTGTGGATGTGATACAGGCCTCACACACCATGTAAACATACACGGAATGTAGAACATCCACATGGTGTATATTTCCCTTTTTCCCATGTATATGAGGATCTGTTTCTATATCCTTACATGGGGATCATACCATGTTGTGTTACACATTATGTTCACTTTGATACACACTGTGTTATACTTTTTGCGAGCCAAATTCCCTCATGGAATGTCTTTCCAGGTACATGGGGTCTTATGCAACAATAATTCCATTTCATGTACCCTAGATCTGTAGGTCGTTTTCTACATCTTTTCTAATTTTCTAACATTTTCATTTTTCCATATTTCTTCTTTTTTTTCAGTTTTTTTTCGTGTTTTCTTTTTCTAGAATAGCTGATAGAGATTCTACAAATGGGAAGTGGCAAGCTTCCACTATTGAGGGTGAGTGACCTCCTTGCCACTTGATTCATCTTCGATAGGTTGAGTGGCCAGCATTGGATTTTCTACTTTACAAGCTCCCAGTGTCGGCCACTTTACTCCCTCTTATGATATCTCTTCCCTATTCTACATCTAATAGTCTGGGGGTTCCTTTGGTTTCTTATTCTATTCATCCTCCATCAGTGGCCTTCACCCCATCCACTGAGGCTGCATGCTCCTCTAACACTACTTTGTCTTCCACCTCCACTCCCTCTGAGACCCCATCCACCCCCAACATGGACCTGACTAAGACGAACCTTCCATCATTTAATGTTAAGACATTTGATCCCTATATGGTATAAATTACTCCACATCCTACCAGAGTAGCAGGACCATCATTTCCACCCCACCATTCCACCATCGCCTGCACCGGTTGCGCCCACCCTCTACCGCATCCTAGCCTGGTTTTTCTAGATGATCATCCTATGGCAGGGCACTTGCGTCATTTTTCTAATTGAACTGTCTAGCTGAGTGACTGTTTCCATGAAATTAATGTTACACAACACCTTAACATATGAGAGTATAAAGAGGAGATTCTGGGATATACTCACTTGCTGGAAACTTTCCAGGATAGCAGTCCTACATTTTTCAATTTATATTTGGAGTTCATGGATACATTTGAGTTCAATGGGACCACCTACTAGCATACACCCATAGATACAAACCGTCCAGTTCGATTTTGGCAAGGTGGATGACATTTCTCTTTGACTATGGCTGAGTTTGGCTGAGGGTGTGGCTTTTACCCCCATCCTGATACCCCACCTCCCATGTCTTCCTTGACCTGCTGCGAGTGCTCTGACCTTATCACGATGTGGTTGGAGCTTGCTATGCCTGACCATAGGTATACCCCCACATCATAGAATATCACACTCATCCTTGACCCCTCTCTTCTCTTTCTTCATCAGTTCTTTAGCACCAACCAATTTCACCATCAGGAGGATATGGGCGTTGTGTTCAGGTTGGACCTCGAGCTCCTGACCTTTATCATCTGCCATGACTACCTTGACATCTATTTTATATTCGCCTCCTATTTCCAGTCCCTGCTCAATGGCCTTTAGGGAAACCTTAATGGAGGTTTCTAGGACACATGTTTGGCACACCATTTGGGTGTTATTGATCCATATCTCTCTCACTACCCCTTGTGTTCGCCTCAGTGTATTCACTTCCTCATGATTATTTACATGAGGTTGGTCAAGCATTGGGGCGAGCACTTTGTGCTTGTGTAAGATGCCCCTTCTCCAACAGGGGAGAGTGCCAAACCTCCTGCTCCTTCTGGTGTCGCTTATTAGCATCCACCCATCCACATTAATATTTCCCCTCCCCTCCACTCCACCTTCTTCTATTACTTCTTCTTATGTTCCTTCTACCACACCCTCCCCCTACACCCTCAATTGATATCCCCTTCACCATCTGCCTAGATGATCTTGAGCATCACCAGGATACTATGAATTATACTATTGGGGGGATTGAGAAGATGTTGGGGCTTATTCTTCAGTATCATTACATTCCACTACCCCCAACACATTTCTAATCTTGGATCCTGGACCTTCTTCAGCATCTCCAGTAACGTTTATCTTTCTAGCCACAGATTCCATTCTCCTCTCCTCCAATGGACCAGCTGCTACAACCACTACTACAAGCCCAAAAATCGCTGCAAATCTATCTCTTCCAAGTACAGATCCCATGACTCTGGATACTACATCTTCTATTCCGAGTGCAGACCCCGAACCTCCAACTTCCACTGCTTCTCCTTCTCTGTCGGCTTCTTTTTTACCTAATGATGCCTTTTCAAAGGCCACTCATTGACTTGTTTATGGGAACATTTATTTCATTATATATATATATATGTGTGTGTGTGTGTGTGTGTGTGTTAAATTTTTTTTCTGTGTTCTTTTTTGTATGCTTGTAGTTTTCTATCTCCATGACCGTCACGGGAACCCTATGGCACTTTGGGCTATCTTTTTCCACCACATCCTATATTTCATCACATGTACATGAGGGGAGTACTGTTTTCTAGGATCATGTTCACTTTTTATTTATACTTTTACTTCTTTCCTTAAATATCCTTGTCCCGGTCCACTATTGTGCCCCCTATCCCTTCTCTGCCTTTTTGTTGTACTTGGGGAAACTTTTTAAACATTAAGTATTATGGAGAATCTCCACATACACTAATCATTATACCTTGAACAAATATGGGACACATCATTAATAATTAAAATATTATAAAATGTGGAAAAAAATTTAGTTAATTATAATTATAAATACTAAACACATAATGGTAAATTTTGAAAGATACATACTTAATTTAAAATTTTGATGTGTTATTAAAATGATTTCTTATACAGTTTAATTTTTGTTTTAAATTCTTATCTATCTGCATTTATTAGACTGGTCATTTTTTAATGTCATGACTTGATTGACCCATTATCTTTTTCCTCATTACCGAGAGGTATTTTAAGCCATTTTTACATATTCATGCTTATACAATATTGCATGATAGCTTCTTAGGATATGAATAACTAACAGAATATTCTAGTTTTTCTCTTCAAAACATTTATTCTTTTGAATATCATTAAAATTATTGAGGCATTTGAATTTTTTCATCCCCTTCAACCTTGAGTCCTATCCTACATCTGATCTTCATAAACATTTAGAAACCACGAACTTCATTGATATGAAGAAACATTACAAGGCAATTTTCCCTTCCTACCCTAATTCTTTTATTTTCTTTGATGATTATTCACTTGAGATTTAGAGACGGTTTTTTGGTTTTTCATGGTACATTTTGGGGATTAACCATGAACTTAAGTGTGTGTGAGTTTTTCACTTGTTAATTTGGGAAAAAGGGTTCCATAGCCTACTATCCATTGTATTCTTGGCGGTCCCTATCATAAAAAAACAATAGAGGGACCAATTTAATTTATTACACTTTACTAATGGTTTAATGACCCATTTTGGAAAGAGACTATCATTGTAATGATATCCTTCTTGAGATATCTTTATTGGGGATTATTTTTCATTGAGCTCTATTATTTTTGAATATCATGCATTGTTGTTGAAAATTTTAGCATCCTTTTTCAAGCCTCTAATATTATTTTACACATTATTACCTACCAAATATTATCCTTAGAAATATTTGAACCTCAATGAAATCCCTCATGAATTTTGTGATTTCAGTTTCTAAAGTAGAGAATGAGAACATTTGCATGTCTATGGATAGAGTGAATATACAAGAGATTGAGAACAAATCTGTTAAAATGATCTTGATTGATCAATGTATTATTTTTCGGTGATGTAAATCCTCAAGTGACATGTGTAATTGTAAAATGTTGAACTATGTACATAAGAGATAATTGATGTTTTGTAATTAAACTATAAAAGAGGCATGATTAGAATATCTTTGAAATTGAAATATGTTTCTGTGCCTTTCTAAAATCCTTTGTTATGCCTATAGTATTTATAAGTATAATTAAGATGAATACTTCCCTTTTTCGAATATGGATACGGTTGATTATATGTTGATATTTTTCTTGAAGAAATAAAAATGACTAGGTGTGGTGGAGTTTGATGTGCCTGACTTGTGTGTACATTTTAATACATTTTATTGAGTTTTTAAAAAAAGTTTTCATCGTATAGAAGTTATTTTGGAGATAAAATGTTTTAATTAAATAATCATAATTATTTTCAGGTATTTCTGTGCCAAAGACACAAATCGGGGGTAGTTTATCATCAATTCCAAAGTACATGTTGTGTACATTAGTTACACGCCATGTACCAGACCCCTGATACAGATTGGTCAGGACAAGTACATGCTAGAGTAACCAAAATCCATGTACACATTGTGTATGTGATATAAAAGCCATGTATACCCTTCTAGAAGCGGTTGGTGGCTGAGAGGAAGACTACACCCTATTATTCGAACTGTCCATTACAGGTCTTGTACCACCGTCTACACGCCATGTGGACCTTCTAGAAGAAATTGGTGGCCAAAAAATGAGATTACACGCCTTGTATGGGGTGCTACACATCGTGTACTTCCACCTACTAGGAGAATCTGTGTTCCAAGTAAAAGATGACGTGTTAGGTCACCGACCAATAGAGAAAAAGAAGGAAAACGCGTTGACAGGAGCACATGCCGTATACATACCGTTACATGCGTTTACTACTATAAACATATAAATAGTTGGAAGGCCCTCCATTTTCTTGATTCAATTATTTTATCATTCAGATATTGATCTGTTTGAAAGGAGAGCTCTCCAGAAACGTCCTAGACACAAGAATATAGAGAAAGAAGAGGAGAGAGGAGAGGAGAGATGTGCTCCCATACCACCTTCCCAACAACCATTGCTCCAATGATTGTTGAAAATGTATTAAGGTAATATAAGATCTTTAATCACTATAAACTCTATGAGTAGCTAAATTCCCATATATTTTTGGGCTGTGGACCATATCTATTTTAATTTTTCAATTGTAATGTTGTAACCATGTTGTTAAATTTTCATTCTCATAATTTCTTATTAATTATTTATAATTATCACTAAACATATCATATTGGGCTATGAAATAGATTTCAAGGGATTTAATAAAGAATAAAGGTTAAACACATCCATGAACATTGGTTATTTTAATCATCTTAAAAAGGTACTCAAATAATAAATTTATGAGAAACCAATTTTCAGACCAAAGAAATTGGTATCTATTGATTTAAACAAAACTAACCATACCAAGTGGTTCTGTTAGATAATTAACCCAAATATATGAATTATCCTAAAAAACAACCACATAATCTATTTGATTTGTTGTCAACCTTTTAAAATCCACATCCTCAATGCATTCCTCTCCAAATTTTCATCAAAACCAAATTCCTGTGTTTTTATTTATCTTTTATGTAATTTGATAATAAATAAAAATCCATCAAAAGTTTCCTAAAAAATTGACACTAAATTTAGTATACTTCACTAAATAAATTACAAAATTGATAAAAAAGGAAAAAACAAATCCTTCTCCCAGTGGATCGACCCCTTATAGGTATTGTACTCATTATGGTAATATAATTTGGATATTCAAAAATAACACCTCAGCAAAAACGATTACCATCATTCCACATAAGAGAACAAGTTATGTCCTTATCTCACTAGGGATGAGAATATAAAATAATCACCACACATACCATGGATCCTCAGTCTAGGTATATTCATTGAATACAACCATTATGGGAATAGGTCATCAGTCAGACTCCCCAACCCATGCATTCATTTGTATGCTAGATAATTAGTCAAACCCTACCTGTTGGAGGATAATCAGTCATTTCTCCCACCACTAAGTAATGTGAATATTCTTATTAATCCATTCACCTAATCTATCAACATCGCAACCAATACAACCAATAAATATAATAGTCATGATTCAAAATAATCAACATGCGATTCAATGTTATTCCACATCCCATTCACAATGCCATTTTACAATACATAATCGATTAGCCCAATTATAATTAACATCCATTAGAAAATTTAGACCACTTACAATTTCAAATGTATTCACCTTGATATGTTTTTCATGTACAAATCATGTCTCCCATAGCACAACAACTTCATTATATTCTACCCTTTGAGTATACACTATAAATCCAATTTATTAAACAATTAAATGTATTATTCTATTCCCTTATTAAATATGATTTAAAATATTTCCCCATATTAACTTTCCAATACCCAATTAAAAGTTTATCATTTCATATGCACAATCAATCTTATGAATTTATAAAGAAATTCATCAAGCACTCAACCTATTCTCACATAACCCATTTTACTGATTTTAATGTCAAGTCAAACAATACCTTATTCCATTATCAGCTCAATAACTATCAACATTTAATTTTCAAATCAATAAACCATTACACATGTTCTTTATGGCTTCAAATTATAACTTATGTACCCTTCACTAAACCCTACCACTCTCTAGGTTCGGGATTACCGATGCACCCCATGGGTGGACCTAAAATGGTCATCTCATCCTCCACACATCCCCTAGAGATCGTGAGGGATAAATTGTTCACATATACACCTTTTTTCTCAAAACCCTATATTTTAACCAAAAAAAAATTACGAGAAAAAAATAATTCAATTAACCTTTCACAAATTATGATAAATTCTAGGGAAAATTCTTGAAGACCCACTACCTTGAATCTGATGATGAATGTGCCCTAAATCATAGCTTTGGATCCTAAATAAAACACTCCTTGAAGAATAAAAATAGGTTTGACTAGAAAAGGATGGTTTTACTGATTCAGAAGAATATATAATAAACTAAAATCCCTAATCCATAAAAGAGAATCCAGAGGAGCAATAGACATACTAAGGGCTTTGATCTAGAACTAACGGTGCCCCAAACATTCAAGAATCAAAGGAGAATGGACCTTGGGAAGACTGGGTCATCCGAGATCGTCACTAGTGTTGAAGACATGAAATTGAGGAGAATATAAAGTTGGATTTAAATAACTTATTGGAATTTTGGTTATTTTTTAACTTTTCTATGTTTCACGGATTTCCAAACGTTGTGAAAAACGTGAGAGAGACAGTATCCCAAAATCACCCCTACACATAATATCCATGGAATTTCACATGTTTAGGTTAAATATAACATAACCGTGTGAAATCCTTTGTCCATTTTGGCATCATTACCTAGGGTGATCCACATCGTTTTCACAAACCATGAAAAAATTGTGCACCATGACTAGAAAACTTCTTTTTCCTCTTCTTTCATGCCCTGAACACCAAGAAGACCGCCAAGACATCTCATGAACATGGAGAATCACTTATATAACCAAAATGATGAACATAAATTGAGACATAAACAAACACACACCTTTGAAAAATTGGGATCTTACATCCTCTCCACCTTATAATGGATCTTCCTAGAGCCGTCCTCTCAATCATCAAGGTGCTTCTACAACTAAGAGACTAGTCGATTAAGACTTCCTATACATTCATCATTTTTCCATGTTTATTATTGAAAATGATAATATTACCACAATATTATAACCAATGGCACAATATTTCCCCACAAGACTCCCTCACAATAACAAACAACAAGAATCATAAGCTCCTTAATGGATTCATCAACTTCAATCATACATCAGCCACTAGAACATTGTAGGGAAAACATAGGCTATAGTTCCTATTTCACAAGGCACAAAAATTTCTTACATTGAATCATATAATCATGGTGGAAAAATTCAACAACCCAGAAGTCCAATTCTATTCACAAATCATGACCCAAATCACTTAACATTATTTTTCCACTGTTTTCAAAACTGTAGTGGTGACCAAAACCTAATATCTCTTAAAGGAAAACACACGGTCCTTCAAATCACATTTCCTGACTTATGTCCATCCTCCACCCATATATCAGTGATCCCAATCCATAATCATACATCCAAAAATAACGAAAACACTCATGACACAAAACCCTTTTAATTATGGCCAAATCGCTCTATCAGGGTCACTCAACGGAATTTTTATCCCTCGAGTTCCTCCAACCCAATATATCAATCTCGTCATCAACCAAACACTTGTACCTTATGGTTCTCTCCAAAATCCTCCATTTTTACCCCCACTATCTAATAAAAAAACCACCCTAGTCTCAACTCAACTTCCTCATCATCTGACATGTCTGAAATCACCACACTTGAGTGTCTATTGGGACATTACCCATCATTGAAATACAACATCACCACTAAAACTGTTCAAGAGAACATTCCTACCACATCCATTAGTGGAATAATACCAACCTGACCTCCTCAAGTACAACCTCAGTTCCACATGGCACTTTCTGTTATGACATCCAATTAGAGTTGGGTCACTCTCAACACACCCATTTCCGTTCACCAAGATGTGTCTGTACTCAACCAACTGGATGGCCTTAGAGTATCGAAGACACTTACACGGGTATACTTCTAGTATTCATTGGAGTATAGAAGACAACTTGTTTTTTCATGACTATTTCCACGTTTATCCATCTCACTAACTGCTTAACAAAATCTTCGCAAATTCATTTGGAACTTCCCTATGCCCAGTGCCACTACATAGATCAATATACATAATAATCACAACCCATATGGTCTTGCTAAGAGACCCTTTGTGAACCTTTAGGGTTAATCATCAACACTCTGGTGCCACTACATAAATTCAATGCTCTACTCTCCACATCTATGACTAATTCATCACTCCCCACCTTATGAGTGTCATTCCCATTTCTCTCCATAAGGGACACCAACCAACATGGCTCATACTCAATCACAAGATAAACCCCAAAACAAAGACGTGGTTGTCTATAATTTTCAGGAACCGGATAACAATGGTTACCTAAGTCCAATTCCCGACCACTGTGAATGACACCCACTACATTCGTCAAAATTCAGTCCATCCTGAGGACCTCACTCGAAACCAATGAGGGTGTATATCCCATCATATATTTCCATATATATCACTCCCATGAGCATAAAATCAAATATTTCCCTCAAGAAACCATACAATTTTATGTCTCTTACCACAAATACAGTGCTTCTCAACATACCAAGGATGGTGTAAAGATGTTTGGCATAATCATCACAAGCTGAGGTACGCTATGAATATTTCGAAGAACACAATCTCCTACTAATCCATTACTGATATCACCTCAATCTAAGGGACCCTAGCCTTCATAGATATCATGATTCCATGCCACACACATCTCATCACATTTCAATAGCACCTGACCATCACCACATAGGCGTGGTTTCAAAGGAAGACTTTGCAATACTCGACAATAGTCCTACATGATACTTTGAACCAACATTCCTCTAGCTCTACTATCACCAAACCACTTGAGCTCTCCCAAAATGAACCTAATGTGCATGATCCAACAAAATTTTATGGCACACTATTAGAACTAACATTCTCTCTCATATTCATGCTTCCTACATTAGTTCTGGAAAGAACAAAAAACACTCCTCCTGATTGAAAACGTATCATACGAACACATACCCAAGTCTGGACCTCATTACAACCTAAAAGATCACTCGTCTTTGCTACCACACTTAACTTAATTTAGTCACCACACGTCTCCATCACCTGAGCATATCCTGATTCCCAATGACTTACTGAATCCATGCCTCTTGGTCAGTTAACCTTCACAGGCCAAACAAATTTTCAAAAAACAACCCAAAAACCAAACCATTAGGAAACAAGCAAAACTACGCGAACACCCTCACCTCGATGTCACCTTCGTAACAAAATCATCTAACCATGATTCAGTCGCTACTATCTCTCCCACCGGAAAACGCATTGAGTCATCCATTGATCTTAATCCAAATAGATAGTTCAAGCATTATAATGATGCAACACAAAAAAAAGCCTTACAACCCTCTACCAGCACTCATGTTCCACTCATAAGGTCCATGATACAACCATACCCTACATCAAAGTTGTATGGTACTCATTATTCCTCGATTTCACCTCTGAAGAATCTCCCGTGATTTATATTCCTAGGCACCCGCAATGCTAGGCTAACCTACCATGATGTTAACCTTGATTTTCCTAAAACCATCAATCGATAAACACAACTTGAGTCACAACACCTACTATCAATCATACCACTGGCCCCTTAAACAAAACCCGAACTAGATGAAATATTATGTGTCCCACTTTCAATTTCCAAACATCCACATGTATGATACACACCCATATGTTCTAGTAATCCCATATGACCTCTCTCATTTGGAGGTCGAATGATATCACCTTCCCAAATGAAGTCACAAAAAGAAAAATACATTGGTCCTCTCTGTAACCATATACATTTCGGTATGAATAAAATAATACACCTGAATGGTAATCTCACCTACAATCAAATACAAATTGTTCCTGGTGCACCAATGACCGTTTACCCTAGGTTCATTATGAATGGAAATTGTACCAATACATTGGCACTACAATCCAAACACCCTATCTGGGATTCGTAACAAAACCTAAATGGTCCCTACCAAAATGTTCACCAGAACCTAGGTACCATCTTTATGGTTCATCCAACACTCTGTGTGGTCTGACCCAACAGAGTTTTGAAAATCACTTTACTAAGAAACTCCTCACAACCCAAAGGACACATCCTACCAAGGGTTCCATAAGAACAACTCATATTCCATATCATAGCCACAAGGCCTCAGAAATCATATCCAATGTCTCGAACAAGGGAAATATCACTATCCAAACCAACCATACCTGGGTAAAATTGATAACACAAGGAACATCTTTTACCTGGTTTGCACGAATGTTCCAAAATTACACATCCTACCTAAGTAACGTCACCATTTTTGAACTCAGGCATCGAAATTTTAAACTCCATTTTCCACAACAGGATAAAATAATATTTTTAAATCATTTACTCCATTCATAAGGAAGAATTAATTTTTCATTTTACTATAACTACAACAATCCTTCTCTATTAGACCTTATTCAAACACTACAATTTATCACCACCTAATAATTTAAATTAGGAATACCACTTCTTCATACACTGTATTTGTAACTATTTATTTATATTCCTTTAATTTACCCTCTTCCATTACCAGTATTGGACACAATTTACCTTAATTATTTAAGGAAATAAAATTCCTTCCACTCTATAGTCCTCACAAAACCAAACAATGTGTTCCTATAATGATGAATATCACTTATATAAATAGGTTCCCAGAATGATGCATGAATGTGCCCCTTTTTCTATTCCTTCCATGTGTAAAATATCATAATACTGTCACATCACAACACATGTTCATCACCTAATAGTGAAATATTATAAAACATAATAACACACAACAAGTACACTAATTTCCACTCTAGGTGACATGGGTTTCCCCTGGTACATGGGTAGGATACTCCCATGAACGACCTTATTATCAAGGAACAATATTGTCCTAATATATTTTCTACTATCCCCTAATAGTAAGGAAGATAAAATAACTCCTCTGATACAATTTTCTATCATCCCTGACCCAGGTGCCACTAAATAAGTTCCCCGAGCCGGGTCATCAAATGACCTAAATCGCACCTCCCCATATACCAAAGGTTGTCGACATGAAGTGATGGTCTAATAGGTCACATGGAGAGGTTATACCCTCATTTCCAGAGTAATCCACAAAATATATCAATATAAATAGTAGAAATAATAGTACACAACCATTAACATGTATAGTCAAACATCTCCCAAATTGGGTACAATCCATAAAAAATAGTAATTATGTCATGTATTGCTACAATGTCAAGTGAACAAAATCCCAAATAATGAAAAATAGTGGAGTCCCCGATTAGTCTTGACTTCTTGTCTAGAACATAATCCATATAACTCTCGATCACGACTCAAACACCAACCACTGGGCCCTTTCCCTTTTCCAGTTATATAAGTATTAAATCTGGTCGGCTTCCCAATGAAAAGCCAGAGAAGGGTTTGAGTACAACTTAGTAAGCCACCACCAATAGTGTGTACAAAATATCCTGTATAGTAGATATTGTATGAAATTATAAATGAATAGAATATATGATATAGAATATTTCAGGGCCACAAGTTAAGAATCTCTACATGGCTATTAATATTAGGTTTGTTGGTAAATTTTCATTAAGTACATCATCTCATCACTGATTTCATCACCAACATGTAATCCATGGGTTAGACATTTACATAATGCACACAATATTCAAGGAATTTATCATTCTGCACAAGAGAACAAGTAATGTCCCTATATCACTAGGGATGTTCGTATCCAATAGTCCCTCGAATTAACTTGTACCCTCATTCAATGTATTTTCATGGAATACAACCATTCATGGCATAGAGAATCTGTCTGACTCCCCAATCCAGGAATTACTGGGTAGGTTATAGCAACAGTTCCCCCTAACCCATGGGAGGATCATTAGTCCATTATACCATCACCAATCCATGTAAACATGCTTATTTATCCATTACCCAAATTTATCCACATAACACCCAATAAAAACAAATAAATATAACATTCATGATTCACAAAAATCAACATGGGATTAAATGTTATGTCATATCCCGTTCACAATTCCATATTACCATACACAACCCATTAGACCAATTCTCTTTCCCATCTTTTGTCTAATTTATCCATTTAACCATTTCATATGTATTCACCAACTTATGCTTTTCAAGTAAAAATCATGTCTTTCATAGAAAAAAAACTTCATTACATTCATCCATTTAGGTATAACCCACAATTCCCATTTATGAACCCAGTCGACATATTCTTCCATTCCATTGTTACACCTCATTTATAATATTTTCCCATTTTCCAATTCCATTACCCAATTAAAAGTTCACCATTTCATATGCATAATCCCTCTTAGGAATTTATAAAAAATTCATCAATCACTCAACATAATGTCATGTAACCCATATACCCATTTCTGTGTCATGATTAACAATCCATTATTCCTTTATCACCTCATGTAAAACTATCATTATTAAATATTCAACTCAATCACACATGACAAATTTTCTTCAAGGACTTCACATTATCACTCAACTACCCTTCACATAACTCTCCCACTCTTTTGGTTTGGGATTACTAGCACACCCCATGGGTGGCCATAATATGGTCATGATATCCTCCTCAAATCCCGTTGGGATCATGTGGGATTAAATTGGTCACTCAAACACCCTTTTTCACAAAACCCTTTAGAATAAATTAAAAATAAATTACATGAAAATAAGAACACAAGATTATAGGCACAGGTCAAAAATAAAAACTGTATAATAATACATGTAGACCACCTACCTCTAATCTGATAATGAACGCACCCTCGATCATTACCATGGATCTGGATACAAACAGTCCACGAAGCCCCATCCTAGGTTTCAAAAAAAAAATGAGTGTTTTAGGGATTTAGAAGAAGATTCAATAAAGCAAAAACCATAATAATTAGAATGTGAAGAAAGGTGATAAATGGAAATACCTGGGGCTTTGATCCACAACCAACGATTCCCCAAATTTCATGAATTGAAAGAGAATGGACCTTGGGCTGATTGGGTCATCCAAGCACATCACTGGTGTTGCAGGAGGAGAAATGGAACATAATACCAAGGTGGAGTTTAATATCCCATAATGTAATTTTTATAATGTTCAAAAAAATTAGGGTTTCATGGTTTACCCATACTATTTTCCAAACCATGAGAAAACTGTGAAAGATATTTTGTCCCCAAATCACCCATTCGCATGGTTTCCTAAGAATTTCACATAGTTAGCTTAATCATGTACCAACTGTGTGATAACCTCTTTCCATGGCTACTTAGTTACCTAGGATAATCTTCAAAGTTGGCACTAACAATGCCCCAATCATGAAACATGCTGATAAAACTTCTTTCTTCTCCCCTTTCATTCCACAAACCCCCATACACCATTGATCCATCTCAAGAACATTGGGAAATAGTTATTTAAAAAAATATGGGACTAAAAGTGAAACATAAATAAATACACACAACTTATAATAATTTGGGATGTTTCATTGGTCCTGGAATGGTCATGTCAATGATTAAACATGTCAACCATTTTGAAGGTATGTAAATTGAAGGTCTAGATAAGGGTTAGTCATAATTGATCCTAGGTGAGGTTTCTTGTTAATCTAATAGTTTATCGAGGGTAGAGGCATGTGATAAGACTTCATTCCCATGTTCATATGATTGTGTGAAGGGTAATTTTGGTATTGGGACTTTTGAACCAAGGAGGATGAAAGAAAAAAAAAAGGCCATAAGGATTCTAGAAGCATCATTCTTATGGGAAAACAAAATCCAAAGGTTGAAAAGAATATTCTTCTCTATAGATACCCTTGTAAACTAAATATTCAATAAAAAAGATGCCCAATGAAAAGAACATACCAGATAGTGAGTAGGAGCAAGGGATGGTCTAGTGTGAAATACATTTGGCAATTAATGAAAATAAGTTAGATAGTATGATGGGAGAAATAATTACTTCTCTGGAGGCTTTAGAGGCGGTTGACATCCATGTCAATGATCAGGTTGAGTAGGTGGAATCTTATGCCATTCCACCTAATGGCCAATACTAGGAAGTTATTGTGCACTCGTAGGAGGTTATGTTGGAATTTTTTCTTTCAATAAAATCATTTCAAGAAGATATTGATAAGATGGAATAGAGCCTTCTCCTGGTGGATACCAATAAGGAGAATATGGAGTAGATTAACAAGAAATAAATAGTTCTGGTAGGAGGTTTTAATGCATGGAATATTTATATGGAGGAGTATATCCAATCTTGGAACAATATGTCTTATTGGTATGAATATATCATCCAGGATGACCCAGCCACTAAGGTATGTTTTCTAAATTGTATATTATTTGAGGATAGTGAGTCAAATATGGTGAAGTTATACTTTAGTAGTTTTTACATATCCTATGGTACACAGTTTTTGATTTCCATATTGTTTTTCTCATCAATTTCTGTTATAATTTATTGAGAAATAAGAATCTACTATTCAGCTCAGGGGGTGGTATGAAGTATAGATAATAATCCTTCTTAGTATATACATATTCAACATCGTCTTCTTTATCTAGTGCTTTCTTAATGTAGGATTCATGAATTTAATGATCAAATGTAGGGTTATAGTTTCGTTTAAAATAATGTAAATTCAAATATGAATATTCAATATGAAAACACTCTATTTCAATCTTATCATCCTATATCTTGGTTTCCTTAGGATCAACTGCTTAGACTTCTTCATGTGATTTTTCTAATACATGTTTTATATGTTTTGGATAGTCTATATGATCCTAAAAAGGGTCATGGTTTTCTTATTAATTTTTATCCAATAAAAAATTCATATTTCTGTAATATGAAAAATTGAAAATAGTGAGAGTTATTCCTCAATTAATATAGTAAAAATTTAATGAGAATGGGATTAATAAAGGATTAAATAAATGAGTTGGACATGATTCAATATCTTTTTCAATTATAAATGCCTCATTATATTAAATGTGTATGGATACAGGTAGTTAGTAAAACTACTCCATATTTTTTTCAAACACCACAACATTGGTGTTTTATTCTAATTATAATTATATAGAAAAGTAGTGTGGTGATGACTATTATTATTTTTAATTAGGGTTTTCATTTTTCATCTCTTTGTTGACACAATAACTCTAAAATTGATCATGGTCTTATTGATCTCTCATATCCCCATCAACAAATTAATCTTCATAATCACTATCTATATCTTCATGTTAGGTATAGATCTAATTTGGATGCTTTTGGGATTTTGATTTCCATAAATTAAATCATTAACCTAGTGGAAAACATCGGTAAAATTGGGATGATCTCGTGGTGAGTCCCATGTGTTTTTAAGACATTGATAGTCAATTTGGAGAATATTGACCATGTTTTTTAATTCATGAAGATAAATTACTTTCTCAATTACATTTTTCTTATTCATACCAATAACACTAGAAAATCATAACTTTATTGGGGGTCCAATTCAGTATTGTCCCTTATATTCTCTTGGTATTTAAATGATGATAAATTTCACCATTTATAATAGTATTTTTTTAAATCAAGTTAAATTATTTTTTGATTAATGAGCATTGAAAAGCTATCTACAATGCGAAATAAATGGTTTACAGACAACATATTGGATCCCTATAAGTGACACCATGTCAATTGTCACACCTTCTACGGGGTGTAGAAAAAGATACTATTTATAAATCCCTAGTGCAAAAAAAATGGATGACCTATGTAATCTCATTTGATGAGCTTCACGGTTATTCAATCAGTAATTAAATAAACCAACAGTTTTTTATTTATTTTATTATTTTATGATGAAAGGGAAATTTCAAAAATAGCAAGAAATGTAAATGAGGTCTCAGGAATAAATACAGAGACCTTGGTTTGGTTTTGAGTTACATATTTTTTAATGTTGGTTTTCATAAATTCAGTTTTATAGTAAAATTGTGAAGTATCGCTTTTGAAATACAATTATTTTATTTAGTGGTTATAAAATATTGATTACCAATGAGAGTTAAATTACACATCTTTCAATAATCATGTTTGATGAAACACCTCAATTGATATTATTGAATCATATAGGAACTATCTAAATCCTTTTTTCTCTTATCCATTGAATAATCTAGATCAATTACATGAAGATTTGTTGTTGAAAAGAATTTAGAGAAAATATAAAAATAATAGTGTATAAGTGAACTTGAAATTAATTTCATGGTTAAGGGTCACTTAAGAACTATCCTTTACCCTCATTTCCCCTATATAGAATTATAAAATTAATGAAATAATTTTATAATTTTGGAAACACCTACTTCCACCACTAAGGCCAATCCTTAGTTCCTTCACTCCCCATGAGAGTGTAAGTGGTCGCAATGGAAACATGGGGGAATGAGAACAATATAATTAGAGAGATAACAATAAAAATAAAGATAAAATTTATAGAATAATAAAGAAAATAGAATGTATTAATAATGAATGAATCGAACTGAAATAAAAATACTGAATAAAATAAAAAATTGATAAACAGAGTAGTACCCTATCAAAAAATAGTCTACTCCTAACCCCCTGTTCCATTACATAACAATAAACATTCATATTTATAGATGTAAAGGGTTATATTTTATCTCTTAATTTTTATCTCCAATATGATTGATTTATCTCTATTTAATGATGAATTTATATTATTGATGAATAATCATGTAAAATATCATATCATTCCAAATATCAGTGTATACAAATAATACAGTACGTGGAAAATTATTCTAGCACAACCTATTTATTTTTTCCATGTGAATTCATGGGTGTTGGGTATATAAATATTCCATAGTCAGAGCCTCATATCTTCAAATATTGGACTCTTCCTATTTGTGGCTTTTCCATGATGAATATTCACTTATAAGGTGCAGCCTCTTGAATGGTGATTTTTTTTAAAATCAATGATGATATGATCTTATGACCTCCTTAAAAAAATCTAACACCATGAAATATAACCCTTTCATGCATATGATGCTATGGTGTTTCCTAAACAATTATAAGACATCACTCTTATTTGATGTTCCCCCATATACTTCCAATAATGGCATTGTCGTGGTGTAGATGAACTCCAACACGACAACATTCCTTGGTCCTGGTGAGCCCATATCAAATCATGGATTAAATGATTTAGGGTACCGCCTTTCTTCATATGACCTTTATAGCGCCCAAATGACCCTCCAATTAGCATTTATGGTATCTTCCTTCTTAAAATTGTGCTTAACCGACATCACCTGAGGGTCTATAAGTCAAATATATCATCCTCTAGATTTAGAAATGGTAAATAGGATCTCAATCAAGCTCACTTGGTTGCTTCCGTAGTGTTTTCCGACGACTAGCATAGTTTCCTAGTTTCTATGAGAATGGAATGAAACATGGAGTAGTGGAGATGTGTTGAGAGAAATGGATGAGGTGGGGTCAACCAGATTAGTCATGAAAGAAAAAATTTTGGTTAATGCATGAATATTTCCATCCGTATCTTATTTCACATTGAGAATTCAGCTGTTTCATTTATTTTTCATATGTTAGGTTGTGCCATATATAGGTTAGAATTCTAATATAGTTGGGGATAGATACGTGTATACACTCACAGAATCCCACATGGTCCTCACTAAAATGCATGGCCCACATGAACCCTATCCCACACATTGTTTCATGAGATCATCCCCACACAACATTCTTTTCATCTGGCCACATGAGTGAAACTTTCTTATGGGTTAGATTATCCACCCATTCCTTCTCGGATGGCTATGTGGTTGGACGAACCAGTAGTTGGGTGCCATCTCAGAAAGACATGTTTTATATTGAAATATAAAACACACTGTGGAATTCCAAAAAATAACATAACTTATATAAAACATTCTGATTAAAATTTTAATTTTTACCCATATTAATTATTTAATTAAAATTTCCAAATTTTTTAATAAATAATAAATTTGATGTAAATATTCCTTAAATACCATAATAAATAATAGGATATTAATTAATTTTTTCATGATAAGATGAGAAATTCATCATCTAATTCTATTTTGTTTTGGGTATTAAAATTTTGATTTCAACCAATCTAATTCATGGATACTTATTGTGTATAGAGTTTGATTTGATATTATTTGGATGTTTCTTTAATAATAACAACATCCTTTAGTTCAATTATATTACACATGGGATATTCAATATAAATACAATTCTCCTTATTAATTTAGAATTCATATCATAATATAATTAAATTTAACAATCATGAAAAGAAATTGACTTAACTATATGCCCATAACTCTATATGGTGTTTGTCTGTGGGATGTTTACTTAGATATTTATTACATCTACTACTTGTGATTATTTTATGAATACTATCATTTTACTTTAAATAAGAATGTTTATTTATTTTTTAATTATATTAATATATATTTTATAGTTTATTTATTTCATTAAATAATGTAAGCATTGCAATTAAGTAGTTGTGGGAGGGGACCATAATATCCCATTGATGCATCCGTATGTATCAAGAGACAAAATAGCTAGTGTATTTAATATATGCCTTCCCTTTTTTGATTTTATGGTTTCGGTCATGAAAAAAAGTAAAAACCTTGGACCAAGGCTAGGATAGTCTGTAATGTCATGGGAAATGTCCTTTATAAGTCCAAAATTAATCTATCAATAATAATGGAAGAACTTATTATTATTCATTATATTGTTTATATTTTCTATCTATGTATATTTATAATTCTCATGTGGTCACATATATGGAATTATTTGGTTATAATTTATTTCCTACTATATGATTTATGAATTATTTATTATATGATAGATTTTGGTGTAATCCTGCACTTATTGTGCATTTTAGATCAACCATTTTATGTTTCCAAATTCACAAGTTATAAAGAACATTTTTACACAAGATATGTATAAATGAAATGAAATGTGTGGATAATTTTAATAGTGAGTGGGTGACCTATTTTGGATTATATAGTTCTTAATGTTGCTAAAAAATTATCCATTAACTATAATGGAATGAACTATATTATTTATTGGCATTTCATAAATATCTAAAACTCTATACCTAGATTTTATTGGGATTATATATAATGAATTTATTATATAAATCATTCCATTATGATATTTTTTTCATCTGAGATATTATAGTCAGTGTTAGAGAATGGGTTAGATAACTTCAATGGATCATATGTTTTATGATGAGAATAATTTGAGAGTTATGAATGTCATCGTGGGTTGATATGTTTAGTAATGAGTAAAGTATATACTATCTAGACACCCCATAGTTTGAACATGATTAAATAGTTAGTTTTTATTGAATATTTTATCTTATATAGGGATAATAATGATAGGACAATGGAGAAAACAATATGGATAAGCCAATGTATATGATAACATCCAAAACTTATTGTTTGGTCGAGATTGTTTGGATTTTCTTATAATTACATAGAGGTAGATGGATGGGGATATGAAACAGATGTATCAATGGGTAATCACCTATAAATTTTTTTTTGAGCATCAGACTAATCTTCTACTACTGCATAAGGAGTGGACCTTTGACTACACATATGTTTAGAACCTCATGGAGGATATTCTTTGGAAATTATTATTCATTTTATGAACCATCATATAGGATTTTTAATATTTTACAAATTATTTCAATGAACCAAACAAAAAAATAAATATAGATTTAATGTATTAAAACAAATTATTCATATTATTGGGTAATTATATACTTATATGTTTTTATTGATAAATGGAATGTTGAATTTGGAGATAATATATATCAATGAATTTTGGGTTAAAATTTTATTTTAATGGTCATGGTAGTATCTTGATAGTTTTTTTATTAATTTTGGTCAAGAAGTAAAAGATAGAATTTTCTTTAATGATAAATTGATTGAATTGATAGTATTGTAGGATGATAACATATATATAGTGGAATAAAACATATGATTGCTTTTTCATAATCATAAGAATGGTACACTGATCAGATATTATCATGCACATTTTAGGTTTAGTATTCAAATGGAAATATGATATTTGATAGGAAGTTATGGAAGGTATGTCTAAAGAAATCATAATTACTTTTAAGCAATACATGTAATAATTTTTGTAATAAATCTTTTTGAGAAATAAAAATCAATATATTTTTTGAATAATAGTTTAAAAATATGTTCCCTAGTCATACCTAATATAGATAGGAAGACTACATATTAGAAATTAAATATTGATTCATGAAAAAACATTCACATCCCCACCCATGAAAGGTATCTCTACTATTGTGGAAATTGATATAGAGACACATTGAAACCCTAATACAAACTATAATATACAATGGAATGGTCTCAATCACTTTGGGTATATAATCACCCACCTGGGGAGCATTACATTTGTATAAATTTTATATGTATGAAATGTCATGAGAGTAACCACTAAAAACTCGGTCTCTTAAAAAATAAATATGCAATCACTTTTCATTATATAATTTCCAAGATAACATGACACAATTGATATAAAAGTAAAAAATACAAATATCCTTGTTAACAACCAAATAGCTCCAATATTTCCAAAACAACTCTTCAACCTTTTAATGTCTAGCCCAATCATTAACCAAGTTCTGGAAACCTAAATTATAGTTTATATATTCATGAGGTGATAATATTTTTTATACTCATTTTGATTCATCTTGAATTAAATATTATAAAATTATAAATAAGTATACCAAATACCAATGTGTAAGAAAATGACACTAAATCACCAGCTAAACAGATGTAATATTTATTTTCCTTCCTTATGAATTATCAGTCACAAAATAACACACATAAGTATAACCACAATAATGAGAACACAGACGCACATGCACACACATAGATATATATATTGAGAAGTTTGAATACTAAAAAAAAATTCCATTAGTATACCATTACCAAATTCCAACATTGATCATCCTAATCGATTAACTCTCCGATAAATAAAGATTTCGATGATGTTAGTTAGTCCTCATAAATTCATACAACATTCCAACATAGGTCCAAATATATCATGTTATAATCATTCAACATACACTTATCATCATCATCACCATCCATATCATCAATATAGAATCTAAATTAATTTCTGGAAGCCAATAATGTCTATATATTGTATTTCATATATTAATACATCATATCAAATACATAATACAAAATTAATTATCCTTATGATAGTATGTCAAGAATCCATGAACACTAAATAACCTCACAACATAACATCCCATATCACACATGTATGATAAATAACTCCCACACATACCAAAACATAATACTATAGCTAAAGAGAGAGAAGGTGATATAGGGAAACAATCTTCATATATCCTTTCTAAAAATAATCTTAGGGAAAACAACCTCAAAAAATATGGTTGAATGTTTTTTATATGACATTTAAGAGGTATGTTTTTAATAACTAAACATGTAGTTGAAGTATAGATCACAACCAAACAAAGGGAAATGACATATCTTTAGGCTCATCTATCGTTGTCATCACACCAAACACCATGAATTCATTTCTGATGTCTAGATATAAAAAACATATAATCATGAATATTATTTAATTTAATACCCATTAGTATATATTTTTTTCATTTTAGTTTCCAAGATTAACATTCTAATAATAACATATATTTTCTAATGACACTATTAATTGTTTTTTGTATTCCTAAATATGACATCACAATGCATATCTATCATGAACCAATATCATTATTTCATTAATTAATTATAATTTTACAATAATTTCAGAACTCATGGGATAAATATAATCATCAATTTAAAATATTCCCTCACAATTCACTTCAAAAAACTATTTTATATAGTGGTAATACATTAATATAAATAACAACAATCCATTTTCCACCAAGTAATATTAATTAAATATGTAATCATGGATGATAATTCCCCCAATCTAATCTCATATTGACAACCCCAATGTCCCTATTCATTATTCTAAATATAAATTATTATGTCTCATTCTAATATCTTCTCAACTCGAATCCTTTTTCTGACATAATCATCATAATCGACCCTTTATGTCAACACAATCATCATAATCACCACCATATTCCATCGAAAATATTATCTCCACCACATCCTCCGCAGAACCTACTCATTAATCATCATAACAACAATTATATTTGTTTATCAATAATTCATATAAGAGATCTGTAATCTAGAGAAAAAATACAAATCTAATCCATTTACTATATATACATTTAAAGGAATATATGGTTATAATGTCATGGTATTTATAATTCCTACAGGAAGTAGTCTAGACCTTTATTACAAATCAGTTCATCATAAATAACTGTTGATTTCTACAAGATCATAATTTAATTTTTTTATTATTAGTATTTTTTATATATGAGTAATCCAATGGGGTTTTATAATAAAATCATCATTAAGTATACAATTATTAAAGTATAAAATATGTTTTAAAACTATCCTAATATGAGAAGTCATTATTCAACTCATTCGATTTAATTTAAATAATCATATGATCAATAATTTTTTTCCCTTTATTGCAATTTACCATGATAAACAAAAAATAAAAATTTAGCCATGTAGGTATAACATTATCTTCTATATATCAAGTGAAAACATAAAACAAAATTGAAAAAAATATCCCAAAAAATAATTTCATTCACAATAAGAAATAATAGTCTTTATTAAAATGTGACAGTTCACATTTCAATCCTTTGAAATCTATAATTATAAAATAATTAATGTTAGCATTATTTAATAAGATTTAGACCTCAGAATGCTATTTTTTTTTAAAAAAAAAATTCTTACAAAAACATAAAATTATATTTTTCACTATCTTGGATAATTCGAAGAATAATACTATTAATTATATAACATGTAATTGTTTATTTTTTTTTTACTTATAATATAACATATTAACAAAATAATATTATATATTACATGGGATAAGTCATTAAATTATATTATTAAAATTACGTTCAATGCAATTAAATATATATTTCAAAAAAATATTATGGATTGTAAGATATTAATAATTTTATCTAGCATGAAAAATTATTTCATAAAAGTTATGTAAATAATAATAAAAATGGGTTAACCATAATATTTATGTAATAAAATTATATTTCATTGCATAAAATATTAATTACATATTAATAATATTTCATATAACACATTATTTATTCCTTTTAAATTATTATATTCTAATTTTTCGAAATAATGCTAATAATATCTATATGTGATAGCATTTTTTTATCCAAAAATCTTCAGTGATATGGAATATCATGTCTCAACTATTTGAAAATTCTTTCCCTATTTAAAATTCAACATTTTTTGAATAATGAATAATAAATAAGTAATAAAACATTTTATTATTCATAGAAATAAACAATTTTAGCAATAACATGAAATGGTAAATATTTTTTAAACCATTAATTATTTCAATATTGATGTATAATTATTTCATTATATTGAGACATGTAAAGGATTATATATATTTATTAATATAATAATTATTCATGTAGTATAACTATATTATTATTTTTTTTAATTTTAATCACACCTATTTCAAAAAAGGAAACTTGACATGAACATATAAACATGAACTCTAATAAAATGAGATGAAACCTATATTTACCTTGAAGGATAAGGCTTCAAATTATACAACAGAAAGGGAGCATACAGAGGATGATGATCCTTAGATGGATTTTCGAAAAGGACTCTCGAAGAACTTTCAGAAAACTCACAAAACTCAATTGTCATGGTTATTATTTACAAGATATTTTGGATTGAAGAAAGACTCAAATAAGTAAAATATAGAATTTTTAAATACATATATAATAGTTCAACATGATTATTTAAATCTCATAAATCAAAAATGAATACTATTTAAATTTCATTTACTTTATAAGATTAATTTTAAGACAACTAAATTTACAGTAGTTTAAGGATAATTACTAAACCCCGTAATAGATTCTAAACAATCGGATTTAAAATTTTTATTTTTTATTTTTTTTCAAATATGTGTTGCAAATCAAAAGATGTGAAAAATTGGGATTTTTTAAAAAATATCACTACATCTACAAAAATCATTCATGATATATATGGGTAATAAGTTTTTACCTCTATAATTATAGAAACACAAACATACAATGTATAAAAGTTAAGAGACCCTTATAAAATCAACATAATTCACACAGTAGTCATAAAAAACAATGGAAATCCGGGTATAACCCTAACACTGGTTGATTTTTTACCTTTAAATTGTAAAGTTTAATTTTTATTAAACTAATGAAAATGTTTATTTATCATTTTATGACATAATTTTGACCCTTATGTAGCCTAAATAATTTCTAGACTATGCTTATGTGAGGTCAGACATACCTTTTTGTAGGAAATGGAAAACATGTACATTATTTACATAACTAGTTTAAATCAATATATACCTTAATGTAGCTTTAAAATCTCAAAAAGACACTTCTGAATGTTTTAGAACTCATGAAATACATTTACATAAGATGGATATGAAATTTAAATATAGGTGGAAAATATTTCATACCCTTATGTAGGGAGTTAAAAAATTTATTTACCTTTATGTACGTTTTAAAATACATCCTACCCTTACATAGAGGTATGGTCTTATGTACGGGTAATGATAAAATTTAAATGAAATAATTTCCATCTACCAATATATATATATAATTAAGATAATTCATTAGTATCTTTTACAATATTCACCAAACAATAACAAAATTTTAAAATCACTTTAAAAACATCAAGATTAATTTCCAAATAATGTTTTAAAAAATTGACATTTATATTATAATTTTCAAAAAAAATTCAAAAACACTTATTAAAATACAAAAGAAATTCAGTAATAATAGAGTCCCATGAATCTCAAAGTAAGTCTTAAAATATTCTAAACCATTACATTACATATAATTAAATAAATTTCATCCTTGAGAATTAAATCATTAATGGATAGAAGAGGGATTTGATAAAGAATAATGAACCCACCCATGAGACACATGTCAATGATAAGTTTAAATTTTATTATTCAACCAAAACATAAAAAGAAAAATGTTTTTAACCTCATTACATAATTAAATAATCTATCCAAATATTCACCATGGGGAGATATTTCCCAAGATGGATCAAGACCATTAAAAAAATTCATCAAGGAGGATAATGATCATATATATCAATATGGGCTATGATAATTCATCACAAATAATCAAATTTTAACTAAAATATGATATTGAACACATATATATGACCCCAAAATCTATAATAATGTCCCATAAACTTCTATAAAGATTCAATAAGTAATGAATTTTTATTAAACAATCATTACTAAAAAAACACCAAAGAAGTGAACACATTCAAAAAAATTATTCCATGTTGATTTAAATAGAATGATTTGAACTTAGTTTTGTAGAAAACATACTCATATATGAAAAAAAAATTAAGAAAACCAAAAACAATAATAATTGTCTAGTTTTTACATCCTATCAAATTTATTTCATAATATTCAAATCATATCATTCTTAATACATCATGGTAAAATTATATTATCATTTTTTGTTTAATAACTTATAAAAAATCTTATCCATTATTCTTACAAAACATTCTTTAAATTATTACTGGTTATGGTTTTTAAAATATAGACATGATTCATAAAATATAAAATTCTTGTTATACATTAATATAAACATATCATATTATAACCTGTTAAATTTTTTTAAAAAAAAGATAAAGACTTTTCAATAATTCCTTTTCATCAAAAATCCAAAAGTATGTGAATCATTTAAATGAAAAAAATTGTAAACCTTCATCAAAAAATAAAATTTAATTACATAATCTTTGTGAAAAAAAATATAATTATATTTGAAATTATGATTATAATATTAAATTCTTGTTTAGTTGAAAACTTGTCATATATTATTTAAGAAAACATGTTACTACACAATTAATTTTCCTTAAATTTTATTATTAAATATTAAATAACTTATTTGACCAATAAATTAGCTAATTTAATTTTTCATATATCATAGAATTTTCCTAATCCACCCGTCACTACAACAAAAAAACATTAGAAATTATTATGTTAAAAAAATGTTAATTTTATTGGAATTTAAAAATATCCATGAATGATTCGTTACATTCAATATTTGACATAATTTCAATAAAAATAATAATTAAAGAAAATTCAAAATAATATATTAAATTATTTTTATTCTTAAATAAATCTTTACCATTCCACTTAAAACATTAATATAAATACACGTAACATTAAAATTAGATAATCCAATTTAAAATATGACAATAATCATAACAAAAATATGAGGATTGAACAATCCACATTATATATATATATATATATGAAAATCTTCCATTTTTTTCAAAACATTATTTACCTAGAGAATACTCATTTAAGAACTATAAGTAATTAAACCATCCATTTATCATTCACTATAGTTTCGTGAAATTAACTTAAATGGTTTAAAATAACATCATATAATATTTATTAAACAACACAATCACATACATTAAAATAAATAGAGCTAACATAATTATGAAAATTAATGGAAACCATACACCAAACCATGATATTTTCTGATTTCGGTGGAAGTTACATTCCCATAGAATTTTAATATTCAAGAAGAAAAATTACCTATCATGATGGGTGAATTATCCCCATACATAACATTCTCAATGATATAACATGTATTACTTGTAAAAGTGAACACCTTCTTGGAATATAAATACACAGACCAGAACCACAACCTATATTAAAAATTGAGAATAACCCACTATATACAACAATTTAATACCAAATAATGTGAAAATGTAATGAGATATTGGTTAGGAAATAAAATAAAGAAAAACATAAAATAATAATATCTTTCCCTATTTTCGGGCCCATATCACATAGAATGAGTGATTTTTATGTTGATAAAATTAAATAAATACCAACTAGAAACCCTTTCACTTAAAGAAATATCAAGTACACCAGGACTAATAGAATAGTATATGATGAATATGATGATAAGAACCCTTTCTTATGTCCCATAAATTCACATTACCGATCATATGGTGAGTGTTGTAGAATGATATGATCATGGATAGAGAACCTATTTCCCTAAACGATTTCTCCACATTAACACCTAGCATGAGAAATGATTCATTCTTATAGTATTTAAAGGCAACATGGATTGGGTTCAAAATAAAAGGTATTAACAGCATAAACACACATGGATCAATTATATAATAGGTGGGTTTAAATCATGGGAATGACAGATGTTACTCTGCCCTTATTCATATGGGATATAAATAAATGAATAATGGAATTCTATTTTATTAACTTCAATTGGGTATTAATAAAAGGGTTTTAGACTCAAATAATGAAATTCAATGGGCTTTTTAAGTTATCTTTTTACATTTCCATTCCTTTTTTTGGGAGAGAATAAAACCATTCTTAAATATGTAATTACTAACACATTCATATAAAATTGTTAAAATAGTGTTTTTTGATTAAAAAAATATTCTTTTACCATACATATAAATATGTTTTATGTATATATGAATACAAACCTAACCTATTCATTACATTTATCATAATGAGCATAGATCTGATAGTCATCAGATTCAACATTATCTAGTTGGGTTTTTGACTTTCTGTATTGCATTCATATAGAAAAAAGTTCTTATAATCAAAAATGACATTGGAAATGATAAATGTCAGATTCATTCTCATATGAATTTTCAAAATGACATAGGTTTGGAAATCTATCAAATTGTCTAAAGGTTAAAATCTTAACATGGACAACAATATTTTATTGTATTGGAACAACATTTAAAATAAAATAGTATAAAGGAGGATGTTCTATATTTTGTTATGATATTAATAATGAAGATCCAGGTGTCAATTTCATTATGGATGAATCATTAAAAAGATGTCTATTTGAATCATTCCTATAAATTCATGGTCATTCTACGAGTTTTTAGGGAAAAAAGTGACAATGTGCGAGAGTTATATAGATTTTAATTCCCTCTAAAATTTTCTATAGTGTAAAAAGTATCAAAATCTTGTTATTAGTCTATTATATTACATTAGAGAGATTCCTTCCCAAGGAAACCGTATCTGGATTTCTCATTATGAAATTATTTAGTAATTTCTTTTTGCATCTGGTTGTGTGACTACAATTGAGGGCCTCTGAGGCTAGGGAGACATATATCTGGTCATCTTGATCGAGGGATTGAAGGGATAGAAATATAGAATATTATCCATAAGAGCAATAGGTTTTGAGGGTAGGAATATAAGTAAATTGATCATTATATTGAGGGCTCATGGGGATAGCGAGAAAGGTCGGTCATCATATCTATGGATTTCATTAGTAAGAGAAAGACAAAATTTCATGTATGTGTAAAACACGGGACCTTTTACCCTATGTTATTGGATACACTATTGTTTTGTTTAAAATATTTGTATTCATTTGTTTTACTTTTTTAATTATAAGTCTTTTATCTCCACAACATATAATAGAAATTGGAAATTCTGTATATACCATTATAAGTCTATCCTATTTATCATAATATCTTTAATTCTGAAATAATTGTGTTTCCATTTATTACTCTAGGAATATAATAGTACCCTGATTATGATTTTATATTATTTAAAAAAATGACTATTTTTTATTACTCTAATATATCATAGCCATTGTGATTATGATTTTTTCTGTATTACTCATATATATCTTAACCTTTTTTATTATGATTCTTATTATATTCATTAATATGATTAAAATGTGATTATGTTACCACTTCTTACTAATTATGAATATATAAGCTGTGAAGGAATAATCAATTTCTCAATAAGACATTTGAAATACATAACGGAATCTACTTGATTATGAAATTATTATTATTCGATACAAGGGAAAATTCTTATTACCATTAAAATTTTATGAGGTTTTATGAATAATGTTTGTTTATTCTTGTTAAACTATGTTTATGTTACATTTAAAAAATTATTTTTTAAACATAAAATTTACCCGCTGATGTATTTATCCTTATTTATGTAAATTAAAATCCAAAAATAGGTATTATAATAGGGTTACACTTCTCAAATTCGTGCTAAAAATTTTGTCTTCTCATTACTATTAAAATTTAGATATATTTTTTTCTAAAATATTTGTATATAAATACTTTTTACAATAACATGTATTGTGGAATAGAATTTTTTTATTTGTTTTAATGATAGATTGACTTGATGATGGTTCAATATATTACCTCAATCCAAATAGACCCCCTAATTATTATTGAGCTGATTAAGATTATTGGAGAGATAGAATGAAGAAATTCATTATAAATACATGAGTTGGTAATTTTTCATTTCAATTGGATATTACAAGATTCCTGAAAAATAGTTGAATACTAGTAATAATCAGAAAAAGAATGATTATTAATTGAATTACAGAGTTATAAAGACAATATTATGTTCTATGAGTATAATAATTTACAATCATATTTCTTCTAGTGAATATGATAATATTTTTTAGAAGAAGTTATATATGAAACATTTTAGAACATGAAAGGTTTTTGAAACGAGAAGAGAAATGCATAGAGATGCCTATCAGGCATTTAAATTCCCTTTTGGTGAACCTATTTCAAAGGTGCAACAATTTTCTATAATAATAGTGAATATTACACATCTTATGGGAGATAAATGATTTTATGATGAAATATTTGTTGAAAAGATAATTGATCTCATGCCCAATGTGTGATAATCTATGATAAGATCTATTAATGAATCAATGAAGTTAAAAAATATCAATCTTGATGATTTATTTATAACCCTTTTTTAATATGATGGTAGGTTTAATATAGTTCCATATTAATTAATGAAAAAGAATCATGGTGTTTCTTTTTCTGCTACTTTAGATCAAAAAAACATAGACTCCTAATATAGTTGTTATGTCACCATAGAATAATAATTTTATTATTCAAGCTGATTCAAGTAATTTTGAACTTTCTGAGAATGAACTAGATATTATTTATAGATCAATGTATATTATAAAAAGAAAAAAAGGATTTTCACTATCGTTATATGAAAAATATCAATTATGGGAATTAATATAAGGATTTTGAAGTTACTTTCTATGACTGTAAAAGAGATAGACATATTCAAATTGACTATCCCTTTTAAAAAAATAAAATATAAGAAGGATATATATTATGATAATAATAAGAATATTTTTCGATAATTTAATAAGGAATAAATTCATAAAAGAATATAACACATGGATTTTTATTGGAGGTCATTCCTCAGAAAATTCTTTAGATAATGAAAGTTCAGATCAGCGGAATATTGGTCTACTTTCCAGAGTACCTACTGAAATTTAATGTCTTATGGCCAAGTTACATGCCACAAATTACTTAACTAATATTTATTTATATGTAAATTATCCCGATGAGAATAATTATATATTTTTAATTAAAAATACTCCACAACTAGTGATAATAATTCATTTCATTCTTATGATGAATTTCCCCTCTTTTAGGCATATTTAAAAAAAAAAAATTTAAAAAAACTTGATTCTGATAAGTAAAAATTGGAAAAAGATATATCAAGAATTGATATTTAAAAAATGAAAATATTAGTTTCAAAAAAATGATCTTGATAAATCCAATTATTAAATTTATACAATTTATAAATGTTTAGAAAAAATACAATCTGAAAAGGATATCTTGAAAACTAGTTATGGAAAACAATATTCTGAAACCACTACTCAATAGGATTAAAATTTAGTTATCAAACAAAAATATGATATTCCTTCTTTATTAAAACCTTTTTAAAACATAAGTTCTATTAAGGATGGTTTTGATAAAACAAATAATAAAATCTATCATTGTGGTACCAGTTTTGTAATATGGTGTACTTATAGAAAATATATTTTCAATAACAATTACATTGTTCCAAAAGGTGACCTATTTTTTACAAAATTTAAAAGTGGTTTTCACTGGAATAAATATTATTCCTTAAATAACTTCCAATCTGTAGGTTTTCATAAATACCTTTTCTAAAACAACTATTTATTCTTGAAATTTTATTTTCAATCATTTATAAATCTATGAAGGTTTGGGTTCCAAAACAAAAATTGTTTTTATTTTCATCAAATCAATGGTATATCAAAAAATAAGAATAAATTTTACATGTATATTTGTT
The DNA here is from genome assembly GCA_963277665.1 of Viscum album. Lineage (NCBI taxonomy): Eukaryota > Viridiplantae > Streptophyta > Magnoliopsida > Santalales > Viscaceae > Viscum > Viscum album. The sequence goes on from CAUJRU010000060.1 coordinate 1,804,231, forward strand.
TTTACATACATATTACAAGACATAAATATTTCTTCGAAAATTCAATAAAGGTGAAATGTGGAAAAGTGATATTTGGAAATAATACTCAAGGGGAGATTATTGGTACAAGAAATATTATTCATCTTGGGAATGATTTAATATCAAATGTTATGGTTTTTTAATGTCCTTAAACCCAACCTTATAAAAGTAAATCAATTATTTTATTATAGTTATCTTGTGATTTTTAGGAATTATAAATTTGTTGTTTAGAATTCCCAGAATGAATTCATTGTTTCTTCCAATCAGCATGAGAATGTATACAAACTAAACTCAAATGTATGTAGGAGCCCAAACATAACATTCCTTATTGTAATAGAATATCACTCTTTTTTATGGAATCGAAGGTTATGAAACTCTAAAATTAGAATCTTATATTAGATGACTAAAAAATAACTGTTATGGATCTACAAAAACATATATTTAATTCCTATAAATTCCATGACCTTTTCATTTAGTTAAGCAACATATATCTATATTAAAATCTATTAATAAAGTCTAATCATCAAATGAATTTTATTTAGAGCACATGGATGTCTTCGGTCCTAAAAAAACAATTTTTATTTTTGGGAAGTACTACGTATTTTTTTTAGTTAACGATTACACGAGATTAAATGGGAGTATTTTTTATCCAATAAATCTGATGCCATTTGTGGTTTGAATGATTTTTTTGCTGAAGTTAAAAATAATAAAAATCCTAAATCGATCAATATTTATAGTGATCATGGTGTATAATTTGTAAAATCCTATTTTTAATATTTTTTTAGTTAAAAAGGTATTACACAAAAAATTTCATAACCAATAACTCATCTGAAAAAACGGTGTTTTTTAAAGAATAAATCATATTCTTTATGAAATAACAAGAACGATGTTGAGGTGTATAATCAATTACTTTTTTTTGGGATAAATAAGATAGTACTTATTTTTATACTATAAACCAAGTTTATATTTGACACTTTATTAACAAAAATCAAAATGAATTCTAAACATTCCAAAAACCAAAATCTTTTGAATTCAGAGTATTTAGAGGAAAGTATTCATCTTGAATATGAAAGATAGTAAACTAAAATTCTCCCCGAAATCCGATGAAGGTATATTTTTATGATATTCCAATATTTCTAAGGCATACATAGTTTTTAATAAAAATTATTGTAATTTTTAGGAAATATTAAATGTTAAATTTGTTTAAACCTATCATTTTGTTTTTAAAAAAACCCAACCAATAACCTTGGATGTATTTTCTAAAACTGATTATTAGCCTTTAATAAAATATTCTTCTAATAAGGAAAATACTCAAGTTGATTATACAATGTATAAAGAATAAGTATTTCTAACTTACATTGATGAACATAATTTAAAAAACCAGAGTAAGTTATTTGTTAGAAAACATCCTTGTGATAAAATCATTGGTGATGTGAATGAACCAGTTTGGACAAGATTTTCTTTCTCAAATAAAGTATAACATATATCTTTTCATTATCAATTTTAACCTAGGAATCCTGATTATGCTTTAGGTGATTTATATTGTTTTGTGGAAATGAAAGTTGAACTAAATGAATTATAAATAATAAATATCTTGACCATAGATGCAAGAATTAATGAAACATCCATAATTGTTATAATATGTGTCTTGAGAAATAGTTGCAATCAAAATGGCATAGTCATTTGTGAAAACCATGAAATATTTCTATAGTTTACAACCATTAAGTGAAAATAGATTATGATGAAACCTATACACATGGTATCAAGAATTTAATCTATTCATATTCTATTTTCCTATGCAACATTCATTAATTTACATATTTTTTAGATGGACATAATACATTATTTACATAACAGTTATGTACAAGAGGATGTTTTAATTGAAAAACATCATAGTTTTGAAGATTCAAAACATCCTGAATACATTTATAATGTTACCAATGACTTATATAATTAATCAATCCCCAATATCATGTTATGATTGACTAACATGATTTCTGTTACAACAATAAATTATTGTTAAAGGAATTGTGGATCCAACTCATCTTATAAATAATTTAACTAAAATTACAACATTGTTAAAATATATGTTTATGGCATTAGATTCAGATCAAATCAACAATCTCTAACAGATTCAATTGTGGATCTTATGAAATTTGAATTTTAGGTGAGTATGATGGATGAGTTCACATTTTTCCTTGGTTTTCAAATTTATCAAAAACATGTACCTATATAATTCAACATAAGTTTATAAAATATCATCATAAAATGATTGGATATGATAATAATAAAACCATCAGTACTCTTATGGGTACCTCAAATACTCTTGATCTTGATTAGGCTGGGAAACCAGTTGATCAAAAAAAATTATTGGTATGATAGAAGTCTACTATACATAATAGCTAGACGCCAGGACTTAATGTTTTATATTTGATTATGTTTAAGGTATTTTGAAAATCCAAAGTAATCTCATTTAAAAGATATTAAAATAATTTTTCATCATATAAAGGGAACAATGAATGTTTGAATTTTCTATTCGTCTACAAATGTCTTTCAACATAATTTTTTTCAGATACTAATTTCAGTGGTTGTATTATGGATAAAAAGTAAATATGGAACTTTTCATTTTATAATAGATTTAATGGATTATTAGTCCTATAAAGACAATACTCAGTAGAAATTCCCACTCCTAATGTTGAATATGAAGCATTTGGATGTTTTTTTCTCAATTTTTGTGGATTCAACAAACTATAAAGTATTACAGAGAGTGTTTTACTAAAAAATACTATGTGATAACACTAGAACCATTTCTTTAATAAAGAACCTGACACATCAATATATTAAAAAACACATAGATTTTAGGCATCGATTTCATAGGTATCACACATATAATAGAGATGTCATTTTACAAATAATCAAAATACAAGACCAACATGATTATATCTATATAAAACCATTACCTTCCATTATATTTGAATACATTAAGAAAAATATTAGAATGATCACCCTAATGTATTCATTCTTATTTTGTTATTATTTTAAAAATCTACTTATATTAAGTTACTTTTTTTCAAATTGTGAGTACATATATTTGTTCTTTTTCAAAATGTTTTATTTTGGGAAAAAATTATTTTTCATTAAATTATTTTGCAATGGGTTTTTGGAAATCATAATTCCATTTAAAATTATTTGGAATCATGTTTTATAGACACAATTTTTTGTCAGACATAGAAATTGAAACAAAAATTAGAGACCAGTTTTCTTAAAAGAGTATTTGGAAAATTTCTTTATTCTTGTTTTTTCACAATTTTTTTTAATGTTTAATTGAAATTTATATTAATTATAAAACTATAATAATTTATTATTTTATAAAACCAAAATAAAAAATTATAATACAGTTGATTTCACTCAGATATGTATTTTTTGTTATATACTTCAACATTATTCCATTATGATTAGTTTTATCTATATTTGTTGTTATTATATTTTTTTTCTTTTAATCATGTTCACTAAATATGATAAAAATTTTATAAAACCTCAAGAGTTCTATGTTTTTTTTAAAAAATAGTTTATTGAAAAAAATTCAGCCTTAAGATAATTTGGATCAAATTTCATGATCATATCTTTATAGAAGACCAAAAGTCACCTCAAGATCCTATAAAATGGGTACCCACATGTGTTTACCACATCATTTATCACACATATTATCCCCTCATGTGCTTCCTCATTTAAATCACCCTATCTGATTTATTAATAATTTTTGAATCATCAATTTCAAGTCCCTATATGATGGAACTTGTGAAGTATTACAACAATTTTTCTTTTTTTTTGAGATATTTTAGTAGTGAATTCATTTTGTGATAAGTATTGTTTGTCCTAAAAAGGATATTATATTAATATGATTGAAAATAATTATGTGTTGAACAAATAAAAATCCATATTAATGTTTTTATTACATATATCTAGTCTGTTATATTTAATCCTCTATAATGATCTTTGAAAATTGGAAATTATATGTGTTTATTCCAAAATTTGGATAAAAGATTTAATATGAAATATAGGGAAGGTTCATGATTCTTAGGTATTTCTGAAGAAGGATATTTTTTTCCATCTCACACACTACTCGAGTCCATAGGCACATTTAAAAAAGTAGAAGACGAAGAGACTTTGGAAATATATCACATGTTGAAATAAGAAAGGTTACAAATCTAATTTTAGATCATATAATTTTATCTATTATGATGAAAGGTTTTATATCCCTAGAATGAGATATCGAGATACAATGAAGGGATATGATATCTTCATTTTTTATTGCCTGGTAATCATTATAATGATTAATATGGAAGGTTTTTTTCTTTTAATAATAAAAAATATGTAATCTCATTAAATCAAGTCTCAGATTATAATTTTTCTATCATTCTTAGGAATTATTATTGAATCTCATATGATAATTTTAAACATTTTAATAAAATTCAAGGCAATTACAGAAAAGTTGATGTTTACTAGTAATGACATAATAAAACATGTTTACTATGTATTTGATACCAATTGAAAAATGGTTATAAAGAGTACTCATCTTTATGCATTAGAAGTAGAATATTATTGAAAATTATAAAAGATGAGAATATTATGAAAAATATAAAGGTTCAACCTCTTCCTCCAAGATAAAAGAAACAAAAGAAGGTCTCTAATAAAGAATAAAAAATGGAGGAGGAAAGATGTGTAATGAATATAAGGATATCATTAGTTTAGAATGAACCCAACATATGGTTTAGCTTGAATTATTCATAGAGTCGAAACACTATAAAACAAATCATGAGAAAAGAGAAAAAATAAGAAACCTCAAGGTACTAATTTAGACAATCCCTTAAAGAATACATCATTTGAAATTTTGGGAAATGTTGTTTTATAAAATCTTGGTGTTGGATTGTTTTTCTATGAAACATGTGTTTTCCATTTCGAAGTTCCCTATATTGTAGACAAGGGAAAAGATTTTCTAGTAGATAAGGATTCAATTTTATCTTGGAATGGTTATTTAAGATCATTAAAACAACACTATAGTGAGTTTTAAAATGAAATATGGAAATTTGATGAATATATAGATATTCTTGAGAGATCAGGTTAAGGTGTTCTAGAAGATATTGCATTCAATAAAATAATAGAGTATGAATAAGTAGAATAATTGGAATAATAAGAATATATAGAAGAGGACGAAAATAAAAATGTTTACAAGGATGATATAACATTAAATAGACATTCATTATAGAATACACAAGCAACTATTAAAAAATTTTCTTCCTTAGGCACTCAAAAAGATTAATCTTTCAGTCCAAAGAATCAAATTTCCCCAAAAATTCATGTAGTCTGATCTTCATCCATGACGGATAAAACAGGTCAAAATGTAATAGATGAATGTAGTAAAGGATTTTATGTTGATGATAATATCAATCAGGGCGGACAAGGAATATAAAAATCAATTTAAATTAAAGGAAAAGGTAAAATAGTTGAAGTGGATGTCAGAACACACTACTAGAAATATGTTCTTTTGAGCCCCTAAACCTATAGCGACCACTAATAGTGGTCGCTACATTTCCTTAAAAAAAAGCGCTTCCTCGCCCCCTCCTCTCGCGAAGCGCCCTCCCCCCCCCCCCCCCGAACCCTTCCCCCTCCTCGTCGCTGCGCGCCCTCCCCGCCGCCCCACCCTCCCCGGCGCCCCGCCCTCCGCCGCCCCGCCCTACGTCGCCCCGCCCTCTGCCAGCCCGCCCTCCTCCGCCCTACCCTCCGCCGTCCCGCCCTCCGCTGCCCCGCCCTCCGCCGCCCCGCCCTCTGGTCGGTCGCCCTCCACCGGCCCTACCCTCCACCGGCCACCCTCCAACCGTCCTCCGGCCACCCTCCGGCTGCCCTCCGGCCGCCCTCCTCTGACTGCCCTCCGCCCTCCGGATCCAGCCGCCCTCTGCCCTGCGGCCTCCCTCTTCCCCCGGTCCTCCCGCCAACCGCCTCTGGCAGCCCTTGGGCAGCCCTCTGGCCTCCCTCTGTCCTTTGGCCTCCAGCCCCTCTGACCTCCACCCTCGACCGTCCACCCCCTCGTCCCTCCCCCCCAGCACCCGAACACCACCCCGTACCCCGCCAACCCCCATCCCCTTCGTCTTCGTCCCCTCCCTTGTCGCACCACTGCCACCCGTCCCCTCCTTCATCGTCCCCTCCCTCGCTGCACCAGCTCCGGCTCCGACTCCCCACAGCTGCCTCTCCTCTCCCTCGCAGCACCGCCTTCAGCTCCCCTCCCTTCCAGGTTTGTAGCGCAATCAGGTATGAAATGGGATTTTACTTACATTATTAATTTATAAATGGTTCACAAACAATTAATTAGTATTTATTTTAAATATATTTGATATGAAAAATGAAAATGTAATAAGTCTTGTGTAAATGTTTGTTATAGGGATCTTATTATGGATAAGAGTTGGATTGATCTTCCAAATCGAACGTCTAGAGAGTATTTCAATGGCATTATGCAATTTATTGACTTCACCAGAGGATTTGAAAGTGACTATATTAGTTTTCCATGTAGAAAATGTGCTAACAGATATCAATTAACACAAGATACTGTGAGGGAGAACCTATTCTTTAATGGATTTCTGAGAAATTATAAGAGTTGGACTCGTCATGGAGAATAATATGTTCGTTGTGAAAATACGGATACAGTTCAGATGGATGTTGATGCAAGGATGAATGATCCAATGCATGAAATGCTTACTAAAATGGTACGTGGGTTGGATCCTGAAGGCATTGACATCCAGAATCTTGAGACCGGTGAGATAAATCTTCCCTCTAGTGCAGATCGTGATTCGAGGAGGTTTTATGAAGCAATTGATGATGCAAAAATGTAATTATATCCTGGATGTACTTCTTTCAATAAATTGTCATTTATCGTGGAGTTGTTGAATTTAAAGACTTTGATTCATTGGTCAGACACATCATTCGACATACTGTGGGTGTTATTGAAAAAGGTTCTTCCTGTCGACGCTAAGATTCCCGAGTCGTATTACCATTCTCGTAAGCTGATAGAGAACTTAGGTTTTACATATGATACCATAGATGCATGTGAAAACAACTGTATGTTGTTTAGAAAGGAAACTTCCCATTTGGATATTTGTATGGTTTTTGGTGCTTCCAGGTGGAAAGATAATAGGGGAAATCAGACTCATCAAAGTGAGATTGTGATACAGGGGAAACCGATTGTCATAAAGAAAATGTGTTACTTTCCCCTTAAGCCAAGGTTGAAAAGATTTTTTATGTCATCTAAAGTTTCTAATTTAATGAGATGACATGCAGAAAGAGTTCATGAAAGTGATATGTTAACCCACCCGGAATACTCTCATGCATGGAAGGATTTTGATAAGAGACATCCCGACTTTTCCCAAGATGTTCGTAATGTCCGATTGGGATTGGCAGAAGATGGTTTCAATCCATTCAAGTCTATGGTTGGTGAAACTCATAGCACATGGCCCGTGGTGTTGGTTCTGTATAATCTTCATCCGTGGCATTGTATTAAGCAACAATTTATATTATTTTTCACTCTTATTGATGGACCTAAAAATCCGGGGGATGAGATTGATGTTTACCTTCATCCATTGATTGATGAGTTGAATGAATTTTGGGGTGATGGTGTGATGACTTATGACTGTGAAACGAAAAAAATGTTCAAACTGCAGGCTGTTTTATTGTGGAAAATCAATGACATCCCAGCTTATGAAAATTTATCAAGTTGGAGTATGAAAGGGGAATTTTCATTCCCTTGTTGCAACAAAAGTAAAAAATCTGTATGGATTAAGCATTCCAAAAAATTGGAATACATGGGTCACATACATTTTCTCCCCCCTCAGCACAGGTTCAGAAAGGACATAGTGGAATTTGATGGTTCTAGAGAGTTCAGGCCAGCACCAAAGATCATGACAGGAGTCGAAATGTTATCGCAGATTGAGGAAGAAAACATCTGCACGGTATATGAAATTCAGGATTTGGTGGCTCCTCCGGTATGTAATATTCGAGCTGCGGGTAGGCAGCGCAGTCACAATTGCAAAAAGAAAAGTATTTTTTATAGTCTTCCATATTGGAAAACTAACATGTTGAGGCATAATTTGGATGTCATGCACATTGAAAAAAAAATTTGTGATAACATATTGTGGACCATTATAGGTGTTAGTGGGAAATCAAAGGACCATGTTAATGTACGCAGTGATTTGGAAGAAATGGGTTTAAGGAAACAGTTGAATTTACAGTTAGCCGAGGGAAACAAGGCATATATGCCTGCTGCACAGTATACGATGACTACAAAGGAGAAAGAGAAATTTCTTTCCAATTTGAAGATGCTCAAGGTGTTTGATGGTTACTCTTCTAATATTTGAAAGTGTGTGAATCTGACGAGCAAGACATTACAAGGTTTGAAAAGTCATGAAAATCACATACTACTTCAGCAGTTGATTCCAATCACAATTTGTAATTGTTTATCCCCCAATGTTGTTCAACCGTTGATTGAGATGAGTAATTTTTTTAGACATCTTTGTTTAAGAAATCAACGAAGGAGTGATTTAAAAAATTTAAAGGACCGAATTGTACTTACGCTTTGTCACTTTGAGAAACTATTTACCCCCTCATTTTTCGATGTTATGGTCCACTTGATAGTGCACCTAACTGATGAAGTAATGGCTGCTAGTCTAGTGAAATTCAGGTGGATGTATCCTATTGAGCGGTATTTGTGTACATTGAAATGATTTGTACGCAACAGAGCTTGTCCGGAGGCATCAATAGCCAATGGTTATATGATTGATGAGTGTACAACTTTTTGTGCTGAATATCTTACGGATGTTGAAACAAAATTAGATAAGCCCTCTCGGATTCAGGATGGTCCAGTTGGAGAAGGAACCACATATGATATGGACAACATCGAGTGGATACAAGCGCATCGATATATCTTGTTCAATACTCCATCAGTTTCACCATTACTGGAGTAAGTATCTTATCACTTTTATTATTTAACTTTTACATGTTTTGTTTGAATAAGTTGATCATTTAAACATTGCTTTATCATTTTCAGAAAACACATTAATGAGATAAAAGAAGAGATGTATCGTGTGACTAAGTTGCAAATTCAACAGTCTCATTATGCGTCATTTCATGATTGGTTCAAGGATTATGTACGTATAAATTGATTTTCATTATGAGTGAAGTAGTATACTAATTTCTTTCTTCATATATAATTATTGAATTCTATAAATTATGTAAGTTCATAAGCTGAGGGAGTTAGGGGACCCCATGCTAACTGATGAATTTATCCAACTGGCTGAGGGTCCATCTATAACGGCTCATCGTTATAATTCTATAGATGCTAATGGTTTTCGATTTCGCATTAAAGATGTTGACGACAAACGAGCAACACAAAATAGTGGCATCGATTGTCCATTTGACGATTCTTGTTATTACTATGGTCAATTGATAGACATCATTGAAGTTGTATACACACACGGGTTTAAGTACATATTGTTAAAGTGTAATTGGTTTGATCCAGTGTGTGGATGTAAAGGCGATCAATATCAGTTTTCATTGATGAATTTTAACTATATGTTATACAGAAATGAACGAGTTGATAATGAACCTTTCATTTTGACATCACAAGTGAAACAAGTATTCTTCGTTACTTTGCCTTTGAATCCAAGTTGGAAAGTTGTTGTTAAAATGTCTCGGCGAGGAGTGTTTGTATTTGAACAAGATGGACCCGAGACTGTTCCTTTTGTTTCCCAATAGCTTGATCAAAATATCGTAGTTCAACGTGAAGAATATATTTATTGGGTCAGAGTGGCTGTTGAAGGAGAAACGGTCTATTTGCATGCTTAATGAAAGGTATAATTGTTTTCCCCCTATTCAGCCTAAGATATCATAAATTATCTAAACATTTTATAAATCCTTGTAAGTTTTAATCCTCACTTTTGGAAGTTTATTCTGTTATAAATATTTAGGGTGATTTAACTCATGTAATATTGATGTTATTATCAGTGTATCTTCCCATTAAGGTATTCTTCATTTGGTTCATGTGCTGCTTGAATTTTTATTAATTCAATTTGAAATTTGGCTATGCATTGATTGGTTTTGTACATAATTTGTATATCTGTTTTGTGAACTCTCTGATTTTTTAAAATTCATTCACAACTAAATATTCAATCCCTTTTTGTTTGATTAACAACTGTACAAGTTTGATTTTTTTTAAAACAATCCAATTTATCATTTGGACACTTTGTATAGTCCCCTTACTAATGTTTTCCATGACTGCAGGCATGTCAGGGGAAGAGACAGAAAACACCAAAAACAGAGGGGTCGTTTGACCGCGGTAACCAGAAACGCATTTCCGGTGTCATAAAACACCAAAAACGGCGTGAGACGGTCAAATTCTGAGAAAACGTGCTCCGAATGACATGAAACCACACGAAAACATTAGAAATATTATTCGTGACGTATAGGAGGAGACGACACGCCCATCGGACGTGCGGTGCGTGCGGTACAGCCGATTGTGTCATTTTCAGCAGCTCGGTGCGTGCTAAAACGGCCTGTTGGGGGGTCAAAACCACCCGAACGACCTCGGAATTCCATGAAACCGTACGAAATCAGCCGTTGTGTGATTTTTAAAATGTTTGGGCAGACGTAACATCAATCAGAGGTGTCGTTTGACCGCGGTTACCGGAAACGCATTTCCGGTGTCATAAAACACCAAAAACGTCGTGAGACGGTCGGATTTGGAGAAAATGTGCTCCAAATGACCTGAAACCACACGACAACATTTGGAATATTATTCGTGATGTGTAGGAGGAGACGGCGCACCCATCGGATGTGCGGTGCGTGTGGTACGGCCGAGTGTGTCGTTTTCAGCAGCTCGGCGCGCGCTAAAACGGCGTGTTGGGGGGTCAAAACTACCCGAACGACCTTGGAATGCCATGAAACCATACGACATCATCCGTTGTATGATTTTTGAAATGGTCGGGCAGATGGAACATCAATCGGAGGTGTCTTTTGACCGCGGTTACCGGAAACACGTTTCTGGTGTCACAAAACACCAAAAAACGGCGTGAGACGGTCGAATTCGGAGAAAACGTGCTCCGAATGACCTGAAACCACACGAAAATATTAATAATATTATTCTTGACGTGTAGGAGGAGACGGAGTACCCATCAGATATGCGGTGCGCACGGTACGGCCAAGTGTGTCGTTTTCAGCAGCTCGACGCGCGCTAAAACGACGCGTTGGGGGGTCAAAACCACTCGAACGACCTCAGAAAGCCATGAAACTGTACGACATCATCCGTTGTGTGATTTTTGAAATGGTCGGGTAGAAGGAACGTCAATTGGAGGTTTCATTTGACCGCGGTTACCGGAAATGCGTTTCCGGTGTCATAAAACACCAAAAACGGTGTGAGATGGTCGAATTCGGAGCAAATGTGCTCCAAATGACCTAAAACCACAAGAAAATATTAGGAATATTATTTGTGATGTGTAGGAGGAGACGGAGCGCCCATCGGACGTGTGGTGTGCGCGGTACGGCCGAGTGTGTTGTTTTCAGCAGCTCTGCGCGCACTAAAACAGCGCGGTAGGGGGTAAAAACTACCCGAACGGCCTCAGAATGCCATGAAACCGTACGACATCAGCTGTTATGTGATTTTTGAAATGTTCGGGCAGACGCCATGTCAATCGGAGGTCTCGTTTGACCGCTGTTACCGGAAACGCATTTCCGGTGTCATAAAACACCAAAAACGGCGTGAGACGGTCGAATTCGGAGAAAACGTACTCCGAATGAACTGAAACCACACTAAAACATTAGGAACATTATTCGTGACGTGTAGGAGGAGATGGCACGCCCATCGGATGTGCGGTGCGCGTGGTACGGTCGAGTGTGTCATTTTCAGCAGCTCGGCGCGCGATAAAATGGCTCGTTGGGGGGTCAAAACCACCCGAACGACCTCGGAATGCCCTGAAACTGTACGAAATCAGCCGTTGTGTGATTTTTGAAATGGTCAGCAGAAAGAACATCAATCGGAGGTGTCGTTTGACCGCGGTTACCGGAAACGCGTTTTCGGTGTCATAAAACACCAAAAACAGCGTGAGACGGTTGAATTCGGATCAAACATGCTCTGAATGACCTGAAACCACATGAAAATATTTGGAATATTATTTGTGACATGTAGGAGGAGACGGTGTGCCCATCGAACGTGCGGTGCGCGCGGTACGGCCGAGTGTGTCGTTTTCAGCAGCTCGGTACGCGCTAAAACGGCGCGTTAGTGGGTCAAAACCACACGAATGACCTTGGAATGCCATGAAACCATACGATATCATCCGTTGTGTGATTTTTGAAATGGTTGGGTAGACGGCACGTCAATCGGAGGTGTCCTTTGACCTCGGTTACCGGAAACGCATTTTCGGTGTCATAAAAAACCAAAAACGGCATGAGACGGTCAAATTCGAAGAAAACGTGCTCCAAATGACCTGAAACCACATGAAAACATTAGGAATACTATTCCTGACGTGTAGGAGGAGATGGTGTGCCCATCGGGCGTGCGGTGCGGCCGGTACAGCCGAGTGTGTCGTTTTTAGCAGCTCGACGCACACTAAAATGGCGCGTTGGGGGGTCAAAACCACCCGAACGACCTCAGAATGCCATGAAAATGTACAACATCAGCTATTGTGTGATTTGTAAAATTTTCGGGTAGACGACATGTCAATCAGAGGTGGTGTTTGAACGCGGTTACCGGAAACGCGTTCTTGGTGTCATAAAACATCAAAAACGGTGTGAGACGGTCAAATTTCGAGCAAACGTGCTCTGAATTACCTGAAACCACATGAAAACATTAGGAACATTATTCGTGACATTTAAGAGGAGACGTCGCACCCATCGGACATGCGGTGCACGTGGTACGGCCGAGTGTGTCGTTTTCAGCAGCTCGGCGCGCGCTAAAACGGCGCGTTGGGGGGTCAAAGCCACCCGAACGACCTTGGAATGCCATGAAACTGTACGACATCAGCAGTTTTGTGATTTTTGAAATGGTCGGGCCGACGAAACATCAATCGGAGGAGTATTTTGACCGCGGTTACCAGAAAAGTGTTTCCGGTGTCATAATACACCAAAAATGGTGTGAGACGATCGAATTCGGAGTAAACATTCTACGAATGACCTGAAATGATATCATTTCTTAAATTCGGGGTTTTAAATTATTATAGCACCATGATTTGATTTCAGATTTAATTTTATTATATGTATATAATAACTGGATAATTTTGTTCAATTTATGTTTGTTTTGTTTTGTTGTTTTTTTGTCTTATTGTAGGTTTATTGAAGCAGAATATTGAAATAGATGGACCTGCTCGGATCGTTGAAGCACATTTATCGTTTATGATGATCTTGATGTTTATGCTGTTTGAAATTGTTTTCCATTTTTTATGATTTTTACCTTGTTTTATCTCTGATTTTGCACCGTGAAGAAAAAAACACAATTTGTACATTTCATTAAAAAAATGAAAAATATTTTATTTAATATTATATATATATATATATATATATATATATCTTTAATATATATATATATATATATGAAAATATTTTATTTAATATTATATATATAAATATTTTCTTTAATATATATATATATATATTATTTAATATATAAATATATATATATATATATATTTCTTTCGGTATGAATTTTTTTTTAAAATTGCTTTTCCTAGTGTAGCGACCGCCAGGCGGTGGCTTAAGGCTGGCATTTCAACCACCTATAGCGACCGCCAATGGCAGTCGCTATTGGCCTACAGTGACGAAGTTGATGCGACCGCCAATGGCAGTCGCTGGGCGGTCTCTATAGGCCTATAGCAGCCGCCAATGGTGGTCGCTAATACCCGAATTTTTAGTAGTGACAACTCATCCAAAAATTTCCTACGATTGAAATTTCAGATCAGTGGATATGATCACAGATCAAAAAATTTCCTACGATTGATAATTTCCTACGATTGATAATTGAATAGTCAATTCAATACATTCCCATTATAGAAGAAAATATTGATTTCGTGAAAGAAAATCAAATTCAAAAATAAAATTCAGTTAAAATTTAATCTGGCAGAGTTATATTGAATGAAGTTGAATTGAAAATTCAATAGGAAAGCTTTAAAGATGAAAATAAATCCTATAGAAAAATTGTTAAATGGTCACAAAATGTTGACACTGACATTTAGGATCATGATAAATTAATTGAACAATTAAATAAGAAAATAGATGAATCTACAAAAGCATTCAATGAATTATCAAAAAAAATAGAATAAATGGTGATGTTTTTGGAAGAATTCAAAAACACATATGAAAATTGTACTAAGAAATTAAATGATATGAATTGGAAGATGAGGAATTGCAGTGATAAAATAAGGAGAATAAAAAATAATAATAAAAATGTATGTAACCTGAACAATGAGTTTTTCAAAAGACTTCATAAACAAGAACAAAAGATTAAGATACAAGACGATAACATTCATATTCAAGGGTAATGGTTACATGACCTAGAAATGAAAAATTAGTTTCATGAATAGTTCGTTGAACAAGTGGAATATGATTGAAATAAGATAAAAAATTTGAAGATAGTCATGAGATCCTTGATGTAAAAGAACAATTAATTTTTTTTCCAAAATCTTGTTGAAATTACTATTTTGTAAACATTTTCATCAATGATGATCACTTTCCTGTCATAAAGAAGATTCTAAATTTCTCCCAATTATATTTTTTTGAATGTTGATTAATTGTTATATGATCAAGAACTTCATTATATTCCTCTCTATATTTGTTTTCTAACACATTTTATGTACTACAAGGTAATTCCCCATTACATTTTAAACATCACAATGGGGTACAATTTTATAAAAAGGGAGAGAATATAATAGATAGTGTAGTTTTTTATGTAATGGGGAGAGAAATATCATTATAGAGGAAAAAATACATATGGGAATTTATAGGGCCACAACATAAAAACATTACTTAATCATTCATTAAATCAATAATTAACATTGATGATCCTTTTAGGTTTAGAGTTTTTGAAAATTAGGCCATAACTATTACATTGAATCTCAAAAATTACGAAGTAGACACTCGTACATAGTATCCATTTTTTTATGAAATAAAAACTCATAAAAGAAATAATGGATTCTTTTATTGATATAAATATTCTTGATTTCTCCCTTTCTGTTACCCTGCCTTATACCTTGGGAAAAACATTTCAAAAATGTGGGAAGAGCATAAAAAGATAAGTAAGGGATATAAAATAAGGGAAGAAAGCTTTATTCCATGAATTATTACAATACACAAGCTCATACCTCATGATATCATAATATTTATGAATAAAACATTGAAATCATAAACCATATAGGTAACTTGTGGAATCCATAACATACATACGTTGTAGAATAAACAACTACATAGGGATTTACATTTGGAATTCCCATCGCATTATATTCCCTAAATCTCATAGGAGAAATAGTAATGTTTTCCACCATCACATTACCCAATGCATTGGAGAGCTATCTCAGAGTCACCCACACTAGGTTTTTCAAAGAACCACTTGTATTTGTAAATAAGGCCCATGAACAATAACATAATCATAACACATGAACAAGTATAAAGGAAAGTTAAAATTCCCAAATTGATATCATAATATATTACTTAAATATATTGACATATTCAAATCATTCTCAAAACCATTATCAATAATAATATACATAAAAAGATAATATTATATTTATTTTTCTTTTAAAATCATCATTCCATAGTAAGGAAGCCAAATATCAAATAATTCTCTCGATAGCAGAAAGGTCATTGTCACCGCATACGTTAAAACTAATCATTCCTTTTTCCTTTTAGTAAGATGCTTTGTAGAGAAAAGATTCCATTTGAATTAAATTAAATGTAAAATTGGTTTATACACTATACAAAATAATGTCATGTATAAATCAAAGTATGCCTAAATGAATAGATATTTAGATGATGTCCCTTACAAAGATTGTACCACTATATTAAGGTTATATCAATTACATAATTATGTGTGAATATATAAATAGAGCCAATATAACTGGATATTAAGTTTAAAACAGCCATAGGTCCTTCACACATATTCATAGCATGACAAAATCAATAAGTATAAGTTTATCCCAAAGAATAGAAATTGGGTTAAGAAGATCGCTTAAAAAATTGAAAGCCTAACGGTGTCACATTCAAAGCGATAAAATGAGTTGATGAGAGAGAAAGGGTCTATGATCACATGGACATAAAATTTACATCAATAAGTATATAAAATAACATATCCCACATAATAAAATGAAAACTAAAAATCATGACATAAAATAAGTATTTTACTATAAAAGGAGGGTGAATGGTTCCCTTACCGATTTGGTAACATATGAAACATACACCACATGAAAGAAGGATCAAACAATGAAGATGTAAATACACATAAATTAATGTATATTACACAAAAAATATAATAATGTTCAATACATACACCACACAAAAGGAAATAGGGGAAAATATTGAATGAATCTCACGGGAATTAAAAGTGAGAAGATACCCCCTTACCTCGTATCCGAATTGAATCGTTCATTCTTTAATATACTGAATAGTAAAGTAAAGTTAATTTATACTTACTTAAAAACCTTTTTCAATATTATTATTCCTTTTATAAAACCTATTACCATGTTATAAACATCACATAATCATTTAAGTTAATAAAGGTTGTTTTGTCGATATTTGGTATTTAAGTAAAAAATGAACTTCTTATAATTATCAATTGTCCATGTGGTCAAAATTACATTATCTCTAGAGTGATATTAATGATATTGATATCATATATATTATATATATACAATATATATATATATATATTCATTTATAGTATTACATAACATTTGGAGAAAATGAAATGAAATTCACTGTTCATGGAGACGGTAAGTCGTGCGTACGTATGAACACTACTCTCATTTCTATTTTATATTTAATGGAATGAAAAAATAATGTTACATAGGTATATTGTTATTCCAGTATAATATAATATATAATTCAATTAACTCCATCCTTTATATGTTCCACATATTTCATGAACGATTCATCACCTTGAGGGGTCGGTAGTTCGCACTTCCTCAAATGAAATTATCCTATTTACCTACTATGGAAACCATAAAGGTATGATATAAAAGAAAAATCCAGAATAATAGAAGAAAAATAAATTCAATATATATCCCATATAAATATATTTACATAATAATGGCAACCATGAAAGGAGGTAGAAGATATTTGAACAATCATCGTTTCGTGAGGTAGTAATTCGTTGTCCACAGAAATTGTATGATCGTATCCACTAGATAGATATGTGATGAAGTGTAGATCAAATCCTACTCAAAACAACACCCTAGTTTATTGAGGATAAAAGTTTTATTTTGTATACAATGAATAATAAGACCATATGGTGTGAATATGTAAAATAAAATAATAGAACTTTAGGGAATATGTTACCTTTAAATCGGGTAACTCCCTTTGGTTTGAATCAAAAGGCATTCTTCAATTGCCTTATTCCTAAGGGAAGGATTCAAGGAGAAAATAATATTATATTTCTTATTAATTTTTATAGTTAAAAATATAAATTAAATAACCCCATCTAAAAATTGTATTAATAAAATATATATGTTTTTGTTACATTTTTCTTTAACATTAAATTTATTTTTATAAAATATTATTTTCACTCTCAATTGTCTCCATGGGGTCCCCAAATCGACCCCAAGATGCCCATTGTCGGACATGTATCATCCAATAGGGTTAGGATACGTGTTAGTGTAACTTTATATTATTATAATATTATTTTTTTACCCTTATTTACTAGATTTACACCTTAACCATGGTGAATTAAATATTTACTGAAGTTACTATTCATAATGCCTACAAATAAAAGTTACCTTTATAGATAATTTGGAGCTCCTAATTCCAAATATGGAATCCATTTTTTAATTTTCAAAACAAAATAGTTTGAGAAATTAATTTAAAATTCATTCTCATTTTCAAAACTAAAAAATGTTTTTTTAAGAAATAAATAACTATCAAAAGATTGACATTTATTGATGACCAATTTCAAAAAGAAATTAATTACAATGACCAAAAATTGATTAAATGATAATAATATAATCTAATTAATCATTAAAAAATTAAAATTAAAATTTAACTATATAAATACATCAGATAAAAATACAGTTTTGTCATCAAATATTGTACTTTTCACTATTCATTAAAAATGAAATTTATCAGAAAAATACGAAACATTTACCAAAAAAATCTGTTTTCCCACTTCTAAAGAATAAGCTTATTTTTTTCAAATGTATAATATAAAAGTTAATGAAATTATATTCAAATGGGGTTCTCCATAAAAAGGTTGTAAGGAAACGGTTTAAAAATATTAGATATTTTAATGCTTTAAATCGGATTCATTCCCATTTTAAGCCTCTAAATTTTATGGGATAAATGTAAAAACATTTAAAAAACATATATAATTATATTGTAGTTAGTTATTTTCATTCCCTCCAATACAATGTCTAGGCATTAACTCCCATTTAAAATAATGTTGTATTATTATTTTTCAGTATGACTCAGACTTGTGTGCAATATAAGATTTTGGAGAAACCCATTGTTGTGAGTCGGGTACGCCATCGAACATAGCATACCATTTAACTTAAAAATAATATTTCATTCAAAAATATTTATAAATATGAAAATATCATACCCATTATTTACCTGGGATGTTACAGGATTTATTAAACTAAGGGGGAGTTAGTCTGTCCAAAAATATCTTGATAATATGTTATTTTTAAATTGTAAACTAATGAGTAGTACCAAAATTGAAGATATTAGTATTTTAGAACAGAAAATGTTTTATTAACTGTTATAAAATAAATAAAAATAAAAAATCATCCAGACAGTTTATATAAGTCTAACAATGTCATTAATGACTCATTTAGTGGTTGTTTATCATGTAAAGGTAGTTATTTTAACTCTAAAATGTAAATTTCATGATAAAAAGTAAATAATTAGAAGGGTGAAAACATAAATATGGGGATCAATAAAATATTTACCCATGTAAAACATCCATTTGATTATTATATTTCTACCAATGCACATAATATATTCTAAATAATTAAATTTGGATCCATTTCGAATAGAAAGATTATTTATATTAATTTAATATTTTTTATAATTCTAAGACTGCCCCTCCCCTCTCTTATAAAAGGTAACCCATTCCTTTATATTACATACACATCAAAAACCATTTTTTTTATCCATTATCTAAAAATTACCATTCCTAGGATCCCTCAAAACATTATCAAATACTTATTTTTTGAATACCACCCTCCTTATAGGGGTTAAGGTGGTATGAAATGTGATCGTTGAATGGACATGACTTGTTTTTATTTCAGTGTTTCAATTTTATTTCTTTTCCTACTTCATTAAAATAATCCCCAGCCATGAATGTATAATAAGTCCATTATCCAAAACATAGTAATATTTTATTATGTTAATATGATCACCTAAATTCATCTCTATTACCATCAAATGGGAAGGGAATTAATCCTTTGTGTGTACGTGTGAACTATCACCTTCGTGAACTGATAAAATCTATTTACCATAACCATATATCAGAACTAGTTATAATGATATAATTAATGTTTATATTTTATTTTCATTGAATATTTATCCTTATAATATTGATATATAGAAATTATGTTCTTAAATTCAATGCACATTAAAATGATAACATCATTCCTACGTACAAAATATCATATTGAAGAAGTTATGTGATTCAATTTTATTCATGACATCACTTGTATGATTTCAATACGTATATTTAAATTATTAATAAGATTTTTATAATGATATTATAATTATGTAATGGGAAAATTATAATTACCTTATTTCCATACTGATCAATGAAAAATGGTAATGTTACTAAAGTGTATGTACAACCTACCATATCAATGATTATAACATTGTTAATTTTTCATAACCATTATTAATTGAATAATTGAAATGAACAATTATTTTATAAAAGTGATAATTATGGAATGAATATTACACTATTGATTGTGGACATATGACTACATAGACTATTGACCTCATTTTCGACTCCAGTACTGAATATCGACAAAATGCCCGATATGAACTTAAATAATTATGTGATTATCATAACATGGTAATAAGTCATATAAAAGGAAAAATAAAAAACAAAAATGTTCTATAGAAATCATAAATTATCCTATTTTTAATATTCTATTAGATAATTATTGTACATGATGGGTCAGACTATTGGTAATGGACTTCATCTCAATCTCTTTTCATTGAGACATATTTTGATAATATACACAACCTTCATTTATATGGTTTATAATAAACCCCGATGAATTTTAATTTCATTCTATTGTTTAAAAAAGGAATTATTTAACATGAATAATTTTACAAAAAACCAATGGATTTTTTTAAAAAAATACGAGGACAATGAATTTTCCTCCGCCATAACAATTATTTGATATTTGTATTCCTCTACAAGATATAATGTTTTTAATAGAAAAATAAATACCATATTCACTTTCTTCGTATTTTGGAAACTGAAAATATTTTTAGAATATACTAATTATATCAATATCTTGAAATATTGAAATTTTATATTTCCTCTATGTATGTTTTATGTGTTGTGATTATGTTTATGTTCTTGGAAATTGACTATCTATACAGGTGAATCTGCAATAAACTAGGGGTAGTTGAGCATTTGATATCTCTCTAATGCATTAGGTAATGAGACGGAGTTAAACAGTTGGGTTTATTATTCAATATTTTGGGAATATACCATTATGGGTATTTTAATTTTAACCATGAAGGTAACTCTCTATGTGGCCATGATGGCTACAATATAAGAATGACATGGATGCTAAATTTTATCATTATTATTTAATATTTCCAATATTTTTCCATGAATATTATGATTTCATGATGAATTCTAATGTTTTTATGTTTTATTGGTGAAATGTATGATTTTTTGAAAATTTTATCATGTGATTAAAATATTCATGGACTAACAGTTTCATTCGTTAATTTATATCCATCACTAATAGTTTTTTTTTATTCCATGTTTTTATTCATTTTTATAGGGTGTAAGGATGTGTAAGGGAAATATAGAGTTCAACATGAAGTCTAAGAATATTTTTTCATGAAATAATCAGGTTTTGTTTTAAAGGGTTTTATTTTTAAAAAAAATGGATAGTGAGTAGATGTGTCTAATTTGTAATATTTGAGTTGTTATGTCATTATTATGGCCTCATTAACTAAAAATATAAACTTGAAAAGATCCTCCTTGTGAATTAATGTAAATTGTTGACTTAAATCAGGATTATATAATGTTTAAGGATTAGGCTTTATAATGATCCCTTATGAACAACTTCAGAACACATCGTGGGTAACCAAAAACTCATAATACTGATCCTAAGAATTAAATATCAGCAAAATATGTTGTAAATGGCTATATTACCAGAAAATGAAGGTGTTGCATTCTCCCCACCATTATAATTTCCATATAAATAAATATAGATATTATAATTTCAATAGAAGTTTTGAGGAAACTATTTGATAATTTCCTCCTCACATTCCCATGTCTCCCACCGAATCTCACCATGCTACCATAAGAGACATAGAAAACTAAAAAATTTAAACATAATAGATCCTTATATTTATACACAATCAATATTATCTTTTGAATCAAGGTTTCACTATGCTCTCGATCAATAAGGTCCAATCAAATAATAGATTTAGGATCATGTTGATACATCTTCAATTGAAAAACATGAAACATACTATTCATAGATGGGGATATTGGAATTGATACCTACTATTAATCCAAATATCTAATAATTTATTATATCTCAAAAGAGACAATGTAACAAGTATACAATTTAACTTGTTTACCTAAAAAACGATTCCCTTTACTCTATGAGAGTCTCATGAAAACATGATCACCCTTAATAAATTATAGTAAAAAAAATTTATGATTAAGATTTGTTTCTCGTTATCTCTAGGTGATTATTATCCCTCCCCTAATAAATTAATTATTTTCTAGACTCTCATGTACAATAGTTGGCCTAATTTTTTCAGTATCACTTATTTTAGTGAACAATGTGGAGAAAGACACTGATAGCCATAAAATGTTTCAAAAGGATCCATATATATTTAGTACTGAGAAATGTTATTTTATGAGAAATCGGTAATGATAAAATATTATTTTCTTAAAGGTTTTAGCTGAAGCCTAATTTATTATTTAATGTAATGACCTATTTTAAACTAGGTAGATAGAGACCCATTACATAGCTTGAAGGCCCAGGAACAATTGGTCTAAATACAAGGCCTAAAAGTCCTTTTTTAACCAGAAGGGTCATTTAGTGAATAGTACATCTACTGTACCCATACTGTTACAATACCTGTTATTTTTTCTATGCAGCTATAGTACTGATGCAGTATTGTTATAGTGACCTACTACAGAATTTATACAGTACACATAAAACTTCTCTATGCTCAGATTCTATCCTGGGTCTTTTGGATGCCAAGAAGGCGCCTCTACCACTTGGTTATAGGATTATTAGTAGTAATGAAACATTAT
Organism: Viscum album; assembly: GCA_963277665.1. NCBI lineage: Eukaryota > Viridiplantae > Streptophyta > Magnoliopsida > Santalales > Viscaceae > Viscum > Viscum album. Next base: position 1,826,993 of record CAUJRU010000060.1, read on the forward strand.
CCTTCCATGATCCTAAACAATCAATAATGAAATCTAAATGAATTTCTTTTTATATATGGATCACCTATTTGATTTGGCTAACCACATGATGATGATATGTTCTGATCAAAGTAAATTGGGTTTTAATGGCTACTGTAAGGATTTAAAAAAATTGAGAAATAATCATGAGGACCATATCTTAAAGAATTTTAACTTGTATTCTATGAAACATTAACAAAATACAAAAAATAAAGTACATATATTCTGCCACCAAATAATTTTTTCAAATATAGATGATGTGACTTGAATTTTGGTTCTAATTAAAAAACAATCATTTGGAATTAGGCTTATTAACCATTTTTTAGGCATGTGACAAAATCCTTAGATATATTATCCCCCTTACACATATGTATAGGTAATTATTTCCACATAATATTTTTCTATTGGTGTTTCACCTTGAATTTATAAAAATAGAGTCATCTCAAAACATATTATTCCACCCATATTTTTTATTGGCCCACCAGACCATTATTCGCATCAACTAGTACATCACCTGAATTTCAATTTAAAGAAAAACTTTTGGGTAGTGGTATGTAATAAATATTAATTCCTTATAATTAGAATTATTTATAATTTTATATCTATATTTAATCACATTTATCCCATCTAACGTCTTTACCAAAATGGTATCCTCAAAATTGAGTTTTTTACCTCAGGGATATACATTTAGGATCATATTTATAATAGCACTGAACCTTATCAGTCATGTTAAGATCAAATGAATCTATGTGGAAGACTAAAACATCAGCATTATCCCCATAATCCATATTCATAATAGAAATGATTAAAATTATATTCCACTAATTAGATGAATATTTAGTGACCTAATTATATGATGTAAGATCCCGGTTCCAGAAGCCACCCAGAGGCGCCCCATACCCGGTTGGTCCCATTACCTCAAGCGTATTTCCTCAAATGCCAGAGGCTGTAGACTAGCAGTGTGGGCCTTGGCTGTTATAGTGGGGAAACTATGCCCTCATTGGCTGAGTACACAACGGAAGAGAAAAAAATAACCCATAGCGGAAGCAGTAAATAATCCATACACAAGTGAACATCGGAAGACTAAATATGATAAATAGTAAGAGCACATATATATATGATACATGATACATATGTCTAGGAAAGCAGCCAAAAAAGTCCCAATGCTTGAAATAAAAACAGTACTAAAAACAAGTACAATGAATGATAAAAAGCTCCTCAGTATCACAAGCCTAAGCTGGGTCCCATGCTCTCCAGTTCCACAACAAGTCAAGTACTTGAAGTCGAAGGGAACATTCCCTTGTCTATACCTATAACAATATAGTCTGTTTAGGCCTAAAAGCATGACCCAAGCAGGGTGTGAGACTAAATACCAGTAGGATACCACCCGAAGATCTGTTCCTAATAGTCAGTGAATATATGATAGGTAAAAGTACAGAAAATAGTAAATAGGAACATGCTGAACAATAAACAATCCACAGTTACAAAGTCAAGTAATAGCTAATAGATAGAAAAGCACAAAAACTAAACCTCTGGGAAGTACTCAAATCCATCCCCTATGGTCCTACCTAACAAGTACCAACAAACCTCTGGGAAGTGCACTCAGCCTAACCCCTCTGGTTTGGTCATATGGAATTATAAAGACTCTCTGAGGAGGTACACACAAACAACTCCCCTTATAGTCTAGGGTAGTTAGGAACTCTCTGAGGAAGCTTGCACAGTCAATTACCCTATATCCCCAATGTCAAGGAATCTATGAGAGAAACCTAGTCGGTCAAATCCCCTTATAACCAAGGTCATTCTTATACTCTCTGAGGAAGCTTACTTAGTCAATCCCCCTTATAGCCTATGGCAATATGGTGATTCAAACAAAACTAAATAGAGACTCTCTGAGGAAGCTCACAATGTCCATCCCCATATAGTCTAAAGCAGTCAAGGACTCTCTATGGAAGCTCTCATGGTCTATCCACTTGTAGCCCAAAGTAATCCTAGGATCTCTGAGGATGATCACTCAGTCAATCCCCATATATCCTAAAGCTCAAAGACTCTCTGGGGAAGCTCACTCGATCTATACCTTTATAGTCTTCTACACCCAGTTCTCACGGACTTATGTAAGATAATGGCATAGTAATAAAATATGGACAAATTAGACTTATAGAACTAAGTGGATAAACATTTCTACAACATATCAAGCATGTCAGAAAACATTTCACCATCCTACTACAACAGTCATGGAAACAGACCAAGCAGCCAAGATAAAACAAGACCAAATGGTCATAAACAGAACGCGTGTGGGTAGAACCTCCGATGCATAGTAGTTCAACCATATTCATATTCCAACATCCTCTACACAGTCATACTAGCATGGCATGCATACAATTGGGGTAAAATGGTAAACACACAATTCCCCATTCAAGGGTATTGGTGGAATTTGAACATAATATTCATTGAAATTCAACGAAAAGACACCAACAACCTACCGTGATGTTAGTAGATCAATATACATAAACCAAGGATCATGAAAATACATAAAACTTTATATATTTATGAAAACATACAAAAAGTTCAACACACGATTACTTGGAAAATAGAAGGAATTGGAAAACGATGCTCTAGAAGAAGGAAGAGCTTACCGTTGTGATTCCAACTCACTCAATGGTGTTCGAATCAGTGGAAGGAAGGAGGATCAGGGCCTTGTCTATGATCTGTGGATGCTCGGTGCTCTCAAATGAATGAAACCTATAAGAAGTGGTTTATGTCCGTTAGACGTGACCTCGGTGCATTTAATGAAAAAAACTAACTACAAGGCATGTAATTTTGATGTACACGACATGTACTCTCCCTTTCAGTACTCCGCTTTAGGTGGCCTCCACATAACCTATACATGGATGTGTGTGTCCCTGAAACGGCTAGCACAAGGCCTCCAGTGTCATCACAATTCCCGATATATACTTATAAAGTACACAGCATGTACATTGAAAATTTCCAGATTTTCAACTTTTTCCCAAAAATGATCAGAAAAGGAAAAACATACCTGAAAGGTAGATCTAGGTTCTTAAAAAATTCCCCCCTTAAAGTAATTCCTCCCCGAATTTTCCTAGTTTAGAATAGAAGAAGAAACCCTGAACATCTCCAGCCACTATGCCTATACATCAGCCTCCGTCTCCCAAGTCTCGTCCTGTACCGACACGTGCTTCCATAGCACCCATTCCAGAGGAACATACAGACCACGAGGAACCTTTGTACTGTGATCGACAATCCTGATAGGATGTGCCTCAAATGACACATCCACCTTGAGCTCAACCTCCTTGGGTTGAAATAAATGAGACATGTCTAAAAAGTAACGTCAGAGCTGAGAAACGTGGAAGATGTCATGCATAGCCCGGTACCTCTAAGGTAACTGCAACTGATGGGAAACTATCCCAACTCTCTCCAATAACTCAATCAGACCGACGTACCTCGATGAAAGATTACCCTATCTCCTAATTCTCCTATGCCCTAACCTTGGTGTGATATGCAGGAAAACCTGATCCCCAACCTCGAACTCCAGAGGTTGTCTCCGCTGATCAGCATAAGACTTCTGTCGAGACTATGCAGTATCCAATATCTTCCTAATCAAATTTATCTAATATGTGGTCTCTTGGACAAGACGAGGACCCAACAAAGCTTTCTATCCTGCCTGTAGACAACATAAGGGTGATCGGCATGGCCTACCGTACAAAGCCTCATAAAGTGACATCTGAATTGTTTCTTGAAATCTATTATTTTAGGAAAACTCCACAAGAGGTATATTCTTCTCCCAAGAACCTCCAAAGTCCAGAATGCATGCTTGGAGCATATCCTCAAGAACCTAAATCATACACATGGATGGTCTTTTTTCTGGGATGGAATGCTGTAATCAAATGTACATGTGTTTCCAAATCCTTTTGAAGCCACTACAAGACCCGGGAAGTAAAACATGCATCCTTGTCTAAAACAATGGAGTGTGGAACTCCATGTAGACGTACAATATCTCAAATTTACAACTGTCCCATCTCATCAACACTGAAGGTCTCCATGATTGGTAAGAAGTGAGAATCCTTCTTAACCCTGTTGATGACAACCCAAACAACATCATTCCCTCGAGGCGACCACAGCAAACCGGTCACTAATTCCATTGCGACATCGTTCCACTTCTACTCTGGGATGGGTAAATACTGAAAAAGACTTGTTGGTATCTGATGCTCCGTTTTCACCTGCTGACAATTGGAATACCTCATGAAAAAACCAGCAACACCTCTCTTCATAGCTGGCCACCAATACTGGTGGTGTAGATCATGATACATCTTGGTGACTCCAGGATGAACTGTACAAACCAAGGAATGAAAATCCTACATCAGCTCCTCACGTATGTCTGCCGGCACCCATACACATCCTTGGAAACACAAGAATTCATCCTCTTCTATTGTCCATCTATGAAGAGGGTCTTCTCTTAACCCACACTCCCACAGGACTAGGCCTTCTGTGTTTGAAAGTTTCCTCATCTGTACCAGATCGAGAAGAGTATAGGTAACTGCTACAAAAGATAGAAATGTTTTCCCCTATCTGTGATGCACTTCCAAATGCATCTCAGAAAATATAGCCATAAGTTTCCACTCACTACTATAATTATGAACATGCTGTATCTAAGTTCTCCTACACAACACGTTAGCCACAGCGTTGCCTTTCTCAGGTGTATAGGCAATCTCAATGTCAATGGATTGAAGATATTTGACCCAGCTGTGCTGTCTCAGATTCAGATCACGCAGAGTGAAGATGTACTTGAGAAATTTATGGTCAGTGAAAATCATAAAATTCTCTCCCAGAAGATAATGTCTCCTGCAACATAAGGCAATAACAACAGCTGCCAACTCCAAAATGTGTGTCGGAAAATTCCTCTCATGTGGCCTCAAGTGCCGAGACCCATACGCAACGACTACTTCTCTCTGCATCAGCACATCTCCCAGCCCGATGCCTGAAGAATCACAGTAAATAGTATAGCACCTTCCCGGCTCTAGAATGACTTGTATTGGTGCTAACATCAACCTCCTCTTCAGATCTTGAAAGGATGACTGACAAGAGTATGGCCATAAGAACTTCGCACCCTTCATTGTCAAACCTGTCAGTGGTTCTTCTAAGCATGAAAATTCTTATATGAAGAATCTGTAGTATCCATCCAGCCCTAGGAAACTCTGTACCTCAAATACATTCTTCAACTTCTCCCATTATACTACTGCCCTAACATTCACTGGGTCTACTGATACTCCTATATCTAAGATAACATGACATAAGAAGTGAATCTGATCCATCCAAAAGTGACATTTCGAGCGCTCATCATATAAAGATGCTCTCTCAGTGTACTCAGAACAATATCAAGATGGGAATCATGTTCGTGTCGAGTGTGAGAGTACACCAAGATGTCATCCATGAAAACCACCCTGAAGAAATCCAAGTATGGATGGAACACTCGGTTCATCAGGGACATGAAAACTCCATGCATATTTGTGAGACCGAACGGAATAACCGTACACTCGTATATACCATACTAGATCTTAAATGCTTTGAGAGGTATATAAGATGGTCTTATGAGCAAATGATGGTTACTGGACCTCAATTTGATCTTCAAGAATACCCAAGCTCCTCAACGTCGATCAAAGAGATCATCAATTCTCAGCAACGGATATCGTTTCTTGACCATCAACTGGTTCACCTTCTGATAATCCACACAAAGCCTGAGGGTTCCATCTACCTTCTTCACAAACAGGATAAGATAACCCCAAGTAGAAGTACTGGTTTAGATGAAACCCTTCGCTGGAAACTCCTCCAACTACTTCTGAAGATCCTGCAACTCAAGTGTAGCCATCCTATAAGGAAGAATGAACATAGGTGCCACTCCTAGAACGAGCTAAATATAAAATTATACCGCATGCTCCATAAGAAAACCTGAAAAGTCTTGTGGAGATACGTCCCTGAAATGATCCAACACTAGAGGAAAGTCCAACTGTGAAGACCCCTGGTCCTCCAGATATAGACTTCCAATTTGGGTTGTAACTCCTCCTTGCCCATGATGCTCGGGTCCTGCTCGACTCGCCTGGACATCCCACTCACCCCCGATAAGAAAAGATCCACCCTCTAGTGATATGATACTCACCCTACAGTGATGGCAATCGATGACTACCTAGAAGGGAACTAACTAATCAATTCTGAGAATGACATCATAGCTCGTCATCTCTACGACATAGAGGTCCCATAAGAATTGACACCCCGCAACCTCAAGTGGTAACTCTATACACTAACGTACACTAACTGCTTTATTCCCCAAAAGTGTGTCTAGTTGCAAGATATCAGCAGGAGAAAAGATTCCAAGACCAAGGATTTCCACAAAATAAATAGAGATAAAGCTAGGGGAAGCCCCTGTGTCAAAAAGAGCAGAAGAAAAAACTGAGGCGACTAAGATCATACCTTGAACAGTGGAAGGTCTGGGATCCTGCTCTTGATGGGTCTGCTCCATCGCAAAATTATGGCCTGCTCCACGGCCCTGTGGCCTTGGTTGACCGCACTGAGCTGATCCGCCCTGCTGTCGATGATAGACCGGTGACTGACCACCCCGATCTTAGCCCTCACCTTGGCCTGAATGGCTGGAAGAACTCCAATCCCCAGACTGGTGAGAAACTAGTAGTGATGCACCCGAACGCAGAGTCATAGAAGAACCCCTATCCCCAGCTTAAGGAGGTAAAAAGTGACAAAAATGCTGGATATAGCCCATCCTACCGTATGGTCGATACTCCATCGGGTCTCTTGGGAAACGTGGCCCCATATGCTCGCTCCTCCTGCACTGGTAGAACACCACGTGGTTACAAGAAGGTGCATCCTGCCTACTTCAATCTCCTCGAGATGGCTCATATGATGCTTACTACTATCAGTAAGAGGAATACTAACTCTAGATGTTGAAACCGCCTGGCTCACTACTCCAAAATCCTTCAGATTACGCTTTGTGGTCAGATACTAGATGACGATAGGGAATATCGAAGTCAACCTGAAGATGTTCACCTAGGAACGAATCTCCTACCTAAGACTGTTCTCAAACCTCCTAGACACGAACAACGCATCACCTTCTGGGATACACATGAAACTTTGAAACTCTGAGAAATGAGAGGTGTACTCCATCACAGAAAGAGTACCCTACTCTAAGCTCATGAACACCTGGGCTCGGTCAGCCCTCAATGTCTCTGGGTAGAAGTAATCGTAGATGATATGTGGAAACTCCCCCCAAATTATATTGTTGTCGCATACTTCCTGAGTGATGACATCCCACCACCAAATGGTGGAGTCTTGGAGCATGTAGGTCATGAGATTCACCCTCCTCTCTGGGGGTACCATGGGATACTCAAAGATCGTCAGCGTGGCTTCGAGCCACATCTCTACAGCCTGATGTCCTTCTTTCCACGAGAATGTGGGAGGACTCTGTTACTAGAAAACCCAGGTCAAATCATCTATCAAAAGGGTAGGAGGATGCTCTCCCTGAAAGGTATGCATCATCCTTAGAAAAACCTCACTAAATTGCACATTGTCACCTGCAACTAGTATAATCATTGGTGCCATGGTTGGCATAACAAGAGGATCTACAAGAAGTCCCTGATCAGCCATATTGGGCATCTGATCACGACCCTGCAACTGGTGGTAAACCAGAGGACGTCTCGGTGGCATGACTCTACATGGTTTAACACACACCTTAGATTCATGATTATCAAAAACTGAAAACTGGAAGGACCATAAGGGAATATAAGAAAGAAATCATTCATGTTTAGAAAAACATGACTAAACAGAGTGTATTATTCCTACACGATGTGTTCCATTAAGTCTTTCACATGGGTGTGTACTCCAGCCTAAACTAGTCATGTATCACCCTAAATACACGATGTGTTGTCTAAACACATGGTTTGTACTTCAATCATTTTCCCTGCCTGAGTACTTCTACATGGTCTAGTCACCCAACTCTCTTAAGAAAAAACCACACAGCATGTTCAAGGTGGACACGATGTGTACTTAAATAAGATTCATTGTCCCATGTTTTTAGTTACACGTCCTGTGTACCTAGGTTGTACTACACGGTGTGTTCCAGATGGATAGGACATGTACACAAAAGTCCCAACTGACCCGTGTTGCTAGCTACATGGACAGCTACACGGCTGACACTACACAGCGTGTTCTAGGAGGACACGGCGTGTATGAGAGGAGGTAACACCGACCCGTGTTGCTTGTGACACATCCAGGTACCCAGGTTATACTACACAACGTGTAAAAATTCAGACACGACGTGTATGTGAAAAGATAACACAACTTGTGTTGATCGTGACATGGTTGGGGTACCAATTTCAAATTACATATCATTCTAAACTAGTACACGGCGTGTTCCTATAGGAATTTACTCATCCTGTTCCTCTGCCTACACAATCTATGAATTGTTTTAGAGAATGTAGGGCATGTACATAAGTACACGGTGTGTACATTTGAAAAACGGTTTCTTCCCGAATAGAAGAACACATGGCATATAGTCAAAACTACACGATTTATATTCTGGGTTTTTCCGGATAGTAAGCCTCAATGACTTCTCCGGAGCCTAGAAAAACATTGAAACGAGCGCAAAATTTTCCATATTCCGATCTGTGAGGGCCCATACTCCCCGCAAATCAAACTTTTGCATCTTATACAAGTTATAACAAGGAAAACAAGCAATGATCCACCAAATTCTGGTCCATGAGGGCCCATAACACCTCAAGAACAAAATTTTGGCATCCATCTAAGAAAAGCACTATACAAACAAATTCCCTATCAAACAGCAAGGATTATATCAAAGCATATATCACAACAGCATGTACAATATACACAATGTCTATCACAACAACATGCAATCCCTAATGCATCCTAGATGGCATGGAAAGAATGCATGGCATGTGATTTCTAATAAGTGCCAATATGATGCATGAGATGGAAGACCCTCATCTCATCGGGTTGTGATAGAAATAGAACCGCAATAACAACAATGGTAATAGCACAAAGCATGTGAATCACCCAATGGTGAAATCAAATGAACTGTAAAATTGCAAACCAGTAAAATTGAAATATCCGAGGTAGAAAGGATTTTCCCTGTACACGAGTTAGCTACTTCTGGGCACAGTTTATTACCAAGTACCTATTATATCCTATACCTGGCTATAGGATCCAAACAGTAAGTCAAGAGAAAAGAATCCTCTAATACCACTTCGTAACATCCCAGTTCCGGAAGCCACCTAGAGGCTCCCCATACCCGGTTGTTCACATGGCCTCAAGCGCATTTCCTTGAAAGCCAAAGGCTTTCGACTAGCACTGAGGGCCTTGGGTGTGATAGTGGGGAAATAATTCCCTCATTGGCAGAGTACACAATGGAAGATAAAAACAATAACCTTTAGTATAAGTAGTAAACGATCCATAGACAAGTAAACAAAGGAAGACTTAATATGATAAACAGCATGAGCACACACACACACACACAAACATATATATATATATATATATATTATGCAAGATACATATGTCTAGGAAAGTATCCAAACAAGTCTCAATGATGGAAATACAAACAGTACTAAAAATAAATACAAACATTATTGTTTAAAATTATATCAATTTGACCATTGAATAGTGACTTCAAATTTATATTCTTAGGAAAATTGTACAACCTTCACATATAAATGGAACCTTCACCACATCAATACTCCTCCCAAAAAATACTCTTAACTAGACCATAATAACATATAAATCCCACAAAAACATTTATATGGACACCATAGTTGTTGTGGTTTTCTAAATATAAATAAATTTTTATGTATTAATCAATCTTGCATAGGTTTTTTATAAGGAGTATGGTAATAATTCTAGAATAATTCATTTAGATTTAATTAATTTCTAATATTATTATATTTTATGAAGATATATTTAATCCATTTTATTATAATTATATCAATATTATTAATATAACTAAATTTTATTATGCTGATTTAATAATCAAATACTACCATTTCCATTTTATTTAGAGTAACAAAAATATCGTAAAGCATACATGTAGACTAATTGATCAAGAGAAATTTTTTATATTTAAAAACCACCTAGACTGAATAATACAATCGGGGATTAAAATGAATAATATGATAATTTTATCCTTATTAGATTTATATAATTTTAAACTATTCAATATCATTATATCGGTCTATGGAAATCAATCATGTCATTCATGCGTACATGCCTGCTACTAACACTATGAAATTAACATATTTTATTTTTCTTATAATACCTTAATCAACACTAAAATCCCTAAAAATAATACTCAAAATATTTTAAAAAATATAAAAAATATGATTCTTCTTTAATAAAGATATTTTTCTAACATAATCAAATCTTTAACCATAATTACCCACAAATTATAACATTTTCTTATTTTGGATTGTTTGAATACATAAATTAATAATGATGAATATATATATAATCAATGAATATGGAAAAATAAATCCCATTTTATTATAAATACATGTGAATTAAAATTTTGGTTTTCTTTTTGTGGGAGTTTACATAAGTATTTATCTAATTATTAATTAAAAGTGTATTTTTATTAAAAAATTATTGAAACACGCTAATTAACTACTTCACCATCACAAATACATAAGAAAAATACTTATGAAATGAATTTAACACATTAAAAGCATGTAGAAAATCATCCAATGTAGGAAATATAATGTTCCCAGAATTATTTATTTTTAATCTATAATAATAAATGACATCATCATTATAAATCTAGTATAAAATTTTTTTTTATAAAAATCAACTTTTGCTAAAATTAAAATTGAACAAAATAAAATATTTAAATATAATGATAAGAAATTATGTCTATTAAATTTTATTTTTAGTGACAATATTGAAAAATCATTTATTAAGAATGTTATATTTTTTACATAGGTTTTTAGAAAACGTTTGACTATATATAAATATTAGAATGAGACATTTTACCTAGAATTAATTATCTATAAGATATGGTTTTGATTATAAAACAAGTTTCAAATATTTAGTGTATATTCTTCCAATTTTATTAATATTCATATTTATTATAATATTTTCATATCATTTTATAATCATGATCAACCTCTATATTTTAACATGGTTTTTATTTTAATCCAACTAACATCCAATGAGTTTTTCTTCTCAGATTTTCTTCATTGTGATGTGATGTGCATACAACGTTTTTTCCTTATTTGAGGTGAATAAATTTCCCTATGATTTAATTTTTCATTATTTTTCCTGAAATAAAATGATTTTACAAATTAAAATCTAGTTATAACATTCATTAATTATCAATTCGTAAGATAATGTCGATACAATGGTTCTTGGTAACTCAACTTTCATTCAATAAGTTTTTATTATTATTATTTTAAAATAATTCTTATGTGTCAAAATGTATTGATATGTTACTAAATTATTAAGAATTTGTTCTTCTCCATTGTAACACCCCATGATTCTACAATACCTTTCACTTAGAATAATTGAATAACTTGTCTTGTACGGAACTTCTAATTCTAGCACACACCGACCAATCAAATTAGTCGTTTAAAAAGATATTATGATTAGTATTACCCAAATTTTTATGTTTTATAAAATTTATTTTCCAAAATTAAATTAATTATTGGATTTTGAATATCAAAATTATATTAGAGTGAATTTTTGTTTCAAAAAACTATCAATTTCTGATGAATATTGAAAAACACTGCATTATTTTCTAAAACTAACTTTTTATTTAAATAGTTAATTTTAAATTTACATTTATTTTGATGTAAAAATAAATCCTTATTACTTATATTAATCCAATTTAATTTATTTGAGTCATTTTGTAATATGATTAGATATTTAAAATTTTATAGAATATTTTAACATCTTTTAACAACCTTATTTGCACATTTTCAAATCTACATAAAATATAATTTCACCACATTTGTGAATTGAATTTCAAAAATACCATAGACACATTTGATATCATTATGTATACTTTGGCTCAATAGGATGAATTTTTTTGGTGAATAGTTACTTTTAAATTTTATTTACCACTATTAAAAGTAAATAGGGTAAATAAATGTGACATTAATGTTATAATTTACACAACACTAGTTGTAAATATTTTGGATAAGTGTGTTTCGAACAAAAATTCCTTATGAAAAAATAAGATCCTTCTTTATCCATTTGGGTTAGATTATGACATTTATTGTATTTTATTTAAAGAAGAGTTAGAAGTGTTAAATTCAATTTTTAGCAACTAAAACATTTTTAATATAGGACTACACTTAATATAAATTAAACTATAAATATTAATTAGAAAGATAAAAAGGTTTCATAAATCATTTATTTTATTTATAATTTTTATATATTAAATAATTAAATTTATTTATGACACAATGATGATGCAATAATTACCTTATTAATGATTGATTAAAATAGTTGATGTTTTAAATATTTAAAAAAATGTAAATTGAATCTTTTTATGTTATCTAAAAATTTTCTATGAGAATATGACATTTTAGGGTTGATTTAATGTATTTTTTTAATTAATCAAGTTTTCATGACTTTCAAAAAAACTAAATGTTATATTATTTCAAAATTGTCATTAATGAGTTTTTAAAACAAATACTTTTTTATTAAATGATATATTATCCTAAAAATATATGATTCATTCAATGGTCATAGATAAGGATGGATATGTCATTAATTATCCACATTAGTGTATCTTGTAATTTTATAGTTTGTTTATTAATCATGTAATATAAAAATAAAATAAGACATTATAAATGATAAAATATTTAATAGAGTTAAATCTAAAACATATGGTCAATATGGTGACCTAACCATGTATAAAATATATTAGTTGAAAATATTTCGACCCATCCCCACATTATCTTCGAAATAAATCCATTTGGAGCTATTATAAACTATTAATTATTTTATAATAAATTTATATTTCATGTTCTTCCTAAAGTGCCCCTCACCTCTCTTATAAAAGGGTACATCACGTTCACTTAAATTCACACCTCCTAAGACATTTGGCATGGAAAAAACCTACTATAATCTCCTAAAAAATGCCCTCACATTAACTTATATTCCTTACTTTGATCAGAAATCCATCCTAAATATACCTTTTGTTCAAATCAAAAGAAACACCCGAAGAAGATGCAGTTTTTTCATCACCTATTTCAAAGTTTTTTTCTTCATTCACTTCCTCTTTTTTTGTTCTTTCCATACTAAAATAATAACTAAAGTAACTCAAACATATTGACATGTTATTATAAATATGGTACATCCATAGTCATTATTCTATCCATCATATGAATGACAAAGTCACCATATGTGTGTTCGTACGACTTACCATCTCCACATCGTGGTGTAGTTTGTTATTCAACACTTCATTATTTGGATAGGTAAAATAATGAGTATAATAGATTTAAATAATAAATATAACATGTTAATTATTCGTTATATATAATATATCATCAAAATAAAAATGATTTCACCATTAATAGAATGATATTGTTGATTGTGCCTACGTATGACTTACCATTTCCACGACGCGATGTGATTTTGTTCCCCATCATAAAAATTCAAGAATAATTTTCATTTGATGATTAAAATTAATATTAATAAACTTAATATAATTCTGAAAATGATTCAAATACATCCTATCGATAACTAACATGACTTACCAAACTAACTAAATTAATGAAAAGGAATATATAATCACTCGGAACATTGATAATACTGAAATATTATGAACAAAGAAATATGTCAAGATCATATATGATATCATATCTATGTATGTGGTTCTTGTATAGTTTAATAACAATTATTTATCCATTTTACATGAGGTTAATTTACCCTCGACTAAGGAAAAGTACATGTTAAGGGTTAATTTTACAATCTATTTATTATCTGAGGTTGTTTATACATAAACGTATACTGGGGCCTCATTATCATCTACATCTATATTTCCTAAAAAAGTATTTAAAAACATTTTTTAATATTTCCTAGACTATGTGTTAAAGTCATTTATACCCTTGTTTGAATTTTTATAAATTTATTTGAAAGGAATATTTCTATCTTTTTCAAAATAGGGTACTTTATGATCTTTTTGAAAAATTAAGTAATGATTGAAATTTTATCTTAAATGGAGGGTTCGACAATTTTACGCCATTATAAATCCTTCGAAGATTCCCTAACGAGCCTATAAGAATATTTTAAAAATAAATTTTGTCATTACTTTTAAATTTTTTCAATGTAGAACGATTTATTTCACTCAAATGATTTTTGATAGATTTCATTTATGTCATCATCCTTTATAGGATTTTATGCTTGTTTCAAGTTGATTTATTGTGACACAATATTCCATATTTTATTAATGGTTTTGTGATATGTTTGACTGTGGATGTCATATTTTTGTACCATTTATATTTAATGAGCAATGTATTAACATATCTTATGTTAGTTTTAATACGAATGTTTATTTTATGTTTCAAATTTTTTATAGGAAGAATTCATTGGACGTAATAAGTCATGGGCGGGGCCCACTATATCCCCTCGATGCATCAGTAGGTTTCATGAGACAAACTTCTGTCGTGTAACAATTCCTTGACAAAATTTATATTTTAGGTTTTGGAACAAGGGTTTGAGTTTATGGTTATGATGTCTGACAATATGAATTTCATTATTATGGGATCAACTATTGATATTACATGTGATTATTTGGCATGTAGAATATTCATGTGAAAAAGAAAATATATTTATTTGAATTATATTTTCCATATTATGCTGAATTTTATGATTAAAAGGATTTTGTTTTAGTCTTATACAATGGATTAAATTTTTATTCTTATTTATGATAATTTCTCCTATATATTTATCCTAACTGAGAATCTAAGCTCCCCCTTTCTTATGATTTATTTTCCCTAGGATGTGAAAAAGTTTATTATTATTGACCTACCAGAATAGGCTACAATATATGAGTGTGTTCAAAGTAGACATAATTTTTCCTTTTCATTTCATAATATAATGTAAAACGTATGTATGTATATAGTACTTAAAAGGATACTAAACTGATCGGTATTTTGGTACTTGATCTATTGGGATCATTCCAATGTTATGTAATGACGCACTGACTAATAGTAACTGGGGTTATGGCATTACATTCTTTTTATGGGTATTTTCTAATCCTTAAAATATCCACCCTATCAAATGTTACATAATATATAATTATAACTTTATCAAGGGTGTTTCGTTTAAATTTTAACTCATTGTGACATGTTTTATTTATGCATGTAAATTTATTTTAATGATGTTTATACTAAAAATTGGATATATGTAATCCAAAATTATCATTTAATCAATGAATGTTGAGTTTATTTTAACTCCATCCAATTTTAGCTGTTTTAATAATCCATTATTAATCAATTAGTGGTTTTGATAACAGAAAACATATTCTTTTAAGCGGTGGTATTTTTTCTTGAATTTTATTCTTCCAATATTGGGTTCATTCAATGTAAACCTCTATTTTATTTTATTTTCTCTTCATATCTAGTTAATAACTTATTTTTCATTTATATCAAATTCTATGAAGAATTTATTTTTCAAAAAAATTCTAACATTGTCAATAAGTAATCCAATAATTACCATGTGAACTCATTAACATTGTTTTTTAGTTCCTTGAAATGTGTGTTCTAGATTTAAAAATCACTTTTTCTAGGAGGATTCCATTGGATTTATTCATGGAACAAAAAAATTCCAACAGTTCTTTTCCAAAATAGTACCTGCATTCCAAAGGAATGAATTCATTGCATTTTGAACATTACGATACATGAGAATGTACATTGATCGAGAGGATGGGAGGTCAGACTCATCACACAATTTTGGGGGAATTATTGCTTACTTCGGGATACTCTTTCTAAAATTAAAATATTTTTATGAATTATTTTTAATTCTCCATGTATACAATACGTATCCCATGGAATTTATAATCACTTATTAAAATATGTAAAATTTTAGAATAATTAGTATGCATTCATGGTTCATCATTAATGGAAATATCTGTATGTAATCAAGAGTTTTCATCAATGGTATCATCTAATATACTGCTTAGAGATTCTTTTAATCATCATTGTGAACATAATGGTTTTTAAGAAACTAAGAGGGGAACTCTGAAATTTTATTTTCATTCAGGGAGACAAGTATTGGTTTGATTTTGGGATCATTCCAATAAGATAGCTCACCTACATATCCTTGTGAAAGGAATCAGAACACTTGTAGTTCAGTGTGACTAAATGGGACACATCATACCTTTTAATGTCATGTGATAAGGACTTATAAGTGGAAGGTACTTAGCTGAAACTTAGTGTGGGACTTATGCTGAAGCAGCCTAATGAACATGGAAAGAATATGGGTTTTCATGTAGGATCAGACCCTATTGGGAATATGAACCAATGAGAACAGGGTTGATTTGAAGTGTAGGGTTTGAACATTGAGGAGGCTTCCTACATATCCCATATTAATGGGAATCAAAGAACATGTAGTTCGATAAATTTCATAGGAGAGTATGGTACTCTCTGAGAGAATATTTTGGGATTACTTCTCAAAAAGGATTCCTGGATGATTAGAGGATTGAATTTGGGGATTATTTCATAAATAGGATGCCCAAATTTGTGGAATTAGGGTTGGATTACTAAGGAGGATATCCAGTGAGCTCGGGCCCAAGAAGAGCTTCCTAAATATGCCGGTTTGAATAGGAATCAGAGTTCTCGTAGTTCATTTGGATGAGTGTTTATGTACATGTTGTAACCATCACATATCTCTAAGCACACATGATCCATGCTCGGTGTGAGAAACAAGAGGATGTAAAAGATTAAACGATGACACTTCACAGTTTTCCCCTTCGCCAATGGAAGAGGGCATGTCGACCGTGGAAGAGGGAGAGGCAACGAGCATTCCCTCTATTCTCTTCCCATTAGAAAATGGTCCAATGGATGGAAGAAGGGGTGATGGTGAGGGGTTTATACTAGGATGGCTGCCCTTTTGGAATATAACCTCTCATACGTCTTAGGTAATGTTGTTTGATGAGTTTCTTGAGGAGTGTATCGACTAGAGGTACTCGATGAATCCATAAGGAGAGTCCAAACTCATAACATGTGAATGGAACCAAGAGGAGTAAGTCAACTCAAGGAATATCATTTAGTATTTAGTTTTATCCCAAACCATGGTATTAGAATCCTGGATGTTGGGAGACATAAATACTACAATGGAAAATGTCATCAATTGGATCAGAAATATTCGCGGTGCGACCCTCCTTTTGTCATGGGGGTCAGTGACGGAAGTGAAGGGATAAACCCTGTAGGCCAGGACCTCAGGCCATTAGTAATTCTTGAGTAGGGGTGCGGGGTCGCATCCCTTATAGTAAGGACCAATGGGGTCATGCAGGTGCTACTCCACGGTGGTCTGCGTACCTCCACCGTGTAGGTACTCTACGTAAGTGCGGCACGCAGATGCGCCTTACAGGTGCGCCACACATATCCATATATTCAAAACCCTGATGGAAATTTTTACCACATTTCCCCCCGTTAATTCTCTCTTATATCATATTTTTGAGAGCTACCTTAAACAATTTGCGGGATCTTGGTGAAAGAGTTAGGCAATGGGAGCTTTGGAACTTCATCCAATATTTCTCTTCCTAAAATGGGGAGCCCAAGGGTCCTATTTATATCCATGGAGGGGACCTAGTCGAAGGGAATTTTTAGACATAGGTCCACCATGTAGGTCCTTCAAATAGGTGTGAAAAAGTTGTATTGCCCTGTAGTTCCTCCGTATAGGTCCTTCACATAGGTCATTCATGTAGCTCTTTGGGATAAAATTTGTTTGTCTACCGAGTGTCATAACATTTGATCTGTATGTCTTTTTGGGCTCTACGACTAGTAAAATTAAAGGTCTTGAAGAAATATACACTTATATATATTGTAAATTCACAAATCCTTCTTGAATGAAACTCAGAAATTGAACTTAATGTGTTAACACCTTTTCATCATCGATCCTGGAAATCCATTGCCTGCATCTTCATCCTTCATGGTGATAACGTCATTACTCATACATGACATTTTTTTTCTATGTTAGAATCATATATTAATTCTACAGAAAATTGAATAGAGCACATTTCATTATGTAAACAATCATTCATATCCATGTTTTATATCCCATCCAAAGTTTTACTTCAAATTTGGAAACCAAAGTATGTTATACCACTTGCGATATTTACTTATTCAATTTCTTATATTTAATAAATATTTTATAATACATTATTTGATTTGTGATTCTTAAAAGGTATTTTAAAAATACTAAATATTTATATCTCTATCATTTTAATAATTTTATCTTCCACCGCACATTTTTAATCAAAAGATATTATATTATTTTCACGTCTCTATTATTGGGATTTATTTTAACTTTTTTAAAATGGATTTTATATTACCCCATTGAAAATCACTTGTAAAATATTTTATAAAAAAGTTTATGATTTCACCACAATTTTCCTCTTTATGTTAAAAGTTTTTAATTTCAATTATTGTTTTTCATATATTATATTCTAAATGACCTAATAATTTTTTTATTTTATGGTACAAAACTTTTCATATAAAATAACCAAATTCTAAATTAAATATAATGTGATTATGTTTGAAGTGTTTTTATTAGTAAGATGTTTTTATCTATGTTGACATACTTCAATGTTATTATGTTACACCTTTTATATTACATATTAATATCATTCATCTTCTTTTTATAGATGGGTAATGATCATTTAATTTTCTTTATCAAATGTGAATGATTATTCACATAATATTATACACATTTTTCTATGTAGTTCTATTTTTTGTGATTATAATATTGAGATCTTTGAAATATATTTATTATAGAATTTTTTTATATTTGAATAAATGTAATTTAATTGTAGATTTTTTTTGATTACTATACAATGTATATAATTTACTCTATAGAAAATTAATTATTTTCTATGATTAATGAAATCAACCTATATGGTGTCGGATGGGGACAACAATAGACCATGAATACACTAATATATTTTGTGAGATGAGCTATTTTGGGTAATTATTAAAGACTTACCAATTTAATTAGATGTCTTAGATATATTACTAATAACATGCTGATTTCATGGGACAATACCTAGAATGTGTTTAGTGTCATCTCAAAAGTACTTGGAATGTATTTCTTTCAGAATTCAATAATTACCAAACCAATTAATTATTTATATGTGATTATTTATAATGTTATTTAATCCATGTGTTTATTTGTATCTCATTTGATCTGATATATGTAATTTTTTTATTATCATTTATTTCCTATCAAAATTTTAATTCCTCCTATATTCTATGATATCTTCAAGTATATGATTTCCCTTACTGATCATTTGAGAACATAGTTCTCTTGTTTATATTTACCAATGTTATGAAGAAATGTATTACACATGATATATTAGTAATTTAGAAAACATTTTATATTATGTACACTTATTATGGATCAATAAGTTCCTAATGTGGTGGGAAAATATCCATTTCAATTCAAAATCATGTGATATATTAGTGAATAATGTGTCCTAATTATCAGAAAGAGTTAATCCAAAGAGAAATGGGAATGTATATAATGAAATATTTTATATAAATCATTTAATTATTGTAGAACTGTGTTATATTGGTCCCAATTTACACCATATAATTGTGCTAACTATATAATTAAAAACATCACTAAAAAAGGAAATTTGAGAAAAGAACCCCTTATATTAGATTTACACTAAGTTTTACACATTACAAAATCCAATATGATCAATTTATAGTCAATAATAATCTACATTAGATATATGTTTATATAATTTTTTTTGTAATAGCCTTTATTTATAGTTTTTTTCTACCAATTTACTATTATGTTTTTGTAAAAACTAATTATTTAGGAGTTGACTATTATGTTTTTCATTCTATTTTTAATTTTATGTTTCGATACTTAGGATCATGTCATGAAATAATTTAAAATATAGTATTAGTACTATTTCAATGATATATATATATATATCACATTTAAACATGAACTAAATTGTTGAAATAATTAATATATGGAAGTTATTAAAAATGAGACATGTCATTTAAAAAAGAGGCAATCCAAAAGTACGAATGTGCGATGTTTTTATTATTAGTTTAAATTAAAAATAAATATATATAAGAATAGTATAACCTTAAATAATATAAATAGTATAATAATAATATTTTGTTAATTTAATTCATTCTTATATCTATCCCTGTGTAGTTGTGAAGATAAATGAATTACATTTATTTATTGAGGTGACATTTTACATGTACACATGAGTGATGATTCCACTATGATATAAATGTGTGTGTAAGATGGTATGTAATTTTTCATATTTAAAAATTCATAATTTAACATTAAATATCATGTAAATTTGTTAATACCATCTTTAAAGACATACATTTTAGGTAGTTATTAAGAAAATATAGGGTTCACTGAGATGTAGTATGTGTGAAAGAAAAAATGATGATTTCATTTCTCAATAGATTTAATGAAGGTATAAAACAGTTTTACCATAAATATAATAACATTTATGTATATATAAAAAATAATTAAATTCTATTATTATGTTTATACTAGATTTTATGGAGATATAAGAAGAAATGTTCTTGAAAGAAATCATTTAAGGATGTTAACTCTAACCTGGATATCATCCATCATCTTAGACTATTAACATTCCCAGATTAGTTTTTTTTAGACCATAAACTATATGAAATGGATAATGGTGTTGGTATGATATTTTGGTATATTTTAGCTGAGATATGGAAGCTTTGGTAGTGAGTAAAATTTATGAGAGGAAATATACTTTTTAAGTAATTAGAGTGGTTGCATTGTATATATTTAGATCAGTAAAATATAATAAATATATCTCTAATATAAAGCTTCTCGTATTTAGATAAATTCAATGGATTAAAAAATGAGAAATCAACATCAACTAAATTAATAAAATTTAGATATGTTTCAGAAATATTTAAAGACTTATCTCTCAACTTACCTCCTCAACACACATTTGTTCCTTTATCATGGTTGTAGCTTTTACCATGAAAACTATTCAATTTGAATGAAAATATCTTTGGCCTCATTAAAAAAATTAAACATATAGAACAAAATTATTGAATATTTTTTCCATAATAGCTGATAAAAATTACTTTTAATATTAATTCGTCAAAAATAAATTATAATGGTTTTAAGAAAAATGATTTTTTAGAAGAAAATTAAATTTATTCTAAATTCATGTTAAATGAGGATTATTATAGATTTAAAGGGATTATGTTTTATACATGTAGAATAATTTAAAATTCATATAAAATAGAAAATTAAATTATCCTTTTGAATACTAAATTAAAATATAGTCACCAAAATACTTTTTATTTTCATAAAAATGATATGTAAATTTTAAAAATGTCAAACATGGAATTATATATTCTATTTTATTAAATAAATATGTTTATTTACTAATTATATATTTTGTGTATTAAATATGATTTATAAACATTCCTGTCATTCTTATATTATGGTTATGTCCAAAGACATAATTTATTTGAAAGATCGATATTTTACAATATTCCCCAAAAAATAATCATTTTTAGAAATATCACAATATTCACCCAAATATAATTTTTGAATGATAAATTAAAAAATAATGGTGATTTTATCATTTAATTTTTTTAAAAAAAATCATAAATTTTTGTTTCAAGATTTACATAAAAAATATAAAAAAAATTCTCCTAGAGAAATATGAACATTTAAACATTAAGTTTTGATTATTTAATTTTTTTAAGAATTTGGTGTCAATATATTTGATTAGAAATTTAAATATTAAATATTATCATATTATTATTTTAATAGGGATAAATTTAATTAATAATGAGAAAATTAATAATAATGAGAAAATAATTCATTGAAAAATACCCCCTTTAACTTTTAATAGTTTTAATGATATCATATTAATTACTTAATTTAATAATTATTTAATATCACTCACAAAAACAAAATAACATAATGTAGGTTTCATAATTTTTTACCATGTTTCTATTTACTAATATATTATTTAAATATTTAATTACTCATTTCAATTTGGTGTTTATTATAATATATAATCTAAAACATATTATTATTTCAAGGATTGTTACATTATTAATTTTCATGTTTTCAAATTCTCCAAAAAAACATAAATTTATTCCTTACACTTATTATTTTTTCTCACAAAAAAGTGGGCATCATGGAATTATAACAAAAAATGGTATACAGTTTACTGCGATAATTATTTTTTATGTCATTATAAGGAAACATAATGTTCTCAATTTGAATACATTTAAAACAATTTATGAATAATTATAAGAGTCATTCTTGGGTATGAGATTCTAATACAATACCATGACAGCTAATAAATACATCCAACATAAGAATGGTTTGATTTATCATACACATTCATTAATCAAAGAAATATTTTACCATAAATATAGAGAATATGGTAAAATATACTTTAATTTAATTTTATTCTATAAGAAAAATTATATCCATTTTTTTGTTTCATGTAGTATTTATACATATTCCTCATCTCATATACAAACTGATGAATAACTA
The DNA here is from genome assembly GCA_963277665.1 of Viscum album. Taxonomy (NCBI): domain Eukaryota; kingdom Viridiplantae; phylum Streptophyta; class Magnoliopsida; order Santalales; family Viscaceae; genus Viscum; species Viscum album. The sequence continues at coordinate 1,849,805 of CAUJRU010000060.1, forward strand.
TGGTTGAATTTTTGATTCCTGAACTATAAAAAGTATCTTTGAATGGATCATAAGATCTAAAAAATAGACAAAAATTCATTCCCACAATCACTAATCATTTCCTAAAACACAAAATCGTTATGTCATATAAAGATACTAGAAAATAAAATTTAAATAAAACTGGCATGAAGAAATAATACATTAATCTGAAAATACTCCCCAATATCACAATCCATTCAACATTAATCATTCTTTATAAAATTATTACTAAAACACTTCAAAATATGATTTGTGAAATTTGAAACCTAAAAATCACAATTAATTGATCTCAAATAGTTCCAAAAACAATTCAATATTTATCATTGTATAAAATTAATCACCCATATTAATATACTAAATATTTATATTCCCCATCCATATATTCTCTAAAATATAAAATTCTTTTACCAAAATAAAAAACTCTATATTAAATAAAACAAAATTAGGTCATATATTCATCAAAACATTTACTCAATGATTATTACTCAAAAAAAATCCACTTATATACAATACACTATATACTATAATCATTAAATCTGGTAAAAGTTTTCTAACATTACATTGCATCAAATTATGCTTCAATCTTAAATGTTATTCATAGATTCTCAAAAAGTTGATAGACATCTGTTTGTAAAAAAACATGAATATGATGACCTAAATTCACATATTAATAAGATGGTTATCTAAACCATCAACATTTCATCAAAAATAATATTCTCCTCAAATAACTAGAAAACTAAATGATATACTAATCCTAATATTTATATTTAGCATAATAAATTGTTCACATAATTTTTTTGCAAAATATCTCTAATTATTTTTTGATATATTAATGTAAGACATCAAAAGGGAATATATACAAATGGAGTTATAATCAATAATATATATATAACTTTTATGTTATATATAATTGATAAAATCAGAATATCAAATCATATCTAAATGATTAATTGATACTAATGGTTCTATAATAGACCCATACACCGAAATCAGGTGAAAAATAAAAAAATTACATAATAGATTTCATACAAACTCAAGTTATCAAATTTTTACATTCCATTATTATAACATAAATTAAATAATTCAGTCACTTATATACCTAAATATTATTTAAAAATAAAACCATTTGGGAATTATTAAAATTGTAACCTAACAAAAACCATATATTTCTCCTATAGTTAATATTTCCCCCTATAACCATATTCACATATTCCATAATAAGTCTTCAAAATTGCATGGGAAATTCCACAGAGAGGATACCCATGTAAATATATCATATATATTACTCTTATTAATAACATGGGGAAATAGAAACAACAAAATGGGTGATCTCAACCCCTCGATAAAGTAAATAATATAATAGAAGCTATCATGAAATCGTGAGATAGAAACAATATGGCACAGCGGATAACCAATGCATAATCTGTTTAATCATTATCTTATGTATTAAATAAAACCATATATAAGATCAATTAATTAATCACATGGAAAATAATAATTCATTTCATAATTATGGAATACTTATTTTTGGACATTTTACTCTTATTGGAATGGCCTCGTGCCAAGATATAATACGTATATATGAAAAGAAAAATCCAAATACCCAATATAGTTCTTTTCTATGATACATAATTTTGTATTCATGGGATGTATAATATTGATCCTTCGCCACCAAATACTATTTTGAATGAATAAATAATATATTTGAAATTAAAAAAAATAAATATATATTCAACATACCATAGTAATAAATAATCTTATTGAAAGACTTGTAAGTGGAATTTCAATATTTCCCAAATTTAAATACAATATGTCATTATATTAAATAGTCATCCATATATAAATTATAATTTTTGGATGTAATACATTTCTCCAATCAACAAACATGTTATATATCTTGAAAAAGAAACCCAATTTGATTTATGTAAAATGGGTTGCTTAAACCATAATGATTAAATGGAAAAAAATATGTCATTATTTGAAATAATATAGACAATATCCATGATAATAAATTACATGGACTTGAGGAAGAAATTTAATTCACTAAAAATGATGGTTCTCTAGTAAATATATTTACCTGTGCTAAATAGAGACTTTTTTTATGGTAAAACCCTTTTAAGAATATATTTTTACTAATGATTATGTAAAATTATTTCCAAATAATTTAAATAAATACCTTTCCTAGAAAAATTAATATAATAATTACAAAAAATATAAGATTATAAACCCATGAAAAAATCAAAAATAATTTAAATTCTAAATAATAATGTTAACTATAGGAAAATAATTTCATTCTCAAAGAATTTAAAATGTTATTCGATCCACAATTTTGAAATTAATGGAAAATTTATTTCCTAAAAAAACAATAAAACAATTTATTTAGAATTTGTAAAAATATATATTACATATATACTAATATTACCATAATAAATCATTTATGAATATAATAGAAAATTATTTATTCAAAATAAATATTATGCAAAAGAAGAAAAATATTTTCATTTTAAATGGAGAAATTAAATCAACTTTTGTTATAAACATCCATTCGGTGGATTTGAGTACCAGAGTGCTGTGAAATGGATATTGAACATTAAAATCCATAATATAACAAGTGTAGTAGAAACTATGTTGGATATGGGATATGCGGATTATGTAATCCCCCCAAATTGGACTCAAGTATAAATAACCCTAATTAGAGGTGTGATTCAGACATAAAACCTCATGTATTTTATAACATTTTTATCTTATTCCATCAAATGATATAAAATTATATGGATTTATAATTCCCATAAATTATAATAAATGTTATGTCTATATTTATTCTTTGGGATTCGAGTAAACAATATAATTGAAAATATGTCAACAGTAATAAACCATGTCTCAAGAAATCGAAATTGAGACCGAGACAAAAAACCAATTTATTAAGACTCGTATCAAAACATTTTGAAATAAAGAATTTGAAATGAAACATTAATTACCCTAATTAAAAAGAAGATTTGGATATAATATTTCAATGTGTAATATTACAAACTATGTAATGTATGTATGTGTGTTATTGAAAACATGTCTCGAAGATGGAAATTTGATAGAAGAAACCATTCCCATGGATTCACCCTTAGTCAAACATATTCCAAACCCATGAGTAATAAAGATATACAACATATTCATATATAATGGATCCATATTTTTAATTATATTTTAATTTTTTATTTATTTATATCTTTATCATAGACATTTACTAATAATTATTTTTTATAATTGATTATTTATTTGAGAACTATTTTGTTTCTCGTGCAAGTTATAATTTTGTAAGTTCAACCATTCAAATAATTTTCATGATTTTATAATTTATTTAATTTAAATCATTTAAAAAAAATATGATATCTATATAATAAATAAAATTTCAATATCATCCTTTTATGGAGATGATTACAAATTTTTTGAGTTGGTCATTTAGGTTATAGTCTATCAGTACAGATTAGTTACATTTTCATTTTTTATTTGATGAAAAGTAAATAGAGTTGTGTAAGGTTTAACCATACCAAATAACAATCATAATATAAATATTATCTTTTTTGCATGAATTCATCATTAGGATAATCCATAATATTTAATGATGAAAAATAAAATACATATCATTTTATAAATCGTATTCGGCATGTATTCATAAGTGATATTAAGAATTATTTTTAAAATATCATATATTTTCATTAATTCCATCATAATAAATAAAAAAATTAAGTGGTGAAGAAAAATGTTATAAATTAAATCATAAAGACGATAATCCCTATATATGAATGTGTAACAATTCATATTTACAGTTACTTATAGAAGAGGAATAAAATAGTTTTTTAATTTATATTACTATATTTAATTATATTAAATATTTTAATTTTATTATATTGAGATGGATAGAATATTTTTAAAGAGGTAAAAGATATATAAAACCAAAACATAAAAACCCATGAATATATTATTTATAACATAATTCTACAAAACTTCAATCCATGTATCAATACATAAAGTTCCACTTGAGGAATAGATAAATAAATAAAATATTATTAATATAAAAAACTACTTTATATAAAACTTCACATTATACTCATAACAACCAAAGATCTTCTAAAACTGTTTTGGATAACCCAAGGAAAATAAAAAAGGAAAAGGGTGACCAAAAAGAATAGAAAGGTGGAATATGAAAATTAAGTACAACATGGGAGACAAGAGACATAACATGATACCATTTGATGCATAACCATAAGTTTGAAAAAATGGTGTAAGGAAACTAAATCATAAGATCAAGGAAACATATGACAGTGGAAACAATATAAATTTTGACATCAAAAGAACATGTTATGGTTATCCTCTAAGAAAAAATATCATAGGTTGGCCTCAATTATAATCATTGTATTCTCAATATTACCACTATTATAACATAGTGTTATTAGGCTAACAACTAGTGCACTATACAAATTTTAATGCATAGGTAAACTTTTTATGCACCTTATATGAAATATCACTAGAAATTAACATTACCTAGTGCATTTGAGTGATATAATTGACCCATGCATCAAAACATAGGATAACATAAATAATAATAAGAAAACTAATATCTATTCTAAAAAAAGAAAAACAAACAGCACATAAATCATAAATAATATAAAACCCATGAAATGATTTTTGGTTTAACAATCTAATATTAATTTATAACTGAATGTTATATAATATTGATTCTTAGGAGATATGGAATTAAATAATATAGGAAATACATATTTACATAAATAACATTGTTCATTTACATGGATTTTCAATAAAGAAATTTCATGAAAATGATATATGAGAAGGAAGAACAAAAACATACTACTTTTGTGATTCTTTATGAAATAAGAAAAGGACCTTTTAAAATAATTAAAAGGATTATTACATTCCATAAAACTATAAATTAAAAAATAATGATCCATATTAAATTATTACGTATTTAAATAAAATTTATGGATTCGAATAATTTTATAGTAGTGATGGTCTAAGTGAACCAAAAAAATAAGAAAGTCTCCTAAAAAAGATTTATTTAAAGTGTAAATTTTGAAGGGAACTAAAAAATTAATAACCATATAATCAAAATTATATTTATATAGGTATATAAATTTTGGATATATATATAGATGAAAATACAAAATTTTTATTGTTTGAATTCAAATAAAGGGAAAAAGGAAATGGAATGCACAACTGGATAGTCTTAATAGAGGTATAAGAAGTCCCTATTATGTTTTGAAACACATTTACTTAAATAAGAAAACCTTGAATAAAATAATAAAACATTATTATGAAAATAGTATATGGTAAATGTTGTTAAAACATGATATAAGAATGAATGATGTTTCAAATTGAAAATGTGAACATTGGAGGGAAGGGAAATTATGTACAAGGATGGGTAATTGTTATTTAAATTGATGGTAATTATTATAACAATTATAGAATTATAAAAGAGGATTATAACTCGGTAGTAATGATTAATTGAACCAAAATTGATATCATCATATATAAATATGGTATAATACATCAAATTAAAGTTGAGATTCATGGAAAAACATTATAACTCAATAAACATCATTAATTTATATAAGATAATTATATTTTACAGAAAACACCAATTTTATCTGACAATAAGGAATAGAATGAATTGTATATTTTTTTTCAAATTCAATAGTATTTTATTATCCTATAATCTGTGTTTGCAAATTTGTACAACATATATATGGTTATAGGTTCATAATATTAAATCTTGCATTAATAAAGTGTAATGTAGAATAAACAACTGTAGATTAAGAAATATTCAAATAAAAAGAAGATAAAACATGCATTTTATGTTCAAAAAGTAATAAATAAATATAATTCATGAAATTAGAAATAATATCATTACTACACACATCATTTAAAATTAAATAGGTTTATAAAAGAAAATTTATTTGAAAGAAGGTATTTTTGAGATTAAACCCTTTTAACATTAATAATCATTCAGTAAAATGTAATCAGAATATTTAAAATAATATGATTTTAAAAATTACTTGATTCAAACCACGTGTTTCACCAGAATAATTTTTTTTCACAAAATTTACATTTTTTAAATAGGAAATTGGTTCATAATAATAATGAATGACTACATGAAGGGAAATTTAAATGAAACCCCATACCTGGGTCTGAAAGCACTCTTCAGATGTAGTTAAAATAATGAATAATTAAAGTTGGTTCGTAATATATATATATACATATACAAAATTCATATTCATTCATATTTAATTTTATATGTCCCATATATTATAATTCAGTTCTTATTTTAATATTAATTTTTCTTAGACCAGTTATTTGGGGTAGTTTAGTTAATTTGTTCTTATGTTTTTTTATTTTCAAACAATGGGTAATGGTATTAAAAAATGACATAATGGAAAAAATAATTTAGGGGGATTACATAATTTATTATTACATAATTAAATTAATTATAAAAATTCAATGGTTATCCCAAAATATGTCCAAATTATGAAATGTGCCTTCATAAGTCCATTGAAGGATGCTAAAGTAATATATATATTTATTATTTTAATTACCTATATAATTTAACATATTAATGTTATAGAATATTAAATGAAATAAAAATTTCATATTGGTTAATTGAATAACATTTTTGAACATACCATTTATGGTTGTGATGGAAACTTGAGCACATCCTTTGTGAAATCGGTAGTCTACTCCCACACATGATAACATCTACCATTTTCTAAATGATTTTAGAGTTGATTATAACATGGATATTCAAGTATAATTATAACATTTAAAAATATTGAAATTCATGTTGCTATAAAAAATTCATGGATAGTGGGGGACTGAGGAGTGTTCAAGGAGAAAATAACATAGAATCGTAGGGGATGAATGTATTACATTTCGCCTGGTTTTTCTCCATTGGGAAATTTATTTGTAATATTGCTTCCTGTTTGGTAAATACTAAATATTCAGATGAATGGGTATACTATTTAGGAAATATTATGTAATATTTTTAAATATAAAATGATTATTTATGCTTTTTGAAATTATGAGGTGGTGGTATCCTTTAATAAATCAATAAAAGGGATGTTTTTTAAAAACAAACTATTTCCCAATGACATCACTCCATTATTTAATGGAAAAGTGTACAGATTGAAAATAATGGATTTATCAAAATTAAAAATCCTACCACACTCCACTATTGAAAATAATATTTTTTTTTATTTTTATAGCTACTTGTGTAGGGTTTAAACCATTACCCCCTAATTTAACCTTCCAGAGGTAATTCCACATTTTTCCATTAGAAACTAATCTCAATGCCTTGAATAAAAATATAAAATTTATTAATAATTTTAAATTTATTATTATATATATATAAATTATTTTATAAAAATGAAATTTCCCTAATTTATTAAAAATAATTTTAGTATTACCACACATAATACATAAAAACCCATTTTAAGGAAAAGGTTATTTTTAGAATAATACTCGCATAAAATCATTATGTTTTAGAAACATATCATGAAATATATCATTAAATGATAATAACATTTTATGTCCAAGAATTTATTTTATTTTTAAAATTTTATTTGTTAACTTTTCTATTTTAAATATTAAATAAAATCACAAAATCTAATTTTAAATTTATTTATAGAAAAGGAAAATTAAACAAAACTATTTATTTGATTATAAATATTAATAAAACAGTAATAATGAGATCATTAATTAATAACTATTTTATTTTATTAAAATAACATTTCATAATATTATTATTATCATTAATTAATAAAAAGTGTAACCCATAAAATGATTGATTCATAAAAACAATAATGAATAAATTATTTTTTTATAAAATAACCATTAAATATATTTATATTAATTTAATCAATTTATTTACTTTTATTTGTAATAACTAATATAAAGAATATGTTTTAGTATTCTAAACATACGAATTTTCAATTTAGATTGGTGTTTCATGTGAAAAAAACAATAAAGGATATATGACTTAATTGAAAGGAAAATATATTAAGATCTTGGGATGTTAAATTCCACCAACCCCCATCACATAAAAAATTTATAACTTTGAAATTATATAACACATCTAAGGGGAGTAATTTCTATATAATTTTACAATTAACCATAAAGAGTTAATTTATCATGGGTAAATTTTGGATATGAAGTGATATTTCAATACAAGAGATTTGATATGACCCCTTATAAAAATAGAATGTCCATTCTTAATTGAATCTTAATATGTAAAGAAGAGATAGATATATAATTCAAAACATTACAGAAAAAATGAATACTGTCTATATACCAAGTAAATAATAATTCTTTAACCAAATGTCAATTTCATTTATATATAATTATCTAATTAGTTAAATTTTATATGGCATAACACTTTTAAAATTATAACGCCTCGACCCCGGTTACCCAGAGTCGGTGCATTATTACATAACATTGGAATGATCACAAGAAAGATCAAGTCTTGAAAGACTGATTAGTTTAGTAGCCTTGGAAACACTAGATATATTCATAAGGGTTACATTACATCATAAAATGAAAACTACAACAACATATTTTCTTTATAGTCCACACTCGTATCCCCACCTACTATCCATGCAGTTCATTCATAAATTACTTCTACATCCTGGGAAAAATAAAACATAGAAAAGGGGTGAGATCAAATGCCCAGTAAGGATAACAATATAGCAGAAACTTCCATAAATAAGAATAAACATTTAAGGCAATGTATAACTAAAACCAAAGCTTTTTAAACTTAAACTTCAACATAGTATGGAAAAAATAAAATGAAATAATTCCATTTACTTATTCACATGGGTATTTTACTAATCGAATAATCACATGCAATATCAATAACCACTTTCATAATGATGGAATACATAATGTCAGACTATCATAACCACATAGCCAAGGCCTCGTGCCAAGACTACAAATATGATTTTTACAAGGCCTTGTGCCAAGACACTAGTTTGTTTCATGAGACCTACCGATGCATCGAGGAGCTATAGCGGGCTCCACCCATCACATATTTAGTCCAATGCATTCCCATATGAAAAGGTTTAAACATAACACAAACATTCATATTAAAACTAGCATACGAAATGTTAATACTTTCTCCATAAACCATGAATGGTATAAAAATAACACATCCACAGTAAAACATATCACAAAACCTTCAATACAATACAAAAGTTTTGTATCATAGTAAATCAACTTCAAATAAGCTTAAAATTCATCAAAGGATGTTGACATAGATGAAATCAAAACAATTTGAGAGAAATATCTCTTTCTATTTTGAAATCATTTAAAAGTCATATATTTATAAAATAAAACATTTTCTTTGAAAATATTATTATAATATTGTAAGGTAAGCTTTGACGATTTTCTAACGGCGGAAAGTAGCCTCACCCGCCATATAAGCTAAAAACAATTCTTACCTTAATTCTGTCAAAAAGGTTAAAAAGCACCTTGTTTGGAAAATAATGGAATGATTCCTTTGTAAACCTCTTATAAAAAGTCAAACAAGGGTATAAATGACTTTAACCCATATTTTGTAAAATAGTAATAATGTTTTGAAAAACGTTTTTAAGAAACATGGATGTGGATGATAAAGAGATCCCAGTAGATTATTACGTATAAACAACCTCGGATAATGAAGAGATTGTGAAATAAACCCTTACCTTGTACTTTTCCTTGGTTGTGTTTAGGTTAAACTCCTGTATAATAGTGAAATAATTGTTATTAAATTATAAAATAATCATATACATTAATATGATATCATATATGATCTTTTAACATTGATTTGTTAATAATATCTTAGTATTATCGTTGTTTTGGCTGTTAACTTACTCATTTTCTTTTATATGTTTTGTTATGTAAGTCGTGTTTGTCATGGATAGGTTGTATCTTAATCATATCCAGAATTATATCAAGTCCTTAGATACTATGATTAATCATCAAATTTGAATTAGACTTGAATGGATACGATGGAGAATGAATCTCATCACGTTCGTGGAGACGGTAGTCCGTACGTACGCACGAGCAAAAATATCATTATTTTGATATTAAAATAATATATAATTGGATGTTATATCATATATAAAGAATCATTATCATGTTATATTTATTATTTTCATGAATTAAACATCATTATTATACCCATCCAAATAATAATTTATTGAATAACAATTACACCACGACGTGGAGACGGTAAGCCATACGTATGCATGTATGGTGAAATGTTATTCAAAGGATGGATAGAATACTGAAATATGGTTCTAAAATGTTTATAATAACCTCAATGTATATATAATATACTGGAGTTATTATTTTATAATGGTAATAACTATGAAAGAAGAAGTGGAAGAAGAAAGAAACTTGAAAAAGGGTGGTGAAATCATTAACTCTTCTTCGGGTTCTTCATTATTATTTGATCAAAAGGGCACCTTAAGTAGGATTTCTGACAAAATGAATCCCTCTAGGATTAATTGAGGGAAGTTTAGAGAGTATTTGGGCAGAGTTTGGCCGAACCAAAAGGCTTTTAAGGTGTCGGTTAATGAGATGGGAGAGTTCCCTTTTATAAGAGGGGTGAGGGGAACCTTTGGAAAAGCTAGAAATATTATTTTATAATAAATTCATATTCAGTTTCTAATGGCTCCAAAGTGTATTATTTAAATTTTAAGGTGGTTATGGGTCTAAAAACACTCAACCAATAGAATTTAGACAGGTTTGGGTTACTATATTAACCTTATCTTTAAGTATTAACTCTTAGTTAATTAGTTTCACTTTTACAATGTCTCTTTGTATTTTTATATTATATGGTTAATAAACTTACTATATACATCCAAGAGACCCCAAAGTGGTCCATTAATGATACACCTATCATTATATAAGTCTCTTGGCCAAACCTTATATTTTTAGGAGTTTAATATCAATTAATAATATAATATTTGTTTTACAAACTCTTTTATGTCAATTTTCACACTATTCAATAATTTGTTTTTGTGAAAATCATAACAAAATGATTAATTCTAATAAAGTTACTTACGTCAATCCTAACATGTCACATTAACCAAGAAAATTAGTTTAATTCATAAAAAGTCTCAAATTATATTTATTTGGGTATTTATAATATCAATTATGTTAATTTTTCACTATTATGGTAATTATTGCATCATCATTGTGTCAAAAATAAATTAAATTATTTAATGTCTAAAAATTATACATAAAATATCATTTTGTGGAAAATAGTTTTATATTTCTAATTAATATTTAAAATCTAATTTATCTTATGTATAACCTTATATTAAAAATGTTTTAGTAAATAAACTTTGATTTTAACACTTTTAACTCATCATTGAATTAAATAATAATAAATGTCCTAATCTAATTCAAGTGGACCTAGATGATAATATTTTATTCCTAAGGTTTTTTTTGGTCGATATACACTTGTCCAATAGAATTATGACATGTGTTAGGGTAATATTAATATAATTTTTACCCTTAATTACCCTATTTACTTTTAACCGTGGTAAATAAATGTAAAAAGTTATTATTCACCAAAAAATATTTTCTTATCATTGAACCACATTTTAATAAATGATATTAACCGTGTCTCTAGGATTTTCAAAATTCCAATCACAGAAGTGGTAAAATTATGTTTTATGAAAAATTCAGTTTTTTAACTATTACTTAGTGGTTTCATTATTCATCAAAAATTGAAGTTTTTCATAACAATGCCAAAATTTCACCCTAAGCTATAATTGATATTCCGAATTAAAAAATGATATCTATTTTACAAAATTCCAAACATGTATCTTTCATTAATTAATTTTATAATTAATTCCCACTGTCACAACAAATAGCGTGTTTTTAAGAAACAATATATATCAAAAGGTTGACAATTGTTTGTGTCCAATTTTAAAGTGAAATTAATTATAATGAACACCATTGGATAAAATGGTAAAAATATATTCTAATTATACTTTAAAACTACTAAATAATATAATTTATCAATATAAATTATTTTTATTATAGAAGTTGTTTTTAAGTATTTTTCACTATTCATAAAAATTGAAAATTCTCAGAAAAACAACAAAAATTAAACATAGGATAATTTCAATATTCTGCATCAAAAAATGAAGTCCATTTTGAAATATAAAATATATATTATTTCAAAAAGTAGGTATTACTATTCATAACGGCTAGTTTGATTGGTTGTGGTGTGTTAGAACCTCGAAGTTGTGTACAATGCACGCCATTGCATTATTCAAAGGGAAACGTACCGTGGAAGATTGGGATGTTTCATTGTAAATTTTTGATGTCCCCATTCTAAAAAGTAAATTTATTTAGTCAAATTGAATATATAAAATTTTAAAATATTGGATTTAAAAAGGGTTCACTATTAAAATTTTGTAAAAGTGCAACACTGGAAATGAATTTGTTCTTACATTATGTCTAAGAAACTCATAATATGGATTCTAAAATTATAAGGATTGTATAAAGTTTAATATTTAGTTAATACTATTCATAACCTCTTTTGAATGGCTTTTTTAGTAAGTCCTGGTGCGCTTGAACTCGGTGTTATGTGTAGTGCAAGTTATTTAATTATTTTGAAGAAATAACACACTATGAAATCTTGGGGTGTTACATTATCCACTCCTTCAATAAATTGCATCCTCGTAATTTAAAATTGTTCTTCAAAAATAAAAGGTTGAATATAGAAAATATCTTTGTGGGAAAACCCACATTGGAAATTGGGTTAATAAAATTTATTCTTATAAGAGGAAAAGAGAAATGAAAGGGTCACCACCAAATTATGATCTCCATTCAGAGAAAATTGGTGGCAATTAGAGACATATAATTGGAGGAAAAACATAAATATTTATAGGTAGTGATTGAGGTCATCAATCACAAACAAGTGTAAAATTGAGGTCCTTAAATTCGTCAATCTAGGATGATTTAAAATACCATCGGTTCAGCAAAACATATGGTATTAGGATAACACATTTTTTTTATTTTAATATCCCTTCACTAAAGTATAAGAATTAATTTTTCATTGAATAAGAGAAAAATAAAAATATATACTTGACAAGTAGAGTCTCATCCCTTAACTAAGTTCTACCACAAACTCATATTTCACTCTAAAAGATAATAGAACTTAAATATATTATTATATTTATCCTATTCATATAGGGTTAAAAAATGAATTTATAATTCATCAAGTAGAACCATTAAAAAATGACATTATTCAATCCCGGACATCACATGGGTCAGTGGTAGGTGATACACCCTTGTCGCCCTTCGGTTGTGGGTTCGAGTTTCGCGGCCTTTCCGGACGTGATGGGTTGTCGCCCGACCTCCGGGTTGTCCTTTTATGGAAATCCAAAATAATCCATACTAGAACTATCCAAAATAATTCAGTCCAAAATTTATAAGGAAGGTAAACAAAATAAAGTTCCTTTTTTCTGCGTAATAACATGTGAACACCTTCATCATGTATTCTTTTAAAACACAACAACATCCTAAATTACCATAAAACCTTATTGATTACATTCATGATCCCTTATTCCTTAAAGAATAATAGATATACTCCTTCAATCCAAAAATGTTGTAAACCCAAACAATGATAGAATATACAAATCATTAATCAGTTTCGAGGTAGTCAAGAATATCCAATATAATTTATCCAAATAAATCTTGTATTATTCTAAAATCACTACCTCGGTGTCAAAACCATATTATGGTTTATATTTATCTCAATCATATATTTTCACAAAATTTAACCTGCTATTGAGTCACTTTTCTTTGTTCCACACAATCTCAAGTCCTTAATGAAATAGTACTACAGTACAATCCTTATATACTCCATAATTATTATAACAAGTACATTGTTGATACAACACTCAAATGACATAATCAACATAAGAACTCTAATCATTCCTCTTCATCTTTGGTAGTATCATAACTTGATTATTATCCAATAGCATCATTTGCGGCGTAGTCTGATGACTGGGACATAGGTTCGCGTGGTGTCCAAACTCCTTGGAAATGAATCATTGTTCACTTGAAACCATTTTATTACCCTTGTAGTCACGTACTTTGTGCCCTTTTCCTCCACACTTATAGAAAACTCTCATTCATTTTAGGCAAGTTCCAGCGTGTTTCTTCCCACAGTTATCACATATGGGAAAATTATTCTTTTCCCTCTTCCCTTTATCCATCTTTCTCTCTTCCATCCTTTTCTTCTCTTGCATCCCTTCAAAGCCATAGGACTCAGTAAACTCTTTACTTATCTTATCAACACATGATATTATTTATTCATATGATGATAATACATGGGAGACTATTTATCTTATAAATTCCGGCTTAAGACCATGAAAGATATGATCCTTCTTTCTCTTTGGATCATGTGCATTGCTGGAGTTCTCATTCCTTCTACTGGGATCCATTTCTAAACAATGGCATACACTGGATTAGTTTATGAATAACAATACCTAATCCTAAACTTGTAAAACACATAACATAAATTAAATAGTTTATGTATATAATCCAAAATCATAAAAATGTCTCCTTTAAGGAAGTATATACTCATAAACCCTTCATAATGGTTTGTAAAGAAAATGAGAATTATCCTAAGCATATCCCCGGGAGTGTCGTAACCAAGAGTGCAGCAAGGCTCGTTGTGGTTCACCCGTTCCCATTCGAGTCTAGATCAAAGTGGTGTTTTTGAGTTTTACCCCTAGGTACATCTGTTCCAGAGCCGCCTCTACCTACTCGTATCCAAACAGGGATGTATTTCTCGGAAAACTCACAAATGCTCTACAATACCAAAATTCTAGGAAGTTCTTCTATACTAATCCTCAAACTCTATCTTAAATCTATGTTCTCTAATCAGAGTTTATCTAAATCTAGCTTCCAAGGTTAGTACTAAACTTCCTATGATACCAACGGTAACGCCCCGACCCCAGTTACCCACATTCGGTACATTATTACATAACATTGGCATGATCACAGGAAAGATCAAGTCTTGAAAAACCGATTAGTTTAGTAGCCTTGGAAACACTAGATATATTCATAAGGTTTACATTAAATCATAAAATGAAAACTATAACAACATATTTTCTTCATAGTCCACACTCATATCCCCACATACTATCCCTGCAGGTCATCCATAAATTACTTCTTCACATCCTGGGAAAATTAAAACATTGAAAAGGGGTGAGCTCAAATGCCCAGTAAGGATAACAATATAGCGGAAACTTCCATAAATAACAATAAACATTTAAGTCAATGTATAACTAAAACAAAAGCCTTTTAAACTTAAACTTCAACATAGTATGGAAAAAATAAAATTAAATAATTCTATTTACTTATTCACAATGATATTCTACTAATTGAATAATCACATGCAATATCAATAACCACTTTCATAATGATGGAATACATAATGCCAGACTATCATAATAACATAGCCAAGGCCTCGTTCCAAAACTACAAATAATATTTTTCCAAGGCCTTGTGCCAAGAAACTAGTTTTTCTCATGAGACCTACCGATGCATCGAGGAACTATAGTGGGCTCCACCCGTCACATATTAAGTCCAATGCATTCTCATATGAAAAGGATTAAACATAACATAAACATTCGTATTAAAACTAGCATACGAAATGTCAATACTTTCTCCATAAACCATGAATGGTATAAAAATAACACATCCACAGTAAAACATATCACAAAACATTTAATACAATAAAAATGTTTTGTATCATAATAAATCAACTTCAAATAAGCTTAAAATCCATCAAAGGATTATGACATAGATGAAATCAAAACAATTTGAGATAAATATCTCTTTCTATTTTGAAATCATTTAAGAGTCATAAATTTATTAAATAAAACATTTTCTTTGAAAATATTCTTATAAGACTGTAAGGGAAGCTTCGACGATTTTATAACGGTGGAAAATAGCCTCACCCACCGTATAAGTTAAAAAAACATTCTTACCTTAATTCTGTCAAAAAGGTTAAAAAGCACCTTATTTGGAAAACGACAGAAAGATTCCTTTATAAACCGCTTATAAAAAGTCAAAAAACGGAATATATGACTTTAACCCATATTCTGTAAAATAGTAATAATGTTTTGAAAACGTTTTTAAGAAACATGGATGTGGATGATAAAGAGATCCCAGTAGATTATTACCTATAAACAACCTCGGATAATGAAGAGATTGCGAAATAAACCATTACCTTGTACTTTTCCTTGGATGGGGGTAGGTTAACCTCCTGTATAATGGTGAAATAATTGTTATTAAATTATACAATAATCATATACATTAACATGATATCATATATGATCTTTTAACATTGATTTGTTAATAATATCTTAGTATTATCATTGTTTCGGGTTTTAACTTACTCATTTTATTTTATATGTTTTGTTATGTAAGTCATGTTTGTCATGGATAGGTTGAATATCAATCATATCCAGAATGATATCAAGTCCATAGATACTATTATTAATCATCAAATGAGAATTAGACTTGAATGGATACGATGGGAAATGAATCTCATCACGTTCGTGGAGACAGTAGTCCGTACGTACGCACGAGCGACAATATCATTATTTTGATATTAAAATAATATATAATTGGATTTTATATCATATATACAGAATCATTATCATGTTATATTTATTATTTACATGAATTACACATCATTATTATATCCATCCAAATAATAATTTGTTGAATAACAATTACACCACGACGTGGGGACGGTAAGCCGTACGTACGCACGTATGGTGACATGTTATTCAAAGGATGGATAGAATACTGAAATATGGTTGTAAATTGTTTATAATAACATCAAAGTATATCAAATTTACTGGAGTTATTATTTTATAATGGTAATAACAAAGAAATAAGAAGTGGAAGAAGAAAGGAACTTGAAAAAGGGTGGTGAAATCATTACCTCTTCTTCGGGTTCTTCCTTTTGATTTGATCAAAAGGGATCCTTAAGTTGGATTTATGACTAAAGTAAGGCCTCTAGGATGATGTTAGGGAAGTTGAGAGTGTATTTGGGTAGAGTTTGGCCGAACCAAAAGGCTTTTAAGGTGTGATTTAATGAGAAGGGAGAGTGCCCTTTTATAAGAGGGGTGAGGGGAACCTTTGGAAAAGATAGAAATATTATTTTATAATAAATTCATGTTCGGTTTCCAATGGCTACAAAGTGAATTATTTAATGGTTAAGGTGGGGATGGGTCGAAAACCACTCAATAAATATAATTTAGACAGGTTTGGGTTACTATATTAACCCTATCTTTAAGTATTAACTCTTAGTTAATTAGTTTCACTTTTACAATGTCTCTTTGTATTTTTATATTATATGGTTAATAAACATACTATATACATCCAACAGACCCCCCAAGTGGTCCATTAATGATACACCTATCATGATATAAGTCCCTTGGATGAACCATAGATTTTTAGGAATTTAATATCAATTAATAATATAATATTTGTTTTAAAAACTCTTTTATGTCAATTTTGACACTATTCAATAATTTATTTTTGTGAAAATCATAACAGAATGATTACTTCTACTAAAGTTACTAAAGTCAATCATAACATGTCATATTAACCTAGAAAATTATTTTAATTCATAAAAAGTCTCAAATTATATTTATTTGGGTATTTTTAATATCAATTATTTTAATCATTCACTATTATGGTAATTACTGCATCATCATTGTGTCATAAATAAATTAAATTATATAAGGTCTAAAAATTATAAATAAAATATCATTATGTAGGAAATATTTTTATATTTCTAATGAATATTTTCAATCTAATTAACTTATGTATAACCCTATATTAAAAATGTTTTAGTAAATAAACTTTGATTTTAACTCTTTTAACTCTTCTTTGAATTAAATAATAATAAATGTCCTAATCTAATCCAAGTGGACCTAGATGATAATATTTTATTCCTAAGGTTGTTTTTGGTCGAGATACACTTGTCCAATATAATTAGGACATGTGTTAGGGTAATATTAATATCATTGTTACCCTTAATTACCCTATTTACTTTTAACCGTGGTAAATAAAAGCAAAAAGTTACTATTCACCAAAAATTATTTTCATCTCATTGAACCACATTTCACTACTTGATATTAACCGTGTCACTCTGATTTTCAAAATTCCAATCACAGAAGTGGTAAAATTATGTTTTATGAAAAATTCAGTTTTTTAACTACCACTTAGTAGTTTCACTATTCATCAAAAATTGAAGTTTTTCAGAACAATGACAAAATTTCACCCTAAGCTATAATTGATATTCTGAATTCAAAAATGATGTATATTTTACAAAATTCCAAACATATAAGTTGCGTTAATTAATTTTATAATTAATTCCCGCTGTCACAACAAATAGCGTGTTTTTAAGAAACAATATATATAAAAAGATTGACAATTGTTTATGTCCAATTTCAAAGGGAAGTTAAATATAATGAACACCATTTGATAAAATGGTAAAAATATATTCTAATTATTATTTAAAACTACTCAATAATATAATTTATCACTATAAATTATTTTGATTAAAAAGGTGGTTTTTAAGTATTTTTCACTATTCATAAAAATTGGAAATTCTCAGAAAAATACCAAAAATTCAACTTAGGATAATTTCGATATTCTGAATCCAAAAATGAAGTCCATTTTGAAATATAAAATAAATATTATTTCAAAAGGTAGGTATTACTATTCATAACGGCTAGTTTGATTGGTTGTGGTGTGTTAGAACCTCGAAGTTGTGTACAATGCACGTCATTGCATTATTCAAAGGGAAACACACCATGGAAGCTTGGGATGTTTCATTGTAAATTTTTGATGTCCCCATTCGAAAAAGTAAATTTATTTATTCAACTTAAATATATAAAAGTTTAAAATATTGGATTTAAAAAGGGTTCACTATTAAAAGTTTGTAAAAGTGCAATACTGAAAACGAATTTGTTCTTACATTATGTCTAAGAAACTCATAATATGGATTCTAAAATTATAAGGATTATATAAAGTTTAAAATTTAGTTATTACTATTCATAACCTCTTTTTAATGGATTTTTTGGTAAGTCATGGTGCGCTTGAACTCGGTGTTGCGTGTAGTGCAAGTTATTGAATTATTTTGAAGAAATAACACACTATGAAATCTTGGGGTGTTACATTATCCCCTCCTTCAATAAATTGTGTCCTCGCAATTTGAAATTGTTCTTCGAAAATAAAAGGTTGAATATAGAAAATATCTTTGTGGGAAAACCCACATCGGAAATTGGATTAATAAAATTTAGTCTTATAAGAGGAAAAGAGAAATGAAAGGGTCACCACCAAATTATGATCTTTATTCGGAGAACATTAGTGGCGATTAAAGACATATAATTGGAGGAAAAACATAAATATTTATAGGTAGTTATTGAGTTCATCAATCAAAAACAAGTGTAAAATTGAGGTCCTTAAATTCATCATTCTATGATGATTTAAAATATCATCGGTTCGGAAAAACATATGGTATTAGTATAACACATTTTTTTGTTTTAAGATCCCTTCACTAAAGTATAAGAATTAATTTTTCATTGAATAAGAGAAAAATAAAAATATATACTTGACAAGTAGTGTCTCGTCCTTTAACTAAGTTCTACCACAAACTCATCTTTCACTCTAAAAGATAATAGAACTTAAAAATATTATTATATTTATCCTATTCGTATAGGGTTAAAAATTTGAATTTATAATTCATCTAGAAGAACCATTAAAAAATGACATTATTCAATCCATGACATCACGTGGGTGAGTTGTAGGTGATACACCCTTGTCGCTCTTCGGTTGTGGGTTCAAGTCTCGTGGCCTTGCCGGACGCGACGGGTTGCCGCCCGACCTCCGGGTTGTCCTTTTATGGCAATCCAAAATAATCCATACTAGAACTATCCAAAATACTTCAGTCCAAAATTTATAAAGAAGGTAAACAAAATAAAGATCCTTTATTCCACATAATAACATGTGAACACCTTCATGATGTATTCTTTTAAAACACAACAACATCCTGAATTACCATAAATCCTTATTGATTACATTAATGATCCCTTGTTCCTTAAAGAATAACAGATATACTCCTTCAATCCAAAAATGTTGTAAACCCAAACAATGATAGAATATACAAATCATTAATCAGTTTCGAGGTAGTCAAGAATATCCAATATAATTTATCCAAATCAATCATGTATTATTCTAAAATCACATCCTCGGTATCAGACCCATATTATGGTTTATCTTTCTCTCAATCATATATTTTCCCAAAATTTAACCTGCTATTGAGTCACTTTTCTTTGTTCCACACAATCTCAAGTCCTTAATGAAATAGTACTACAATACAATCCTTATATACTCCATATTTATTATAACAAGTACATTGTTGATACAACACTCAAATGACATAATCAACATAAGAACTCTAATCATTCCTCTTCATCTGTGGTAGTATCATAACTTGATTATTATCCAATAGCATCATTTTCGGCATAGTCTGATGACTGGGACATAGGTTCGCGTGGTGTCCAAAATCCTTGGAAATGAAGCATTGTACACTTGAAACCATTTTCTTACCCTTGCAGTCACGTACTTTGTGCCCTTTTCCTCCACACATATAACAAACTCCCATTCCTTTTAGGCAAGTTCCAGGGTGTTTCTTCCCACAGTTATCACATATGGGAATATTCTTCTTTTCCCTCTTCCCTTTATCCATCTTTCTCTCTTCCATCCTTTTCTTCTCGTTCTTCCCTTCAAAGCCATAGGACTCAGTAAACTATTTACTTATCTTATCAACAAATGATATTATTTATTCATATAATGATAATACATGGGAGAATAATTATCTTATAAATTCTGGCTTAAGACCATGAAAGATATGATCTTTCTTTCTCTTTGGATCATGTGCATTGCTGGAGTTCTCATTCCTTCTACTGGGCGCCATTTCTAAACAATGGCATGCACTAGATAAGTTTATGATTAACAATACCTAATCCCAAACTTGTAAAACACATAACATAAATTAAATAGTTTATGGATATAATCCATAATCATAAAAATGTCTCTTTTGAGGAATTATATACTCATAAACCCTTTATAATGGTTTGTAAAGAAAATGAGAATTATCCTAAGAATATCCCCCGGAAGTGTCATAACCAAGAGTGCAGCAAGGCCCAATGTCGTGCACCAGTTCCCATTCAAGTCTAGCTCAAATTGGTGTTTTCGGGTTTTACCCCTAGGTACATCTATGTCAGAGCCTCCTCTACCTACTCGTATCCAGACAAGGATGTATTGCTCGGAAAACTCACAAAATATCTACAATACCAAAATTCTAGGAAGTTCTTCTATACAAATCCTCAAAGTCCATCTTAAATCTATGTGCTCTAATTAGAGTTTATCTAAACCTAGCTTCCAAGGTTTGTACTAAACTTCCTCTGATACCAACTGTAACGCCTCGACCCCAGTTACCCAGAGTCGGTTCATTATTACATAACATTGGCTTGATCACAAGAAAGATCAAGTCTCTAAAGACCTATTAGTTTAATATCCTTGGAAACACTAGATATATTCATAAGGTTTACATTAACATCATAAAATGAAAAATACAACAATATATTTTCTTCATAGTCCACACTCATATCCCCACATACTATCCCTGCATGTCATTCATAAATTACTTCTTCACATCCTGGGAAAAATAAAACATAGAAAAGGGTGAGCTCAAATTCCCATTAAGGATAACAATATAGCAGAAACTTCCATAAATAAGAATAAACATTTAAGGCAATGTATAACTAAAAGAAATCCTTTTAAACTTAAACTTCAACATAGTATGGAAAAAATAAAATTAAAAAATCCCATTTAATTATTCACATGGATATTCTATTAATCGAATAATCACATGTAATATCAATAACCACTTTCATAATGATGGAATACATAATTACAGACTGTCATAACCACATAGCCAAGGCCTTGTACCAAGACTACAAATAAGATTTTGCCAAGGTCTTATGCCAAGACACTAGTTTGTCTCATGACACCTACCGATGCATCCAGGAGCTATAGCGGGCTCCACCCGTCACATAATAAGTCCAATGCATTCCCATATGCAAAGGTTTAAACATAACATAAACATTCATATTAAAAATAGCATACAAAATGTCAATACATTCTCCATAAACCATGAATGGTATAAAAATAACACATCCACAGAAAAACATATCACAAAACCTTCAATACAATACAAATGTTTTGTATCATAATAAATCAACTTCAAATAAGCTTAAAATCCATCAAAGGATGTTGACATAGATGAAATCAAAACAATTTGAGAGAAATTTCTCTTTCTATTTTGAAATCATTTTAGAGTCATTTATTATAAAATAAAACATTTTCTTTGAAAATATTCTTATAAGATTTTAAGGGAAGCTTCGATGATTTTATAATGGAGGAAAATAGCCTCACCCTCCGTATAAGTTAAAAAAACATTCTTACCTTAAGTCTGTCAAAAAGGTTAAAAAGCACCTTGTTTGGAAAACGACGGAAAGATTCCTTTATAAACCTCTTATAAAACGTCAAACAAGGGTATAAATGAATTTAACCCAGATTCTGTAAAATAGTAATAATGTTTTGAAAAATGTTTTTAAGAAACATGGATGTGGAAGATAAAGATATCCCAGTAGATTATTACGTATAAACAACCTCGGATAATGAAGAGATTGCGAAATAAACCCTTACCTTGTACTTTTCCTTGGTTGGGGGTAGGTTAACCTCCTGTATAATGGTCAAATAATTGTTATTAAATTATACAAGAATCATATACATTAATATGATATCATATATGATCTTTTAATATTGATTTGTTAATAATATCTTAGTATTATCGTTGTTTCGGGTGTTAACATACTCCTTTTCTTTTATATGTTTTGTTATGTAAGTCGTGTTTTTCAGGGATAGTTTGTATCTTAATCATATCCAGAATGATATCAAGTCCTTAGATACTATTATTAATCATCAAATGAGAATTAGACTTGAATGGATACGATGGAGAATGAATCTCATCACGTTCGTGGAGACGGTAGTCCGTACGTACGCACGAGGGAAAATATCATTCTTTTGATATTAAAATAATATATAATTGGATGGTATATCATATATAAAGAATCATTATCATGTTATATTTATTATTTACATGAATTACACGTCATTATTATACCCATCCAAATAATAATTTATTGAATAACAATTACACCACGACGTGGAGACGGTAAGCCGTACGTACGCACGTATGGTGACATGTTATTCAAAGGATTGATAGAATACTGAAATATGGTTGTAAAATGTTCATAATAACATCATAGTATATATAATATACTGGATTTATTATTTTATAATGGTAATAACAAAGAAAGAAGTAGTGGAAGAAGAAAGGAACTTGAAAAAGGGTGGTGAAATCATTACCTCTTCTTCGAGTTCTTCCTTTTGATTTGATCAATAGGGCTCATTAAGTTGGCTTTCTAACTAAAGGAAGGCCTCTGGGATGAATTGAGGGATGTTGAGAGAGTATTTGGGTATATTTTTACCAAACCAAAAGGCTTTTAAGGTGTGATTTAATGATAAGGGAGAGTTCCATTTTATAAGAGGGGTGAGGGGCACCGTTGGAAAAGATAGAAATATTATTTTATAATAAATTCATATTCAGTTTCTAATGGCTAAAAAGTAGATTATTTAAAGTTTAAGGTGGGTATGGGTCGAAAACCACTCAAGCAATAGAATTTAGACAGGTTTGGGTTACTATATTAACCTTATCTTTAAGTATTAACTCTTAGTTAATTAGTTTCACTTTTACAATATCTCTTTGTATTTTTATATTATATGGTTAATAAACATACTATATAATTCCAAGAGACCCCCAAGTGGTCCTTTAATGATACAAATATCATGATATAAGTCCCTTGGCCAAACCTTAGATTTTAAAAAATTTAATATCAATTTATAATATAATAATTGTTTTAAAAACTCATTTATGTCAATTTTGACACTATTCAATAATTTATTTTTGTGAAAATCATAACAGAATTATTACTTCGAATAAAGTTAATTAAGTCAATACTAACATGTCATATTAACATATAAAATTAGTGTAATTCCTAAAACATCTCAAATTATATTTATTTGGGTATCTATAATATCAATTATTTTTATTTTTCACAATTATGGTAATTACTGCATCATCATTGTGTCATAAATATATTAAATTATTTAATGTCTAAAAATTATAAATAAAATATCATTATGTAGGAAATATTTTTATCTTTCTAATGAATATTTACAATCTAATCTATCTTATGTATAACCCTATATTAAAAATGTTTTAGTAAATAAACTTTGATTTTATCTCTTTTAACTCTTCTTTGAATTAAATAATAATAAATGTCCTAATCTAATCCAACTGGACCTAAATGATAATAATTTATTCCTAAGTTTGTTTTTGGTCGAGATAAACTTGTGAAATAGAATTAGGACATGTGTTAGGGTAATATTAATATCATTTTTACCCTTAATTACCCTATTTACTTTTAACCATGGTAAATAAAAGTAAAAAGTTACTATTCACCAAAAATTATTTTCATCTCATTGAACCACATTTTACTACTTGATATTAACTGTGTCTCTCGGATTTTCAAAATTCCAATCATAGAAGTGGTAAAATTATGTTTTATGAAAAATTCAGTTTTTTAACTACCACTTAGTAGTTTCACTATTCATAAAAAATTTAAGTTTTTCAGAACAATGCCAAAGTTTCACCCTAAGATATAATTGATATTCCGAATTCAAAAATGATGTCTATTTTACCAAATTCCAAACATATAAGTTGCGTTAATTAATTTTATAATTAATTTCCGATGTCACAACAAATAGCGTGTTTTTGAGAAACAATATATATCAAAAGATTGACAATTGTTTATGTCCAATTTCAAAGTGAAATTAATTATAATGAACACCATTGGATAAAATGGTAAAAATATATTATAATTATACTTTAAAACTAATCAATAATATAATTTATCACTATAAATTATTTTGATTAAAAATGTTGTTTTTAAGTATTTTTCACTATTCACAAAAATTTGAAATTCTCAGAAAAATACCAAAAATTCAACTTAGTATAATTTCAATATTCTGAATCCAAAAATGAAGTCCATTTTGAAATATAATATATATATTATTTCGAAAATTAGGTATTACTATTCATAACGGCTTGTTTCATTGGTTGTGGTGTGTTAGAACCTCGAAGTTGCGTACAATACACGCTATTGCATTATTCAAAGGGAAACATATCGTGGAATCTTGGGATGTTTCATTGTAAATTTTAGATGTCCCCATTCTAAAAAGTAAATTTATTTATTCAAATTGAATATATAAAAGTTTAAAGTATTGGATTAAAAAAGGGTTCACTATTAAAAGTTTGTAAAAGTTCAATACTGAAAATGAATTTGTTCTTACATTATGTTTTTGAAACTCATTATATGGATTCTAAAATTATAAGGATTATATAAAGTTTAAAATTTAGTTAATATTATTCATAACCTCTTTTTAACGGTTTGTTTAGTAAGTCATGGTGCGCTTGAAATCGGTGTTGCGTGTAGTGCAAGTTATTGAATTATTTTGAAGAAATAACACACTATGAAATCTTGGGGTGTTACAAAAAATATAAATTAAAAATTCGCGATCTACCTCAAAAACAGACATTGAATAGGTTTAGCCTGCATCCAATAATCATGGTGTTGGTTCATTTCATTTTTTCTCTTCAACCCTTGTATTGGTTAATTTCATTTCAATGTATCCAAATTCCACATATCTAAAACATCAAATCATTAGTAGTTCTATAGGTATAACATTATATTACTTCATTATATATATATATATATATATATATATTAAACCTTAGCATGTTTATAAATACCCTCATTTACCTTCGATAAATCATAATCTAGTTCAAATTTGGAAATTCCAATGGAGATTTTTCCCACATTTTTTCATTAATTATGTTAATTATTCATTCCGTTATCAACTACATGAATTGATTTATCATGAGACTCAGTCTTTCTATTCTTTACTGGGTTCATGATTTCATCTATTCTCATATGATTAATCATTTTTTTGATAGCTAGTTTGGAATAATAACAATATTGCTAAGTCCAACATCAATTTAAGGGATTGATTAGTAAGGTAATCATATATTTTTCACTATCACATGGGTTTAACTCATTTCCAAATGGGTCCAATTATTACTACAATTTAAAGGTGTTAATATGAGGGATACACATTTATCATTATAAGAGATGTAACCATGATAACCCAAGGAAAATTTATCTTTAATATTTATCACATTATAAAACCATCGGTATTTTCTACACTTTTTTTATGTAATGAGATATCAAACTAAATCATTCAAAATTTACCCTAGTTATTTTGAAGATCATCTTATATAATACCTATTTAAACCAATATCAACCTTAGTTTGTCCTAAGATACATTAAAATGGGACATTTTCTACTACTCGACCTTGTCATTCAATATAACTAGAAAATCGTTCTTTCGTACTAGTTCATAAATATAATATTATTAAAAAATGAATATCCCATTGGAGTGTCAAATAGGGTGTGAAGTTAATCCTCTTTATCATGTACAGGTAGACGATTTTGTTAATATTAAACATGCCCTTTTTCAATATATTACCCTGAGGTACATCTATATCAGAGAAACTATCCACTTATATTTTCATTAAATGGATTCATTATTGGGGAAACAAAAAGAATATTCTTTAGAAAATTTACATTATTATATCACATACGTAGAGAAATCTATAAAAAATATACCTAGTCTTTTCACCAATATTCTCTAATCCTAATCTCAAAAAAATGTAGACCGTGTTCTGATAAAACTATAGTGACGCGAACCATTAACACCCCTAAATGAATCATTTATAAAATAATTTCCCTAGTATTCAAACTATGGATCTCTATTTATAATGTATTTAGATGATTAGATTCATAAATATAACTTATTAAACATAAAAACATCTTTATTATTTAAAAATCCACATAGTTCACATAATTTCCATTGATATTATATAATTGTATGGGATACCCTGGGTGAAATATATAATGAAAAGGATGAGATATAAATACCATTAAGGGGATAATCATACCAATAAATAATAACAATTTAGTTAAAACAAATTACATTATAACATAAACACAATGATCAAAATAATGAAAACATAGAAATTGGATGTGAAATCATAAGATCATGGAATCATAAGAAAGTTGAAACATCATAAAGAATAAAATATTTGGATTATTTCATTCATAAAAACATTGATAACTTAAAATAACCTACCCAACATCAAATAATAGTATGATTATTCTAATCACCATTATAATATAGAGCACATAGGCTAACCACCTATACACCATTAGTAGTCTGCTTAAGCTAACTACCTCATGCACCTCAAATGGAATCTCATGAAACATTAGCACCACCAAATTCATTTTTGTACGTTGAAAGACTAATCAATCATAAATAAAAATAATAAATTTCATAATATGTTCAGGAATATTTTACCAAAAAATTTAAGCAAAATATAAATCATAATCTTGATACAACCCTATGTGAAAAAATGGGATTAACAATATTTTCTAAAGTCATAACTGAAGGTTATATCATATTAATTCAATGGATAATGTAAAATTCAATTATTTTTAAACATTAATTATTGATATATGACTATAGTTCAAGGATATGTTTTTCTAATTTAGGTAATTCCTGATAATAATCTTTTAGACGAAATAGTAAAAATATTCGTTTTTGGTGATTTTTTGTGAAATAACCGAATGATATTTTAAGGAAGGATCTAACATATTATTTTCAATAAATGAATAATATAAAATATTGTATTGAATATAGAATGATGATATTTTTCAATATCTTTTTATGGTTTAATTACATTGGTTTGAGGTCATACTCAACATGATACAAAATAATAAGAAATTTTCTTTTAAATAGGGTTTACATAAAAGTGAGATTTTTTTTGGGAACTAAAAACATATATAAATATAGGAAATAAAACTATATTTATCTAGTAATATATTTATGGTATGTATATAAATAAATAAAGTAGTTACATGAAAATTATATGGAAACTAATATAGAAAAATAAATGGAATTCCTGACTAGAATGTCTGGATAGAGTTCTAGAAGATTCATTTTTATGTTTTGAAAAACCATTGTTTAAATAAAAAATCCTAACATAGGAACATTAAAATTTATTTTCAATTTAATGGATGTTAAACAATATTCTAACATGATATAATACTTAATTATTTTTTAACTAAAAAATAATTACATTGGTGGGAAAATAAATTTTAGAAAATGAGAAAAGACAATTATTTAAGTGAATGAGAATTATTCATAACATAATTTCATTTTAATGAAAAGTTTAACTCACTATTATGGACTAAATGAGTCAAATGTGATCTATGAATACTTAAATTTTGTATACTAAGTGTAATTATTGAATAAATTCATAGAAAAACATTATATCTGAACAAAACTGAATGAGTTTTGAAAAGCCCATTTATTATAGGTAAGACATAAATCATAACCCATAGAATGGAAGAGTGTGAATGGAAGTGAATTTTACAATAAAAATAATAAATTATTTTTTAATAATTCAGAAATTCATTATATACACTACACAAATTAATGTTGGCGCATAATATCAATTCAAATATCATTAATTTGAAATTTATTGATAAGACTCACAACATAGGAATCATTCTAATAAAAACCCATTGAATAAAATAAAGAATGAATCTGATGTTAAAATACCATTAATAATTATAATTTTTGATATTATAAATCCAATTGTTAGTATACAAACTATTATAATAGAAATAGATACATAAATAAAACATGTCTTGCGGAATGAAATCTTGATATGAAACCATTCTGACTTTAGTAATTTTTGATCTAGTAGTCACTTAAAGCTTAAAAAAATATGATTCTATAAAAATATGAATAATGTTGTTTATTTATCCAAAAAATAGAGTCTCATATATTATATACCCCATAAAAATGGTAAATTGGAAATTAACATTAAAATGTTTATTAATAAATAGAAATTGATAAAAAAAACCCTTTCTTTTTTATGAAAGTGGACATACATACATTTTCCTTCCAAAATAATTAAATTTAATTCATTAAATATATCCCTAAAAACTATATTCATCTATATTTGTTTTTCTATGTATTATTTATTTTATTTTTTGTATAGTGTTTAAATATATTTGTTGCTTATGTTTGTTATTTAGGGTTATTCAGTTAATTTCATTGGTACACATTTGTTTTGTTGACTATGTTCAGATGTGTTGTTAAATAAATTCATAATTTTATAAATTATTTTGGTGTACATATTTTTCTATTCTCATATATTAATACTTATACAATTTCAATATTTATTCTATTATACATCAAAAAAGAAAAATAGTACATTGATAAGAATATTTAAAGATGTTAAAGTAACTATAACTATTTTTTATTTTTAGTAATTGTATAATGTGTGATATAATTATTATATAATTATAATGGTGTAAAACATATTATATTTTTATTATAAAATAAACATTTTGAATCAATAATTTAATAAGGTGATGGAATATTGAACATTTCATTCATAGAGTTGGTAGTCTTTCCCTATACAGGAAAATGATTTTCCTTTCTAGTAAGAAATTAGTGGAATTTAAAAAATGTTTCACGTCTCATGGAACTACATTATATTTTGATAATTATATATATATATATATATGTTTATTTGTTTTAAATTTATTGCTGATTAGAGATGTGTATTTATTATTATGTGTTTAAAATATAATATATCATAATACCTCATTACTAAAAATATATTTGGATTTCCTATTCTGAATTCTCCTAACATGTTCTAAAAGTTACATGAAGTGTTTATAGGTTAAATATTTAATTTGGGTCCTTGAAATACTATTTTGTAATATTTTGTTTACTATTCCATTGTTACAAAATTATTGTTCACCACATATTCAACTACATATCCAAATGATTAATCATTAATTCATGAAGTTCTTTTGAAATCCATGATTCTGAATTTTTTGAATCAGCTAAAATTTGAATTTTGATCATAAAATGATCTAGATAATTATAAATCATGTGATTGTTTTTATTGAAATATAATAAGAGTTTCCTTATTTAATTAGAATATATAAATATTTGAAAAAATATAGAACTGTTGTAAAATAATTCATGAAGTTAATGTATGATTTTATTTCAAATTTATACTATTTTTTAAAAACAATTGGACCAATATTTTATAATATATGGGGAATAAAAATCTAAATAAGGTGATTCTTAATTTGTTTGGAGAATGATAAAATTATATAAATATAAATCAAAATGAAACAATTTCATAAAAATATATAACATTTTCTTTTTAATAAAAGTATATTTAGTCATGTGCATAAAAGTAAGACATATCATGATATATTGAAGACACTACACATTAATCATATTTGATTATAAAATCAAATGAGAACCAACATAAATTTTGTAGTTGATTACTAATATTTAATGAATTGTAAAGATGAATCTGTAAACCAAATATTCTATAGATTCATAGGAATTTTGAATAGAATGAATTCCATTTGAGAATAATTGGAAGACCTTGTACATTTTAAACTATTAATTAGATATATACCATATAAAAAAATGAATATAAGGTATCCATTGAGGGAATTATAACATTTAAGAATACACTATTAATAAGTTTAATGGATCACTGCTTCAGGATAATCTGAAACTGAAGAGAATCATTGAAGAGGAGAGAATAAAAATACATGTTGTTGTGCTTAAATAATTTAATTTTATGTCCATTAACAATTAGTATTTGAAAATATATGATAGTGAAAAATAATTTATGTTTCAATTTTGACTGAAGTCTATAAAAAATAAAAAAAAAGTTTTGAAGAACTGATTTAGAAGAAACACTTGAAGGGGAAAATATAGGGGAGATAATAAAGGTAATACTAATAAGAATTCATCATATATTAATTTTTTAAACTGCAGATACAAAGGGGATATCATGTCTGAGTGTCCAAAACTAAAGATTAAATATATATACAATAAAATTGAGAAAATGTAATGAAAAACTAGTATTATTTATATAAAATAATCTGAATCTAGTAATGAATATGGAAATAATTAATAATTGGATTTCTTATGCATCATGGATTTGATGAATGATGAAAAATATATGGATATATTAATAATGGCATATGATTCATGGATATTTGATGATCTTGTCTTATTATCTGATACAGATAAAATTTTATCATTTACAAAAACATTTATGGAGGCATTATTAAATTTATTGATAATTCCAAAGGCAGTGTAATTTTTTTATAAATTTTAGTATTTCTAAATATAATTTTATCAAATATGAAAATAATATTAAAGGTTTAAATAATAATTTATTTAGTATAAATAAATTATATTTTTATAAAATGGAATTTAAATTCAAATTGGATAACTATTTAGTTTGTAGTTCTGATTCTCTAATATTCAATGCTAATCTAATTAAAAAATATTATAATTATTGATTTCACTAATCTAACTATACAATATGTTAAGTGTTTGAATGATGTGGAGAAGGAAAGCATTATTTATCATCAATGATTAGGAACTGTTAATCTCAAAATGTTATATATGCTCTCATAAAATTAGAATATGATGTAAATACAAAGAATAATTAATGCACAACATCACCTTTTTGAAACATCTTTGAAATGGAAATAATGAAAATTATCTTTAAGAATTAAGAAATTGATATGTGATAATATATCATTATATTTATCCAATCTTGATTTATTTGGTGCTACTAAAATTTATACCAATGGTGTAATGAAATATAATTCACATATTGAATATTATTATAGTCAATTTACATTGGTTTATTTCCTTGAACATGAAAATGATTCTTTATCACAATTTATTTCTCTTTGTAATGTAGATCAAAATTATAAATTCATGAAATAATATTTATTTTCACATTTAAAAATGATATTATTTTAATATTTTATATTATCAATTTTTTTATAAAAAAAATTGTTAACTTATATTTTATTCTACTAAAACACTCTAAAAATGATGTTATAGAAAAGAATACTCTAGAACTAATAAAATTGATAAAACTATGATATGTTAAGATAATTTTCCACTGTATGTTTGTTCAAAAGTCATTTTTTGGCTTGTTATATTAAAAATATAATTTTTTTAATACAATTGATAATGAAATATCCTTATAAACCATTTATATATAAGAATAGTAAATATGGTTAATTTTGAGTTTCTAGTATAATGTTATTATTTATTAATTCATATGGTAATTTGATAATTTTGTTTCTTAATGATTTGAAGGTATTTTTTGTTTTTATTAAATTAATTTTAATGTTTATAGAGTATATAATTTAAACATGTTCATTATTGATTATATTAAAATTATGTTTTAGGAAAATAATGAGAAATTATATTATGTGTCTAATGTTTTTTATGGTGAGTTGGGAGATTTTAATTTCTGTGAAGAAGAACCTCAAGAAAAGAATAAATCAATTGAGGTAGAGTATACTCCCTCTCGATATCTTAATTGGCCTTGGAGTATTTAACAATATTATCCAATTGATAATGTAATTTTTTTTATTAATTATGCTATTAAAAATAAAAATTATAAATTTTACAAAAAATCATATTTTTTTATTATCAAGTTCTTATTAATATTGTTCATTGTTAAAATGAATTCAAATGTATTATGACTATGAAATATGATCTAAATATATTTTTTAGAAATAATTTCTGTTATTTAGTTGAATTTATTATGTATAACCAGGTACTCATAACTAAATTCATCTTTTGAAACAAGTTTAATGAATCTGGATAGATTGTCAAAAATTAATCTACACTTTCTCCCCAAGATTCTGTCAAGAATATAGTATTGACTTTGAATATTCATTTTAACTAATTTCAATATTAGGGTATAATATAATCCATTTAAAAATTTTAAAGGGTTTAGGTTATATAAAAATTGTGTTAGAAGTTATATATTGAATGTTTTTATTACTGTATATGTTTACGATTCTCAACTCATTAGTTTTAAAAATGGAAAATTTCATATTCATGTTTTAAAATTATCTAATAACTTTTTTGGTCTCAAAAAATATCCTCATACATGATATGTAAGGATTTATTTATTTATATTTTGTAATGGTTTGAAGATAGGAAATTTTTATCATACACTTTTCTATTAAAATAATTTATAATGATGTTCAATTTTTGTAAATTTATGTTTGGGATATATTTTTGGGTTCCACTAGATAATTTCCCTAAAATTATTTTTCTCTTTGTAGTTAGCTAAGATTAACATGAGATATATTGGATTAATAAATATATTTTATAGATATAAAACACCAAAAATAAAATATGTAATACTTTTTAATAAATCTATTTATTAATTCCAATAAGTCTATGAAAACTCATATTAATAATAATTTCAATTTAGGTGTTGATGCTTAAAAAAATTGAAATATTAAATATTATATAGGAATGATAGGTATATTTATTTATTTTAATATATCCATAGCCTAAATAATTTTTTTCTTTAATTATGTGAAATTTTTTATGTTGATAATAAATAATGTCTTATTAATGGTAATTAAATTTCTGTTGTTAGTTATTGTGCTGTGAGTATATGGAATTATAAAATTTTAGGTCTTTTTATGTTGATAAATTTTAATATTTATATCTTTTATACTTCCAAAATATCAATTTCTATTAATCCATTATTTATATCTATAATAAATAATATTGATGTTAGATTTGATTTTATTAAAGATCATGTAAACAAGGGGGGCATTGTTTTAGATTTTAACCCTTTAGAATATCCACATAAATATATCTAAACTAAGACTATTGACCTTACATGGTTTAAAAGTATTAAATTTGATCAAGGAATGTTGGAATAATAAATATATCATTTTCTATGTGTTTTGGGGGAGTTTGAATGTGTTTACATGTTTATATTTTTATATTTATAAAAAATATCTAAAATCTAGAATCTATTATTTAGATCACTTATGATCAATTTTTGTTTGAAAATTTGAAATTATATAACTATTTTAAATCCCATAATAAATTCTAGATGAAGTTATCCTATTTTTTAGACATTGAATCTGAAAAAAGAATTTTTTTTAAGATTTAACATTATTTTATCTCAAGAAAATATTTAAAAATTATTTCCACTCTATATACATATATGTTTTAAATGTGGACTCCTTTATAGTGGATCCATGTAACATGTTTTAAAAAATGGGTAAGAATTTATACTAACTCCAATATTTATAAAAAAAAATTATGTTTATGAGAAAACTATAGTATGTATAAATCTTATTTAATGAAAGAATATTTCCTAATGAAACCTTATTTTTTGAATAATTTCAAAAATTGAGAGATGGTTTTGAAATAATAATTGGTTTATTAATTATCAAAGGGGATAAAATTTTGACGGTCTCCTTGAGAAACAATATGTTTTTATTGTTGTAAATATATATGTTTACTTCTTGTAAAATTATTAATCCTTTGAATTGTGTATTAATTAAATTATATTTATAGGTGAACACATCCTAATATTTATTTGATTAATATATATATAGATTTCATGTTTTCAATGGTAATAAATGTTTATACATGTTACATAAGTGTTATAAGGATACATATGTCATTTTAGACCTTTATGTATGACTTAGAAAAGTTATTTATTATTCTCAGTAAATAAATTATTCACCACATATCCAAATGGTTCACCATGTCGCCTATTTTTAATTCACATAGGCATTTTGAAATCTATGAAGAGTATTTTATAGAATTACTTACCCTCTATATTTCGACCATAACATTATCTACTAAAATCCAAATTGTTTGATTATATTTTGGTGAGAATAAGATGAATTTATATATTTAGTTATAATACATCATATTCAGAATCAATATATAGATTTTCTATAATTTTGGTATAATTTATTATATTTTTTTGTCTACTTTTTACTATTTTTCATAACTATATTGTTAATTGTTTATGGATAAATTTAGTAGAGAAACCCAATTAAGATAATTATTCGTTAATTAGAAATATAATAATATTTTATAAGTTGAAGTCCTAAGGAAACAAATTTGATTCTTCTTTTAAATTGTTTTTTTGAAAATTTAATGTTTAATAAGTATTTAGTTTTTTACTAATTCTCTTATGTGAATGGAGTACATGATAAATTTAAATACATGACTCCATCACATTGGGAATCACCCTCATGATGAATTATCTTACATGAATTGCCTACATTTTTCTCATACATGAATTAATTTATGTCAATTCTCATATCATTATAACTTTCTCATATAGAGAAAAATTATTATATGAGATTCTCCTATTTGAATTTGGCTTCATAGGTGAGTGAAATTCAATTGATAATTCTCTTATTTTTTTAATATATTGATTTTTTACATGTTTATTTCTAATACATAAATTATAAAAATGATTTTATAAATCAATAATAATAATGTAAAACATAGGTGAACTTTTTATAATTATTTTAAAAATTACTTTATTAAAATAAAATTCTTTTCTATTTTCATGCATGAAGCACACATCATTAATGTAAAAAATTCATGTTATTTTTTAATGTTTATTATTTGATTTTATAATTCCTAAATTAATATTAGTTTTAATTAAACTCTTTAAAATAGTTTTAATATATTAAACAATGCATTAAAAAGTTGTTGATATCTCCACCTTTTTATTTCTCATTTTAATCAAAATGATTTTTGAATATTGTATTTTAATTTCACATATTTAATTTTCATGAAATTTGTCACTGGACATTTATTTTGAAAACACTTTTTATTTTTTAATGAACAATTTAAAATTTGTTGGAATCATTATTTATTTTTTCATTTATCATATTGATTACTAGACATGTGATGCGTGATTAACATGGAATGATAACAGTTAATCATTGTTTTCTCTCTCTCTCTCTCGTAATCTTATATTATTTTTTGTGCATTAAATTGTCTCACAAGAACTCAGATGTGTTAAGATTATTATTATTAAATATAATTGATATTTTATACATCATATATGGTAATAATTGATGTAATTATAGTAGGATACAAATTCAATGAGAGATTTAATATTTCAAGTGATAAATCTTTTTAGAAATGGGTTGGGGATATTTTTTATGGGGAAAAACATTCATTACAAATTATAAATGGACTCTGAAGGCCTAAAACCCAACTATGGATTATACTTATTCCTTGAATAGAAAATCAAGATAATCAAGCACTCATGTACCAGTACGTATGTTTTATTCATCATCAATGTAATTCAAACTAGTTTGTTGACTATATAACACTTTTCCCATCGCTCACCTATTATCACTTTCTCTTTAGGGTTTTTAATATAGAATCATATTCAATAATTATGTTGAAACTAACATATTCTTATTTCAATACTGTTTATATTTTCAATTGCATTTTATATAGTTGGTTTTGGAATTAGGTGGTTTTTTCACATACAAAAGTTAGGTTTTTAGTAATTCAACCACTTGAAAATTTATGTTTTCATTAGAATATGATTTCCTTTAAAATATCATACAACTATTGATCATATGTATCACTGAGTAGATAGGTATAAGAGTATAGTATGTCAACATTTGATAGAACAACTATAAAATATATTTATATTATTTCTTTTATTCCACTAATAATTAACTTTATAAACATTTTTCCATAGAAATTTATTTAATTTATTTAGTTTGTGAAATTTTTTAATCCAGTGTATCCACCCCCCCCCCCCCGTTGTACCGTATTCCATTACCCTTCCAATCCTAAAAAAAAGTAATATTCACTTAAAATAATTACATTTCATTATACTTACATTACTTGTTTTATCATACCTTCCCAGTTTGAGTGGAATTTATGCGTGAATTAGAAGAAATGTAATTAGAAATGTTGGGTTGAGATTATTAAAATTCCCCTAGAATTTCTCAATTTGGTCTCTCCTTAAGACTCATTTTCTTGGTATTTTAGTTTGTACAAAGCATCATAGGAATTGTTACGGTGTTAAAGAAAATAATTATTTAGTGTTTTGTGTGATTAATTTCATTGAAATTATTGTAGAATTTTTGAGGAGGTGGTACGTTTTTTTACATGATGGAAAAGGAACTCTAGTAAAAAACTCGTCATTTCTTAATGATATAACTCCATTATTCAAGGACAAAGGGATGAAAAATGGTAAAATAAATTTTCGGGATAGATATAAGACTGCCCTCCTCTATTCAATATTACACTTCTTTTCCACACGTTTTTGTTACGTGAACTAGGTTTAAACCCTTGCAACCCTTATTTACACGTAATCTAGTCACTCCACCATCACCATAATAAAGAAATTTCAGTATATTACATTATAATTTAAATCATTTTTTATTTTTATCATGTAAATTTTAAATATGTAATAAAATTTTTAAAGTAAAACTGCCAAGAGTTATAGAAATTAATTTGTGTAAAAGTGAATATAACACCTACTTTTTTTAGAAAATAGTGTATTATAAACATAATATATATGGTTTTAATAAAATTATAAATGTAATTGATTATATTTAAAATAAAATTTTTATTAATTTATATACAAATTATGTAAAATTAATTTTAAATACTCATTCAACCAAGCAAGAATTATTGTAAAAGAAACAAAAAATAGTTTTCTTAAAAATTAACTAAATTTTATAAAAAGTTAAAATAGATTTTAATATACAACTATTTTTTTAAACAAAAAATATATTTATATAAAATATAATTTTTTTTACTTTTACATTTATTTCCAAAATAATTCATGGAATTGTTTTATAATAATTTAATATATGTTAATATATTATTGAAATAATAATTTTTCACTTTCCATAAAAAAAATGTATAATATAAAAAAGGTCAAATGGTAATACTAAGATCATATTCCCATCATCAATCAAAAAATAGAATTTATTTTAATCTAAGATACATATATATTTTAAAAAGAGTAGTTTTTTATATATGTTCTTATAATTCAATTTTTAATATAAAATTAGAATTAAAATATCAAATATGGGTTTTAAAATTTAAACTAACAATTTTGAAATTATTAATTTAGATACAAAATATATATACAGACTTAAAAAATGTATAATAAATTTTAAATTTATACTATATAATAATAGTTTCATAGAAGTCATGTTATTTGTGAACACTATATTTTTCATTATTCATCTGAAACTCAATTGATTTTTAGAAAAAAAAACCCAAAAAACTTATTAAACTAAATTTGAGATTATAAAACCAAATGTCACAGCCCGACTTCACCAAATGGAGGTAAGGGTCCGCAGATTTCCATGCCCTTCCTTATTTATGTGGATTGAGAGATAATGACCCCCGAAACCCGCCTTTAATAGGTCCCGGATTGGCGACCAGTGCCATGGGTATAGAATCTCACACAAAATGGAAGGCATTACCCTTTTTATTTTTATAGGATCGAGAGATAAGATAGAAACCCCAAAAATACCGAAGCTGAAAGTAAAGGTAAAGACAAAAGTGAGCCATTCCCATATGCATGTCCAAAAGTAAAATATAAAAGCCACAAAACTCTAAAGGTAAAGTACCAAAAAAAAGAATATGACAAGAACAACTGCCCCAAGGTCCATGCTAGTACGGTCCCGCATGATCCCTAAAGTCCTTCTGGAAACCTGAAAACAGTTTTATATACGTAGGGTGAGCATACAAGTACACTCAGTAGGGAAAACCAAA
This sequence comes from Viscum album, assembly GCA_963277665.1. Classification (NCBI taxonomy): domain Eukaryota; kingdom Viridiplantae; phylum Streptophyta; class Magnoliopsida; order Santalales; family Viscaceae; genus Viscum; species Viscum album. Next base: position 1,888,925 of record CAUJRU010000060.1, read on the forward strand.
GACTCTCGTTCACAAGTGAGGAGACATTCTAATGCCCCATGGAAAAAGAGATAATCAAACACCCAATAAGGAAAAGCTATCCACCCAAACCTCACCAAGGCACACTCCCCAAATAATTCAAGTCATGTAACATATAGTAATATCACATTGATATTTGGGTACCCTGTGCCGCTTTTTCCACCGGTTATTGAAGACATCCTATGCATCGAACCAATCCCGCCATTCTCACCGCAAACCCACTACCACACCTGCCTGCACACACCTAGGCCACAACCACACATCCTGCCCGTAAACACCTGGGCCACAACCGCTATCCCGCCCACAGACACCTAGTCCACAAAAAACTCACCTAACCATTCCCACAAACACCTAGGTTAGAACAACCACTGCCACGCCCGAAGACACCTGGGCCAGAAAGATACCGTCACTCCTGAAGACACCTAGGCCTCATCCTAAAGATACTTGGGAAACAACCTGCCCATAAAAACCTTGGCCAAAAACCACTACTACCCCGCCTGAAGATTCATGGGCTAATAATAGACTTCAGGCCATCACATAATGCTCTAAGAGTCTTGGGATATTCGGGAAAGGAAGCATGAAAGGGGATAATAACCATCCACTCATAAGAGTGTTGGGAAAAACACACTCCCCATGAAATAGGGTGTTCGACAATAAGTTCTCAACATTGGTGGGGCACGAATAAGAATCATAAAAGCTACAGGTATATTTATAGGTAACAAACACTCATCCCAACCTAGGGGTTCCAAAACATAAGCACAAACACCCTTGTTACTATTCATTCACAAAAGAAGTCACGTCACTCGTGGCCAAGTCATAACTCATTCCAAAAATCAATTCCCAACTCAACCATTCTTGTTTTTATGTTAAAGTGATCCCATTAGGGTGAATTCTTCACTACGTGACAACTAACAGGCATAACCACAATCCAAAAAGGAAAGAAACCGCCAAACAACAATTTAAGCATCCACACTCAGTTCTCTTGCAAGTAACGACAATAAAGGGATAAGTGAGATCCATCGAAGTACTAGAACCAAAAAAACCCCAAGACACAGCCCCATGTCCCAAAAATCCAGTAGCCAACGGTCTCTCAGCAATAGAGGATTCCACCCCAATTTGTGATATAAGAAGAGTAGCCACACAACCTCAAATTCACAACCAGCCAAAGTACAACAACAGGGGATTCCATCCCCACCCATATCACCCTAGAAATATTCCCATGAAAGAAAGAACCAAACCGCTACCAACAACACATTGCAGGCTCATGCCAGTGTTTTCAGATTTAGAAGATTTAACACACTCCATGGATTCAATTCCACCGTGCCTTAACCAGGGTTATCACTGAAAAGTTTTGATCCTGTTGCTTTCTATTTATTTAACCGAGTGTACATAATTAACCAATTCCATGTTACAGTTATTTAAACATCCTGGAGCATCGAATTTCATTAGTGTAGAGAGAAAGACCACAAACGGCCATGATTTTTATTGAGCATAGGCCCTTAGATTTCACAACACATAACAACATAAGGAGTAAAACAAAACATCGATCACACCCCCACTTCATTCTTTAAAAGTCCGTTCATTATCGTCATTAAGTTTGGTTTCATCAATTTCCCAAGAGCAAAAGCATGCCCACCTCGCATGATACACCGAAAGGAGAGATGAAAGAGAAAATCCCTACTTGGTTTATCAAAGATCAAAGTTTTTCTCCACACGCTAAAACAGGGGAAGTGTGACTCGCAAGGCTCCTACACATGTGCACCACTTGCCTCGGGAAAGAAAGTTCTTTGAACGCACAAGGAAAAGGAAGAGACTAGAAATTATGGAGAAGAAGAATTCCTATCATGATAAATAGATGATATCCCCAACGTTATGGGATAAGTAATTTGAACGCCTTGGAAGTTAGATCGTGGTTCTACCATGCGGTTGGGTGGTTACACACGACTGAATTAATTGCTATTTAATTGGGAGGTTTCATGGGATTTTTAGCTATTAATTATGTGTTCAAAATGGACTTAAAATGCCTTAAAATGTCAAAAAGTCCTAAAATAGGTGTTACGGGAAAAACTGTAGAAGGAAAACCCGACAAGGATGGATAACACCGATTTGTTGCACCGATTGGTCAGTCGCGCCGATCGGTCGCACCGAATGAGGTGTGGCCCCATAGGATCCTATAATTTGGCAATGGTATGGATCATGAGGGTCTGGGAAATTACATCAGATACCTCTCAAACTATTCTCACCCTCGAGAATCCATAACCAGACCTGAAAGAAAGAGGGGGGACCAATTAACCACCCCGGAAGATACCTCTTAGGAGAGAACCTCTTTGACATAGGAACACCTTATCTCCTGAACAACCATGAATGCCCTGCCACTCCTTTCCCCGTGAAACCATGAAAAACAAATGACTAAAACGTCCGACCATGTGGGAGAGGGGTTTCCCATCCTCCGTGTTAAGATACTATCCTCTTTGGGTGGCACTGACTCACCCGCATGGGTTTAGGCGCATCCACTTTAATGCATCCCAACTAAAAAAAGGTCCTCCCCTCCTCATTATTTGGGAAACTTCACACACATTAACAAAAAAATGAAACTTCACATCCCATAGTCAACAGGGTAAAGCATTACATAGCAACAAATACTGAAAAATAGGATAAAACCCTGAACAAGTCTGGGTACTAGGCACGCATCTGTGCTTCCATCTCCCAGTTACTCTCCTCAAGACCACCATGCATCCAGAACACGTGAACCAAAGGGATGGTTCATCCATGAACCACCTTATCTTCAAGACCCTCGATCATCACTGGTCGTTCCACAAAGGTTTCATCGTCTTCAATATCGAGCTATCCCCAGTCAAGGATGTGCGAATCGTCGTGGAAATACCGACGAAGCTGGGACACATGGAAGACATTGTGCACCCTTTGTAGCTGTGGTAGCAACGCCAGCTGATAAGCCACCTCACCAACCTGGTGCAACACCTTGAAGGGTCCGACGAACCTGGGAGAGAGCTTACTTATTCTACCAAACCTCTGATTCCCATGCTGAGGGGAGACCTTCAAGAACATGTAGTCCCTGGACTCGAACTCCAATGGCCTTCTACTATTATCCGCATATGAATTATTTCATTCCTGAGCTACCTTCATCCTCTCTCGTATAAGATGCTCCTTCTTCTTTGTGCTCTGTACCACATTTGGGCCAAGAACACATGCCTCCCCTACTTCCTTCCAGCACATGGTTGAGCGACACGACCTCCTGTAAAAATCTTCAAACGGATCCATGCCAATGGTAGAGTGGTAGATATTGTTGTAGGTAAACTCTACTAGAGGCAAGTGTCGCGCCCATGATCCCCCAAAGTCCAGGATGCATGCTCGTATCATATCTTCAATGGTCTGGATGGTGTGCTCTATCTGTCCATCTGTCTGGGGGTGGAAGGCAGTGTTAAGGTGCAGCTGGGTGACAAAAGCATACATGAAACCCCTCCAGACTCGTGAGGTAAATCATTCATCCCTATCCCAGACTATGGACCTTGGAACACCATGCAACCACACCACCTCGTCCACATACCTCCATGCTAGAGCATTCACGGCACTCAACTCCTTGATTGCCCGAAAGTGAGCTGATTTCGTCAACCGGTGCAATACTACCCAAATAGAGTCGCACCTTCCTTGAACCTTCGGTAACCCCATGATGAAATCCTTCGATGTGTCATCCCACTTCAACTTAGGGACATCTAACGGTTTTAAAAAACCACTTGGAACACGTTGTTCAGCCTTCACCTGCTGACACACTAGGCACTTGTCCACAAACTCTACTACGGATCGCTTTGCCCCGGGCCAACAAAACTGTCTCCTCAGACCTTGGAACATCTTGGAAACTCCTGGGTGCACCACCAGGGGTGAGTTGTGGAACTCAAAAAGTAATCTCTCACATATCTCCTCCAGAATGAACAAATTCTTTCATAATATCATCCAATTATGACCATCTTCTGTCCACCCTTCTGGAGCACTACGTTGGCTAAACTGGTCACGCATCACTTCACTCTCTGGGTCTCCCCAATGAGACCCCTCCACCTGATGTAACATAGAAGACTATACAGTCATCTGATACAGAAAACCCTTACCGCCAACCATCCTCTCATCCTAGTGTAGGGTAACCAACTCCTCCATCACCCTCCAAGTGTCTGCCGACTCTCAGACCGCATCCCTCTGTGTCTTCCTACTCAATGAATCGGCCACCACCTTTCCTTTCCCTGAGGTGTAGGAAATCTTGAAATTGTAGTTCTGAAGAAACTCCATCCCCCATTGCTGTCGTAAGTTCAGGTCCTGTTGGGAGATGAGATACTTCAAGCACTTGTGATCGGTGAAGACCGCGAAGCGCTCCCCGACGAGGTAGTGCTGCCACAACTTTAGTGCGAACATGACCACCACATGCTCCAGATCATGTGTGGCATAATAACGCTCAGGGGGACGTAACTCCCTAGTCCCATAAGATATCACCCCTTTCTGCTGCATCAAAACACATTTGAGGCCCTGCCCTAAAGCATCACAGAATACCTCATAGGACACCCCTTCTTCTGGAAACCTCAACATTGGGGCACTAAACAACGTCTCCTTCAGATAACTGAAGTCCACCCTACACTTATCGTCCCACACAGAAGCCTGGTCCTTCTTTGTCAAGGCTGTCAAAGGTGCTTCAAGTCGAGAGAAGTTGGGTACGAACCTCTGATAGTAACCTGCCAGCCCGAGGAAACTATGGACCTCTGCCACATTCTTGGGTGTTGCCCAAGAAAAAACCGCCTCATCCTTCGATGGGTCTACAGCTACTCCCTACTCGAACACCACGTGTCCAAGAAAGTGTACTTCTCGCGCCCAGAACATGCACTTCGACAACTTCCCACAGAACTGGTGCTGTCGGAGGACCTCTAAAACTGTCCTCAGGTGCTCAGTGTGATCCTCCTCTGATCATGAATAGATCCGGATGTCGTCGATGAAAACGACTACAAACCGATCCAGGTACTCCCGGAAAATGGAGTTCATAAGCCCCATGAATATAGCTTGATCATTTGTAACCCCAAACAGAATGACTACAAACTCGAAGTGCCCATATCTACACCTGAAGGCTGTCTTCGGGATGTCAACCTCCTTCACCCTCAACTGGTGATATCGAGACCACATGTCGATCTTGGAGAACCATCCTACCCCCTTCAGCTGGTAAAATAGATCATCTATCCTCGGAAGAGGGTAGAGATTATTGAACGTCACCTGATTCAGCCTCCTGTAGTATATGCACAGCCTTAGACCACCATCTGCCTTCTTTGTAAACAAGACTAGAGCACCCCACGGTGAAGCAATTGGTCGAACATAACCCCTCTTCATCAGATCGTCAATCTAAATCCGCAACTCTCGTAGCTCCAAAGGTCCCATCTGATAGGGATCCATCGAAATCGTACGAGCACCAGGCTGTAAGTTTATCCCAAACTCGACATCACGTCGAGGGGGTAGAGTCGTCACCTCCTAAGGGAAGATGTCCATAAACTCACTGAAGATCCCTAGCACCTCCACCATCTCTGCATTCACTGACTCCACTATTAGCTCATGTAACAAGGAGATGAGGGGTTCCTCTCACCTGCTGCCCTTCTGGCCACCCCGCTTTCCAGTGAAAGTAATACATCAGATGCCTATGTCAAAAAACGCAACCCTTCCTCGAAAGCAGTCGATGATGGAACATACAATGACCAGCCAATAAATGCCTAGGATGACATCTTATGGTTGTATCTACAATAGTAGGAGATCCCAGACTGACTGATGTGGCCCTATCTTCAGTCTGCATCCTCAAAAACCATATATTCAGTCGGTCTGACCTCCGACTAGTGTGCTCAGCACCAGTGGCACTGGAAGTCTCTCAGAATCTAGAACCAAGGCACAGTTCAGACTAGGTGTAACAAAGGATTGTGAAGCTCTTGTATCGAACAAAACATAAGCAAGGGTACTGAACAAACTGATCGTACCTCGAACGACCTACGGTCCTACAAGAACTGATGCCTCTATGGCATGCAACTTCCCGCGCCCGACTCCTCTGCTTCTCGACTATCGGCCACCTCCCTGACCATGCCCTGGTCGAGGTCCTTGAGGAGCGCCCAGGGGGCGGCCTCCTCTTGCAACGTCTTCCCTCAGAGTAGTGGGAGTTCGCTGCCCCTGTTGTTGCTGCTGAAAGGGACAAGGTAGTAGCTGATGCTGCTGAGGTTGGTGCTGGGCCAGCCTACTACCGCTGTACTGCAATCTATCTGGGCACTAGTTCTGAAGGTGCCTGTGGCTACCGCAGACGAATCATCTCGGCCCTGGGCATGAAGGGAAAGGGTGAGGGCCAGGGGATCGGAACTAGAACTGCTGAGGTCGAATCCCTGCTAGTCGGAACCTAGAGGGTCCTGATGTTGGAGGTCTGGTGCTGATGGCCTTTCCCTTTGACGGTTTCAGCTGAATCCCCTCTGATGATACACCTACTAGGATGTGAATCCTCTCCACCACTTCATCCTTATTCTACACCTCTAAGTATGTAGGTAGGGTGAAGGGAGTAACGACATACTGGAGGGAAGGTCAAAGCGCCTCCTCTAAACATCTCACCCGAGACTTCTCATCCAGAAAGAGGTTCGGAGCAAAGAGAATGAGATCCTTGAACATGATCCCCAACTCTCTCACTGACATAATCCCTTGCTAGAGGGAGAGTAGCTCCTGACTCTTCTCGGTCTTCATCGTGGAAGAGAGGAATTCTATACAGAATTCCTTCTCAAAGTCAGCCCACTCAACCTCAGCTTCCCTCTTCTCTCTAAGATAAAGCGTCCACCACTGACGCGCCACTCCCCGCATCTGGATCACGGCCAGAGGAACCCAATACTCAGTCGGATCCTGAATCAGGCTGAAAGCGATCACTAGTTCCTCGAGCTATCTCTCAGTCTCCAGATCTGAGGTGCTACACTCGTACATCTTGAGGGTCTTTCGCTGAATGGCTCGAAGCGTCTTATATCACTAATCATCCTCCTCTTCTCAGTCAGTCCTTTGACGATCGGCCAAGTCAACCTCCTGGGCCTCGATCTATGGCACTACCTGTGGTCGCCTCCCAGGTGCCATAGCTGTATGTAAACAAGGAATGCCTAAGCCCAGGTAGTGTAGTATATTGTTCTTATATTTTATCTGACTTCTTTATTTACTTTTTTTTAATCCCCAAAACACCCATAAACACGAGAACACAAGTCATTGTGATTCATGTACCTTTTCTATGGTCTCTACCCTGAAATCAGTGTAGCCTTACTTGGTTGTTCGGTAGGTCCAGAGTCCTTGCATCTGATCATGGGGGAACCTAAAATCTCATGTCCTAGTTGGTCTTCCCTGGCCTATTTCACTCAATAAGATCTCCCAACATTGTTGTCCTACCATCCCATGCAATCCTCATTGTGCCAAACTCCATACTCCATCCTATATCTCAACCTGCTTGCCCCTCTAATACCATTCTGTCACGACTCGCCTTCACCAAAATGAGGGAAGGGTCACAAAATTTCCAAGCTCTTCCTACATTATGTTGAAGGAGAGATAATTACCCCTGAAATATGCCTTCAATAGGTCCCAGAGTGGCGACCAGCACCAAGGGTATTGGATCTCACACAAAAATCAAGGCATTACCCTTTTTATTTTTATAGGATTGAGAGATATGACAGCAACCCCAACAATACCGAAGATGAAATTAAAGGTAAAGCCAAAAGTAAACCATTCCCATATGTGTGTTCAAAAGTAAAAGATAAAAGCCACAAAAGTCCAAAGGTAAAGTACCATAAAAAGAAAACTACAACAGCAACTGCCCCATGGTCCGTGCTAGTACGGTCCTACACGATCCCTGAAGTCCTCTTGGAAACCTGAAAACATTTTTATATACGTAGGGTGAAAATAAAAGTACACTAAGTAGGGAAAACCAAACACTCTCGTACACAAGTGAGGAGAAATTCTAATGCCCCGTGGAAAAAGAGATAACAAAACACCCAATAAGGAAAAGATCTCCACACAAACCTCACTAAGGCGCGCTCCCCAAATAACGCAATTCAAGTAACATATAGTAATAGCACATCGATATTTGGGTACCCCATACTGCTTTCCCACTGGTTATTGAATACATCCTATGCATCGAACAAATCTCTCCATTCTCACCGTAGTCTCATTACCACACCCGCCCGCAAACACCTCAGCCACAACCACACATCCCGCCCGCAAACACCTGGGCCACAATCGATATCCCACCTGCAGACACCTGGGCCACAAAAACCTCCCGTAACCATGCCCACAAACACCTAGGCTAGAACAACCACTGCCATGCCCAAAGACACCTGGGCCAGAAAGCTACCGTCATACCCGAAGACACCTAGGCGTCATCCCAAAGATACTTGGGAAACAACCTGCAAGTAAACCCCTGGGCGAACCACCACAACTACCCCGGCCGAAGATTCTTGGGTTAATAATGGACTTCAGGCTATCACAGCCTACCTGAAGAGTCTTGGGCTATTTAGGAAAGGGATAAAAATGGAGATAATAACCAGCCACTCATAGGAGTGTTGGGAAAACAACCTCCCCATGAAATGGGGTGTTCAGCACTTAGTGCTCAACATGGGTGGGGCGTGAATAAGAATCATAAAAGCTACATATATATGTATAGGTAACAAACAATCATCCCAAACTAGGGGTTCTAGAACAAAATAACAAACACCCTTGTTACTATTCATTCACAAAAGAAGTCATATCACTCACGGCCAAGTCACAACTCATTCCCAGAATCAATTTCCCAACTCAACCATTCTTGTTTTCATGTTCAAGTGATCCCATTAGGGTGAATTCTTCACTACCGAGAAACTAACAGGCATAACCACAAGCCAAAAAGGAAAGAAACCGTCAAACAACAATTTAAGAATTCACACCCAGTTCTCTTGCAAGTCACAACAACAAAGGGATAAGTGAGATCCCTCAAAGTACTGGAACCAAAGAAAACCCCAAGACACAGCCCCATGTCTCCAAAATCCAAGAGCCAACGGTCTCTCAACAACAGAGGATATCACCCCAATTCATGATATAAGCAGAGTAACCACACAACCTCAAATTCACAACCAGCCAATGTACAACAACAGGGGATCCCATCCCCACCCATATCACCCCAGCAATCTACTCGTGAATGAAATAACCAAACCGCTACCACCAACACATGGCAGACCCATGCAGGTATTTTTATATTTAGAAGATTTAACACACTCCATGGTTTCAATTCCCCTGTGCATTAAACGGGGTTATCACTGAAAATGGTTGATCCTGGTGCTTTCAATTTATTTAACCGAGTATAGGTAATTAACCAATTCTATGTTACGGTTATTTAAACATCCAGGAGCACCGATGTTCTTTAGGGCACAGAGAAAGACCACCAACAGCCATGATTTTCAGTAAGCATAGGCCCATACAATTCACAACACATAACAACATAGGAATTACAACAGAACATCGATCACACCCCCCTTCATTCTTTAAAAGTCCGTTCATTCTCTTCGTTAAGTTCGGTTTCATCAATTTTCACAAGAGAAAAATCATGCCCACCCCGCATGATACCCAAAAAGGAGAGACGATGGATAAAATACCTTCTTGGTTGATCAAAGATCGAAGTATTTCTCCACGCGCTAAAATAGGTGAAGTGCGACTCACAGGGCTCCCGCACAGGTGCACCACTTGCCTCAGGTAAGAAAGGACTTCAAACGCACAAGGAAAAGGAGGAGACTAGCCAAGAGGGAGAAGAAGAATTCCTAGCGTGATAAATAGATGAGATCCCCAATGATATGGATCATGAGGGTCTGGGCCATTACACCAAAAATAAAGTATATTGTTTAAAATTAAATATATTTTATATTATAATTTATATTTTAATTAAAATTATAAAATACAATGAAATTTTTTTTACAAGAAAGTAACTTTTCTTTGAAACACTAGTTTTTTATCATGATTTTTTTATAAAACACTAATAAAAGTATAATATATTAACTAATATTTTATTTTATTAAAATAATCATTGACCAATAACATTTTTTTATTTAATGAAATATAATGTATATAAGAATGGAGATTCTTAAGCATTCAAATGAATTTTAGTAATTTTTTTTTTAAAATATGTGTGTGTGTGTGTCTATATATATATATATATATTAATTTATTTACTCATATTCATCCCTACTAATTCAAGGGAATGGATTTAATAGTCTAGAAAATTTGTGGTTTCAATTTAATTTTTCTGTGGGGCGTATAATGTTATCAAACCTACATGACTTGATTTGTGAGGATAATATATTTAAATATAGGGATGTTGCAGAAGAATAAAAAAATAAGAAGGAATTCAATTAAGACATGTACCAACTTCTTCAAAATCAACCATTGTATTACACATAAATATCTCTAGGATGTGTGTTTTGGTTATACTATGACCTGATAGACATGAATAATGTTTTTAGAATGTTATATGGTTTGATTTAGTCATGATACATGAGAATTTGGTGTATGTTAGTAAGTGTGGAGAGTAGGTTCCCTCATAAAAGTGATTTGTGGAGAACTTTTAAAAAAAATTATGTACATTAAAATATAAAAACATTCCTTCTCATGGAATATGGGTATAATATAGTCTAACGTAGATTATTGGATAATTAAGATTAATATTCACTCAAAAAATCATATTATTTAAATCTGATGAATGTGGAATGGATTTATTTTCATATATGTGTGGGATATATTTTTTTTAAAATAAATATTGTCAAGAAGAATGACCATAATATACATTCAAAATCAAGATCTATCGACATATTAAGTTCTAAAAAAAATTTATTATTAACTATTGGAATATGAACAGAGGAATCCAGTAATGGAGTGTATGGAGAGCGTTATAAAAGTTTACAACATTGGAAATGCCAAACCGTAATGGTGGGAATAGACATATCACTACAATTTAGAGATAATGATCCACATTTTAGAGAATATGATGGATAATGAACTTATATTTTTCTTTTTTTTAGTCACCATGAATAATTTTTGGTGTTAATGGTTATTCCATAATGATGCTTGGCTTCAAGTCTGCAATAAGAAGGATGTTCCATGAATGTGGAACTAGGGATGTAATAGTTAACATATAGAATAATTAGTTTGTTCTTCATGGGTGGTAGGATAATGTTAATGGACCAATCCACTTGTCAAAAACATGAATGTGGTTTGAATTCGACCGTATTAGTCACCTCAAGTGAGTTAATTAGATAAATTTTCTTATATGTCACAAGAATTATAGTGGAATGTCTATTATGGGAAGAAATAATTATAAGTTGTGTGGAAGGCATATGGAGTATGGTAAAAAAGTGTTTTTAGACTATTAATCTAGAAAACATGAGGGGTCCATGACAATATCATGTTGACTATAAAGCATAGGGCATTCACAACCTCTTTATATTTTGAGGTATCAAAGCTATAATGAGGAGTTCTGGTTTGCAACCACTTTGGGTGTGAGAGATACCATGTCGAATGGATGCCTTGTGTCGTGGAGAGTTTGAAATTGGAATTAGTTATGTCTTGATATAGTTATGGTTTTAAAGGACTAAATAAATAAATAATTTGAGTCACTCCATATCTTATGGTCTATGCCGCATGGATATTGAAAATTACTGCTGGTTCTATTTGAGAAGTGGTTTGAGGATATCATGTTCCAGAACATGAAATAGTTATAGTGGAGTTACTGTACATGAGATATTTTGATCTGGGAATGCACATATTCCCACTCAATAGTGTTGTTTCCATACTATAATGAACCATGTTTAATTTTAGGTTTCATCAGGGTTGAAGAAACATCACCATATAATATTCAAAATGGGAGGTTATATGTCGTATACCTTCAGACCATGTTTGCAGCCCAATGTTTTTTAGATGTCCATGAACATTTACCTTTCATATTTTTTTTAGATAAATAATGGAGGAATAATGGAGGAATAATTTTTCATTTTAAAATTCCATAAATGAGTATCCCATGAGTTTGGTTGAGGGACATAATCATAACTATATCAGTAAGGGGAGATCACCAATAATAGAAGTGATAAATGAGGATTCCCTGTGCGCAAACTATATATCCAGTAAAAAAGGAAAAACAAAGGAATATATATTTTCATGGTGATTTAAATTTCATAAATGCAATAAGAGGGTGATTTTATGAATGATTGTATGCATGTATTAAATAATTGTCAATCATTAAAGACATTTCTAATGAATGATAATAACTAATTGATATTTTGAATTTCAGACTAAGGATCATAAAAAAATTACCATCTTATATGAGAGGTCAAGATAATTTAAGGAAATTGATACATTTAACTAATTTAATATTTAAATTTTCATTTCAAGTGAATACTCTAATTCACCCCCCCCCCTCACAGGGTTATCTCACTCTATGTCTCACATATATGTCTTGAAAGTTGTATTAGAGGTATTTGTTAAATTTTGGATTTTTTTCTAGGACTTCATTGAAATATGCTTCGAAGATAACATCCACAAGGAAGAATCATTTATTTTATGGATATAATTTCAAATAGTTGAAAAATTAGTTCATATAACAAAGGAATTTTTATATTATAGTTTCATAAGAAGTTATAGAGGATATAAGTATTTTATTCAGTAGATATTGAAAAATCTTTGATATATATTAAAAAATATTTGAAATAGATACTTTGGTTAAACGAGTATTAATTGAGGCTCTAAAAGAATAATTTTATATATAAATTAATATTTTTTTGTTCTTTAAATACACGTGAAAGTTATTGGATTATTTATATCGAAAATAAAATATTCCAAGTGGAAGTTTCCTCAACATGAAAATGAAGGAAGAAGAAGATAAATAGATATAATCCAGATATTTTTGATTTACAACTAAGGTAATTTTCACACCAGATGAAATATCTGAATTTAAACCATTTTTTAGAAATGATGTTTAATATCAAAATTTATCATAGGGGATAATGAATATTTTTATTATTGATATTAAATAAAAAACAAAATTATGTTTTTATTCTAATAAATTGTCTTGAAATTCAAAAAAAATAATGGGGTTCATGCATGGAATTTACCTTATAATGACTAAATATTTATCATAAAAAAGTGTTTAGAATATGAATTAATATAATTGATATTTAGTATTCATAAAATTCAAAAAAATATGAAATATCAAATTGATATTCTTTAAGTGATTTTCTCAGAATTTATATTTTAAATGGCTAGAGAAAATTAACTTATGGAAAGTGTTCTATCACTAAACAAATTGATCAATGAAAATTTAAATTTATAGATTTTGGATAAACTAAGATGAATTTGACTAAAAATATTGTAAAAAATAATAATATTATAATAGAACTTATGGGGAGGCTAAACACATCGTGAGAGACACTGGTGATCCCTCCAAAACATAGCCTCAATTATATGAAAACTAATAGTTTTCCAATTATAAAATATGTGATAAAAACATTTATCCATCAAATATATAAATGTGTGGTTAAAATATTGAATAATAATACATAGTTATTTTAATATGAATTCTTTTGAAACATCATGGGTAGATTTAATCAACCCAACAAGCCTAGAGAAATGAGAATAACTCCAAAAATACCATTATCTCATTCAAGGATGGACAAAATGAGGAATTATTTTTATGATAAATGTTTAATATTTTATAGTGTATTTAAAATGGAAAGGTATTTATATTTTATAAATGGTGGAATGGTAAATAATCCTTATAAAGACACTTCACTATTTTGACTGAAGTGGAAAATTCTTATCCTAGAAGGAGGCCATGTAAGATTGAAAAAATGAACAATGATTTAGAGGATGAGAAAGTTCCTTAATAAATTGTGTATCAATAATTAGAATATCTATTTCGGCAGAAGCTATATTGGTGTCAAAAAAGAGAAATATGAAAATATAAATAGGAGGTTATTCTAAGTTTGAAAAAGGTAGAATGAGTATGATGTTAACACCATCAATGATGTTTTATTTCAAGATAGAACATGTGGACATATAGTAAATAGTTTCAATGTCCTTCTGCTCAAAACACTAAGGGTAAAATTAAGATGAAATATAAAAGAAATAAGATGTTGACATCATCTAGTTATATAAATCAGTGAGGAACTCTTTCATGTGATATCAAATCCAAAATTTTTAAAAATCATAAGATAGGGAATGCTATCAATGTATTTATCCGTAAATAAATTTGAGAAAGTGGTGTCACATAATGTATATATTTTGGAAATAGGTCCTATATTATTGATACAAGAGATGATGAAGTGCTTGAATAGATTATTTCATTCCATTCCAAAAATCTAGAAATGGGATATTTAAAAACGAAAGGTGATGGGTTGGATCATCTTAACTAGTGTTATTTCTCAACACGAGGAACTTAGAGGTACCCTTCTCCCCATATTACTTATTATTTATAACTTTATGCAATGGGGTGAGGAAAAAGGGAAAAGATATGATCCATTTGGTGATTATGATTGAAAATAACATGAATTTGTACACCAACAAGTGATACAAAAAATTGTGTAAATAGATAAAGAATTGGTGCAATTTTTTCTAAACATGACTGCTTATTTAACCATAACAGATGATTCTGAATGATGAACTTATAAAAATGGCTTGGAATTTATATAAATTTATTTTTAAAAATTTATCAACTCTTGAAACAAGTGGTGTGAATCTTATACCAAGTTGTTTCAATTACTTCATGATGTGAAATGTTTTTCACAATCATGTCATTTATTGTCATTTATAACTGATTTTGTGTAAATTTATGGATATCATAGTTATAATTTCTAGATGGAAAAGGCAATTATAATATGTGTGATTTTTAATAATCATGAGTGACATGGACAACCTTGTTATATCTATAAAAACTCTTGGTTTATTCACTGAGGTTTATGTTAGTAGTATTATATAATTTATTAACTTATCAAGATCAAATTATAACATAGTGAATATATTTTGATTAGTATAGAAGGAAATTATAACGTCTTGGGTAAGTTGAGGTTTAAAGGAAGTGACTGGTCAACATGTGATTTATACTAAAGTATATTGTTGTTTTAAAATATTTGTAGATGAAATCCTTATTTGGGGGAGTATAAAATATTTTAGATTCATCACATTCACTAATAAGGGTATTTACTTCAAAAATAATAATGTAAAACTAATTTCATAGGGAGATAAATCTCATAAAACAATCAATTATTTCTTGTGAAATTTAGGGTTTTTGTTGAAGTATAAGCACATAGCCCGAATGGACTAAAGACCATCATAATATGGTATTTTGGATAATATACATTTTAATGGTTCAATCGGAACCCTTACATCTCATGTAGGTCCATGTAACAAGGCCCACACATGACACAATACATGACCCTAAAGGCCTAAGACCTAACATGCTTGAAATAGTCTCGTCCCATCAAATTTATCATGAATGTGCCTATATCTTCACCTTGTATGGCTGATTAGATAGAATTTCCTTTTTATGATCTTCACAGGGCCTAGTCCTGATAATATTTTGAATTCCCTCTCATTCTTCCAAATAGGTTAACTCCTATCTGGTTGTTTCTATTTTTCTCTAAATCCTCTTCTAGACTATCTCGTTGTGTTATTCCCTTCTTTTGATCTTATATATGTACAAAAATACTAGTGGAACGAAGGCCATTAGTGGCACAAAGTCCCTACATCATGATGGCCCTACATCCCAAATGCCTTTGGTGGACCGAAGTCCCATAGACTCATAGGCCCAAACCTATTTCCAGAATGCCCAAAAACTGATGAATAGTATTGGCTATTATGATACCAAATAGTACGTTCTACTATAACTACTACAATACTTCTGTAGTAACAAAAAAATTAACCCTCACATGGATTTGATACTGGTTCTCTTGGAAGTCGAAAAGGATCCTCTGAAACATAGGTAGAGGTTCATTGGAATTGTAGAAGAAAATATAAATAACTCTTTTATTTCATTGAAAATAAGCCTGGTAGTAAAATGATGTTTGGTTAATTGTGTAAAATGGTGGTCTTATCAAGGTAATAACATCATCATAGTGCATGGGGGATATTTTTGAACTCTTTAGAGTTTGGAATGGATTTTTTGAAAATATGTGTTATATGAGTTTCTTTAAAATAAAGATATTCATGATTGATGGACAAGGAATGCTATAAAAAAGAATCATTGTGGCAATTTTAGGTGTTAAAAAGGTATGATTGGACATTTAATGATAGTAATAGTCATCCATCATTGTATGTAATCTACTTTTTTGGAATGTTGTATGATAAGGGAATGACAAATATATACTTATAGTTGTAACTTTAGGGATACTCAGTAATGATTATAATCCACAATGTATGGGATATGGTTTAATTTAACTCCAATATATGTCCATTACATTTCCAACATGAGTAAACCATATTGTTTTTGTTTGTGCCACAATGATGTATATATTTGATGTTGGGAAAGGAAGGCATTCTAAAGATGATGGATGAATAGAAAATTAAGAGCATTCATGGAGGTAGAGGCCTCTCTGGAAAGGGAGGTAGAAAAAATTAAATTTTCTATTCAAAAACACGACAACATGGTTGATGTTAGAATGTTACATAATTTATAACATTTGGAGAGTCAATGGGAGGTGATGGATAATTTCACATGGGAATCTTAGTGGTTCATCTGATGTGGGATGCAGAGTTTAAATGTTATTCCATAGTAATACGAACCATGGAAGGAACGTGTTTCAACTGGACTTATATTCATATGGACAATTTATGTTTTCCATCCAATTGTTAGATTGAATGTAATTGAGAGAGGAAATAGATACAAAAACGATTTAGAAGAGCCCAGAAATTAGTTAAAATAGTTATTCCACATTCCCGTTGGGTATCAATGCATCAATTTTGTAGCTATTCCTTATGATGTAGATAGTCCAAAATCAGAATAATTGACACTTTCTAAATCTAAAATTCATACATTAAATCACATATTATTGATTTCATCCATATTTTTGAACATTGGTCCACGCCATAGTTATGTGTCCACACTATATCCATTTTTTGTGAGAATCTATTTGAAGAGATCATGTTGAAAAATGTGAAAGAGTTATAGAGGAGTTACTAAATGCAAGATATGTGTATTTGGTGAAGAAAAAACATTTATAATTTTTTGACCAATCCATAAATATGAGATTGGAAATGGAGGTTTCACCATTGTAGACATGACCATGTCACATAATATTAATAGTGAAAGGTTTTATGCAATATAATGGAGTTTTTTCAGGTTTACATGTAAATTTATTTCTAGAAATTAATTTAGATAAATCATGGTGGAATAATGGAGGTTTCATGAGTGGTTTTAATTTCCAAAAAAGTGATCTTTCCTAGTTTTCAGTTGTGGTAAAAATAACCTACCTATATCAAAAAAGTGGAATTAACCAGAATAGAAGAGGGAGTGGATGATTCTCTATGTACGTCTTGAATATAAAATAAATAGAAAAAATAGAGGGGAATATGATTTACTAGAGAACTAAATTACATGACGAGAATGAGTTGATGATCTAGAATATGGGGGATGTCTCCAATATTTAAAAACTATTGAATACTTATCCAATGAAGGAGTTTGTGTTTTTTGTGCCTAAAATAACGTGGCGTTGTTCTAGAAATATTTTAGATAGAAGATGCTCTAAATCAATATACCCACACACAAATGAAGAATCATCCCAATATAACATTAGTTGAGAAATATCATATAGTTGAAGATTAAATTTTTATTACTGAAGAATATACATACATGTCATTAAACAATTTTTAGATCCTTTATAGAGGGGTGGGAAATGGAAGTGTAACGAGCCATTTCCTTCCACCAAAATTATCTAGAGAAGGACGGTAATAAGAATAGAACATGGGGAAGAAGTGATCTATCCCAAAATCATAAGAGGATGTAACCCAAGACATAGGGGTGACCTACCAAGAACCTGTGTTATTAGTGATCTTTATAGTTGATATTGGTGTATCAAAAAAATGTTGATGCATGATCCATAGAAGTAGCTTTGGGAGGGAAAATCAGGTAAATACTCATTTCCATTTTTTACTTTATTCATGAACACTAAAATATTTCATTATAGATTATGAATATTTAGATAAGGTGAATAAGAATGTTACCCTAATATTTGATAGTTCAAGATCCCACAGGAGAAGTGATACACTTAACAGAGTATGTTTTTTAAATTTGATTTATAGTATATATCCTAATTCACCCTCCAATATTATTTTAATCTCAACCAAATTCACATTTATAAGTTTAAAAACATATTTATTCATATTTTATAAATATTTTAAGGATTTTCACTTAGTTTAAAAAGATCACTAATCCATTTAAAAAATGTTGTGTTGATATATTTATAACATGGAAACTATTCAATATGACTAAAAATAAAAAAGACAATTTTAAAAAATTATAACATATTTGTCCCATATATAGAATAAATATTTTAATTAAATTTCTACGATTTAATAAATTAATTATAATATATGTTTTTAAATGGAAATAAAAACTTGTTTTCTAGAAAATTTATTTTCTTGAGTAAAAAATATTTTATTCCAAAATAATGTAAAATATTTTTCCAAAAGAATTAATTGTATTATAGTTAATAAAAATTAACCATTTTAATGTTCAATACAAACCAAAATATATGGTTCTTATTAACAAATAAATATAATAAACTCTGAAAAATATCCAATAGGTAATTCTAATTTCAAGAAAAAAATATAGAGGAGTTATGTTACATCTTAATTAAATATTTTTCACTAGAAAATGATTCCTAAACATTAATGAGATTTTTATATCATAAAAATGTCATAAAAGTAAATGTATTTGTTAAATCAGTAATTTTTATTACTCCCCATAATAAATACACTGAAGTAAAATCCAAAAAACTCCCCTATAATAATTATGATATGATAGATTAAAAACTAAATTTCAATTGAAATAAGTATAATTACAAAATTTTACAATTTGACATTTAAGTGAAATATAAAAAATTAAAATATAGTTTTTTAAATAAATAACCATTTTACATTTTAAGTGTTCTTCATTTCAATTTTTAAAAAATTTATTTTTAATATATAATTTTAGAGATTAATATATTATATATAATACTAATAGCCTCCAAAATATTTGTAAATTTAACTTATTAAGATAACATAGATACTAGATTAAAAAATTTCATTGAATTTTTTTCATTTTTAGATAGAATAAATTTAATTATAACATATTAATAATGTAGTATTTGATCATTAAATTTCATTAATAAAACAATAATACAAAGTAAGTATAATAATGGATTAATATATTTATATTACTAAATTTATACCATAATATATTGAAATATTATTTATTTCTATGTTTTGTGTGACCTAGGATATCTATAATAGTATTATTAAAAGGATTACATTCTGATATAATAGATTAGTACCATAAATATTTCATTAGGTATTAAAAATTGGTTGAAGGCATCATTTTCTCTCAATCATTGGTTATAATGGTTTTTATAATGATGGCTTCTCTATGGGTATATATTAATGTACCTCCATTTGGCCTATAAATTCAAAATTTTCCTCTTAGAGATAATTGGTGACCTTATAACTAATACAATTTCTTATTAATTTAATAACATGATCTGAATGAATTTATTTCAATGCAATATCAATTATTTTTTTAGGACCTGAGTTTAAGGAGGTATTTTAGACTATTCCCATGAATACTTAATAATTCATTCAATCAGAAAAGTGACTATTCATATACTGAATATTGATCATATATGGTGGTTCGGAGTGTTAGTCTATAAACTGTATTTTTCATGGGAATATTTTTTATGTGTAAAAGTAGATATGGAGTTACCTACATGGAAATATTTTTAGTGGTATAATAATATGAGAATAGCACAAGATACATCTCTATATATGAATTTTTGTATAAATTCTCTATCCTTTATAATATATTGGATGCAGTTTTTTAAATAGCCTCTTAAATCCATTAGAAACTGTATCGTTAATAGAATAATATTCATGAAGAATATTGAAACATTAGCTCATTGACAATGAATTTAGAGTAATTATCTATTAGTATATATAGAATGAAACTAAATCTTCTGATAATCCGGGATCATATGAATATAATCCAAACCCCAGTTTTTATATCTTTAATTTTAAACAATTAAAAAAATATAAGGAGTTGGTGTAAGTATTAATGAACATATATTTTCACGTCATTGTTGAAGTATTATGGACTCGGACATCTAATTCCAACATAGTGTAAGAAAAATACAACATAGTGAAAAAACATTTCTCAGAGGGTTGATATAATAAATTATTATAGATTAAGGACATGTGAACCTTATCTATGAACATTTCACACTCTTGCATCAATAAATTATAGAAGTACATGAGTCCATGGACATCATGATTGAATATAGTCCATAATTCCATAGAACAACTATTTATTATATTATCTTCGTTTATGTTATTAGATATATATCAAAATTTTACTCACCCGATTAGGATTCCTGGGAAAAATATTTGTGAATAGTGTTAGAGAAATGTTGTCTTTTAAAAATTTTGTTTTTTTTCCTCTCATCAAAAGATCATCATTTTTTAGTATGATCATATAATTGAGACCCAAAAGAAATAAAATATATTATTGTTAAATCCATCTGATTTCTTGAGCATCATGAGTGATAGGTAGATATTCTTATTTAGGTGGGTTAGTATTGATTTCAATAAATCTCATAGACTCCTCACTAAAAAAGTTATCTAGTACTCAGCTATTCAGTATCTGAATAAAAATTTATTGTTTTTTCAGGTTATAAATGTCATCAATTGGAAAGATAATGAGTATTCTTATGAATTTTTCATGTAGATAAAATTTTATTTCATGAGTTCTATGAAATGCTACACCATAGGTTCTTTATAATTCACAATAATCAGATTCAGCACTTCATTCGTGAGGATACTTTCTTTATAAAATTATTTTATTTTAATTTTTGAGTTTGATTTATTGTTATAGTTATGGATTAAGAATTTTTATGGAATGATGTAAAAGTATTATCATCTTGTTTTATTTGAAATTATTTTACTACATTTCTCTGACATGAGGAATATATATTACCAGAGTGACATTATAAAATAGTTGAATAAAATCCAAAACCAAATCCTAATAAATTTAGGGTATTATATTTTTTTATATTTTTATAATTTATTACTACCATAGATGTGTATATTTGATTTCTAGTTTCTATTACTAATGTACAAAATTTATTCCTCATTCATCCCAATGTTTTTTGTAAAATATTCTAATTAAGGGATTTTGGGTAGGAGATCTATATGTCTTTTCCAATTTGTTTTCATCAAAGAAAAAAATTGAATATTGAATTATTCTCAAATTACTCCCCAAAATTTTAGATTCCCAATCCGAAATGGTAAAATAAGAATTTGTTTTATTCGATTAAGGAGTAATACTATGTTTTCCTTTTTGTCCATCGGTTAGGGGATCAAATTTTCCACCATAAATATCACATCAAGTGAGCTCTTCTCAACTATGTTATAACTACTCAATGTCTCCCATATACTACAACTTATTTCATATAGGCTATATTTTATCATAATTTTGGGACCAATATGAGATAATAAACCATTCTAGGCCTTTCAAATAA
The DNA here is from genome assembly GCA_963277665.1 of Viscum album. NCBI lineage: Eukaryota > Viridiplantae > Streptophyta > Magnoliopsida > Santalales > Viscaceae > Viscum > Viscum album. Next base: position 1,910,752 of record CAUJRU010000060.1, read on the forward strand.
CGGAAAAGAGGTTTTCGATCCATAGGTGACATTAAAATTGGACAATACTTTTGATGGAAGATGAAATTATTTTTTTCATTCAATTGATTGGTTTATATTTTATTTTGTTATATGGTTAGGATTTTATATTTCCTTATTAGATTTTAATATATGTAATAGATGTTTGAGCTCACATTGGAAGACCTCTTAACTCAAGATAGTTTTGAGAATGAGGTATACTACAAAGGGATTTAGTGTTTTAGGATCTAACATGATATTATAGTCATAGAAATATTACATGTGGAATTTTATTAAGGAAAATATAAAATGTTATTTCATTTGATTTATTTTTAGGTTTTAAATTGTTTTCTAGTGAACATGAACTCAAAATTGAAAATGTGGTCACAATTAATGCATGAAATTAAAACTAGGATATCTAAATATTTTTAAATATTCATTCAAATATTAGAAATATTGATTTGGTGAAAGTACCACTAAAAGTAGAAATAAAACATTTCAACCCCTTGAAATGATATTATAACAATAGACAACATTGGGTTTATATAAATTACTAACTTCTTCATCATCAAGGTCCATGTAATAATTTTGGTAGATGGAATGTCAATCGCCATTAAAATGAGCATCATAATATTATATCACATCAATAAATATATTAATAATCAAGAAAGTTATTTTTTCCATTAGAATGTGCCAATTGGGGAGTTGGGAGTCTATAAATACTTTATTTTATATTTCCAACTTATTCTTAGTAATAATAATGGACAACTATTTTGCATAGTGGACATCAAGAATGAAATAATACCTGATCAATTTTTACAAATTAGAAAAAAAATTGAATCATGATATTTTCTGCCTTTTTGTGAACTACATAAATCGTTGGTGGTTAGTCAAAAGTTTGACGTGATATAATGTCATTCATGGTATAATATGGAAAAACTATTTAATGAAAAATGAAGGAATCATTGTTCCACCTGAAAAAAGAAATTCGATGCTCCTACTCCTCATATTTCATAACATGCTTTATGGAATTCAGTCATGATTCATCAATTGTTTTTGGGTTTTACTTATATATTCATTGATAGTTGTTGTAATGCATTTTTCATGTGTAGATGGACAATCCATAAGTTATTATGTACTTAATTTTAGAGATTATGAGGATGAACCATCCCCCTTATCATTATAAGGAAGCTTTTATTATTTTATTTTTTGATCAAGGGAATTATTACTAGAAGAATTTACAATAGGTTCTGATGAGGGTTTACTGTTTTAATGAAGACCATATATATAGTGGTGGGGATTTCCATTCCTTATATCTTATTGTTTTTATATTGTTGTTTTCAATTAAATAATTGAGACTTGATTGATTGGAATTTTGTAATCACAAGCTCTTGATTTTCTCATATTATAGGGGACTTCATCTATAAGGGGTGAATGGGTTAGTTTCATGTGTTGGTAGATAAATCCTGACCAATGATCAAATATAGTTTCTCCAAAAAATATAAGATGATATTTTGGTAGTATTTTTTTACTTGGATCAACACTATTATTTATAAGCATAAGTATATTACTACAATATGGTGAATATTTAATAAACTTTTTCATTCACATCATTATAGGGGTTATCATTGGAAATATTTTTTCCGTTCAAGGTTACTGGTTGTTTTCCATTCTCAATTTGATGTCTTTTTGTCCTAGTTACAATACAAGACCTAGATATTATTTTTATCACATTTATTTAAATGAGAAAATCAATATTAGGTACTTCATTTTTATCACTATTTCATATCATCATGGATTGATGATATGATTATATAATTGTTGCATACATATAGAACCAAGGTTGGATAAGTATTGCATTAAATGGTTTGTCCAAGATTACATCCAGAAATTATTGTAAGAAACTAGTTCCCCAATAACAGTTATAATAATTATTCAGTAGATATATTTATACCCACACTTGACATGAACATGGATTGAAAGTCTAGGTTAATTTAGGATGTAAACCCTTACCCAAAAAAAATAATGTGTTTTGGATGTAATGAAATTAATCCCAGAGCCATTTTAATCTAAAACCAAATAGAAATTTACATCATTGATCTATCCGATGATATAGATGGGCCAGATGAAATATTTTATTATGGCTCACTGGTCATTGTTTATGGTGTAAATCATTACAAGATTTCCAGTATTATTTTTTGAATCATTATAGGACTCATATTTAACTACATTTGATTTACATTGTTAATGAATTAAGATATTTTTTGAGATAATTCATATTGAGTTTTTGAAATAGGTGAAGGGAAACCATTATCAAATTTCATTCTTGGTCAATGAATAATTAATTAATCACATTTAAATTTTATATTATTTTCCTTTTTTTCAATAAAAAAATATATTATTATGGCTCTAGGGATACCTAATTTAGTGGTTTACTGGTTGAAATTCCTAAAATATTAGAGAATAAAGAAATCAATCAACATGGTATAGAAATGAAAGTGGTCATGGGTCTATGAGACAGACAATAAAATGATACATATATTAAGTGGGTGATATGTTAAATCATTGTTAGATAGAAATAATATGGTCATGTTTATATAATATGATCTCTTGGTTGAGGATTTAATATCACCATTTAACATATATTTGTAGTTTGGATGACACGGTCTGAGAAAATATGTAACTTCCCAACCTGGATCCACATAGCAGTGAACCATGGAAGTTGACCACATCAACTTAGACATGCCTACTCATATTCCAGAGGCTTCTAACTAGCATTGGGGGTTTAATATCGATCATGGGAAGATTATAACATCTTTATGAAAGTACAAAAATTTCATCAATAATAAACAATAGACATGTAATATAACCACAATTGGAATAATATTAGTATCACAAGATGACCAAAATTGAATATAATATCCAAATCAAAATAGTAGATATGTCATTCCAAATACATGTCTAGTGTCAATATGAAAAATCAAAAATAAATAAATGAAATTAAAAATCCCAGTAGGGTCTCGGATCCTGTATGGGTCCCTTATCTATTCTCCATCCCAACTCATCCATATAACATTGGAATATTTCCCATATCCAATTATGAAATCCTAAAAACTATTTATGTACCAATCATGAATCCTGAGTAGCATGTGAATAAAGATCAGTAGGCCACTACCAATGGAATATTTATCAAGATCCATTCATTATTAGTGTATATAGTTGTATAAAAAAAGTACATTTCATAAGTAAACATTGATCGCATTTTCAATTATTCTTTAATTAACCACATAAACCCCTGAGATCACGAGGATACCCAATATATCAACAAAATCATTGACTAATGTCAGAGATCTAACCATAACACAATACAATGGTTATCATTTATAATTTCATTCCAAACATATCATGGAAAACTGGTACGATAGTCCAATTCTAACTCATGTCTCTAAAACATCATGTCTGTCACCCCGTGGGTATTTTGAGACTCATTCTATATCCCACACCACAATATCTCATTGGTGTTTTGAACTAAAGTCCTAGTCGTAGTCTCCCTTTCGCATAAGGTTATTTGGATATTATGTTCCAATCCCACACCTAAATATCACATAGGTATTTTGAGCCTCAGTCTCCGTCCCACACCCTCTATCTCATATGGGTATTTGGAACCCCCGTCCCTATCACACACCTCAATATCACATGTGTATTTTTTGCATTAGTTTCGGTCCCAGACACATTTATCACATATATGTATTTAAAACTTCATTATGTTCACTAAACTCATATATAAATCAATAAAAATTATATCAATTTTATCAAATAAGTCAATTTAATCACATAAGTCAAGGTAAATCATTATAAACCCTATAACCACATTTAACATCATGATATACCATTACAATTTATAAAAAACATGGTTTCTCAATTTAATTACATGGAATAATAGTGATAGATTCCTTAATAAATGATTTTACAATATTCAATCTTATAACCCAATATACCATTAATGATCAAGTTGATTATATCATAATTTCATTTTTCAATTAATTATTTATCAAATTAAATGAATAAATTACACCATCCGAGTTTTCCATTAATTCCCCAATCACAATACCCATTATTTAATTAACTGTCTAATTAATTCAATTCAACAATCCCAAGATCAGATAAATTAATTCACAAATTAATTAATCCAATTCAACAATCATGATTCAAAATTAATTAATTCACTTATTAGTTAATCTAATTAAATAATCACAATATCTCATTAATTAAATCACCACATAATTAATCTTGTTCATCAAATTTCAATTGCCCCAATTTAGCACAAACCAACATAACCTAGAAATTTATTTAAATAAATTCAAACACAAATGAAATTTCATAATAATAAAAATTTATAAATTCACAATTACATACATGTAATTAAATTGAGACTATGTTATTTTCAATTTATACCACCTACCTCATGATTTTTGATGAAGGCTCACCAATGGAAATCCCCAAATTGACCAGATCTGTCAAGAACACGAAGGGTAACACAATCTATATTTGAAAATAAGAACAATAGTTTGAGAGAATCAAGATATATCAAGACTATATCAATATACATAACCAATAGAGGAAAAAACCCTTCAATAGATGATAGAAATATAAAACGGTGGGAGGAAACCATACTGGATGAGAATCTCTTATGAGGAGAGGTATAAATCATCAATATGGTATTTTATTCTCAATGAACATATGTTAGATGATCGTGGAATCCTTTAAAGAGACTCAAAATATGAGAGAAATTATTTAAGGTTCAATTTTTTCAATTTATGGTGATGTTTGGAGGGAATTGTGATTTTTAAAACCTATTTTGGGAAATTTAAAAACTATGCACATTGTTTCCTAGGTAGGGGCACATGATTTTCCAAAATCTGGGCCTAAATCATGATCCTATTAGAGGGGGAGTTCATGGTTGCTCAAAATATGTTTCATAGATTTAAAAACCATGTGTTAGCCATGAAATAACTCTCTTTATGAGGTTCCATTGTTTGATGGGGAATAACATATGGTTTGGGGAAACCGTGTTCCAACTGTGCACTACCCAATGTCCTAAAAGGATAAATTTTCACCAAAATGTATATAATATAAAACACAGACAAAAAGAACTAAAAAATAAAAAAAATACTAATTATTAAATAACTAGAGATACCTCTAGAAAAATTTTATATTCTTATAATATTCCACCATATAACAGATGATTCTCAAGTTATACTCTCAATAATCTCTATGATTCCGAGACAAAAGGATCAGGCCACTGATCCCACATATCTTCATATCTCTCGCATGTTTCTTCATAAACATGGAAATTTTCCCAAAATATATGAAATATAATCATTTTCATTCCCCAAAACACTTTCTCATTATGATCCAACAAATGTTTCAGATGATTCTAAAAGTTTGCATCAGTCTGAAGCTCGACATCATCCATATAGATTACATGATATGGGTCGTGTTGAAACCAGTGAAGCTATGAAAGATGAGAAATATCATGCATAACACTATCAATTTGAGGAAGAGTCAACTGATAGACCACTTTCCTCATTCTCTCCATAGTCTAAAACCATACAACAAACATAGGTGCTAGCATTTTATGCCTGTGAAACCTATTGTGACCCAATCTAGGAAAAACCTAACAGAACAAATTGTCATCCAAGATAAACCCTAGGGGCCATCAACATCTATTATCATACAACTTCTTCCTACTCTGAGCTGTAACCATACATTTATGAATCAGTTGAACCTACTCAGATGTCTCTTACAGGAGACACAGTCCCAACATATCTTTCTCACATCCATCCATCCAATATATAGGTGATCTTCATAGCCTACCATAATATCTATAATATGGTTCCATCTGAATAAGTTCTTGATAAATATTGTTATAGGATAACTCCACCAATTCAAGTTTCTTTTTTGACGTCACTCTAATAACTATGACACACATGAAAATAACATCCTCAAACACCTATATTGTACAATCTTACTTCCCTTATATCAGTAGGTGGAGTGTCGTACTTTGTTAAACTCATGTACCAAGGTCATCTTTCAATCCAATCTATAAGAGTGATGTAAAACCTAAGATATAATATGAAACAATATTATTTGTAACACCATGCGGGTTTTATACCTCCTGACATGCACGTCTCCCAATTGATCCACTGAAGAATTTTCCTCTATAGGAACAAAATGATATTCTTTATCCACTAATCCATAAGTACCCAAATAATGTCATTATTTTGAGGTTTCCATGGGAGCACCACCATGATTATCATTGTCATGTCATCCTACATCCATTCATGATTTGAAAATATATGCATTAATCATCTAGGTTTATGATGCTCGGCTTTCACATATTGACAGTTGTAGCATCTTGTCTCAAACCCTTAAATTTCCATTTTTGTCCTTGATCACAAAAACTATCGACGTAGGTCAATATACTTTTTGGATAAACATATATTCAACAACAACTAAATGTTATGAAATTAAAAAATTATCATCTTCTGCATACTTGTAGGAACAAAAATCCAATTCTTTACATAGCTAATATTGTCGTCATATATGGTATAATTTGATGGAAAATCCATGAATTCAGGGGTTTCCCTCAAGGTAAACCCATTCCAGATCATGATACCTCCTTTCCGTGATTTGAATAAAAATTATAGACTATAATAAATATGATATGTGAGAGATCCTCTCTCAGATATCCTAAACCACAACATGCATCTTATATAGTAATTCCATTATCATCAACTAAAAATAATAATCTTGAACTTCTTGAGAATGAGTTTTCTGAAGAAAAAAAAGTAATCCGTAACATTGATTCCTTCACTAAGAATATAATCTATATCAATGTATAATGAATCCGTATACACAACCCATATATATTTTTGTTGATTCAAATATCATTCGTAAAATTTATACATTTACATCTTATGATCAGAAAACACATTAATCATTTCATCCAAATGATATTTCTTCCAACAATTCAATGAAATCCCACTTCTCGTAACTATATGTTGTGCGTAGGGTAGTTTGGTTCCTAAGGCTTCATCTCCCATTAATCATATGACACAACATGATTTCCTTGGATCATCAATTCTCCAAGACTAATCCCATAAGCATCATAAAACATTGTATGCTCCTCCCTTGTCATGGGGAAGATCAATATTGGTGCAGTTTTGATGTGCTTCTTCGGATCCTAGAAATAATTTTCCCATGTACCAGGCCATTCAAACATTATTAACTTATTTTTTAATTATATAAATAGGTGAATCCAAATAGGAAATGTGTTTAATGAACATTCAATAATAACACCTAGTCTCATATAACTATGGATGTTAGTGAAATTCAAGAGTTGTTCCAATGAAACAACATCCCAAATATTCTCTATGTCAACTAAAACATATTCCTCTATGATTATGTGACCTAGGAAGTATAAATAATCAATGAACAATTTACTCTTAGATATCATGGAATATATATAATTCTCTCTTAGTTTACATGAGACGATGTTCAATTTTTGGAAATGATCTCCATGATTTTTTGAGTAAACCATGATGTCATCCAAAAACACTACCACAAACTTATCCAATTACAGGTGGAATATTATCTTCATCAAGCCCATAAATACTGATGGTTAATTTATTAATCTAAATATTATCATGAATAACTCACAAATTCCATACCATCTTCTAAATGTAGTCATCAATATATAAAAATGTCTAATTCTCAACTCACGATACCCCGATCACTGGTCAATCTAAGAGAAAAGACTAGATTCACTCAATGGGTCAAATAGGTCATCGATATGTGGAAGAAGATATCGTTTCATCATAGTCATATAAATTTACATCTGGTAGTCCACAGATAAAAACAATGTCTCAATAACCTTCTTTTTAAATTAAACAGGTGAACCCCAAGGCAACGTAATCAGACAGATACACCCTATATCCATCAACTTTTTGAGTTGAGTCATGTTCTCTTGAAGTTGTTTTGGTTATATTCAATATAGTGGTATTTAAAATGGATCATCCCCTAGAAATAGATCTATTGTAAATTCCACATATTTCTTAGTTGGAATCCTTGAGATTTCTCAAAGAAACAAATCCTAAAACTAGTTCACTATGAGTGGAAAGAAATCATGTTTCCCAACACAATAATCCATCAACATACTAGAAACATGTGCAGTAAGGTCCCCTAGTTACTAATGAACTATCCCTTCTTATCCTACCTTGATATCCAACTCCCTAGATAGAAAGCAATTCTCACCCTTAGTAGACATAAAAGTCACACTCCTTTGTTTGTATTAAATGTTGGATTGGTAATCTTCAAACTAGTCTATAACTAGAGTAATGTAAAATCCTAGAATATCATGAATGTAAAATTTCAAATTGAATTAATATCCCCAAACCTCAATTTAACACCCTATCTATAATAATAGTACTCCAAACTGTACACCCAAAGGTGTGTATATCATTATAACAACAACCATAGACTCCACTTCTAGGATCAAACAAATAAAAAGTTGTCTAGATATAAAATAATGAGAGGGACCATATTAAAATAAGGAACTTGAATCCTAGAATCTACAGGAATAATATCTCTGAATATTGATGGTCCATCATCTCTATCAACATGTGTAGGATAAACTGCACGCAACTACCATTCCCATATTCCCTATGATATTTTTTGAGTCCCAATAGCTAAACCACCCTACTGATATAGGTTCACTTACTCAGAAGAACCTCATCCAATACCTCAACTTACATGACCTATAGACCTATAACTTTCAAACTAATATAGTGTTGAAGATCCCCATCCAACACTTTGGGTTAATATAGCTTCTCCATTACAATGAATATATTTTGGGATCATGTAGAACCATTTTAGATGTCCCATCGTATGATAATACATAAACTTTAATAGCTGTCAGTGGAAATTCCTATGAATGTGACCCATCCTACCACACTAGTGTAAAAGCACTCTAGTATGATCCCGAGTAACTGATCCTTCCCCTTAGCCACTATTAATTCCCATGATCTAGTGGACATTGTCAAAATGAATCCTCCTAAAATTTATATACATACCACCTAATCATCAATTATAATCTATATTCCCTCCATTGGATACACCTTTTATGTATTTCATAGCTATGAGTTCCTGATCCAACACCTTAGTAATAACTTTTAATGAATGATGTAATCCTGATACATAGTCTCACATTATAGTCCACTCTAAAAAACACTTCCACAATTGTATCATCCCCTACCGATGATGGAGAAAATCATTGAAGGCCTGTAGAGATACTAAGATAGTACATTAAATATATTATCCCCTGAATCAACTGCTTGAACTCATCTTCTCTGACTTATCTCAATGTGTTGAGAAAAAATTTCTCCTGGAACATCACCAAAATGTCCTTCCATACCATACAATGAGACTTATGTATCTAGGACTAAACAACCCACCATTGATTCAATTATCCCTATAAAATATAAGCATCTAACATAACCCACTTCTCTATAGGAGTCTCTAAATGGTTAACTATATTTTAAATGGACTCATTCTAGACCTCTACCACCTTGGATCTTCTATATCTAGTGAAAATATAAGGGTAACGTAATTGAAACTACCATGTCATGTCATACATATTGTCTACTACCAAATTAGGGGGTCTCTCCATAAACTGTATGAAGTGAGAAAAGTTATCCTAGAACTACCCTCCAACTCCTTCACCAAACACTTTCGGTGCCTCATGTTCCACTACTGGTGGATCATTTCCATCCATAAGCTGTGGTCATCATATAAAAAAGCATCCTAATGGAGGAATAACTCTATTATTCTAAACACATGTCTCAGGTCACATAACACAAAATTATCAATTTTTCCTAGTGGTATTCAATAATATAAAAATATCTTTTCCCCCAAACCCCACCACACTATCAAAACCGAGTAAATATCAACACAATTAACCATCAACCATCTAGGTTATGGCTAAGAATGATGAAATAATTATCATTATTCAATATTCACATTAAACACCCATTTATTTGCATCTTTCATCATTTTTAAATTTTCAATTTAAAATATTGTACTATTTATTAATCGGTTACACAAGAAAGGAAAAAAATTCAATTTCAACAACATACCCAAAACCCATATTTTCATGTATTCCTAAAATGAATAATGTCACAGATAGTCCAATGTGAGTAAAATGAAGAATGAATACACAACTCTTGTGCCATCTAGGCCATGAGTAGAACCTCATAAAAACATAGAATAAATAATAACAACACAAAACAAGTGAATCACTCAAGGTGAAATAGGATAACAATGTAACAAAACACATTGATAATAGAAATTCCACCCAAGGTACTTGTATTTTACCCTCTTAAATTGGGTACCTACACACACGTACAATCTATTAACCCAAGAATAACTAATTATATTTTCATTTATACCGTTCCTTGATTATTATTTCAATAGAAAAATAAACTAAGACCTTTCTCTGATAACACTTTTTAATATCCTGACATGTGTTCCATATACTAGTGCCCCATCCTAGGCTCTCACATGACATTAGGGACACCTTCCCATTTACCATAGATTTCTGGCTAGGAACAGTGGTATAATATTTTTCATGGGGACACTATACCCCTTTTATAAAATAGGCACAATAGTTGGAATAAAAACAATATCTAAATAATATAACTATAAATAGAATAGTAATAGTACCACAAGATGACTACAAGTGAAGACAATATCAAAAACCAAAAATTAGATATCTCATTAAAAATATGTTTCATGTGTCAATATGAAAAACTGATAATATATAAAGACACAGACATCCCCCAAGAGGGTACGAAATTATCTCTATTTAACTAATCCATGAACCATCCCAACTCATGCATATAGCATAAGATACTTTCCCATAGCCTGTCTTACTTACATGAAATCTATTCGTGTACCAATCAAGCATCCCAAGTAGGGTGTGAGTATAAATCTGTAGGCCGCCGCCAATGGAATCTATATAAATATCCTATCAATAATATATTATTCTATTGTATAAATAATAAATTAAATTTCATAACTAAATAGTTATAAAAATTTTAATTATTCATTCATTAATAACATAAACCCCTAGGTTCCATAGGATACCCAAAATCTCCATACATTATTTGGCACGTGATAGAGTCTAAAACATTATAAAATATCATATTTATCAGTTATCATTTTATTTCAATCATATCACGACCATTTATAACCATACTCCAATGTCAACTTAAGGTCATGTAATTTAATGTCTAAACCCCATGGGTATTTTGAGCCTATTTCCTTATCCCACACCTCATTATCATTTGGGTATTTAGATCCTCTACCCCAGTCCCACACTCTATATCTCACATGGATATTTGGAGCCTCAATTTTTTTCTCACACTTCAATATCAATAAGGTATTTGGATCCCCATTCCCTTTACCACACTCGCTATCTCATTTGGTTATTTAGAGCCTCATTCACTTTCCCAATCCTCAATATCACATGTGTATTTGGAGCCTCATTCCATGTCCGAAACACATTTATCACATATGGGTGTTGGAAAAAATATTTTTTGCCCCATACATGGATATCAATCATTGAAACATATATGAAATATATCACATATATCACTTCAGTCATATTTAATCAACAACAACCCTTTCATCAAATTTCACATCCTGATATACCATTTCAATTTATCATAAACACACATGGATTCTCCATTTAATCTCAAGAAATAATAATTATCAATTCACTAATAAATCATCAATGAATATTCAATCTTATAACCCATAAAACAACCAATGTCCAATTTAATCAAAAAATATTTTACATTCTATGTTAATTCATAATAACATTAATAAGCCAATTAAATCATCCCAATGCCCTATATTTTCCAAAATCACAATATTCATTTTATTAGTTAATTAATTAATTAATACAATTCCAAAACTAAATATAAATAAACTCATGTGTTGTGTAACACCCCAATGATTTAAAAATAAATTTAATATATAATCAATGAAATATTTTGTATCTGTGAAAGAGAAACTTTTTTTATAGTATTTAGTTATAACCAAGTCGTTAGAAATAATTTTTATGCTTTTATGTATTGAATTTCAAAAAATGTACACAAAGGGTTGTAATCATTGAGATATTTCGAGTCTGATAGGATCAACATCCATTTTTGGTGAATAGTAACATGACCCTTATAAATAGTAATATTAACCTTAAGAATAGTAACCTCACACATGTAAGTATAAATACAATTACTCCCCATAAAAATGGGTGTGAATATTTTTAAATGACATAATTAATTGATGGTATTTTTTTGAGTAATAAATTTTTAATTATAATATTAAATAAATAATTAAATTTAAAATTAAATTCATTTTCATAAAATGTATCCCTAAAAAATTATTTTTCATTCCTATGAATTTAGGATAATTTTATAAGACCACAGTTAATTTCTTAAAGTATTATAAAATTAGTTTTATATTTAAAATCATATTTTTTAGGTAAAAATTAATTTAATTTAAAACTTAAATTTTGTATATTTATATTTTGTTTAAAAAAAGGAGTCCATTTTTGAGTTCTACACATCAATAAATGTGTACGGTAAATTGTTAGAATTTATCTAAAATAAATGAATTTTTATTTAATAGTAATATGTGATAATTAACGATAAATGAAAAATAAATGATTTATTGAGTCATAGATGATATATATCTGATTTAAGAAAACATTTTTTGAACTCACATGAACATATTACAATTTTCTTCACAATAATCAACACTATTTGTTATCTTAATAAAAATAATCAAATAATGAAAATTATATTAAAAAAACCACCACACTATTCCATTATAAAAACCACTCACAGTACCTCTTCTCCTCACTCCACTAAGCCTTGATGCTTATCAATGTTCTGACCAAATTCTCTTCTCTATTCTCTCCCCACATCAATAAGCTCTTGGTATTTCTTTCATACAAAAATAATTCCCTAATGGATGTTCTCAATGAAGATATTTCAAGATGTAAACCCTCTTCCTTTTTCTTTTAATTTCATTTTCAATTTATTTTATTTTTTAATTTTCTGCTCACGCCTTCTATCCAAATGATGATTATAACTCAAGAATCATTTATATAATTTAATAATATCATCTTAATGTAATATAATAATTCAATCTAATATATATATCAATCTTGTATTTTAATAATGAAATCATTTTCTAGAAGGTGTCGATGTACAACCTTCATGGAAGATGAACCTTATTATTCAATTTCTTCTTCAAGGATGGTCATGAAGCCAATTTTATGGTTGAACCCAATTTAAAATTATTTATTATATCTTATTTAATTTTTTTGGAACATTTATACAAACATAATAATAATTTATACAACAAAACTAGTTCATGATGACCCAAATACAGACGTAATAATCAAAATGATTATCACTAATGTTTTGTGTAATAACTCATCCTCATACCATATAACCAAACGAATGATATAACCATTTTATATTATTTATTTTCATTAGATTCATATATATTAAATTTTGGAAAATTATATCTATTCTAGATGAATTTCCATACTTATATAATAGTATAATGATCATGAAAATTATGGAAACCAACGCTCCAGAGTGACAATCTAATATGATAAAACTCATAAAAAAGGCCATAATTAAAATTAATAAAATTATAATAAAATAAATAAATTTTCTAAATGATCTGAATTCAGTAATCAATTGATTTAATTTTATAATCTTGGATGTTAAGGTAAAGTGAAATACACATTCATACATAAGGTAAGGGTTTTCTACAAGAACCTCTATTTTCATTAGGAATACTCTTATTATCTATTTACCTCAATGAAATTATTAATTAATATTATTCACAAATAATAAAATAGTTTTTTAATTTTTTCTATATTTTTACCAAATATAATCCTTATTTCCTTTATGGGGAGTTATATGTTATAAAAGGATCTTTCAAAAAATTATTCCCGATAAACAATCCCCATTCAATTGAACCTATCAAATTATTATCTATATTAAAGTGCACTATATAATCTATTTTAAGAGAGAAATATTTTTATGAAGTCTCAAACTTTATTATGAAAAGACTATATAAAACACTTTATGATTTATATGAATATTTTTCCAAAATAATTATTCATTACAATGTAAAAGTTTATTTCTTTTAATAATTACTTAGTGATTTTGTATGTTTATTTTCATCTATTTCCTCATTATTGTTGATTTTTTTAATTGGGATAAAAATATTATGATATCCTATACCATATTTTATTTAATTTTTATAAATTGTTTGGTTGTGGATGGGCTATCTTGAACCATTCATTGCATTACTCTAAATGGTTAGTGTTTGTGTTTCACGATTGGGGAAATTTATTTACATTTCATATATTTGTTTCAATATAATGTATATGTTGTTTATGTTAATACCCATTCATATATAGAATTTATTTTTCTTATTAAGTGATGTTTGGGGCCTGCTATATCCCCTCGATGCATCAGTAGGTATGTTGATACAAACTAGCTAGTGTTTTTTCCCAATATGTGTGGTGTATTGGACGAGGCCTTGATGGTATGACTATGGTTTCCGACATTATCAATTTGTGCATTATGAAAAAAATAATTTGTATTCCATGTAATTATTCTAATATTAGAGTATCCATGGTTTTGTTTTATGTAATTATTTATCCATCTTTCATTTATAGTGTATTATCTTCAAGTATATTTTAAAGGCATGTGTTTTTAGCTACCAACCATGTCTAGTGTTAAATTTTATGATATCTTTTGATTTACTATTTACCATTACAAAAAATATGAGATCTCCCATTTCATAGGTTTTATATTTCCCCAGGATGTGAAAAAATATACTATGAATGACTTCTAGGGATAATATTGATTTTAGGGATGTTTAGAGTGGAATTTACATATTGTGTTTTTCTTTAAAGTTGTAATGTTGACATTATGTATGTATCTCGTTTTCCAAAGCTACTAAACTATTCATTCCTTTAGGATTTTATTCCTTATAATCAATCAAAATTAATTTAGTTCATCCCCAGCTCTAGGAAACTGGGTTTAGGTTCTTTATTGTTGGTATAAGAGTAAGTTTTGTAGAAAACATGGAAACTATAATTAGAAAATATAGATTAGGGAAGAAACCTCAAAGATAGACATTGAGGATAATAATATAAGAATATCCAAGAATTTTGGTAAGGAATATATTATGTGGGTATTCCTAGAAATACATCCCTATCTGGATACTAAAAGTGTATGTGGTTCTGTCATATATTTACCTAGTAGTAAAAACTATGACAAGGTGATCTATGCCTAACTCTGTCTAACATGGTACATGATAGTGGGACTTACTATGCATCTAATTTGAAACTCCATGGGGGATATTCTTAAGATAATTCACATTTTAATTTCAAACCATTATGAAGGATTTAAATTTAAATATGTTATCAAGGAAACCATTTTTATGATTTTGAGATTAGATTTGAATAATAATTCTATTCATGTTAAGTATATTTCTAGTTGAGAATACACATAATAATTTATAACCCAGTCTACTGTATTCCATTGTTTAGTAATGGTGCATAGTGGAAGGAATGGAAAACTCAAGAACACCCATATCCCATGTAGAGATTTTCCTCCTATGAAAAATAATTATTTTGGTTCAAGAGATACGACTGGTGTTGAAGAACTTATAAAAATATAGGGACTTCTGACTCAGGTTATGAAAAATATCCTTACTCATATAGAGAATCCTGAACCATGACATTGGGGAGAAATGTTATAGATCTTTATACAACCACATGCTCTATAATTTAATGGGAATTAAAACCCATTCATATAATAGTATTGTATATGTTCAATAAAGAATATATTTCTCACTTTGGGATTTAATGATTGGGTGATGGATGTTGTGGTATTTTATCACTTATCGAGAGTTGACGATCAATAGTGGTCATTAATTTAAAACGCAAAGGAGTAGGAAGAGATTAAAAATTATGGAATGGAGTAATTTTATGGAAATATTCCCTGAAAAATATGTCATGTGTGAATTATGAGAATATATAGAAAGAAATTTTCTAAATATGATGAAAAAAGAGGATGAAATGCTACAATGTACGAAGCTAACATCACATGTATAAAAAGGCATGTCACATACTACATAAATAGCACATGGATTAAGATTTGGAAATTATTTTATGGTTTAAAACCATTCCTTCAAAGGGTACTAGTCTCTCAATGTTTATCATCATATGAAGATATAGTCACATGTGCTATCACGATAGAAATATAGTTCTCTATGTCCTATTAATTTAAATGAATTCAAGAGAAGAAAAGGAATACACAACACTTTAGAGAAGGGAAAAAGGAAAAGGGGAGGAAGGAGAGATGATAATTTGATAATTTATTGATGAAACACCTTAGTAATTTCATGAAGGTTGTGGGTGTTTGTTACAAGTGTGGAAAAAAGACCACCAATACTGTGATTGTAAGGAAAAGAAAGAAGCTACCAATGTTCCATGAAAAAATTGCAAAGATATGATAAATTATTAATATGATTCTCCAATGTTTTAATGTAAATTTTACCAAAAATTTCCATGGGAGAAAGGTTGATCTTATGAAGTCACAACTACTGAGTTTGAAGTTCCCAATGATGTGTTGGTATGTACATTAATAATTTCCTCAAACATAGAAAATAGATAATTTTATTTTGTATCATCACATTATTTTTCATCTTCCTAATTTCCCTTGAAAATTAGACATTTCCAATTTTATTTAATAAAGTATTTGTTATTCAAAACACCTAAGGGAAGAATAATGGACAAAAATCTGTGTCGATCAGTCCCCCTTATGACACAAAAATTTTATTTAGTTTCCAAACTTATCATCATACCGACTATTGAAATTAATTTAATACATGATTTGAATTTTATTTCTATTTATGATGACAAAATCTATCGCAAGTAGAAGGAAGCTACAATTTTTGAGAATGATGTTGAATATTTTTTTTGTTAGATTAAACACCTCATCATATGATTCTAATCTTGATACACCAATAGTAGCCCTACTGAATTTAATTATTGGGGTGGAAGAGAAACAAAAATCTATGGGTGAGGAAATAAATATTGAAATTGAGGATGTACCAATTTTTAAATAATAATTTGATGTGTTTCCAAATGATTTAACTGGACATCCTCTAGATATAGAAATTGAGTTTTTTATTTATTTAATTCATGGTTCATGGCTTATATCAATGAATCCTTACAGAATAGATAAAATGTAATTAGTATAAATAGAGAAATAACTAGAAAAATTTATTGATGAGGGATTTATCCTCCCTAGTTTTTCGTTATGGGGATCTCCTATTGTTTTTATTATGAAACTGATGGATCTATGAGACTATGTATTGATTACATGAAGATTAAAGTAATTATGATAAATAACAGTTGTCATATTCTTCGGTTTGATGATGTATTTGATCAAATACATGGAGCTTAATATTTTTGGAGGATTGAAATTTGATCTAGATACCATCAGTTGTGTGTGAGGAATGAAGATGTCTAAAAGACAGTATTTCCAACAAGGTATGAGAATTACTAGTTTACTGTATTGACTTTTGGGATGGCTAATGGACCATCTATTTTCATGGATTTAATGCATTAATTTTTTTAGGAATATCATTATGATTTTTTGGTGGTATTTGTTGATGAAGTATTGGTATACTCCAAAATCTATGAATGTCATGAGAACCAATATTGATTTATTTTGAGAACACATAGAAAATAATAGTTATTTGGGATGTTTTGAAATTTTTTGTTATGGATTCAAATAGTTTCTTTTAATAGAAATATTATCTCAAATGATGGAATCATAGTTGATCTAGAAAATTCATAGGTAGTTCAAGAATGTCTTCAACCAATGAACATAACTGTGTTACATAATTTTATATGTTTAGCTTGTTATTATCATCATTTTGTTTATAAATTCACCCGGTTAGCTAACCCGTTAACCAAAATTTATCATAAAGGTGTTAGGTGTGTATGTAAAAAATAATGTGAAGATTGTTTTTAAGAATTGAAGAGAATATTAATGAATTATCTAATCTTAAATCTACCATTAGTAAATGGTGGATTTATGATCAATAGTGACACATCAGTAAAATGACTTGGTTGTGACCTATTGATGAATGATAGAGTTATTTACTATGAATCAATATAGTTTACAATTCATTAATAAAACTATAAAACTCATGATATTGAGTTAGTATCTATAATATATTATCTCATGATATTGTGACACTATCTCCATAGAAAAAATATTTAGGATATGTTCTGATCATTAGAGATTGAAATATGTCTTCTCACACAAATAAATCCACATGAGGAAAAGACGATGGCTCAAGCTACTCACATATTATGATTATTCCATACACTACCACCCATGAAAGGAAAATATGGTTGCTGATGCATTGAGTATAAAGGATCCCATGGTTCTAAAAATGATAATTGACAAGTATCCTTTGTACACAGATCTAGCGAGGATGGATTTGGGAATTATCAATGTCTCTGAAATAGAACTACTTATTCAATTTCTTTCCCAATCATCTTTATTTGAAACAATTAAATTTTCTCAGTCTGATGATGAGAATATTCAAATGAAAATTAATGTTGTGAATGATGGGTAGTTGGGAAAAATCATGTATGAGGATGAAATTCTAAAATTTGGGGGGAGGTTATGTGTTCCCTCCATCCCTGATATAAAAAGGTAGTTATTGGATGATTTCCCTTGAACAAATTTCTATATACACCCTAGTAGTACTAAGATGTATAGATATTTAAAGGAAAATTTCTGGTGGGACAAAATGAAGCAGGAAAATGCTTATTTTATATCAAGATGTTTAGTCTGTCAACAAGTGAAGGTCGAAAGACAAAATCTTTTAAAAGTTATGCAACCCATGACTAATACTATAATAAATTGGGATGACATTACTATGGATTATTTCATCAAATTTACCCAAAATTCCAGAAAGAATGATGTAATATGGGTAATTTTGGATCGACATACCAAATATACTCATTTACTCACTATAAGAGATGATTTTCCAATGGAGCACCTTACAAAAAACTATTTTAATGAAGTTGTTATAATTCATAGATCACCTCTCTATATTTTTTCTAATCTTGATCCACATTTTACATCAAAATTTTGAAAAGGTATCTAGAAATATTTCGATATTGTACTTCATTTTAGTACTGCTTATCACCCTCAAATTGATGGGTTGTTAGAAATGACAATTCAAAATTTGAAAGACTAGTTGGGATCACGCTCTATCAACTTTCATAGTATGTGGGATCATTATTTACTTTTGGTAGAGTTTTACTATAATAATAGTTTCCATTATATTATTCAAATGGAACAATACGAATAATTATAAGGAAGGATATGTCATACACTAACATGTTGTGATGATATTGGTGAAAGGAATCTTGTGGGCCCAGAGCATGTGGAGGAAAAAAATTAATGTAAAAACAATTCCAAAAAATATATAAAAAGCTCAAATTGAAAAATGGATATGATTATAATTGAAGGAAGTATTTGTAATTTTATTTGAGATATCATATTTGGATTAATGTATCTCTATGTAATAATGTTATATGATTTGGGAAGAAAGGGAAATTAAGCCCTAGGTGCATAGGATCTTTCGAACTTCTAGAGAGAATTAGAGCTACGAATTATCATTTAGAAATGACTCCTTGCATTTCTATGGTACACAATGTGTTATATGTTTCATTTTTGAGAAATCTCATGCCAGAACCATGACATGTACTCACTTATGATGGAATAGAATTGTAACCTGACTTATCTTAATGTGAAGGAAAAATCCATGTTTTGGACACTAAAGAAGAGGTGTTGAGAAATCTGACAAATCAACTATTAATAGTACTTTGAAAAAATCATAAAATTTAAGAGTTGTTTTTGGATCTTGTGGAAAAGATGATGAAGAACCACCAAAATCATATTACGTGGTAACATTCTCGTAATTTTAAGGATGGAATTTTTTTAAGTGGGAAAAAATGTAACAGCCCAAATATTTAAAAATAAATTAAATATAGAATGCATGAAAAACTAAGTATATATGAAACAAAACATTGTTAATTATAATTTTTAGTTATGACCTAGTTGTTAAAAATAATTTTTAAACATTTGTGTTTTTAATTTAAAAAACAGAGATACACAATTGCAATCAGTATGATATTTAGAGTCTGATAGGATAAAATTACATTTTTTGAATAGTAACATTACCCTTATGAATATTAATTTACCATTATAAATAGTACTATTGTAACACCCCAAGCATCTACAGTACGCTGCCCTTTGAATAATTCAATAGCTTGTATTGTACGCAACTTCGAGTTCTAACACACACCAAAACTAATCAAAATAGCCGTTATGAATACTAATACCCACTTTTTAAAATTTTATAAATTTTATCTTTAAAAGTGGACTTGATTTTTTGAATTGGAATATCAAAATTATCCTAGGGTGAATATTTGTTAATTTTCTGAAAATGTTAAATGTTTGATAAATAGTGACAAAAAACACTGAGTTATAGTTTAAAACCAATTTTTTTTAAATAATTGTTTATTTTATTTATTTTAGGTCAAAATATATACATAACACATATATAAGTTCAATGTAATCCATTGAGTTAGTTTATAAAAATTTAGATATATAAAAATTTTATTGAACTCTACACCGTCTTTTACCCACCTCCTAGGAGAATTTGCAAATTCACATAAAACATAATTCTACCGCTTCTATGAGTAGAATTTCAAAAATCAGAGTGACTCGGTTAATATAAAAGAGTAAAATGTGGTTCAATAAGATAAAAATAATGTTTGGTGAAAAGTAACCTTTTACTTTTATTTACCACAGTTAAAAGTAAATAGGGTAATTAAGGGTAAAAATGATATTATTATTACCCTAACACATGTCCTAATACTATTTGCTAAGTATAATTCGACCATAAACAACCTTAGGAAGAAAATATGAACCACTTTGGTCCACATGGATTAGATTAGGACATTTATTGTTATTTACTTCAAAAAAGAGTTAAAAGAGATAAAATCAAAAATAAATAAGTAAACCATTTTCAATATAGGGTTATACATAAGATAAATTCAATTATAAATATTCGTTAGAAATATGGAAAGATTTCCTATGTAATCTTATTTTATTTATAATTTTTAGACATTAAATAATTTAATTTATTTATGACACAATGGTGATTCAGTAATTACCTAATTAATGAAATATTAAAATAATTGATATTATAAACATCCAAATAAATGTAATTTGAGACTTTTTATGAATTCCACTAATTTTTGAGGATAATATATCAAATTATGGTTTTTTAGAAATCTTTTTTTAGAATTAATAATGATATTATGAATTTATAAAAAACAAAATATCAAATTGTGTCAAAATTGACATAAAAGAGTTTTTAAAACAAATATTATATTATTAATTCATATTATATTCCTAAAAATCTAATGTTCTACTAAAGGACTTATATAATGATATGTGTATCATTAAGGAACCATTTAGGGTTTTCTTGGCTTGTTATAGTATGATTATTAACCATATAATATAAAAATACAAAGAGTCATGGTAAAGGTCAAACTATTTAACTAAGAGTTAAATATAAATGATAAGGTTAATATAGTGACCTAAACCTGTGTAAAATCTATTAGTCGAATGTATTTCATCACATCCCCACATTATCCTTGAAATAAGTCACTTTGGAGCTGTTATAAACTGAATATGAATTTATTATAAAATAATAATTTATTTATTTCCTTAGGTTCCCCTCACCCCTCTTATAAAATGTCACTCCCCCTTCTCTCTAATTCACACCTTAAAAGCCTTTTGGCTCTACCAAACTCTGCCAAAATATCTTACCAACTTCCCTAACTTCATTCTAGAGGCCTTACTTTAGTTAGAAATCCTTCTTATGGTGCCATTTTGATCAAATCAAATGGAAGAACCTGAATAAGAGGTAATGTTTTCAAAACCCTCTTTCAAGTTCCTTTCTTCTTCCACTTCTTATTTCATTGTTATTTACATTCTAAAATAATAAATCGAGTATATTCTATATACTGTGATGTTATTATATAAATGGTAAAACCATATTTAGTATTTTATCCATCCTTTGAATGACATGTTACCATACGTGAGTACGTATGGCTTACTGTGACACCCCAAGCTTTCACGATACACTTCTCTTTCAATAATTCAATAGCTTGCATTGTATGCAAGTTCGAGATTCTAACACACCGCAACCAATCAAAGTAGTAGTTATGAATAGTAATACCCAATTTTTGAAATTATATAAAGTTTATATTTCAAAATGGACTTCATTTTTGTATTCAAAATATCGAAATTATCCTAAGTTGAATTTTTTGTAATTTTATGAGAACTTCTAATTTTCTATGAATAGTGAAAAATACTTAAAAACAACTTTTTTAATCAAAATAATTCATATTGATAAATTATACTATTCAGTAGTTTTAAAGTATAATTAGAATATATATTTTTACCATTTTATCCAATGGTTTTCATTAGAATTAATTTCAGTTTGAAATTGGACATAAACAATTGTCAATTTTTGATATACATTGTTTCTTAAAAACACGCTATTTGTTGTGACAGTGGGAATTAATTTTAAAATTAATTAATGAAACTTATATGTTTTGAATTTAATAAAATGGAGATCATTTTTGAATTCATAATATCAATTATATCTTAGGGTTAAATTTTGGCATTGTTCGGAAAAACATCAATTTTTGATGAATAGTGAAACCACAAAGTGGTAGTTAAAAAACTGATTTTTTGTTTAAATGAAACATTACCACTTATGTGATTTGATTTTCAAAAATCCGACATACATGGTTGTCATTAGGAAGTAAAATGTGGTTCAATGGGATTAAAATTATTTTTTGGTGAATAGTAACTTTTAAGTTTAATTAATCGCGATTAAAGGTAAGGAGTGAAATTTAAGGTAAAAATGATATTATAAAAATATCAAAATACCTTTACACTTGTACTACCCCTATTGGATGAGTCATGGCCGACCACGAAAAACCATGTCTAAACTTGGGGACCCCATGGAGCCACTTTGGTAGGAAAATGACATTAAAAACATTTAATTTAATGTTAAAATAAAAATGTCACAAACATGAGTTCTTTTACTAAAACAATTTTTAAATGGGGTTATACAAGTCATATTTTTTATTATAAATATTAATTAGAAAGATAAAAAGATTTACTACATCATGATATATTTTTTTTAATTTTTAGACATTAAATGTATTAAAATATTTATGACACAATGATGATGCAGCGATTACCTCATTAATTAATGATTTAAATAAAATGAAAGGATAATGTGAAATATAAGGCATAAACTTGTCAAAAATCTATTGGAAGAGTCGATTTCAAACCCTTATCACCTTTGCCTAGAAATATATCATTGTGGGACCTTTATAATCCGAAAATCATTTCATAATAATGTTACATTTCAATCTTTCCAAGAGTGCCCCTCCTCTCCTCTTATAAAAGCCCCCCACCACTACCACCTTATTCACACCGTCAATCCATTTGGCTCGGCCAACCTCTGCCCAAATACTTTCTAAACTTCCCTCTATTACTCCTAGAAGCCTCAAGTTGGGCATAATTCTTCCTAAGGAAGCCTTTGGCTCAAATCAAAAAGAGTTACCCGATTTTAAGGTAATGTCTTTTTTTATGTTCTTTTGTTTTATTTTGCTTCTCCAACCCCCTAAACTCTTTTTATTCCTTTCCTTTATCACAAAAAAAGTATTTAAAATATACTAGGATTTTGTTATGATAAGGATTTGATTTACATTTACACACACCTTCGTCTAATGGTTAAAGAACATATTGTTTCTGTGGGTGGCGAAATACTTCCTCACGAAACGATGATTGTTCAATATTCTTTTAAAACCTCTAATGGTGGCCATTTTGATGACACTATTTTCATATATGATATATATATTATTTTTATGTTTTACTTATGATTCTGTATTTCTCATTTATGTCATACCTTTAAGATTTCCATTATGGGTAAACATGATATTGTCATTTTAGGAAGTGCGGACTACTGCCCCCTCAAAGTGATTTGAATCGTTAATGCCATATGTGAGATGTATAAAGGATGGAGTAAATGGTATTATACATTATATTATACTGGAATTATATTATACCTTTATATAATTATAACTTCATTCCATTAAATACGAAATAGAGATGAAAGTAGCGTTCATTCGTACGTACGGCTTACCGTCTCCATGAACGGTGCATTTCATTTCTTATCTCTAAATGTTATGTAATATTATAAATGAATGTATATACTGGATGTATATGATTTATATGATATCTAAATCATGAATATAATTATGGATATAATGGATATTTTACCACATGAACAAAGTTTAATTATAAGAAGTTTATTTTTGACTCAAGTACCTAAGATCGACAAAACGACCGTTATTAACATAAATAATTACATAATGTTCATAACATTGTAATAAGTGATATAAAAGGAATAATGAACTTGAAAAAGGTTCTTAAGTAGGTAGGGATTAACTTTAGTTTATTATACAGGATGTTAAAGAGTGGTCGAGTCAAGTCGGACATGAGGTAAGAGAACTTCTTAACCCAATTTCTATTCTTTGGGTTAATCTCCTACTTTCAAATTATGTCATGATATTATTATGGTCTATCTTATATTTGTACTTAAATTATGTGTACCAATAGTGAATACACATAATATACCTATTTTATTTAAAAAAATGATCTTTGTAAGGGACTTCGTCTCAATCTCCATTCATTGAGGCATATTTTGTTTTATACACAAATTCCTCCTATACTGTGTATAAACCCCTTTGACTTTTACGTTTATTAAAAAAGAATCTTTTTTATATGAAGCATTTTACTAAACGAAAAAATGGAATGTTTTTCTTTTCGTACGTATGTGGCGACAAAGTCTTCTCCGCCTCCATGAGCACTATTTGAGTTTCGGTTTCCTCTACAATCCATAAATTTTTTTTAAAAAGAAAAATAAATATCATGTTTTAATTTTCTTTTATTTTGGTATTGAAAATGGTTTTGATAAATTTATTATTATATCAATGTGTTGTATTGATATCTTGAGATTGAAGTGTGGAAATCTTATGTTTCCTTTATGCATGTTTTATGTGATATTATTATGTTATGTTTTATGATATGTTTAAACCTATTCATATGAGGAATGCATTGGACTTAATAAGTGACGGGTGGAGCCCGTTATAGCTCCTCGATGCATCGGCAGGTCTCATGAGACAAACTAGTGTCTTGGCACAGGGCCTTGACAAAATCTTATTTGTGGTAATGGCACGAGGCCTGGGCTACATGGTTATGATAGTCTGGTATTATGCATTCCATAATTATGAAAGTGGTTATTGATATTGCATGTGATTATTCGACCAATAGAATATCCATGTGAATAAGTAAATGGAATTATCTCATTTTACTTTTTCCATATTATATTGAAGGGCAAGTTTAAAAGGCTTTTGTTTTAGTTTTACATTGCCTTATATGATTATGTTTATTTATGAAAGCTTCCTCTATATTGTTATCCTTACTGAGAATTTGAGCACACCCCTTTCAATGTTTTTATTTTTCCAGGATGTGAAGAAGTATTTTAGGAATGACCTGCAAGGATAGTCTTAAGGGGATATGAGTTTGGAAAATTGAGACTATGTTATTGTAGTTTTTCACTTTATGATGTAGTCTAACATTTATGAAAGTATCTAGTGTTTCCAAGGATACTAAACTAATTGGTCTTTCGAGACTTGATCTTTTTTGATCATGCCAATGTTACGTAATAATGCACCAAATCTAGGTAGCTGGGGTCGGGGCGTTATAGTTGGTATCAAAGGCAGTTTAGTACTAACATTGGAATCTAGATTTAGATAAACTCTGATTAGAGCGAATATCCATAAGATAGACTTTGAGGATTAGTATAGAAGAACTTCCTAAAATTCTGTTGTTGTAGAGATTTTGTGGGTTGTTCGAGAAATACATCCCTGTCTAGATACGAGCAGGTAGAGGCGGCTCTGGCACAGATGTATGTAGGGGTAAAACCCGAAAACACTGCTTTGAGATAGACTCGAACGGGAACTGGTGCACGACAACAGGCCTTGCAGCATTCTTGGTTATGACACTCCCGGGGGATATACTTAGGATAATTCCCATTTTCCTTACAAACAATTATGAAGGGTTTATGAGTATATACTTCCTCAAAGAAAACATTTCTTTTTACGATTATGGATTATATCTATAAATAGTTCAATTTATGTTAAGTGTTTTACAAGTATGGAATTATGTATTTCGATTCATAAACTAATCTAGTTTATGAAATTGTTTAGAAATGGCTCCTAGTGGAAGTAATGGAAACCGTATCAATGCACGCACTCCGTGTAGGGATTTCCCTCCTGCTTAAGATAATTATTGTGGAGATGGAGATACAACTGGTGCTGATCAACTTATTACCATACTGGGACAACTCACTCAGGTTATGAATAATAACCTTACTCGTATGGAGCACCCTGATCTGCAACATGGAGGAACAATGTTAGACCGCTTCATGAGGAAACAACCACCAACATTTAATGGGGGTACAAATCCATTAGTAGTTGAGAAATGGATAAAATCCTTAGAGAAAATATTCCACGCCTCGGGGAGTAGCGAAAGAAAAAAGGTTATCATGGCATTTTTCCGCCTCACTGGAGATGACGATCAATGGTGGTCATTGATTCAAAATACAAAGGAAGATGAAGAAGTATCAAGTATGGAATGGAGAGAGTTCAAAGATCTTTTCTTAGAAAAATACTTTCCTCATGACCATCGAGCAGATATGGAAAGGCAATTTGTGAGTCTGAGACAAAAGGAGGGTGAGAATGTCGCAAAGTATGAGGCCAACTTTATAAGGTTAGCGAGGTATGCTGCAGATTATATACATAACCCAAGAAGTAATATTGGTCATTTATTTGATGGGTTAAAACCATTTCTTTGTCGATCTTTAGTATCAAAATACTTCTCATCGTACGAAGATATTGTCTCGTGTGCTATCAAGACAGAAAAGGAATTCTCTAAGTCTTATGACAACAAAGTAAAGAAAGAGAAGAAGAGAACAATGGAACAAGAGACAGATAAAGGAAAAAAGGAAAAGAATGATTTTCCATTATGTGATTATTTTGGGATGAATCACCCCGGTTCTTGCCAAAAAAGAATGGGATTTTGTTATAAATGTGGAGAAAAAGGTCACCAGGCTCGTGATTGCAAGGGAAAGAAAGAGGCTATCAATGTTAAATGCTACAATTGTAGGGAAATGGGGCATTATACAAATGAATGTCCTAAGCGTCAGGGAAACTTACCTCAGAAAAGGACAAGGGATCAAGGACAATCTTATGTTGTTACTACAGTTGAAGTAGAATAATTAATGTATTGGTTCTTTGGACTCAAGGATTATATTCTGGTTATAATAATAATGTGATATATATAAGTATTGTACTGCAGTACTTTTTTTTCATTAAGGTTTTAATATCATAAAGATAATCATATTTTTAGTATGTGATAATAAGAGAAACTTTACTTTGTTTGGTGAATATGATGTTACAATTGATTTTGGAATTTAGAGACCTTTTAGAGAAAGTCTGGACAGAGGTATTTTGGATAACTATACAAGTTGGAATGGATTAAGTTGAACCTTGGATTGTATTGTTTAAGGTTAAAACATTTCTGAAGATTATTTTTGGAATACTATAATACTATAGTTTTAGAAAAAAGAAAACCTGTAGGTTGGGGGATAACCCGTCGCGTCGGACAAAGATGCAGGAATCGAACCCACAACCATAGTGCGACAGGCCTTTATTACCTACCACTAGCCTATAGGAAGTCCCTAGTTATTACAAAATAGTTTTCCTAATCTAAATGGTATGTGGTAATATTTGGAACCTTATACAATTAGGATAAATAGAATATTTTTGAGTTCTGTTTCCATTTGGAGTGAAAGATGGGTTCGTGGTAAAAATTTATTAAAGAATGAAAGCCTACATGGCAAGTAAGTATATTTCCTTACGTTCTTATAAAATCTCTCAAATAAATTCCTCCACTTTATAAAAGGTAACTTAAAACAAAAACTTTGTCGGTTAACTTTTCCAACTGGGGATTCAATGACCGTTTAACCAAACACAAGTTTGTGATTTTCTTGTGGTTAGCTTTCTCCTAATCCTATTTTCTACAACTCTCCATCAGACCTTGATGGTTTGGTTCTCCTACATATCCATATTTTCATAGAATCCTAGTATGGGCTATATCGGGTGACCTTTGTACTTATCTTTTTTTTAATGTTATATTTATATTAACCCTATTTCCGATGTGGGTTTTCCACAAAGGTATTTTCAATTTTCAACCTTCTATTTTCGAAAAACATTTTCAAATTGTGAGGATGCAATTTATTGAAGCATGGGAGAATGTAACACCCCAAGCTTTCAAGATACACTTCTCTTTCAATAATGCAATAGCTTGCATTGTAGGCAAGTTCAAGATTCTAACACATCGCGACCAATCAAAGTAGTAGTTATGAATAGTAATACCCACTTTTTGAAATTATATAAATTTTATATTTCAAAATGGACTTCATTTTTTTATTGGGAATATCGAAATTATCTTAAGTTGAATTTTTTGTAATTTTATGAGAACTTCCAATTTTCTATGAATAGTGAAAAATACTTAAAAACAACTTTTTTAATCAAAATAATTTATAGTGATAAATTATACTATTGAGTGGTTTTAAAGTATAATTAGAATATATTTTTACCATTTTATCCAATGGTGTTCATTAGAATTAATTTCATTTTGAAATTGGACATAAACAATTGTCAACCTTTTGATATACATTGTTTCTTAAAAACACGATATTTTTTGTGACAGCGGGAATTAATTATAAAATTAATTAATGAAACTTATATGTTTGTAATTTCATAAAATAGAAATCATTTTTGAATTCGGAATATCAATTATAGTTTAGGGTGAAATTTTGTCATTGTTCTGAAAAACTTCAATTTTTGATCAATTGTGAAACCACTATGTGGTAGTTAAAAAACTGATTTTTTGTTTAAATGAAACATTACCACTTATGTGATTTGATGTTCAAAAATCCGACATACATGGTTGTCATTAGGAAGTAAAATGTGGTTCAATGGGATTAAAATAATTTTTTGGTGAATAGTAACTTTTAAGTTTAATTAATCGCGATTAAAGGTAATTAGTGAAATTTAAAGTAAAAATAATATTATAAAAATATGAAAATACCTTTACACTTGTCCTACCTCTATTGGATGAGTCATTTCCAACCAAGAAAATCCATGGGTCAACTTGGGGACCCCCTGGAGCCACTTTGGTAGGAAAATGACATTAAAAACGTTTTATTTAATGTTAAAATAAAAATGTCACAAACATGAGTTCTTTTACTAAAACAATTTTTAAATGGGGTTATACAAGTAATATTTTTTACTATAAATATTCATTAGAAAGATAAATATATTTACTACATCATGATAATTTTTTATAATTTTTATAGATTATATAAATTAAAATGATTATGACACAATGATGATGCAGCGATTACCTCATTAATGAATGATTTAAATAAAATGAAAAGATAATGTAACATATAAGGCTTACACTTGTAAAAAACCTATTGGATGAGTATATTTAGAATCCTTATAACCTTATCCTAGAAACATATCATTTTGGGACCTTTATAATCCGAAAAGCATTTCATAATAAAGTAACATTTAAATCTTTTCCAAGAGTGCCCCTCCTCTCCTCTTATAAAAGGCCCCCACCACTACCACCTTATTCACACCTTCAAGCCATTTGTATCAGCCAAACTCTACCCAAATACTCTCTCAACATCCCTATCTTACTCCTAGAAGACTCACTTTGTGAATAATGCTTCTCAAGGAATCCTTTGGCTCAAATAAAAAAGAGTTACCCGATTTTAAGGTAATGTCTTCTTTTATGTTCTTTTGTTTTATTTTGCTTCTCCAACCCTCTAAACTCTTTTTTTCCTTTCCTTTATAACAACAACAGTATCTAAAATACACTAGGATTTTGTTATGATAATTATTTTATTTTCACTTACACACACCTTCGTCTAATGGTTAAAAAATATACTGTTTCTGTGGGTGGCGAAATACTGCCTCACGAAATGATGATTGTTCAATATTCTTTTAACACCTCTAATGGTGGCCATTTTGATGAAACTATTTTCATATATTATATATATATATTATGTTTATGTTTTCCTTATGATTATTTATTTCTCATTTATGAAATACCTTTAATATTTCCATTATGGGTAAACACGATATTTTCATTTTAGGAAGTGCGGACTACCGCCCCCTCAAAGTGATTTGAATCGTTAATGCCATATGTGGGATGTATAAAGGATGGAGTAAATTGTATTATACACTATCTTATACTAGAATTATATTATAACTTTATATAATTATAACTTCATTCCATTAAATATGAAATAGAAATGAAAGTAGTGTTCATGCGTACGTACGGCTTACCGTCTCCATGAACGGTGCATTTCATTTCTTACCCATAAATGTTATGTAATATTTTAAATGAATGTATATACTGGATATATATGATGTATATGATATCTACATCATGAATATAATTATGGATATAATGGATATTTTACTACATGAACAAAGTGTAATTATAAGAAGTTTATTTTTGACTCAAGTACCTAAGATCGACAAAACGACCGTTATTAACTTAAATAATTACATAATGTTCATAACATGGTAATAAGTGATATAAAAGGAATAATGAACCTGAAAAAGGTTCTTAAGCAGGTATAGATTAACTCTAGTTTATTATACAGGAGTTTAAAGATTGGCCGTGTCAATTCGGACACGAGTTAAGGGAACTTCTTAACCCAATTTCATTCTTTGGGTTAATCTCCAACTTTCAAATTATGTCATGATATTATTATGGTATATCTTATATTTATACTTAAATTATGTGTACCTATAGTGAAAACACATAATATATCTATTTTCTTTAAAAAAAATGATCTTTTTAAGGGACTTCATCTCAATCTCCATTCATTGAGTCATATTTTGTTTTATACACAAATTCATCCTATACTGTGTATAAACCCCTTTGACTTTTAAGTTTATTCAAAAGGAATATTTTTTATACGAAGCATTTTACTAAACGACAAAAAGGAATTTTTTTCTTGTCATACGTATGTGGCGACAACGACTTCTCCACCTCCGTGAGCACTATTAGAGTTTCGGATTCCTCTACAAGCCATAAATTTTTTTAATAAAGAAAAATAAATACCATGTTTTACTTTTCTTTTATTTTGGTATTGAAAATGGTTTTGATAAAGTTTTTATTATATCAATGTTTTGTATTTATATCTTTTGATTGAAGTGTGGAAATCTTATGTTTCCTTTATGCATGTTTTATGTGATATGATTATGTTATGGTTTATGATATGTTTAAACCTGTCCATATGAGGAATGAATTGGACTTAATAAGTGACGGGTGGAGCCCGCTATAGCTCCTCGATGCATCGATAGGTCTCATGAGACAAACTAGTGTCTTGACACGAGGCCTTGACAAAATCTTATTTGTGGTCTTGGCACGAGGCCTTGGCTACGTGGTTATGATAGTCTGGCATTATGCATTCCATCATTATGAAAGTGGTTATTTATATTGCATGTGAGTATTTGACCAATAGAATATCCATGTGAATAAGTAAAGGGCATTATCTCATTTTACTTTTTCCATATTATGTTTAAGTTCAAGTTTAAAAGGCTTTTGTTTTAGTTTTACATTGCCTTATATGTTTATGTTTATTTATGAAATCTTCCGCTATATTGTTATCCTTACTGAGCATATGAGCTCACCCCTTTCAATGTTTTAATTTTTCTAGGATGTGAAGAAGTATTGTAGGAATGACCTGCAAGGATAGTCTGAAAGGGATATGAGTGTGGAAATGGAGACTATGTTATTGTAGTATTTCACTTTATGATGTAGTCTAAAATTTATGAATGTATCTAGTGTTTCCAAGGCTACTAAACTAATAGGTCTTTCGAGACTTGATCTTTTGTGATCATGCCAATGTTATGCAATAATGCACCGACTCTGGGTAGCTGGGGTCGGGGCATTACAGTTGGTATCAGAGGCAGTTTATTACTAACCTTGGAAGATAGATTTAGATAAACTCTGATTAGAGTGCAAATCCATAAGATAGACTTTGAGGATTAGTATAGAAGAACTTACTAAAAAAAATTTTGCAGAGATTTTGTGGGATGTTCGAGCAATACATCCCTGTTTGGATACGAGCAGGTAGAGGCAGCTCTGGCACAGATGTACGTAGGGGTAAAACCCGAAAACACCGCTTTGAGATAGACTTGAACGGGAACTGGTGCATGAAAACGGGCCTTTCTGCACTCTTGGTTACGACACTCCTGGGATATATGCTTAGGATAATTCTCATTTTCTTTACAAACCGTTATGAAGGGTTTATGAGTATATACTTCCTCAAGGAAAACATTTCTTTTTACGATTATGGATTATATCCATAAATAGTTCAATTTATGTTAAGTGTTTTATAAGTATGGAATTATGTATTTCGATTCATAAACTAATCTAGTTTATGAAATTGTTTGGAAATAGCGCCTAGTGGAAGGAATGGAAACCGTATCAATGCACGCACTCCGTGTAGGGATTTCCCTCCTGCTCAAGATAATTATTGTGGAGCTGGAGATAAAACTGGTGATGATCAACTTATTACCATACTGGGAAAACTCACTCAGGTTATGAATAATAACCTTACTCGTATGGAGCACCCTGATCCACAATGTGGAGGATCAATTTTGGACCACTTCATGAGAAAAAAACCACCAACATTTAATGGGGGTACAAATCCATTAGTAGCTGAGCAATGGATAAACTCCTTAGAGAAAATATTCCACGCCTTGGGGAGTAGCGAAAGGGAGAAGGTTATCATGGAAGTTTACCGCCTCACTGGAGATGTCGATCAATGGTGGTCATTGATTCAAAATACAAAGGAAGATGAAGAAGTATCAAGTATGGAATAGAGAGAGTTCAAATATATTTTCTTAGAAAAATACTTTCCTCGTGACCATCGAGTAGATATGGAAAGGCAATTTCTGAGTCTGAGACAAAAGGAGGATGAGAATGTCGCAAAGTATGAGGCCAACTTTACAAGGTTAGCGAGGTATGCTGCAGATTATATACATAACCCAAGATGTAATATTGATCATTTCTTTGATGGGTTAAAACCATTTCTCTGTCGAGATTTAGTATCACAATCCTTCTCATCGTATGAAGATATTGTCTCGTGTGCTATCAAGATAGAAAAGCAATTCTCTAAGTCTTATGACTACAAAGTAAAGAAACAGAAGAAGAGAACGGTGGAACAAGAGATGGATAAAGGGAAAAAGGGAAAGAAGGATTTTCCATTGTGTGATAATTGTGGGAAGAATCACCCTGGTGCTTTCCTAAAAGGAATGGGAGTTTGTTATAAATGTGGAGAAAAAGGTCACCTGGCTCGTGATTGCAAGGGAATGAAAGAGGCTATCAATGTTGAATGCTAAAATTGTAGGTAAATGGTAAATTATGCTAATGAATGTCCTAAGCATCAGGGAAACTTACCTCAGAAAAGGCCAAGGGATCAAGGAAAATCTTATGCGGTTACTACAGTTGAAGTGGAATAATTAATGTATTGGTGCTTTGGACTCAAGGATTATATTCTGGTTATAATAATAATGTGATATATAAAAGGATTGTACTACAGTACTTGTTTTTTTCATTAAGGTTTTAATATGATGAAGGTAATAATATTTTTAGTATTTGACAATAAGAGAAATTTTACTTTGTTTGGGGAATCTGATTTGACAATTGATTTTTGGAATTTAGATACCTTTTAGAGAAAGTCTGGACAGAGGTACTTTGGATAACAATATAGGTTGGAATGGATTAAGTTGATCCTTGGATAGTATTGTTTAAGTTAAAACATTCTTGAAGATTATTTTTGGAATATTATAATACTATAGTTTTAGGAAAAGGACAACCTGTAGGTTGGGGGATAACCCGTCGCGTCAGAGAAAGCTGTAGGAATCGAACCCAAAACCATAGTGTGACAGGCCTTTATTACGTACCACTAGCCTATAGGAAGTCCTTGGTTATTACAAAATAGTTTTCCTAATCTAAGTGGTATGTGGTAATATTTGTAACCTTATACAATTAGGATAAATAGAATATTTTTGAGTTCTGTTACCATTTGGAGTCAAAGATGGGTTCGTAGTAAAAATTTATTAAAGAATGAAAGCCTACATGACAAGTAAGTATATTTCCTTACATTCTTAGAAAATCTCTTAAATAAATTCCTCAAATTTATAAAAGGTAACTTAAAACAAAAACGTTGTGGGTTAACTTTTCCAACTGGTGATTCAATGACCATTTAACCAATCACAAGTTTTTGATTTTCTTGTGGTTAAATTTCTCCTAATCATGTTTTCTACAACTCTCCATCAAACCTTGATGGTTTTTTTCTCCTCCATATCCATGTTTTCATAGAATCCTACTATGGGCTATCTTCGGTGACCTTTGTACTTCTCTTTCTTTCTTTTAATGTTATATTCTTATTAACCCTATTTCTGATCTGGGTTTTCCATAAAGGTAATTTCTCTTTTCAACCATTTATTTTTGAAGAACATTTTCAAATTTTGAGGACAAAATTTATTGAAGGAGGGGAGAATGTAACACCCCAAGCTTTCACGATACGCTTCTCTTTCAATAATGCAATAGCTTGCATTGTACGCAAGTTCGAGATTCTAACACACCGCGACCAATCAAAGTAGTAGTTATGAATAGTAATATCCACTTTTTGAAATTATATAAATTTTATATTTCAAAATGGAATTCATTTTTGTATTTGGAATATCAAAATTATCCTAAGTTGAAGTTTTTGTAATTTTCTGAGAACTTCCAATTTTCTATGAATAGTGAAAAATACTTAAAAACAACTTTTTTAATCAAAATAATTTATAGTGATAAATTATACTATTGAGTGGTTTTAAAGTATAATTAGAATATATTTTTACCATTTTATCCATTGGTGTTCATTAGAATTAATTTCATTTTGAAATTGTACATAAACAATTGTCAATATTTTTATATACATTGTTTCTTAAAAACATGCTATTTTTGTATTCGGAATATCGAAATTATCCTTAGTTGAATTTTTTATATTGCGGGTGCGGCTATTTTCCACCATTATAAAATTGTCAAAGCTTCTGATATAGTATTATAAGAATATTTTTAAAGTAAATGATTTCTTTTATAATTATGTGACTTTTAAATGATTTAAAAAAAAGATATTTCTCTCAAATAGTTTTGATTTCATCTTTGTCAATATCTTTTGATGGATTTTAAGCTTATTTGATGTTTATTTATTATGATATAAAACATCCTTATTGTATTGAAGGTTTTGTTATATGTTTGACTGTGGATGTGTTATTTTTATACCATTCATGGTTTATGGAGAAAGTATTGACATTTAGTATGCTAGTTTTAATACAAATTTTTATGTTATGTTTAAACCTATTCATATGAGGAATGCATTAGAATTAATAAGTGACGGGTGGGGCCTACTGTAGCTCATTGATGCATCGGTAGGTCTCATGAGACAAAATAGTGTCTTGGTGCAAGGCCTTGACAAAATTTTATTTGTATTCTAGGCACAAGGCCTTGACTATGTGGTTATGATAGTCTGGCATTATGCATTCCATCCTTATGAAAGTAGTTATTGATATTGCATGTGATTATTCGACTAGTAGAATATATATGTGAATAAGTAAATGGCATTATTTCATTTTATTTTTTCCATATTATGCTGAAGTTCAAGTTTGAATGGATTTTTTTTAGTTATAAATTTGCCCAAATGTTTATGCTTATTTATCAAAGTTTCTGCTATATTATTATCCTTACTGAGCATATGAGATCACCCCTTTCTATATTCTATTTTTTCCAGGATGTGAAGAATTATTTTATGACTGACCTGTAGGGATATTCTGATGAGATATGATTGTGTACAATGGAGACTATGTTACTGTAGTTTTCATTTTATGATGTAATGTAAACTTTATGAATGTATCTACTGATTCCAAGGCTACTAAACAAATCATTCTTTTGAGACTTGATCTTTTGTAATCATTCTAATGTTATATAATAATGCACCAACTCTGGGTAACTGGGGTCGGGGTTTTATAGTTGATATCAGAGTATGTTTAGAACAAACCATAGAAGCTAGATTTAGATAAACACTGATTACAGCACATAGACCTATGATGGACTTTGAGGATTAGTATAGAAGAACTTCCTAGAATTTTAGTATTTTAGAGATTTTGTGAATTTTCTGAGCAATACATCCATGTCTTGATTGGATCAGGTAGAGGTGGATATGGAACAAATTTACCTTGGGGTAAAACCCGAAAACACCGCTTTGAGCTAGACTCGAATGGGAACTGGTGCACGACAACGGGCCTTGCTGCACTCTTGGTTATGACACTCTCAGGGGATATGCTTATTATAATTCTCATTTTTATTACAAACCACTATGTATGGTTTATGAGTATATACTTACTGAAATAAAACATTTTTAGGATTATGGATTATATCTATACACTATTCAATTCATGGTAAGTGTTTCAAAAGTTTGGATTTATGTATTGCGATTCATAAACTAATCTAGTGTATGCCATTGTTTAGAAATGGATCTTAGTGGAAGAAATGGAAACTGTTTCAATGCACAGACTCTAAGTAGGGATTTCCCTCCTGTCCAAGATAATTATAGTGGAGCTGGTGATGCAACTGGTGATGATTAGCTAATCACCATACTTAAACAACTCACTCAGGTTATGAATAATAACTTTACCCGTATGGAGCACCCAGGTCCACAACGTGGAGGATCTATGTTAGATATATTCATGAGGAATAGACCACCAACATTCAATTGGAGTACAAATCCATTAGTGGCTGAGCAATGGATAAATTCCATAGAAAAAATATTCCACACTTTAAGGAGTAGCGAAAGTGAAAAAGTTGTCATGGTATTTTACCGCCTTACTGGAGATGATGATCAATGGTGGTCATTGATTCAAAACACAAAGGATGAAGAGGGAGTATATAATATGGAATTGAGGGATTTTAAAGAGATTTTATTAGAAAAATACTTTCCTTGTGACCATCGAGCAGATATTGAAAGACAATTTCTGAGTCTGAGGCAAAAGGAGGATGAGAAGGTCGCAAAGTATGAGGATAATATTACAAGGATAGCGAGGTATGTAGCAGAGTATATACATAACCCAAGATGTAAGATTGATCATTTATTTGATGGGTTGAAACCATTTCTTTATTAAGTATTAGTCTCAAAATCATTCTCATCGTATGAAGATATTGTCTCATGTGCTATCAAGAGAGAAAAATAATTCTCTAAGTATTATGACTTTAAAGAAAATCAAGAGAAGAACAAATTTTATGATCACTATGGGAATGGAAATAATGGGAAGAATGGAAAATTTGAATATCCATCCTATAGTAAATGTTGGAAGAAACACCCTGATACTTTCTTGAAAGGAATGGGAGTCTGTTAAAATGTAGTGAAAAAGGCCACCAAGCTCGTGATTTCAAGGGGAATAAAGAAGCTACTGATGTTTAATGCTACTACTACAGAGAGATGGGACATTATTCAAATGAATATCCTAAGTGTCAAAGGATCTTACTTCAGAAAAGGCCAAGGGATCAAATACATGATTATTCTATCATTACTGCTAAGGTAGAAGCTCTGAAAGACGTGGTGGAATGTAATTTAATGGTTTCCTCAAGTTTAGCCAATGCTTTTTTTTTATTGTGGATCATCGCATTGTTTCATATCTTCCTAGTTTTCTAAGAAAATTAGATATTTCCAAATTGATTTAACATGGGATTTTTCAGTCAAAACACTTAAGGGAAGTATCATTGAAACAACGTTTTGTGATTCATTCCCCATTAGAGCACATAAATGTTCTTTATCTTCAAATCTAATCGTCATACCCATGATTGAATTTGATATAATCCATGGTATGGATTGGATTTCGGACCATGATGCAAAAAATTATTGTAAGAAGAAAGAGGTTACTATTTTTGATGACAATGATAAGGAAAAACATATATTTAGAGCTGAATCCTCACCACCTAATTCTTATCTAGATCCACCCACAATTGCTCAAATAAATTCTGTTATCAGGGGGAAGAGAATGAAATAACTATGGGTGAGGAAAGGAATGTTCAAATAGAGGAGTTTCTGGAATATTTACCTGGACATCCTCCAGAATGAGAAATTCAGCTTTCCATTGATTTAATTCACGGATTAAGGCTTATTTCGAAGACCCCTTATACAATAGAGAGTGTGGAATTAGTTCAACTAAAGAAACAACTAGAGTAATTGAGTAATAAGTTATTTATTCGCCCTAGTGTTTCTCCATGGGATCCCCTATCCTTTTTGTTAGAAAGAAAGATGGATCTATGAGGTTATGTATCGACTATAGGGAAATCAATACTAAAACAATAAAGAACAAGTGTCCCCTGCCTCACATTGAGGATTTATTTGACCAACTTCATGGAGCTCAATACTTTTCAAAGATTGAACTTCAATCTGGATACCATCAGTTGTGTGTGAAGAAGGAGGACATTATGAAGATAGCATTTCAAACCAGGTACGGGCATTACGAGTTTACAGTAATGCCTTTTGGGATGACTAATGCACCCTATGTATTCATGGATCTAATGAATATAGTTTTCAAAGAATATCTCAATGATTTTGTGGTGGAATTTATTGATGATATCTTTGTATACTCCCAAAACTACGAATATCAATAAAATCACTTGTGCATTATCCTGAAGTCTCTTAAAAGACCTGAATTATTTGGGACGTTTAGAAAGTGTGAATTTTTGATTCAGGAGAACTCTTTTCTTGGCCATATTGTCTATAAGGATGAAATCATTGTTGATCCTTCTAAGACCAAGTCAATCCATGAATTTCCATCACCAATGAGTATAACTGAGGTATGCAGTTTTTTTGGTTTAGCAGGTTATTATGGGCATTTCGACCAGAATTTTTTCCTATTGGCTAACCCAGTAACGAAGCTCACACGTAAAGTGGTTAAATTTGTTTCAACAAAAGAGTGTGAATAATATTTTAAAGAACTAAAGAAAATATTAGTCAATGCTCTTATATTGACTCTAATATCGGGGAATGATGGGTTCGTTATTTATAGTGGTGCATCAAAGAAAGGACTTGGTTGTGTCCTTATGCAGAATGATAGGGTTATTTCCTATGCATCACGACAGCTGAAAATTCTGGAGAAAAACTATCCTACTCATGATCTTGAGTTATCTGCTGGAATCTTTTCATTAAAGATATAGAGACATTATCTCTATGGTTAAAAATCTGAGATATACACCGATCGCAATAGATTAACGTATATTTTCTCATAGAAAGAAATCAACATGAGGAAAAGGGGATGGCTTAAACTACTCAAGAATTATGATTGCACGATACACTACCACTCAGGGAAGGAAAATAAGGTGGCAGATTCTTTGAGCAGAAAGGATCATGGAGTTTTGGACAAAATGAGAGTTGAAAGGGATCCAATTTTCATGGATCTAGAAATGTTAGATATGGGAATAACCATGGAAGGTGAAACATCGATACTTTTTCAAATGGTTGCCAAACCATCTTTACTAGAAATGATAAAGAGTTCTCAGACTGATGATGAAGAATTTCAAAAGAAGATTAAAGCTGTGAATGATGGGAGATTGAATGACTTTGTGTATGAAGATGGAATTTTGAAATTTGGGATGTGGCTTTGTGTTTCTGATATACGTGATCTAAAAAGGGAATTGTTGGATTATTCTCATAGTTCCAATTTCTCTATACACCCTAGGAGCACCAAAGTATATAGATATTTGAAGGAACATTTTTGTTGGGAAACCATGAAAAGAGAGATTGTTGATTTTGTGTCAAGATGTATGGTTTGTCAAAAAGTTAAAGCGGGAAGGAAACATCCTGGAGGAGTCATGCAACTTATTCCCATACCTAAGTTGAAATGGGATAATTTCACGAGGACTTTGTCATGGGACTACCAAAGACTCCTTGAAGGAACGATGCAATATGGGTCATTGTTTATTGTCTTACCATGTCAGCACATTTTCTTTCTATAAGGGGGGGTTTACCACTTGAACGTCTAGCAAGACTATATATTAATGAAGTTGTGAGACTTCATGGAGTACCCATATCGATTATCTCTGATCGTGATCAACGTTGTACATCATGATTCTGGAAAAGTCGTCAAAAAGCCCTAGATACAGAACTTCATTTTAGCGCTGCCTACCACCGCTAAACTGATGGACAATCAGAATGGACTATTCAAACCTTAGAAGACTTGTTGAGATCATACCCACTTGACATTCAGGGTATGTGGGATAAATATGTACCTCAGGTGAAACTTTCCCATAACAATAGCTTCCATTAAAGTATTCAGATGGCACCATATGAAGCATTATACGGAAAAAGATGTCTCACACCAACATGTTGGGATGATGTTGGTGAAAGAAAACTTGTAGGCCCAGAACTGGTGGAGGAAACTATGGAAAAAGTAATGGTCATCCAAAACCACATAATATTAGCTCAAAGTATGCATAAGAGCTTTGATTATAACCGAAGGATTTGGAATTTCAGGTAAAAGATCATGTTTTCTTGATTTTATATACCTGGAAGGGTGATATACGTTTCGGTAAGAAAGGTAAATTGAGTCCCAGGTACAAAGGACTTTTCGAAATTCTTGAACGAATTGGGGCTGTAGCTTACCATTTTGCAAGGCCTCCAAGTCTCTCTAAAGTTCACGATGTGTTCCACGTATCACTATTGAGAAAATACATTCTTGGCCCAATGCATGTACTCACTTATGAGGAAGTAGAACTGGAACCTGATCTATCTTATTGCGAAGAGCCTGTCGGGATTCTTGATACCAGAGAACTAGTGATGTGAAACCAGACGACTCATCTGGTAAAAGTTCTATAGAGAAACCATAAGATGGAAGAGACAACATGGGAACCCGAGGAACTTATGATGAAGAACATCCCGAGTCTTTTTATGCAGTAATATTCTAGTAATATCAAGGAAGAAATTATTTGGATGGGAGAATGTAACACCCCAAGCTTCCACGGTAAGCTTCCCTTTGAATAATGAAATATCTTGCATTGTACGCAACTTCGAGCTCTAACACACACCACAACCAATCAAACTAGCCATTATGAATAGTAAAACCCACTTTTGGAAATTTTATAAATTTTATCTTTCAAAATGGACTTCATGTTTAAATTCAGAATATCGAAATTAGCCTAGGGTGATTTTTTGGTACTTTTCTGAAAACGTTCAATTCTTGATGAATAGTGAAAAAACATTGAGTTATAGTTTAAATCCAAATTTTTTTATTTAAATAATTACTTATTTTATTTATTTTTGGTGAAAGTAGATATATAATACCTATATAAGTTCAATGTAATATATTGGAGTCAGTTTATAATAATTTTAGATATATAAACTTTTTTCAACTTTTCAACATCTTTTACCCATCTCTTAGGAGAATTTACAAATTCACATAAAACATAATTATAATGCTTCTGTGAGGCGAATTTCGAAAATCCGAGATACATGGTTAATATCAAGGAGTAAAATGTGGTTCAATAGGATAAAAATATTTTTTTTGTGAATAGTAACTTTTTGCTTTTATTTACCACGGTTAAAAGTAAATAGGGTAATTAAGGGTAAAAATGATATTATTATTACCCTTAAAATGTCTTAATTCAATTGGAAAAGTATAATTCGAACGAAAACAACCTTATGAATAAATTATGACCCTCTTTGGTCCACTTGGATTAGATTAGGACATGTATTATTATTTAATTCATAGAAGAGTTAAAAGAGATAAAATTAATGTTAAATAAATAAAACATTTTTCGTATATGGTTATACATAAGATAAATTCTATTAAAAATATTAATTAGAATGATAAAATGATTTTATACATAATGGTATTTTATTTATAATTTTTAGACCTTAAATAAGTTAATTTGTTTATGACACAATGGTGATGCAGTAATTACCAAATTAATAAAATATTAAAATAATTGATATTATAAATATCAAAAAAACGTAATTTGAGACTTTTTAATAATTCAACTAATTTTATAGGTTAATATAACATATTATGGTTGGTTAGATGAATTTTTTTCGATGTAATAATGCGGTTATGAGTTTAGAAAAATTAAAATACCAAATAGTGTCAAAATTGGAATAAAAGAGTTTTTAAAACAAGTATTATATTATTAATTCATATTCTATTCCTAAAAATCTAAGTTTCATCCAAAGGACATATATAAGGATATTTTTATCATTAATTAACCATTTTTGGTTCGCTTGGATTGTTATAGTAAGTTTATTAACCATATAATATAAAAATACAAAGAGTCATGGTAAATGTCAATCTATTTA
Organism: Viscum album; assembly: GCA_963277665.1. Taxonomy (NCBI): domain Eukaryota; kingdom Viridiplantae; phylum Streptophyta; class Magnoliopsida; order Santalales; family Viscaceae; genus Viscum; species Viscum album. The sequence goes on from CAUJRU010000060.1 coordinate 1,953,658, forward strand.
ACTAAGAGATAAATATAAATGATAAGGTTAATACAGTGACCCAAACCAGTCTAAAATCTATATTTTGAAAGGATTTCATCCCATCCTCACATTATCCTCAAAATAAGTCACATTGGAGACATTATAAACTGAATATAAATTTATTATAAAATAATATTTTAAGTTTTTCCTAAGGTTCCCCTCGCCCCTCTTATAAAAGGGCACTACCCCTTCTCTATAATCCACACATTCAAATCCTTTTGGTTCGGCCGACCTTACTTTATTCATAAATCCAACTTAAGGAGCCCTTTTTATCAAATCAAAAGGAAGAACCCGAAGAAGAGGTAATGTTTTCACCACCCTCTTTCAAGTACCTTTCTTCTTCCACTTCTTCTTTCATTGTTATTTCCATTCTAAAAAATAAATCCATTATCTTCTATATACTTTTATGTTATTATAAATATGGTATAACCATATTAAGTATTCTATCCATCCTTTGAATGACATTTCACCATATGTGCGTACGTACATCTTACCGTCTCCATGTCGTGGTGTAATTGTTATTCAAAACATTATTATTTGGATAGATATGATAATGATGTGTAATTGATTTAAATAATAAATATATCATGATATTTATTCTGTATATATTATATAACATCCAATTATATATTATTTTAATATCAAAAGAATGATATTGTCTCTCATGCGTATGTATGGACTACCGTCTCCACGAACACGATGAGATTCCTTTCCCATCGTATACATTCAAGTATAATTCTCACATGATGATTAAAAATAATGTTTTTAAACTTGATATCATTATGGATATGAATAAGATACAACCTATCCATAACAAAAAAGGCTTATATAACAAATCATATAAAATAAAACGAGTATGTCAACACCCGAAACAACAATAATACACAGATATTATTAACAAAGCAATGTTAAAAGATCTTATATGATATCATATTAATTTATATGATTCTTGTATAATTTAATAACAATTATTTCATCATTATATAAGAGTTTAACCTATACTAATCCAAGGATAAGTACTTGGTAAGGGTTTATTTCACAATCTCTTAATTATTCGAGGTTGTTTATACGTAATTATCTATTAGGACCTCTTTATCATCCACGTCCATGTTTCTTAAAAATGTATTTCAATTCATTCTTACTATTTTATATACTATGTGTTAAATTCATTTTAACCCTTGTTGACTTTTTAAAAGATGTTTTTGAAGTAATCTTTCTTTCATTTTCCAAACAAGATCATTTTTAACCTTTTCGACAAAATTAAGGTAAGAATGTCTTTTTTAACTTATATGGTGGATGTGGCTATTTTCCACCATTATAAAATTGTCTAAGCATCCATTACATTATTATAATAATATTTTCAAAGTAAATTATTTCATTTATAATTATGTTACTTTTAAATGATATCAAAAAAAGAGATATTTCTCTCAAATGGTTTGGATTTCATCTATGTCAACATCCTTAGATGGATTTTAAGCTTATTTGAAGTTGATTTATTATAATACAAAACATCCATATTGTATTGATGGTTTTGTAATATGTTTGATAGTGTATGTGATATTTTTATACCATTCATGGTTTATGGAGAAAGTATTGACATTTTTAATGCTAGTTTTAATATGAATGTTTATGTAATGTTTAAACCTATTCATATGAGGAATGCATTGGACTTAATAAGTGACAGGTGGCGCCTGCTATAGCTCCTCGATGAATTGGTAGGTCTCATGAGACAAACTAGTGTCTTGGAATAAGTCCTTGACAAAATCTTATTTGTAGTCTTGGCATAAGGCCTTGACTATGTGGTTATGATTTTCTTGCATTATGCATTCCATCATTTTAAAAGTGGTTATTGATATTGCATGTGATTATTCGACTAGTAGAATATCCATGTGAATAAGTAAATGGAATTATTTCATTTTATTTTTTCCATATTATGCTTATGTTGATGTTTAAAATTCTTTTGTTATAGTTATACATTGCCTTAAATGTTTGTGCTTTTTTATGAAAGTTCCCGCTATATTTTTATCCTTACTGAGCATATGAGCTCACCACTTTATATGTTCTATTTTTTCAAGGATGTGAATAATTGTTTTATGACTGACCTATATGGATAGTCTGAGGGGATATGAGTGTAGACTATAGAGACTATGTTGTTGTATTTTTCATTTTAGGATGTTATGCAAACTTTATTAATGTATCTATTGATTCTAAGGCTATGAAACTAATTGGTCTTTCGAGACTTGATCTTTTGTGATCATTCAAATTTTTTTTAATAATACATCGGCTCTGGGTAACTAGGGTTGGGTTGTTGCAAATCTTAACCTTGTTAATATTAACCTCACACACGTATGTATAACTATAATTTATGCCCTATACGAATGTGAGTGAATAATAATGAAATTAATAATTTTGTGTTGGTATTGTTTTGAGAAATAAATATTTAATTACAATTTTAAATTAATAAATTGACTTGAAATAAAATTAATTTTCATAAAATCTATTCATAAATAAATATGTTGTTTTCCTATGATTTTATGATAATTTTATAAGACTTAAGTTAATTTTTGAAAGTATTATGAAATCAGTTCTGAATGTCAAATCAATAATTTTCAAGTAAAAAATCAAATTAATTAAAAATTAAATTTAACATTTTTATAAAATAATTTTTATAAAATGGAGTCCATTATTTATTTTAAAATGTCGTAAAATATTTATGGTGAATTCAAATAATTTTATTAAAATACATGAATTTTTAGCGAATATTAAATTATTATAATTAACGTTAATTGCAAAATACATGACTTATTGAGCCATAGGTGATGTTTGTATGATGTAATAACCTTTTTTTGAACTCATGTGAACTTATCCCTTTTTTGTCACAATAATCAATACTATTTCTTTTCGTAAGAAATAAAATAAAATAAAAAATAAGGTATTCAAAAAATAACCCCTCTCATGAACAATAAAAACCACCCTCACTCCCTCTTCTCCTCACTCATATAAGCCTTAAATCCAATCATATTTCATCCAAAATCATGTTCCATAGTCTCACCCCATGTCTAATATCTCTTGGAATTACCAATATAAAAAAACCCCTTCACATAATGAGGTTATCAAGGATGCAATCTTAAGAGGTAAACCCCCTTCATTTTTATTTTAATTTCATTTTGAAATTAGTTTCATTTCTTGTATTCTAATCACCTCCTATGTCTAAATGATCATGAAACATTAAATATTATATATATACTAGAATGATATAATTTTATTAGATTATCATTCTTAAAACTATTATCACTCTTTATTTTATTTTAAAAATAAATTCATAAATTGAGGGGTGTCGATGTACAACATTCATGGACGAAGAAACATCGTTCTTCAATTTCATCATCATGGATGGTAATGAACACATATTTATGGTTTAAAAAAATATAAAATAATTATTATATCATACTTAATGATTCTATAACCAGTATATATACATAATACTAATTCATACAACAAAACGAGTTCGTAAGGTTCGAAATACCGTCGTAATAATCTAAATGATTATAAAGAATATTTTATCTAATAAATCATCCCCATACCAATAAAAAAATGAATTATATAACCACTAAATATTATTTATTTTCATTAGTATATTATAAAATCAATTCTAGAAAAATATATTCAATCTACATTAACTTCCATATTTATATACTATTATATCGATCGTGAAAACTATGGAAATGACGTCTCCCTAGTGATTATCTAGTATCTTATTACTCATATAAAAGGCCATAAACAAACTAAATAAAATTATTATAAATGAAATACATATATAAAAAAATTCCTAATTAATTAATGGATTAAATTTGATTATCCAGAATGTTATCGTCAAGTGAATAACATGTTCAGATGTAAGGTAAGGGTTTTCTACCCAAACCTCAATTTTCTTTTGGGTTACTCTTATTATTTACATACTTAAATGTAATTATCAATTATTATTTTTAATACTAATGTATTATGTGTATTTGATCTATATATGTGTACCCAATCGAATACTTCTTTACATTATGGGTAGTTACATGTCTTAAAATGATCTTTCAAAAAAAATTCAATAAACAAGCCTGATTCAAGGGAACTTCTCGAATTCTTACCTAATTTAAAGTGCACAGTATAATCTATTTTAAGAAAACATTATTTTTCTAAATTCACTCATTTTATTATGATGAAGTATATTAATTCCCTTCTTATTTTATTCAAATATTTTTTCCGAATGAACTCTTCATTAAAAAGTAAAAGAATATTTCTCTCAATAATTACTCATTGAATTTATAAGAGTATTTTCATCTATTTCATCACTCTTGATGATTATTATGTTCAATTGGGATTAAAATTTAATTTTATTGTCTACTATATTTCACTGAATTTTTAATTATTAGTTTGACTATGGATGTACTATCTAGATACCATTCACCATATTACTTTGAATGATTATTTAATAGGTTTAATGACTGGGAAATGTTATTTACATTTCATATGATAGTACAATATAATGTATATGTTTTTTATGTTTATCACTATTCATATAAGGAATTCATTGGACTTATTACGTGATGGGTGGGTCCTGCTATGGCCCCTTGATGCATCGTTAGGTCTCACGATACAATGTATCATGGGTGGTTACCCATTATGTATGGTGTCCTTTCTGAAGCCTTAACATTATGATTATGATGTTTGACATCATGCATTCCCTCATTATCAAACTAGTAATTGATATCCAATATGATTATTCGATAAGTATAATATCCATGGTTATGTTTTATGGGATTATTTATCAATATTTTATTTCAAAAATATTATGCAAAAGTATATTTTAAAGGAATGTGTTTTTAGTTGCTCACCATGCATAATGTTTATGTTTATAATTATTTCCATTGTACAATTTACCCTTACTGAGAATCTGATACCACACCTTTATTTTTTTCGTATTTCCCTATGATAAGAATAAGTATATCATGAATGACTTGTAAGGATAATATTGATTTTATGTATGTTTAGAATGTAATTTATATATTGTTTTTTCATTCAAGTTGTAATGTTAATCTAATGTATGTATCTTATTTTCAAAAGACGATAAACTATTCGGTCTATTAGGACATGATTCCTTGAAATCATACCAATTTAAATAATTGAGGAACCATTATCAGGAAACTGGGTTTGGGGTCTTTAAATGAAGAATCATAATACACTAACCATGCTTCCAAAAACACTAACCCCGCCTTGTTTGGAAATATTTCAGGAAGGATGTCGATGTTTTTCAAAACACATCCTATGATTTTCTAAAATTCATTTTATTAGTGGGAACCATACACCTATTATAAGAAAATATATGATTCTCCTTCAAGGAAAGGATTCATGGACCATAATAATAATGGTCATTATTATAAATACCACATTCCCCACCAAGACGGTGGTCACTAACCTAGGATAATGGTAAGTCCCACATGGCATGTTTCATGTAGTTAGATATTCAAATCACCTATATATGGAATTCAACAAATATATCCTATATTCAATGGATTATTAATTACCATGGATGGTATACAACCTTCTCATTGGTGATATATATGATCCAACCCACACCATCAAATGATCCATTATCTATAACCATCACCATGTCATTACGCTCCACTGTTAAGGGACCACCAACTCAAAAAAGAGAAACCATAAAAACATGATACATGAAAAAATATTTTTATTTGATATTAAATACCAAATTAAATATATATCATAGTATATAAAACTAATAAATATTTAGAAAAATCAATAGATGTTTATAAAAAAATTATATTCTCACATCTCAAACATGGGTCTACGGGTCTACACACTCACCCTAATGAAAATAAAAAATATTAATGGGTTTCAAGAATAATAATAATTAATGAAAACATTATATACAATTTTGTATATTTTAAGGATCTTGATACCCCAATGTTTTCAATGTCAACATCATGGTTCATCATGTGCATCATAATATGAATCAAGATCACACCCACAGAGCCTATGTACCATTTCCAAGGTGAAAAAGAGTTTATTAATAGGGATTCCAAGTGAGGAATACCCAAACACGATTCAAGAGTCTCACTGACGAATACTCACTAATGGGTTCTTCACAGTGAAGATATAGAACTCTATAGATCCCCAGATATAATTTTCCCCCATATTTATATATACAACCATCATTATATTCAATGATATATCATGGAAATTTCTAGAATATCATAATTTGAGGATCATTCAATAAAAAATTATAAATTCTACTGAAACAAAAATAACACACTAGAGTTATTCACTGATTCACCAATAACCAAAATAATGAAAATAAGAGAATAATCAAAATAGATATATAGATAAAAGTTAAGGATTGTTTTATAAAAACAGGGAACAAACTCCATCTCATAATAAGGAAACAAAATCACTCATCCTTCTGTTAGAACACTCTCAAAAAACATCAATCAATAGGAGGGTAGAGAAATTAAGTGGTTTAATTGTCGGAAAACTAGTGATAAAGGAATTAAACCCACTCAAACTTAACTTAAACACATTTTAAATCGAAAAATTGTCTCATTGATAGAGACACGATCAAGAAGGATGGTATTTTAGTCATCATAAACACCATTGTAAACCACAATGACCTACAACATAGAATATAATTATCTATGTATTTATCGAACACATAGCCTGAAATGAGTCCCCCTATGGAATTTCCCCTGAAATAAATTTATTTCCCCACACCACACCCACCATAAATGGGAGTAGTGGGTTTATTATGACATGGATGGAAATCTCTCTTATCATGATCTGTGTCTTAGCCTATTCTTTAAAAAACCATTCCCATTTACCCATTTTACATAGATAATGTATATGGAATAAAATGACATGTTGATATCCATTTTATTGTCTATTTTCGATAATGAGATCTCTAAATCCCAAAATAATTTTCCCAAATGTTATAAAACCCCACACAAGTGTTACAAACCTAAGACATACCCATAAGATACTTTAAAAGATAAAATAATAAAATTAAGTTATTTCAAAATAAATTACCACACTAAATGTGTTGGTTTGAGAACAAAATATCTATTACATATAATATTAATTTTAGAAACAAATCTATGATACCTGAAGTAAAAACTAGTACATTTAATGTCTAAATGGAATAATTGATAACAAAATGGATAAATGGAATTAAACATGTAACTAACATATTTTTAATTTATTACTTTAGATTTTATGGAAAATATATCAATATCCACTAAAATAAGTCATGTTTTTTTTGATCCACCTGAAATGTTTCACATCTACTCCCTTTATATGAAGTTGAAATATTTACTAAAATGTCATTCTCACCACATATAAAAGTGGCCACTCTACACAATTTGAATAAAATTCTAGAAAATAGTTTTAATTGAAATAAATAACCATATATACAACTTCTAGAATCATTATTTTCTCTCTTATGATTTTTCACACATGAGATTATCCTAAGAAAATCCTTTCCAAGGATTCCACCCAAATAAGTCCAATGTTTTAAATATAAATTCTTCTTTCTTTCAATAATATTTTTCATTTATTATTACATTAAAAATTAATTATAAAAAGTCTAATATAATTAAATTAATATTTCTAATATATATAATTTTAATATATTATTTTTGAATGAATATTGGACTCTTATCCCTTCTCCATTAAGTGTAGAGAAAAATGCATTCACAAGTATGTGGGGACTACCACCTCCATGACATAACATTAAACATTTTCATTCACCAAAATACAAGGATGGTAAAAATAAGGAATCTAATATGTAAAAATGATATTTATAAGATGTTTTGGGATTTTAAATCATTAATTCATGTTAATCCTTTCTCTAATTATTTTGAAAAAAATAGCTTTCATTCGTAGGGGTAGACAACTACCTCCACAAATGGTATATTTCATTTTACTACCACATTCATGGATAGTTATAAATTATAATTATTGAATATATATGATATATGATTAATAAATAACACATTTATCTATCATAATGGTTAACAGCAATATTTTAAATTATTGTTAGTTAATCCATCAATATTAATAAATAACTCCAATCAAATTCAACATCTATTCATTTTCATGAAACGAACTAAAAATATTATATGATGGGATAATAAAATTACTAGTAATCATATAAAATCAATTCATGTATGTTATATGAACATAGAATTATAAAATATCTATTAAATAATGGGTACTAAAATCAATATCTTAAATCACTCAGGAAACAATTACAACTACTAATAACTGATAGTAAAAAGAAGTCACATCAAACTAGTATATTCATATGAAATGATCCTAAAATAATTATGTATAATGTTAATGTATATAAATAAAGTTATTAAATATATAGTTAGGGTAGTTATGATTTTATTACTGGAGTTTAAATATCATTTCCAATAAGGGAGAATAAATGCAACAAGAATTGTTAACTTGGTTTTTTTATTCATTCAAAATCACCTAATATGGAATATAATATTTCAATATTTAATTACCCTAAACCATGATGATTTTATGTTATATTTGTATCTTCTTATCTTGAATAAATCATGTTTCACATCGATATTTTCTTTCTTGATGAATTTATTATTTCATAAAAACATATAACTTTTTATGAATTATTCCCATCACATTTAATGGAATTTTTTTCTCTATGACCATATTGTTACTTCCCACAAATGTTTTAAATTATCTATAGAAAGCAATTTCTTATCTCCGTAGATCCTTATATTAAAATTTATTTATTTAAAAATAATTTTCCATTTTTCTTTTAGTGATTATGGTTTTGAATAAAATAATTTTAAAATTCATAGAGGGGTCTCCCTTACTATGGTCATATATTCTTCACATCTACTTCACATTTTGAAATAAGATTAATTCAATACCATGTTAAATTTGTTATAATTTTTAAATAATGTTTTATGAATTTATCACTTTATCTTCCAAAAATTATTTTTCGGAAAGTGACCTGAAACTCACATATTTTATGATGATATTATGTTATAACATTTAATAAAAATAATTTTTTGTGATATTACATCCATTATAAAACGATTCTTACACAATGAATTAGGGGTTAGTACACCTCCCTATATTTATCTCATTATATACTCTTTCTTAGTGGTCTTTATATTGGTATCAAATGATCATATTTTTTGTGAGATACCATTTATATATTTTATGAAACTCATTTCAATCCAAGTAGTTATTTATGATTACATTAATGTTTTTTATGTTTAATTCATATGTGTGTCTAATGATGGGTTGGTTACTATATCAACAACTAATAAATGTGGTAATGTTTTATATCACATGATATTTCATTGGGAATCGGGTAAGGAATGCTCTTCCTAGTATTGGAATTGAGTAAGGAACGATCACTCCCATATGAGAATCAAGAAGGGATTTGTACTCTACTATGTTTTGGAAATCATGTGGAAATTTATTATCCACTATGATATGAATAAATATAATTATTTTTATTAAAAATATTTTTCCTATGTTTGGAGTAATTTCCAAGCTATTTGAAAGGTTTATGACATTCCATGTTCTAAATATATTCATCATTATTATCTTATGATTTCATGTTTGATTTGATTTTCATTCTATGAATAAATCCATGATTTATATTAATGTTATTGGGTATTATATATATATATATATATATTACATGATCGATAATGATAAGTCTGTTTTTATGATTACATATTAAAATCTCATTATCGTTTTATCTAATATTTCTCCCTTACTCATGTTCATACTCATATATATGATCAAATAGTTATGAAAATTTTATATTTTTCCCATAATGAAAATTAGTGCTCACCCAATAAACCAGAAGTTGTTATGATATATTTATTTTTTTAAATAAATTTAATTTAGTTTATAGATTGTTTTATAGAAAATATTTAGTTTGAACAATCCATGATAAACTACTAAAATATTTTTTGAATGTAATAATAATTACTAAGGTTTTAAAATTGGAAGGGATGATTAAAACTAACTATATTTTTAAATTTTTATTGATAAAAATGAATAAATTATTTATTGATTTATTATAATTGAAATTAAAAACATTTTTATTAAAAAGTGGAAGTTTACTATAAAAAACTATTTCAGGTGTGCAATGTGTTTTTATCATAGTAAATTAAATTGATCAATATTAGCGAATTATTTTTATTATATATATATATATATATATTCAAAAAAAATTTAACATCCATAAAAAATTTCTACATGAATAGGATAAGACTAAATCTTTTTTTATGCATGATAACTTCAATTTTTTTAAAAAAAATGTTTTTTAACATTTTGTGAACATATTATCAAATTAATTTCTTCCATTTTTTGAATTTCCTATTATAAAATGTATTTAATATTTAAATGGTAACTATTTATTTTTTTCATTATGAATAGTTACAGTTATAAAATCTATCACCTCTATAATGGGTAAATCAGTTAATTAAGGGTAAAAAATAATGTGATAATGATTCTAAATTTCAAATAAATGATCCATTATCCTAGTGGATGATATCGTTACATTCAATTCCATAAAATTATAAAATATATGCTCTATTTGTACCATTTTTTTATATTTATCTTCACGTTTTATTAAATTAATATTAAAAAATGTCACTCATTTGACATTAAATTTCACTTTTATGTACACATTGTGATAAAAGTATATTCTGAATTCTTATTAAAGGTAGCATTTAAAAAATGAAAATATTTTTATAATAGATATTTATTTTAAAATTTTAATTATTATACCAATAAATTATGATCCTGAAAACACCAACACATTATTTACATGAAGGAAAAATAAAATATTTTATTTTTAAAATATTATTATTAACACAATTTTTGATGATTTAATTTCCTACATAACTTTTATTGATGAATATTTCATCTATGGAATTAGTTAGAGGATTATATACGAATTCCATCACTGATTTTATGTATATAAATTAAAATTAAATGAATAGTTTCATACATGATAATAATTATTTTCTATAAATTTTTTTTATAATTTAATTACAAATCCTAAAAAATATTGAAATAGGATAATTGGGTTAATATATTGTCTAAAATGAAATATGTTTTCCATTTAAGATCAAATATTTACCATCTATGTAAAATCCAAATCCTTTATGATTAAAAAATTCATTAAATTGATTTTGATTAAATTCTACTAATTTAGGGATTAAGCAAAAAGATATACTTTAATATACAACTTAAACACATTAAAATAATTATTTTTAATTTTATGCCTTCCATTCCCTTCATTATATACAAATTTAATTCCTTTTGGATAAATTTACATTGATAAAAAAAATTATATTTTAATATTAATTGAAACTCCATGTGTCACTGTTTCCTTTATTAGAAATGGAATCACGGTACCTCTTTTCATTACATAACCTTGAGAAACCTAGCTTGACAAATACCCTATCAATTCTATTTTAAAAAACTAATCCATATTATCAATGTTTTTACCCTGAAAATTCAAACTTTATGGGTCCATTAGATTATATATAATGTCTTTCTTTCTTAGAAGAGTGGGTTACATTAAACTATCACATTATTACCTCTTGATTTACCTCCGCTGAAAGTATTTTATTTATCATAAAATAATAAATCTAGAATCGTAAATATACTAAAATTTTATTCTGATAAAGTCTCTATTTAGGAACAGATATGATATTTCTATATATTATTAAATATTTTCTATAATTATCTAGTTATATTAAGAGAATACATGTCCTCCTTTAATTTCCCTCCTTATATGTACTAAATAAAATTATTGTTATTAAAGAATTCCGGAAATATTTTTCAACTCAGCAAGGAATATTTCTCTTAAATGTCTATATTCCCTTTAAAATGTCTAAAATGAATTTTTTTTATCATTATCAAACTAATTTTTTATGATATTTTTACATATGTTTGAATTTTTTAAAATTGGGTTAAAAGGGGTCTTCTGTTCATTTTTTTATGATGTACTTTTTCATTGTTTTTTATTTGTGTGAAGGAAATGACTTCTTTAATTTTATAAAAAAAATATAATTCCCGCCATCATGACTTCTCAATTCATTGAAGATTTTTTTATATGTTTTCAATGTACTTTTAAGAGAAATGTTTTCAAAATATTTGGTAATTTTTCTAATTTAAAATATGTCTTTTTAATGGGAAACAAGAATTTTTTTCAAGATATTTTCCATTGACCTGTTTAAATTATTTTATTCTATATGAAAACAATTTATTTTATCTTATTCTTTATTAAGGATATAGTCTTAAAATAAAATCCATTGTATTTCTTCATATAGAATATGATCAGCTTGAAATGTGTATTTATTCATATTTCATATTCTAGGTGTACCATTATAAAAAATTATTTAATTTTAAGGAATTTTGATTAAGTTGTGTGGTTTATCAATATGAAAATTGAATTTGTATTATTAAGTAATCAGTGGGGAGTGAAATTACATAGCCTCTAAATTCATGTGAATGTCTAATGAGACAATTTAGATTGGGAATATGGATATGGACTTTCCCACTATGTAAAATGTCTTCTCATGAGGCATCAATAGTATGTTTTATATTTTAAACATTATGGGTTCCATTATTTCGAAATATTTTATAGATTTCCATTTGATTATTTTAAAATTTAAGATATTAATTGATAAGTTTCTTGTTCATGTTTTTATTTATATGGAATAATTTTATCTTCATTTATTATTTTCCTATTATTTATTAATTAATATCATCCATTATATATATACCCTTACTAAGAATTTGATATCAACATTTTCAATGATACAATTCCTAATTACACCAAGAAGTGTATTATGATTGATATAGAGGGACATGGTAAAGGGGATAATGGTGTTCTTAATGAAAATAATATATTTTATTTTATATATTCAAATGTAATATAAAAATTAAAGTATTCATCATGTTTTCCATGACTAATAATCTATTTCTTCATTTGATTTGTGATCTATTTTATCTAATACTATGATAAGAAATGTTTCCATATTTTCTGGGATTTTCGGTTTAGTTTCTTCAAAATTGGAATAATATAATGATTAGTAGAATCCTTGTTAACTCTATTTAAGAAAACATAGATTACAGAAACCAACATTATGAATGAATATGAGGATAAGTTTTAAGTATCAAATAATATCCTAATGTTTTCGTATGTTAGATATTATGTTAGTTTCATTGAAATACATACTTTTAAGATACTAATGGTGGACAAGGTTTTCAATCATTTTCATTTAGGGGTGATAACCCTAAATACTGTTGTTGAAGAATATAACATCAATTATTCTATTCCACGATGAGATTTTCTTTACTCTGGACAAATTTCTACACTCATTGGGTAACTATTGGGTTAATTCACATTTTCATTAAAAATAATTGTGATGTATTTGAAAATATTTTTATTGTTCGATAAAAGTACAATTTATACTAATTTTATGAATTCAAGATTAGTTATGCCTAAAATTTTAAATTTTTGATAACTATTTCACAAGTTTTAAATTTATACATTATGCTTCATAATGTTATGATCTAATGTAATTTATGTAATATATTATAAGTTGGGTCTAGTGGAAGGAATATAAATCATATTAATGAACATATTCCATATATGGATTTGACTCCTTGTAAATATAATGGATTTACAGATATAGATAGATATGGAGGGGAAAAATTATGATTATATTGTGAAAGATGAATTAGGACATGAGTAACAAAATTTCCCATATAAATTATTATACTAATACATAATGTGGTTTAAAAATGTTAAAAAAATCATGCTCCAACAATCAATATGATTTAATGGGACTGGTAATAAATTTGTAGCTGTAAAATGGATAAGATCCATGGAGAAGATATTTGTATCATTAGGAATTAATGAGAGAAATAAGGGTTTCATTGAATTTATAACGGCTCTAAAAGAATTTAATTCAACATTTGTAATTGATTAAATCTACTAAGAACTAGGACTACATAGAAAGCATGGAATAAAAGGATTTTATGTAACATTCATGGATAGATATTTTCATTAAAACTATGATGGTATATAGTTATAGAATTATTATTTCCAAGACAATAGGAAGAGGAAAATGGTAATAGGTATAAATATAAAATTAGAATGTTAAAAAGGCATGATGTGTAATATTTATATAAAACAATGACAATGGTTAATTGATTCATTGATGTGTTTAAGATAATTCATCAATGGGAACTAGTATCCTAAACATTCTAACCATATGATATTATAATATCATGTTCTATCGGTATAAATAAATAATTATAGTGGAAAGGTTGGGTAAGAGACCTTTTATTATGTAAAAGAAAATACATAAATTATAAGGTTGGGGTTATAAAAGCATCCATTCCCTCATGCCAAGAAAAAAATCATACTCATGTTCATAAGAGTCATCATACTCACCATACCAGTCAGAATCAAAATCAACAGGGCCATGAGACCTAGTAACTATAGTCAGCTTCAGGTAAAAGTAATCATTTATGCACCCCTCTTTCCGTGGAGGAACAGGTAAAAAACTATCATCATACACAACATCATCTTTCCCATTGGACAATACTTGACTATAAGATGATTTCTTTGGGAAACCATACGCAATATTATCCCATTTTCATGGATTCCATAGTTTTACCTTAACTTATTTATTTTCTCTTGAATCATTTAAAGGTTACCATCATCACTAGAATTTTTTTGGCCCTCAAATGCATGAGCCAATCCTGGTATGGGGTCACCCTCAGTCGCTTCTGGAACTAACATACGGGTTCTCTCCCCTGACCCATGGGTCTCATGTGACAATACCTTACCCACATTTCTAGTGGCATGTCTAACACTAGGCAGGACTACATTGGTTTGTGAGGTCTGCTTCCACATTTTCTTCCTAAAATAAGCTTCATGATTCCCTTTTAAGGAACAAAACGAGAAAATCACAATCCTGTGACATTAATCTTTAACAAGACTGTTATTTTGGCTCTCGACAAAAAAGTTAGGAAGTCTTTCATACTCCACTTTTAAATTAATATCCTCATCTAATGCTGATAAAAAACATTATGGATCAAGTTACACATCAAAACAACCTCCCCCAGTACCGTAGCTTAATGCCAAAAATTCGTGATCCCAGTATTCCTATCCATTTTGTTCGAAATTCCCATAGAAGATGCAATATTGAATAAGATATTAGGATTCCATAAAATCCAATTAAGACAACAAATTTTGATCAACATTTTAAATCTTGTATTCTTTGTTGTAAACAGATTAAAATGAAAATCCCACTCTTTAAAACTTATCACACTTAGTTTCAAGGAAATTGATCCACCCCCCATGCCCTTTGCTTTAATTTATCAAATGAAAAATTGATGTGAAAGAAACCATAACCCAAGGGAATACATATCCAGATAGAAAACCACCATATAGAGACTAATTTATGTACTAAATCATCAAGTTTCCATGCCTTACCTCTAGTGGGAAGAACAATCCTAGCAATTATAGAGAATTCACAAATTTTAAATCTATCATGAATCGCTACTGGGTTCTCAGTCACATGTGCAGTGTCAAAATTCTTGATAGTCCACTCTAGAGTGACATCCTTTAATAGTGAAAAATCCCTCTAGTTGAGAATTCTATATTGGGACATGCCAATCCTCAGATTGCATAATTTTTCAGGGAAACCCTCAGGTGGGTGTGTCGTCGCATCTCCAGCAACTGCAACTTCATTAGTACAATCACCAGCCAGAGCCAGTATCTCAATATATGATTTCCCTATAGTAATATCAATTAAATTTATATCCACTACAGTAGAACGCTCTGCCTCAGCCGCCACAGTAGACCTGACCACCCCACCTATGCCGCCAGCATCAGACCTCAATAAAAATTATGCTCGATGCGTGCTGCTCGCACTAGTATCCTCCAGCATGGGTCTGCCCACTCGACTCACTCTGCTAGCTTCGCTTAGTGTTGTCCTTCTCTCCCCTTCGATGATCGATGTCGTGACACCGCCAGTATCATTCATTAATGCTTTACTCACATTGGTCACACTTAGGTACAAGATTTATAGGAATGGAATAATTCATTGTGTGTGGATAAAAAGTACATATATCTCATGAATGTAAGGGTACAATAGAATCTATCAAATTATAGATGATGAATAATAAAATAATGGAACTCTATAATAACAAATTCCCCAAACATCAAGTTATGTTACCACAAAAGAAGACAATGGGAGATTTCTATGCTTCTGAAATTAGTACAACCAATGTGTAAGTTCCTTGATACTTGAAAAAAGGTACACTTATCATCCCATCTAGGATTGATAATGATTTTTTTAGTTTAGGTTATACCAACACTTTTATATCAGAATGAATTTCTAAGCTAATCAAATCACTACATATATTATTAGAAATTAATCTGTGGATGGAAATTCATTATATTAGGATAAACACATATTAATTATACAATTACACTCCAATAGATGTTAATAGGAATTTTCATTCTATTCATATTGTTATTATTCGTTCAGTTTAATTTGTGGAAATTTTAATCACATATTTTATCTTTTAGTATAAAAATATATCAATTTTTTAAAAAGGAAATTTTCATTTTGATATTTTGAATCAACCTCAAAACGTCTGCCAGTGTGAGGATTCAAAATAACATACAATGAAAATTAATTTAGTCATTTGGGGTTTTCCTCATACTCATGAGGGATATTTAACTAAAATATTTAGGGAGAAAAGAAACATGGATAATATTTATATTATTCAAAAATATGGATATGTATTTAAAAAATAATTTCATTTCCATTCACCAAATCATGAAGTTGAAATTTCAATGGAGATCATAATAGTTTCTAAGTCTATTTCAATGAATCCATATAGAATGGCCCAGATTTAGTTGCATAAATTGAAGATAAAACCCTTGTAGAATCTAGAGAATTCATTCATTTGTCTATTTTATTTAACTTGGAGTTAACATGTTATTTTGGATAACAACAATGATGGTTCAATAAAACTTTTAATTGATAATAGGGATCCTAACAATACCACTATTAAGAAAAAGTATCATATAACCTGTATTAATGATTTTCTTGATCAATTAAGAGGATATATATTTTTTTCTAGATCGATCCTAAATATAGACATCATAAGATAAGGATAAATAATGATGATATACCTAATACCACCTTTCACATATGGTATATTCATTACAAATATATTGTAATTCCAGTTTTACATAATAATTCCCATTCAATATTCATTGATTTATTGAATAGATTATTTAGACAATACAGTGATCAGTTTATGGTAATAGATATACAAAATATTCTTATATATTCATATTTAAATTTATAGCATGAATAATATTTGAGAATTGTTCTATTGACCTTACGGAAGGAGATGTTTGTTTTTTAAATTTACCAAATGTATATTTTGGATTTATAAATTATCTTTCTTGGTTAATGTAATCTAAATTGAGGGTATATTGGTGGATACATCAATGAATGAATGTGTTGAGTAATGGTCTATACCAACCATAGTAATCCAATTAAATAATTTTCAATTGATGGTGGATATTAATTATTATTTCTATGAAATTTATCATAACTATCTTTTTAACTCAATAGGATAAATTAGAGGGGTGATAATTTCATATATATAGTTAATTCTGAAAATAGATTTAATGAAATGATGTTAATAATTTTCAAAATTCTTGGTCCTACACTACCATACAGTGAATAAGTTTTTGTTTCATTTAGTGATGAATTTAATAATAGATTGGGATTTTTCAACATAAAGAATGAAATTTTTATAATGTATGCCTCTCTTTAATTACAAATTCCTTAGAAAAATTTCTTGACACATGATTTGGAGATTATTATGGTCTTTTTCATTAAATGTATTGAATAATTATCTATATAGTGAATGGTTTATTCTATAAACTGATCATAAATTATTAAAGTATTTATTTATACAAAAAGAGTTGAATATATTCCAATGAAGATGGATGGATTTGATCAAATATTATTATAAGGCCCCAGCCTTAAACCTTACTTAATCTTGAGTTATTACAAGACTACACATTGAGGATCTTTTCGGGTTTAGAGTTTTAGAGAATTAGATCATAAAACTTGCATTACATTCCACATATAAACAAAGTGGTTACATAAAGATAGTATTCTTCATTCCCATCAATGGAAACACATTTAAAATAAAACATGGATTATTTTTTGACACATCCTTGACTCTATCATCTTATCATGTACCTTTCCCTTGACCTGTGAAAAACATTTCAAAAACTTGGGATGAGCATAAAAACTCAGTATGGGTTATAAAAAAACATGGAAAGGAAACATGAGTTCATATATACATAAGAATGAAATCATACTTTACCCATAAAACATAGGCACTTTAACATACCTCATAAAATCATGAATAAATCATAGAAATCATAATACGTAAAGGTAAGTTGAGGCATTCATAACTTTCTTACGTAGGGAGTAACCCTCTTGGTTACGTTTGGAATACCCATCACAGTATATTCCCTAAAATCTCTTCAGAGAAACCTTAACGTTTCACTCCTTCGCGTTACCCAATGCATTGGAGAGCTATAACGGGCTCACCCGCCCTTAGTTTATCACGGAACCACCCGTCTTCATAATAATGCCCAAGAACCATAACATAATCATATCACATAAAACATGCATAAAGGAAACATAAAATTTCCACATTTCAATCACGAGATATCAATACAACACATTGATATTATGAAAACCATTTTCAATACCAAAATAAAAGAAAAGTAAAATATGGTTTTTATCTTTATTTTAAAAAGAAGGTATGGCTTGTAGAGGAAGCTGAAACTCAAATAACTGTCACGACGGCGGAGAAGTCGTTGTCGCCGCATATGTACGACAAAAACATTCCCTTTTGTCGTTTAGTAAACGCTTCGTATAAAAAAGATTCCTTTTGAATAAACATAAAAGTCAAAGGTGTTTATACACCGTATAAAATAAAGAAGTGTATAAAATAAAATATGCCTCAACGAAAGGAGATTGAGACGAAGTCCCATACCTCGTATCCGACTTGACCCGACCGTTCTTTAATCTCCTGAATAATAAACTTGAGTTAATCTCTACTTGCTTATGAATCTTTTTCATGTTCATTATTCCTTTTATACCATGTTATGAACATCATGTAATCATTTAAGTTAATAATGTTCATTTTGTCGGTATTTGGTTCTTAAGTCAAAAATAGACTTCTTACACTTACATGTTGTTAATTTGGTCAAAGGTTCATTATATCCAGAATGGTATTCATGATGTAGATATCATATATGTCATATATATCCAGTACATACATGTATTTATAATATTACATCACATTTAGAGGTAAGAAATGAAATGCACCGTTCATGGAGACGGTAAGCCGTACGTACGCATGAACGCTACTTTCATTTCTATTTCGTATTTTATAGGATGGAATCATAATGATATAAAGGTATATTATAATTCCATTATAATATAATATATAATATCATAGTTCCATCCTTTATATGTCCCACATATGGTATTTAACGAATCAAATCACTTTGAGGGGGCGGTAGTCCGCACTTCCTAAAATGAAGATATCATGTTTACCCATAATGGAAACCATAAAGGTATGCCCAAAATGAAAAAAAACAGAATATTAAGTAAAACATAAACATATTATATATCATATATAAAAATAGTGACATCATAATGGCAACCTTTTAAGGTGTTAAATGAGTATTGAACAATCATCGTTTCGGGAGGCAAAATTTCGCCATCCACGGAAACCGTATGTTCTTTAACCATTTGATGTAGTTGTGTGAGTGTGTAGCTCAAATATATCTTATAACAAAATCCTAGTATATTGAAGATACTGGTGTTGTAAAAAGAGTTTATGGGGTTGGAGAAGCAAAATAAAACAAATGAACATGAGAGAAAGAATTACCTTAAAAAGTGTAACTCCTTTTGATTTGAGCCTAAAGGCTTCCTTTGAAAGGATTCTGCCCAAAGGGAGTCCTCTAGGATGAGGAGAGGGATGTGGAGAGAGTAAATGGGCAGGGGTTGGATGAGCCAAAGGCTTGATAAGTGTGTGAAATGAGGTAGAGGTGGGGGCCTTTTATAAGAGGAGAGGAGGGGCACTTTTGGAACGTAAAGAAACATTACTTTATTTGAAAATGTGTTTCGGTTTCAAAAGGTCCCACATTGATATAATTCGTGGATAAGGTGATAAGGGTTCGAAATACACTCATCCAATTGGTTTTGGCCATGTGTAGATCATAGATATTACATTATCTTTCCATTTTATTTAAATCGTCAAATAATGATGTCATCCCTGCATCATTATTATGTCATAAATAATTTAATTTATTTAATGTCTAAAAATCATAAAAAAAATACTATGATGTAGGAAATCTTTTTATCTTTCCAATTAGTATTTATAATCAAAAATCTGATCTTTATAACCCCATGTAAAAATTGTTTTCGTAAAACATCTCTTGTTTGTGTCATTTTTACTTTAACATTTAATAAAAAGTTATTTATGTCATTTCCAAACCAAAGTGTCTCCATGGGGTCCCCAAGTTGACCCATGGCTTTTCTTGGTCGGCCATGACACAACCAATAAGGTTGGGACATGTGTCTAGGTCATTTCATATTATTAAAGCATTATTTATACCTTAAACTACACTAATTACCACTAATCGCGATTAAGAACTTAATAAGTTACTATTCACCAAAAAATTATTTTAATCTCATTGAACCACATTTTACTTCTTAATGAAAACCATGTATGTCGGATTTTCAAAATTCAATACACATTAGTGGTAAACTTTCATTTAACTGAAAAATCAGTTTGCTTGATTACCACTTAGTGGTTTCACTATTCATCAAAAATTGAAGTTTTTCAGAAAATTACCAAAAATTCACCCTAAGCTATATTTGATATTCCGAATTCAAAAATGAAGTCCATTTTACAAAATTCAAATCATATAAGTCACATTAATTAATTTAATAATTAATTCCCGCTGCCAGAGCAAATAGCGTGTTTTTACAAAACAATAAGTATCAAAAGATTGACACCAGTTTAAGTCTAATTTCAAAGTGAAATTGATTCCAATTACCACCATTGGATAAAATGGTAAAAATATATTCTAATTTCACTTCAAAATCAATTCAAAACATAACATAATCATATAAATAAATTAGATTAAAAAGCAGTTTTGATGTAAAATGCAGTATTTTTCACTATTCATTAAAAAATGAACATTGTCAGAAAAATACCAAAAATTCACACAAGGTAAATTTTGATGTCCCCATCATAAAGAATAAGTTTATTTTGACAAACATAGGTTATAAAATTGTCAAAATATAGATTCAAAAATGGTTTTCCATCAAAAGGCAGTAAAACAATATTTTAAGAATATTAGTTTATTCCATGCATAAGATTGTATTTATTTTCATTTTAAGCCTCTAAAACACTATCTTAATCATTAATAGACATGGATAAAAAATATCTATTATTCATTACTTACTTGGGATGTTACATCCTTCCCCCCTTTAGAAAATTGTTTCCCTGCAATTTATTTACTTATCAAATAAATGAGGGTACTTATCCCTCATTGCATTTTCAGATTCCCATGTTGCCTCTTCAATCATGTGGTTTTTCCAAAAAACCTTTACCTGCTTAATCACCTTATTCCGTAACACTTGCTCCCTATGGTCAAGAATCTGGACCGGTTGTTCCTCATAAGATAGGTTCTCTTCCATCTGAACTACCTCTGGACTCAAAACATGAGATGGATCTGGCATATACTTTCTCAACATCGAAACATGAAAAACATTGTGTACCTGAGATAAACTCGGAGGTAAAGCCACTCGGTATGCAACTGATCCAACTCTTTCCAGAATTTCGTATGGTCCAATAAACCTTGGACTCAACATTCCTTTCTTACCAAATCTCATCACACTTTTCCAAGGAGAAACCTTGAGAAAAACATGATCACCTACCTCGAAAGATAGATCCTTCCTCCGGTTATCCGCATAACTCTTCTGCCTGCTCTGAGCTGTTCTCATGTGCTTCTGAATCAGCTGAACTTTTTCTGCCATCTCTTCTACCAATTCTGGTCCCATCAACTTCCTTTCACCCACTTCATCCCAGAAAGCTGGAGTTCGACACCGCTTCCCATATAATGCCTGAAATGGTGCCATCTGTATACTGGAATGGAAACTGTTATTATATGAAACTTCAACCAAAGAAAGATGTTGGTCCCAACTTCCCTGATAATCCATAGAACAAGCTTGTAGCATATCCTCCAATGTCTGAATTGTTCGTTATGACTGCCCATCTGATTGAGGATGAAAAGCTGTACTAAAATTTTATTCAGTACCCAACGACTTCTGAAGGCCTTTCCAAAAGTTAGAAGTAAACCTAGGATCACGATCTGATACAATGGAGAGAGGAACTCCATGTAACCTGACTATCTCTTTAAGATACAAACGGGAAAGTTGATCAAGAGAGAAAGTATCTCGTATAGCAAGGAAATGAGCAGATTTGGTCAAGCGATCAACAATAACCCAGATTGCATTATTACCTCGAGATGTCTTCGGTAATCCAACAACAAAGTCCATGGATATATTCTCCCATTTCCACTCCGGCACTGGTAAAGGCTGAAGCATCCCTTTCGGTAACTGCCGCTCTGCTTTAACCTGCTGACAAGTCAAACACTTCACAGTAAAATTAGCAATATCTCTTTTCATTCCATCCCACCAGTAATACTCCCACAGATCTCTATACATCTTAGTACTGCCCGGATGAACTGAAAACGGAGAACTATGAGCTTCACCTAACAAATCTCTCTTCAACTGTGAATCACAAGGCACACACAATCTCTTCCCAAATCTCAAAACACAATCACTATCAATGTTGAATTCAGGCAACTTACCTTTCTGAACCAGCTCTACCTTTTTCTGCAACTCACTGTCTTGCTTCTGTGCTTGCCTGATTCTATATGATAGAGATGATCTCACTGATACCTGAAACAAAACAGAAGGACTTCCTGCACCAACAACTTCTATGCCAAAGTTCATCAAATCCTTAACCAAAGGATCACATTCCAAACACAACATTGTTAATGAAGCATTACTTTTTCGACTCAAAGCATCAGCCACTTTATTTTCTTTTCCCGGATGGTAATGAATTGTACAATCATAATCCTTGATTAATTCCAGCCATCTCCTTTGTCTCATGTTTAACTCTTTCTGAGTGAATATATACTTTAAACTTTTGTGATCGGTATATATTTCACACTTTACTCCATACAAATGATGCCTCCAAATTTTTAAAGCAAAAACAACAGCAGCTAGTTCCAAATCATGTGTAGGGTAATTTACCTCATGAGTTTTCAACTGTCGTGAAGCATAAGCAATTACCTGATCATTCTGCATTAGGACGCAACCAAGTCCTTTCAATGAAGCATCACTGTATATAACAAACTCACCATTCCTGGAAGGTAGTTCCAAAACTGGAGCATTCACCAATCTTCATTTCAATTCCTGAAAACAATCATCACATTCTTTTGTCCAGATAAACTTAACACCCTTCCGAGTTAGCTTAGTCATTGGACTAGATAACCGTGAAAAATTTCTAACAAACCTTCGGTAATAGCCCGCCAAACCAAGGAAGCTACGAATCTCGGTTACATTTGTTGGTCTTGGCCATTCTTCCACAACTTTTGTTTTTGCAGGATCAACAGTTATTCCATCTTTAGAAACAATGTGACCAAGGAAAGAAATTTGTTGCAACCAAAACTCACACTTGTTGAATTTCCCATATAGTTTCTTTTCTTTTAAGGTTTGCAAAATAACTCTTAAATGTTTTTCATGCTCCTCTTTACTTTTAGAAAACACCAAAATATCATCAATGAAAACCACCACAAACTTATCCAGGAACTCATGGAAAATTCTATTCATTAAGTCCATGAATACAGCAGGTGCATTGGTTATCCCAAAAGGCATTACTACAAATTCATAATGGCCATATCTCGTACGGAACGCGGTCTTCGGAATATCTGCCTCCTTTACCTTCAGCTGATGGTACCCCGATCTCAAGTCAATCTTTGAAAAAAACTGAGCTCCCTGGAGCTGATCAAACAAATCATCAATATGAGGCAAAGGATATTTGTTCTTAACAGTGATATTATTCAAGGCTCTATAATCAATGCAAAGTCTCATAGAACCATCTTTCTTTTTAACAAATAAAATAGGAGCACCCCATGGTGATGTGCTAGGTCTAATGAAACCTTTCTCTAATAATTCTTGAAATTGCTCCTTCAACTCTAAAAGTTCAATTTGTGCCATTCGATAAGGGGGTTTTGAAATTGGCTTAGCATCAGGAACTAAGTCTACAGTAAACTCAACTTCCCGATCTGGTATTATTCCAGGAAACTCATCAGGAAAAACATCAGGATACTCATTTACCACTGGCACATCATTAATCTGAAGAGTTCCTTTATTTTCAATGACGTGTGCAAGGTAACATTCATTTCCATCTTTTACAAGTTTCTCGGCCTCTTGATATGTTATCAAAAGTAAGGGTTCATTCTTGTAAACAAACTGAAAGTCTTTCTGAAAAGAAACTTCTTTAGCTCTACAGTCAATCTTAGCATGGTAAATAGAGAGCCAATCCATACCCAGGATAACATCAAACTCTACTAGAGGTAGAACAATAAGGTTTGCAAGTAGGTTCTTCCCACAGATAAGGATAGGAAGGTTCTTATAAATTCTTTTTGCCTCGACATTTCCCCCAGGTGTTTTTACAAAAAGTTCAGGAGTCATTTCTTGAGATGGTATTCCCATTTTACTAGAAAAGGTTTCAGAGATGAAAGAATGTGTAGACCCCGAATCAAACAACACACTGGCATAATCTGAAAAAACAAACAAAGTACCTGATACAACTTCATTTGATGGCCCGACATCTGCTGAAGTAGTTGCAAAGGATTTCACCACCCCTTTCTGCTTGTAGTCTAACTGCTTCCCATCACTCAAGCTCTTTGTCAGACACTCGTTTGCATAGTGACCCATCTCATTGCACTTATAACATTTCAATAACTGCAAATCAAATTTGTTCTTACCTTCACCATGATCCTTTTCAGTGCAATCACGAGCCTTATGTCCCATCTTACCACATCGGTAGCACTTCCCAGAATTCAGAAGACATTCCCCAGCATGCCTTTTGCCACATTTATCACAAACTGGAAACTTAGTTCTCTTACCATCAGACTTTTTTGAAGAATTCATACCTTTCTCCTGCCACCTCGGTCTCTTCTTCTGCTGGTTGTTATAGAACACTTGGTCATCGTCAAAATCTATTTCCACCTTCTCAGCACATCGAACAAGCTTTTCATAACTTTTAAACTCACAAGAAGCTAATGCCCTTCGATATTTTGGCTTTAATACTGAGTAAAAACGATTGATTTTACTATCAAGGTCTCGGATAAAATTTGGAGCATACCTTGCCAATCGAGTGAACCTTTCTTCATAGGCAGCCACTGAGTCTTCCTCTTGCCTCAATTCCAAGAATTGCTTTTCCATCCTAAGTCGAACAGCCTTAGGAAAATACTTCTCAAGAAACATACCTTTGAATTCATCCCAGTCAAGAGCATCAATCTCATCAGCGTCCCTGATATTTTTAACCATAGACCACCACTGATCTTCTTCACCCTCCAAACGGTAAATAGCAAGACTAACCTTTTGATTGTCTGAACACCCCATGACATCAAAAATCTTTTCCAGTGCTTTAATCCACCCTTCAGCTAGCACAGGGTCAGATGATCCTCTGAATGATGGTGGATGTTGCCTCATGAAATGTTCCACCACTGACATGTTCCTCTGCGGTTGATCTGGCTGATCTCGTGCATGGATACCACCGCCATTTATCGCTTGAGTCAACTGCGCCATTACTGCAACAAACTGTTCAGTTCCAATTCCGAACATTTCTGGATGCTGATTCGGAAGGTTATTTCCTTCTTTATGCCTTCCTAGCACTGCTTCCCTGTTTCCTTTACGGAAAACCATTCTGAACAAACATGTCTTAGATGAAGCAACATGGTAATCTTTAAATGCTATATCATTTCGAAAAAAAAAATATTTTTGGATAATCATTTAATAGAATTCTAACTCCTAAAGTTATCTAAACCGACCTTTGATACCAACTATAAGGCCCCAGCCTTAAACCTTACTTAATCTTGAGTTATTACAAGACTACACATTGAGGATCTTTTCGGGTTTAGAGTTTTAGAGAATTAGATCATAAAACTTGCATTACATTCCACATATAAACAAAGTGGTTACATAAAGATAGTATTCTTCATTCCCATCAATGGAAACACATTTAAAATAAAACATGGATTATTTCTTGACACATCCTTGACTCTATCATCTTATCATGTACCTTTCCCTTGACCTGTGAAAAACATTTCAAAAACTTGGGATGAGCATAAAAACTCAGTATGGGTTATAAAAAAAACATGGAAAGGAAACATGAGTTCATATATACATAAGAATGAAATCATACTTTACCCATAAAACATAGGCACTTTAACATACCTCATAAAATCATGAATAAATCATAGAAATCATAATACGTAAAGGTAACTCGAGGCATTCAAAACTTTCTTACGTAGGGAGTAACCCTCTTGGTTATGTTTGGAATACCCATCACAGTATATTCCCTAAAATCACTTCGGAGAAACCTTAACGTTTCACTCCTTCGCATTACCCAATGCATTGGAGAGCTATAACGGGCTCACCCACCCTTAGTTTATCACGGAACCACCCGTCTTCATAATAATGCCCAAGAACCATAACATAATCATATCACATAAATCATGCATAAAGGAAACATAAAATTTCCACATTTTAATCACGAGATATCAATACAACACATTGATCTTATGAAAACCATTTTCAATACCAAAATAAAACAAAAGTAAAATATGGTTTTTATCTTTCTTTTAAAAAGAAGGTATGGCTTGTAGAGGAAGCTGAAACTCAAATAACGGTCATGACGGCGGAGAAGTCGTTGTCGCCGCATATGTACGACAAAAACATTCCCTTTTGTCGTTTAGTAAACGCTTCATATAAAAAAGATTCCTTTTGAATAAACGTAAAAGTCAAAGGGGTTTATACACCGTATAAAAGAAAGTTGTGTATAAAATAAAATATGCCTCAACGAAAGGAGATTGAGACGAAGTCCCATACCTCGTATCCGACATGACCCGACCGTTCTTTAATCTCCTGAATAATAAACTTGAGTTAATCTCTACTTGCTTATGAATCTTTTTCAAGTTCACTATTCCTTTTATACCATGTTATGAACATCATGTAATCATTTAAGTTAATAATGTTCATTTTGTCGGTATTTGGTTCTTAAGTCAAAAATAGACTTCTTACACTTACATGTTGTTAATTTGGTCAAAGGTTCATTATATCCAGAATGGTATTCATGATGTAGATATCATATATGTCATATATATCCAGTACATACATTCATTTATAATATTACATCACATTTAGAGGTAAGAAATGAAATGCACCGTTCATGGAGACGGTAAGCCGTACGTACGCATGAACGCTACTTTCATTTCTATTTTGTATTTTATAGAATGGAATCATAATGATATAAAGGTATATTATAATTCCAGTATAATATCATATATAATATCATAGTTCCATCCTTTATATGTCCCACATATGGTATTTAACGAATCAAATCACTTTGAGGGGGCGGTAGTCCGCACTTCCTAAAATGAAGATATCGTGTTTACCCATAATGGAAACCATAAAGGTATGCCCAAAATGAAAAAGACAGAAGATTAAGGAAAACATAAACATATTATATATCATATATAAAAATAGTGACATCATAATGGCCACCTTTGAAGGTGTTAAATGAGTATTGAACAATCATCGTTTCGGGAGGCAGAATTTCGCCATCCACGGAAACCGTATGTTCTTTAACCATTTGATGTAGTTGTGTGAGTGTGTAGCTCAAATATATCTTATAACAAAATCCTAGTATATTGAAGATACTGGTGTTGTAAAAAGAGTTTAGGGGGTTGGATAAGCAAAATAAAACAAATGAACATGAGAGAAAGAATTACCTTAAAAAGTGTAACTCCTTTTGATTTGAGCCTAAAGGCTTCCTTTGAAAGGATTCTGCCCAAAGGGAATCCTCTAGGATGAGGAGAGGGATTTGGAGAGAGTAAATGGGCAGGGGTTGGCCGAACCAAAGGCTTGAGAAGTGTGTGAAATGAGGTAGAGGTGGGGGCCTTTTATAAGAGGAGAGGAGGGGCACTTTTGGAAAGTAAAGAAACATTACTTTATTTGAAAATGTGCTTCGGTTTTAAAAGGTCCCACATTGATATAATTCGTGGATAAGGTGATAAGGGTTCGAAATCCACTCATCCAATTGGTTTTGGCCATGTGTAGATCATAGAATATTACATTATCTTTCCATTTTATTTAAATCGTCAAATAATGATGTCATCGCTGCATCATTATTATGTCGTAAATAATTTAATTTATTTAATGTCTAAAAATCATAAAAAAATAATATGATGTAGGAAATATTTTTATCTTTCCAATTAGTATTTATAATCAAAAATATTATCTTTATAACCCCATGTAAAAATTGTTTTCGTAAAACATCTCTTGTTTGTGTCATTTTTACTTTAACATTTAATAAAAAGTTATTTATGTCATTTCCAAACCAAAGTGTCTCCATGGGGTCCCCAAGTTGACCCATGGCTTGTCTTGGTCGGCCATGACAAAACCAATAAGGTTGGGACATGTGTCTAGGTCATTTCATATTATTAAAGCATTATTTATACCTTAAACTACACTAATTACCACTAATCGCGATTAAGAACTTAATAAGTTACTATTCACCAAAAAATAATTTTAATCTCATTGAACCACATTTTACTTCTTAATGACAACCATGTATGTCGGATTTTCAAAATTCAATACACATTAGTGGTAAACTTTCATTTAACTGAAAAATCAGTTTGCTTGATTACCACTTAGTGGTTTCACTATTCATCAAAAATTGAAGTTTTTCAGAAAATTACCAAAAATTCACCCTAAGCTATATTTGATATTCCGAATTCAAAAATGAAGTCCATTTTACAAAATTCAAATCATATAAGTCACATTAATTAATTTAATAATTAATTCCCGCTGCCAGAGCAAATAGCGTGTTTTTACAAAACAATAAGTATCAAAAGATTGACACCAGTTTAAGTCTAATTTCAAAGTGAAATTGATTCCAATTACCACCATTGGATAAAATGGTAAAAATATATTCTAATTTCACTTCAAAATCAATTCAAAACATAATATAATCATATAAATAAATTAGATTAAAAAGCAGTTTTGATGTAAAATGCAGTATTTTTCACTATTCATTAAAAAATGAACATTGTCAGAAAAATACCAAAAATTCACACAAGGTAAATTTTGATGTCCCCATCATAAAGAATAAGTTTATTTTGACAAACATAGTTTATAAAATTGTCAAAATATAGATTCAAAAATGGTTTGCCATCAAAAGGTAGTAAAACAATATTTTAAGAATATTAGTTTATTCCATGCATAAGATTGTATTTATTTTCATTTTAAGCCTCTAAAACACTATCTTAATCATTAATAGACATGGATAAAAAATATCTATTATTCATTACTTACTTGGTATGTTACAATTATAATTACTATATTCAATACCACCATAGGAAGGAAGAAAAGTATTCTTATATTCTGAGTTAGAATAACCATGCTAGTTTTTCCATGATGTGGATTGAAATATATTGAATATTTATGAATTTAGAGAAGACATATCTTGAAATCAAGAGTAAATGGGGTATTTCATAACTTTATTAGAATAATGTTTACCCATTCATTAATGAGAGGATTAAAAAAGAACAAAAGGAATATAAGGAATTATAGAAGAAGTTGGGAGATGTTCCCATGATCAAACATGATCTTACTAAATCAAAAAGATTCAAGAATCAACTATTCATCTAATATATACCAAACATGAATAAGTAAAAATTTGATGATGTCCTTAGTTCATCATTATCTATTCATCCGGAAGTACGATGATGTATAAAGTTAAGAAATTGTATTTCTAGTGGGAAAACACTGAGAGGGATATTTTAGAGTATGTATATAAAGTACTAGTATAATTTATTAGGGATGGAATTAATTTTACGATGATATTAAAATAAATACCCATACAAGAATTGAAATCAGAGAACAAAACCATTCTTTTTTCGTTTTAAACCATTTAATTTAAATCCTTTAAAATGTTATTTGGGTTGTAGCCGATTATTAAACAAATTCAACATGCATAATTGATATTAGAGAATATTTATATCTAAACTAGCATTCTCAAATATAAATTAATGATGTGGTAAGGTTTGATAGAGATCTCCATAATATTGTATTTGATCAAGATATGAGGTATACTATAATGTTCTAGAAAAGTATTCAATGAACTATATATATAGTGTATAGTTTCAATACTAATTGTAATACTCATAAATATAATCAATTTGATAGGTCTATTCAAACTTTGAAATAATGTTAATTGGATTATCTAAGTATTTTACAGATATTTGGGATCAAAACCTTAATTTTTTGAAATTTACATATATTAATACATTTTCATCATGTATTCATATGGATTATTTATCAATTAGGGATGATATATTATCATGTGGTTCAAATTTGGTGAATGGTTGCCTTTTATTTTTTTCCATTATGGTGAGTAACAGTGGTAAAATTTATCACCTTGGTAAAGGGTATATATAGTAACCAATTTTGGAAACTGGTTTTTGGAGGCTTTAATATTTCCAAAGAAAATTTCATTACCCTATTAGATGAGTTTAGTTAAAACATTTTAACCATAGTCTCTAACATATAAAAACATCATGAAATTTTCCTTTGTTTTTGATCAATAATTTATTATATGTAATGTAATATAAAAAAAGACACTCTCTTGATTCTAAACATCTATTTTAAGTTAATATAGAAATATTTTTTTGAATTAATAT
This sequence comes from Viscum album, assembly GCA_963277665.1. Taxonomy (NCBI): domain Eukaryota; kingdom Viridiplantae; phylum Streptophyta; class Magnoliopsida; order Santalales; family Viscaceae; genus Viscum; species Viscum album. The sequence continues at coordinate 1,984,940 of CAUJRU010000060.1, forward strand.
TAAGTAATAAATTGTTTATTAGGAAATCATTTCTATGATTAAAATTTATTTATATTTGTTATTCAATGTATATTTACCTTAAATTATTCACAATGCGAACTTATTATTTAATAAATCAATCGTAAAAAATTAAATGATTTTAAAAATATTCAAATTAATGAAATATGATGAATAATTGTGATGAAATATTTATATAAATTAATATATAATATTATGGTTGTTTGGAAGTATTATATTCTAATTTCAACATTGTATTGATTTATTTATTGTGAAATGAAATAATTTGTTGAAAAATGACAATAATGACATTTTATGGAATAAAATATATTATTAAATTAATTAATAAACATTAAGTCATGAAATATGACAAGGTGGATAATATATGTACTAAAAAATCATCCATTGACTAATTATGTTCAAATTAATTCCTTATTATTAAAATTATTACCCTTTATGAATGAAAAGCTAGTTACTGGGTTTAAGAATAAAATGTAAAAACTAAGGGATTAAACCAGAAGAAAAGATTTAAAATACCTCATTCACCTATCCAAATTTTATTTTTTTGATGCTATTTAAACCAAAGGGAAAATTATCTTATATAATCTATATATTATGAAAAAAATTTATTGAAAATACTTAGTAATATTTTAAACATTTTAGTAATTCCAATTGTGTTCTTTTCCTCCTTCGAAAAGGACACCTCTTCTCTATCTTATACAAAAAACATTGAGAGTCATATATAAAGAAAATCAATACTATTTTTTATTATATTCATACTTACCCACATTATATATGTTTTTTTCTTCCAAAAATACAAAACCTATGTTACTTTGGAGGATATCGAACAAAGATTATTAAAAGGAGTAATCGCCTTAAAAAATAAAATTATTCTCTTAAATTTAATTTAACCACTTATAAATATATTTTATTGAACATAAAATTAGTAATTAATTATAATAAATATAGTTAAATTATATTATGATTATTAAACAACCATTATCCTCTATTTCACCATCAAATGTAAAATGATAATATTGATCATACATCTGTGTGGCCAGTGACCTCTCTGAAGCGATGCGATTGATTTTTCATTTATTATTTTCATGTATGTTAATAAGTGAATATTTAGTACATATACTTTAAACATATAATGAAATAATGATTATTTAAATGTGTATTATCATTTTTATTTTCATTCATTCCATTCATAAAAAATTAAATCAATGTTCTTATGTATTTATTGCCTACCATTCCAATGAATGGTGTAAGTCATTTTTTACCTATAACATAATTGGATTAAAATAAATATTGATATATTTAATTTAAATAAAATGTATATCTTGATTATTATTATAATGATGATGGAAACCTGATGAACATAAAAGGACTGAAACTACCAAACCACAACATACCAGAAAAAAAAGCAGTTATTACATGGAATAGTGATTTAAACAATAAATTGTTAATAAATGGGTAATAAATTATTATAAGATCATATTATATTGACTTATATAATTTATTAGGTTTCAGTAATAGATTTAAAATTAATATATTTTTTATTATATTGTTGTTTCAAACATGAATGCTGTAGTTGGACCTAAAGTAAGTGTTTCTTTCAAAATCTCATCATTATTCATGATTTTGTATGTTTCAGTCTCGTTTGGAGGAATTATTTGACATTTCAGTATTAAAAAGAGTAAATTATCTTATACATAGGTTATTTATGGACAATATATTTGTTACCTTTCTTTTTCACCGCTTTACATACTCAATAAACTAATATAAATTTCTAGGGAACATTGAACATGTTTCTCTACTCAAAATTTAGTCTTTCTCATCCATGTCCTTATTTTCATTAATTTTCCTAAAATAATGTTGTTTTAAATTATAAAATGACTATTTAAGACTTTATTTCCATTTTATTACTTTTAAAAAAATTATTAAAAATAATCAACTTATATTTTCTGGATGAGGTGATTTTCTTCAATTTTAGAAAAGTGTGAAAGGGATGTTATCTTAACATATACTGCATGTAAAAAAATACCTACCATCATGACATATCAATTAGTTGATGATCAAATTAAAATTATACATTTTTATTTTGAAATAAAATATTTTCCATAATATGTGGGAAATTTTCATATTTTAAATAAGTGATTTTAATGTGAAAATGGTATTTTCCCAATGAAATTTTACAGTGATCTTATGAAAGAATATTCATATTGAAAAACATTATTTGATCAATATTATTATTTAATAGAGTTATAATATTATGATACCATTCAAAAAAATCTCATTATGGTTTATGAACATATTGACATGGGAATTTATTGATTTTCTAAATTCAAAATCTATAATAAAAAAATTTGTGGATTTTTAAATAATCATGATTATGATGTTTGGTTTACTCATTTTATAAATGAATTAGACTTATAATCTGATGGGTGTTACCCTAAATTTCATAGACCAAATATTTATTTGTTTGTCTCACAAGATAAATAGGATTCGGTATTTCATTGATGAATTTTTTTTATATAAGATGTCTTGGCACTAGTACCGATGGTATGTTTCAAGTGACCATCAATATGATTTCCATCATTATAAAATCATTTATTGATGTTGATGTGATTTGTTTATATTTATAACAAACATGGATAATTTTATAGCCCACGTGGTTACTTATATGACATTATTTTATCATCCTTTATTATTTCTAAAGAATTTAATCCTTATTAGATTATGTTGTACACATACCCTTAATGAGAATATGAGTTGACCCCTTTCTTAAGTTTCCATTCCCAAAGATTGGTATAAAGGGATATATAAAAGGTAATAATGAATTTATCAAATAAAATAAATTGATATATTTTATGTTTCCAAATTTATTATGAAATTAAACTATGTATCTAGTTTTCGAGGACTACTAAACTATTCATCCCTTTAGAATGAAACCTCTTGTATCTTATACCATTGAATTATTGTAATCATCGACACTATGCTATTATGGTATGGTTCATTATATACCCCTTTGTTATATTTCTATTCCATAGGTTATAAATATGGTTATATGATATCAAATTTATATTATATGGTCCATAGGAGTAAAAAATTGGAAAATTGTTCACAACTACTATAAAATAAGATGTTTATTTATCAATTTTCTATGGAAAAACATTTAGGTCTATGTGTAGTGTGACTAATTGTTATATGTGTTAAATAAATAATGCTATCAATGTTTTATTTTTGTATGTCTAGATTTTGTCAATATATATTTATGGATAATGTCTCGGATTTGGTGGAAATCAATGATTGATATAAGTAGAAGAAAGAGTTTAGATACTAGATTAAAAATTGAAAAATCCATTTCACTTAATGATTATTGGTTTAGGGAATATTGAAGAAATCTATGTATATTTCCATAAACATGGTATAAAAATTAATAGGTTTTTTAAGCATCATTTTGGATATTTATGTAACACTGTATGTGGGAAATATCTTGACTTCGAAAAAATTTACATGAGCTTCCGGGAAGGAAAAAACTGCAACCACCCCAATTGTAATACCCCAGATCCAATGCTTGTTTTAATGAATTAGAATAATAATCACTGTAAATAAGATAAAATATTTTAATATCATCAAGAAAATAGATAAATAAAACAATTTTTCAAAACACTGAAACTGAAATTACATCCTTATAATACATGAATAATATATTATTCTCTTTGGTACCCATTTTTTTATGTAGTTCTAATCCTAGTTTCTTAGGGAAAAATAATGAAAAACAAATATAAATGGTGACCATATATTCTTAGTAAGGGGGTAGTGTATAGTGGTGTAAATTATAAAAAACATTAGAGAATAATAAATAAAATATGTTATTCCATAATAAAATTATATTGGGAGTGTAAATAAATCTACGTTCATCATAACAATGAATATATACAAGGATATCAATAACTTTTCATATAGTGACATGATTTCTAATACATTAAGTCATGTATAAATAAACATGATTATTCCTTAACAAATTATTTTTGGTTCATAAATAGCTCCATCTCCATTAAAAAATGAATAAATTATAGGATATCAATAAGAGAATATGTAGTGAATGTATTGTATAATGTCCGACATCTGAAACATAACATCAAAGCCAAGTTCTAGACATATTAAATATATTGTCAATGAATATCTCCCATATATTTAAAAAAATGTATGTAATATCCCATTAAATTATTATAGTATCCACATTAGAAATACAAATGTATAAAGATGATATATAAATTTGGGAACCACAAATCACATAAAAGTATAAAGAAAACTATTAGAAACCGAACAACTTAGTAGAATATTTTTCATTGAATGGGATTATTAGTATAATTATTCATTGGGTATGACCATGCCATGTGGAATACATGATTATATGGTATTAATAGACATATCCTTAATAAAATAATAAATAAATACACCTATGTGAAATCCCTTAATGAATAACTATGAATTTACCAATGTACAAATGAACACATTTAACATGTGAAGGCTATACGATTATAGTAATAATTTTTTCACAAGGAATAAGGGATCAAGGTTTTTATGTATCTAAATAAATGAATTTGAGAATTTGGGAGACCAATTAAGTGAAAATATATCCTTGAAAATGGTTTTATGTAGCTTGTATATCATCCAAACAAACCCTATGGGAGTTTCAAACAAGGTGTGTGGTTTGTGCCCTTTCACCGTGTACCAAGATGATGATTAAGATATATGAATCCAAGTCTTTCTGGAATTATAAAGCCTTGATGAATGTAATCCAAATAAGCATACTCGTTTAGTATCCATCAAGGGATTACTTTTTTTGGAAGACCACACTTACATTACCTTACCAAAATTGGAGTATGGTTTTATAGTTACGAGATAGTTCACTAGGTGTAATGAATTAGAAAGAGTCTATAGTGAGAGGGTATAGAAAGTATATCAATGGAAGTAATTACAATTTATTATAATCACATAGAATAAAATAATGTTGTTATTTTAAAAATGAAAAAATATATATTATAAAATGGTGTTACGATTAAAAGTTAATATGGAATGGAGAAAATCCTTACATCAGTATAGTAATATATTTGGAGAATGATATAGGGATTGTGAATAAAAATTGATTTAAACATTATAAAATGAAAGATAATACCAATAATAACTAGAATATTTGTTTAATAAAAACTAATTTTAGAATAAAATATAAGAAAAGTGAATGAACATGAAAATGAATATGGAGGATTCAGGACCTTACATCTCTTGAACATTTTAGCATAGAGCGGGCCATTGAAACCACAAAAAAATATTTATGATTTAGGTGGTATAAATATAAGAGAGTCTTTGATATATATATGATTATTATACTCTCAATTTTTTTATGGTATAATGGGAGTAAGTGGTGGGTACTTAAACTTGAGGATGAGCAATTTTAAGGGATTAAATATTGGATATTTTATTATATAAGCCTACCACCTGTTGTTGAAATGAATTATAACTAATTTTATCAACTATTAATGAGATAGTAAGGGAGGTTTGATGTTAAAACAATTCCCAATCTATGAATCACAATCCAACAAACCCATTTAAATAACAAAATAAAAATAAAAATATCTCAAAAAAATGTTTTGTTTTTAAAATTTAAATTTTAAATTTACAAATTAAAATTTATATTTTTCAATTTTTTATACCTATATAATGAAAGTTTTATTTTATAAAAATTTACATAATATTTTAATAATTATCATATAATAATGACTTCATAAAATCACAATTCTTGTAAAATATAAATTTTCACTTTTTTGCAAAAAAATTATCTTTTTTAGAAAATTAGAAAATAAATACCCAATGATTTTTTTGATTTTCTTAGTAAAAACAAAATTATTTTTATCAAAATAATTCTAAAAATATGATAATTTTTACATTTAAATAAAAATATACATTTATTGTAAATGAATAATTTTTTGAGCATAACAAACACCTGTCCATTATAAAAATTAGTTAAGAATTTATCAAATTATATAATCCTTTAAAAAGTGGTATATTAGAATATTTCCTGAAAAAATATATTTAAAACATCTAAATTTATCATAAATAATATTTTCAAAGGAATAAATTTATGGTATCTAATAATAAAATTTTTGTAACATCATAAAATAATCTTGAAAGACACATAATTTCATCTTTATAATAAATAATAATAATGACCAGCTATCTTGTTTAATAATTATAATAATATCCATCATTCATATCAGATTATATTCATAATAGAATAAAAAACTATTTCTCAGTAAATACATCATAAATCACAGTTTATCATTTGATACATATCATAAAAATGCTCTTACACATTTTTTTGATAATGTTTGTCATTTTCATAATCATTCCCTTTATTTTCATGATATTTCTGGAATGGGATATCTTTATGGGGGAATTAAAACCTATAGAGATTTATTTAGTTGATATATCATTCTTCCATCTGTATAACCCTTTACTATTGATAGTTATACTTGTTTATATTTATTCATTAAGTGTAATATTCTTATGAAATGAAATAGTCATTCACTGTGTGTAAATGATGTAATTGTAGATAATTTTCTTGATATAATCATTACATAAATGAATAGTTTTCAATTTATGAAATACAAAATAATTTTATTTTTATTATGAAACATGTTACACGAAGTTTTAAAATAAAATTTTTAATGTAATAAAACCAATGTGCTAAATAAGATAAAATAAAATCTATTAGAAATTAAATGAACAATAATGTAATTCAAAACCTAATAATAAAATATTATATAAATCTATTTATTTGGTTTATCATGTTCCATATAAAATTTCATATTATAGTAAAATTACTATTTATTTGTTATAATTTTATCTAAATAAAAGCTGGCATCATACTTTTTTACCTATTAAATTAAAAAGACTTGATTACCAAGTGGATGTAGAAATAAATCAATTAGAAAAATAAATATATTTATCAGATTAAAATATTTATTTTACAATAAAAATGAATATAAGAAAATATATTTAAGTATATATATATAAATAAATACATATAATTGGGAATCTTATAACCTAGTAGAAGGAACGTTTCCCTCATCACACTTTAGTCATGGGTTTGAACACTATGTCCATGAAATACATGATGGGTTGAATCATGACAAGAAAGATACCCATTTTATAAAAACATTTTAACAAATAAATTCCCATTTTACATATAGTGTTTAAAATTAAAAAAAATTATATGATACATATTGTAAAAAATTATTTTTTCATTAAGACTATATTTATTTCTTATTGACATGGATATTTTTGAAATGAAATGTTCATTGGATATATAGGGTGTTACAGTCCTCCCCTTAAAGAAATCACAACTTCAAAATTTCACTCATTAATAAACACATACTAAAACCAAATGTTCCCTTAATTTTTACCAATTTAAATTCCACAATATAGATGTGATATAGGGGTCTAAATAGTTTTATATATAAAATTTTTTATTTATAAATTAATATTTACATAATCCCAAATACCTAAATATTCTGAATCCTAATTCCCAAAAATAACCCAAAACAGCATTGATTCCAACATCAGTCTCATTAGAATACTGAGAAGGGAAATCCCTTAATTTAGTTCAAGTGTTTACATATTTTTCCCTTGCATTAAGAGACATTTATTTTCAATTACATATTCTTTATTTGATCATAAATGACACTATGTTTTTTATTTCATGTAGTCAATAAATATTTCTAGAACATCATAATGTTTTTCCTAGAGTTATTGTTTTCTTACTATATTTTTATAAATTTACATCATATGGTTTCTAATAAACTTTATATTTAGATAAATATTAATAATACCAACATTAATATCATATATAATGTGAAAATATTATTTATTTTGTATACAAATGACAATACAGAGGATCCAATGGGTTTAAATCCATATGAAATTGGATACAAAAAATAGTTTTACGTTACATTCAAAAAAAAATTTAAACATATAAAAGTATGAAAGCATTATAATTTAGCATTAAATCTAATTTACATATTTAATACTCCTATTAGGTTTCTAGTGAAAATGGTAAACACTATAAATGGTCATCTTTGACACTCCGTAATGGGGTATCATACAATTAAATAAATTATAAATATAACATTTTTGCATGAATAAATAAACTAAATTATATAATAATTAGTGAAACAGATAGAATAAATAAATTCATGCAAAATATTACAATGAATATATTTTAGGATATCAATAATTGATCATATAATGATGGTATTACAAAAGTATTGTGAAATTAAAAAAGAAAATTATTTATTCGGTAACATTGAAATTATGTTTATAAATAAATCCATGAACAATATAACATAGAATAGATATAAGGATTAAAATATCATAACATATAGAAATGTTATTGAATTATTCTGAACACATTAAATATATTGTTATATCCTTGTGCCAAGACATCTCAAACATACAATCATGTCCATGGGATAATACTTTTTATAAAAATAGTTTGTATGCTCTCATTTCCTATTCGTATCTATCTCATGATACATACTAGTGTACTAATGGGATATATAATTATAGTCCCTACCTTTCACATAAAATTCAAATCCAATCCATCACAGACTGAATTATTAAATGACATAATATTCATTTAATGATCTACTTGGAATAATTACTCAATGAGGATTATCAAACAATATAGAAAAATGAATTTTATGGTATGAAAATAGTTTCCATAATATAATATTAAATAAATATATCTGGTTGAAATCCCATAAATAATTACTACAAATTTAATAATATACAAATGAATGCCCTTAAGAAGTTAAGGAAATGATATTGTAGTCATCGGTTTCTCAGAAACACTAATGTGTCAGGATGTCTAGGTATCTGGATACATGACTTTAAAAAGGCAGTAGAACAATTAAATGATATATAGATTCAAGATAATGGTTTTTGAATTTCTTGTATATCCTCTGTGAATATCCCATGATAGTTCCAATCCTTGTGTGATGTAAGGGTCCATTGAACGTGCACCATTATGATAATTGGGATATACCAAAAAACAGTTTTCAGGTTTATAACCACATGATGTATCATATAAGAAAACATATCAATTTTTAGTATCCATATATAGTGTACATTTTATATAGAACTACAAACAAATTACATTACAAAGTTTTTTGAGTGGTTTTATATTTACAGGATAATTCAATCATTTTGATAACTTAGAAAAAGGATATAATAAGAGGCAATAAGTTATATGTAATGGTAAATAATTGAAATTTTGGATAATAAAATTTAATTAAACTTTTTTATATATATGAAAAAGAATATTAAAATACAATATAAAAAATGAATTACAGTTGAATATTAAATAAGGGGATTTTGGGAAACCATTAGTTGGGAATAGTTACATACATATAAAAGGTTATAATGATAGGGAATAAAGTAAATCCCCTTTACAAAATATCATATAAATTATATTATAATATAATAACAATAATTAATTTATAATCAAACGATATTTAAGAATACAATATAGAAAAGTTAAGAAGTTGAAGTAAAAGGGGGGATGAAGGAGCCTTACCTATCATGGGGTTATAAACATAGATATGACCGTTGAAACCAAAATAATCATTAATATTTTAGGGGAAAAAATATAATACATGAGAAATATATGATAAAATAACTTTCAATTTGGTTTTGAGACAATGGGATGATGGGGTGTGAATTTATAATTGAGGAGGGGTGGTTTTATGTGAATAAATATTATTTATTTTTTTATATAAGTGAAGTAAAAATGGTTTGAATGAATGATAAAAAAATTATGGACTATTAAAGAGTGACTGAAGGTGGGAGTACATTAAAACAATTTCTGATTCATAAATCACTTTACCAGTATCCCATTTAATCTAAATAATACAGAAATGTTTTTATCACAAAAATCCAATTTTCCGTTTCAAAAATTGAAGTATAAATATATTAATTAATATTAATATGTTTAAATTAATTTCTATACTTATTTTGTTATTTTTAAATTGAATAAAATTTTACATTATTATTTTAATCATTTTACTATAATAATTAATACATAAAACCACGGTTCCCATATAATTCTAAATCCAGTTTTCCACCAAAAATATATTTTTTCAAAATAATTCCTTAAAATTCCCCCTATGAAAATTTTCTTGTGCTAGAAATATGACTGATATATATTTTAACAAACTATTCCTTAAATATGATGATTTTGACATTAAAATAAAACAACAAAACTCATTGAAAATTAATAATTTTTATAGAGTAATAAGCATCCCAACAATTATAAAAATTACATTAGAATTAATTAAAATTTAATTCAATTTAAAAAGAGTTTTGTGAAATTATTTCATGAAGTTTTTTTAAATAATATATATATATTTAATAAACCATAATACAGTAAATTAAAAGTCTTCAATAGTAAAATTTTAGTTATATGATAAAGTAATCCAAACAATCACATTATTGTGTCTATAAAGCCTACAATAATTATTACCAATGTTATTACTGACTAATGGTCATGATATTAATTATCCATATTGGATTAGGGTCATAATGGAATGAGATCATATGTCCCTATAACTGCAGAATTGTAATTAGTTTGACATTCACTTCATCAATTTTAAATGTTCCTACACATTTTTTGATAATGTATGCCATTTTAATAACACGTATTTTTTCGGATCTTTGTGGAAGTGGTGTAATTTATGAGGGATTTAAAAACTGTGAATTTTCCTTTAGTGAATGTCCTATTCTTCATTATGTATATCCGTATATTATTCCTTGTTTTACTAGTTCATATTTACACATAATGTGTAATGTTATTATCAAATGAAATAGTCTATTTGTGTGTGTGTATATTGAAATAGTTTTATTTTATTGAATATAATGAATTTTTAAATTTATTATTCTCAATTAATGAAATACAATAATATTGAATTTGTTATCAGAAATTAGATACTTTACACTTATAAGATATTTTTTAATGTAATGAAACCTATAAACTGAATAAGATAAAATAAAAACATGTGGAAAATAAAAAAAACAGAATGTAAATAAAAAATCAAAAATAACATATTGCTAAATTTGATCATTTTTTAATCACGGATCACATAAAACATAAAATGGTTGAATTAGCATTTGGTATATGAAATATTTTTAGGATAATTAAAATGATCGTCATACTTTTCTAACCATTAAATTTTAATGACATAATTTCCTAGGGGATGTGGAAATAAACTTGTTAGTAAATGGGATATCATTAACAAATAAAACAATAAATTTATAAAGTGATTTGAATATATTAAAAGATAGATAATTATATATGTAAAATGATAGATTTATAAAATCACATTTTTTAGGATAAGGTGATGATACCTTGTCTCACTTTGGTCATGGGTTTGAGCCTTTTGACCCTACAAAATTTATTGTGCTATTACCTAACATACAAGAACCCTTTCTATAAAACTATTTTAATAAATAAATTTATTTTTTTTCATGAAAAATATAAAAAATTACATCTAATGGGTTAAATCATTGTATATAATATTTTTATATTAAGATAAATAGATTCATATATATTTTTAATTTATAAATCATAGAAAATGTTTAATTGGAATCTAGGGTGTTATATTCTACCCCCATAAAATAATTATGGATTTTGAATTTCAGTCATTGACAAAAACAGACTAATTCAAAATGGTCTATTGATTTTTATATTTTCAAATGACACATTATATTTACCTTGGAGGGTTTATAATAGTTATACACACACGTGACCTCATTATAAAAAGAATATCTACCTAAGGCTACATACCCAAATATTATGAATCCTTATTCAAGAAAATAACAAAACATTACTTTGATACCAATAAGAGCACATTTACTTGATGATAAGGTAAATAACTATTTTGAGTTTTGGTGTTAACACAATTTTTCCTTCCATTAGGATCCATTTCTATATAATGGTACATAATTAAATAGTGTATAAACAACAATATGATTTTAATTTCATGTAATATAAATATACAACTAGAATATACTATGGTTTTGTCCCATGGTTCATGTTTTCTATCTATGTTCTTCTAATAATGGTTCCTAAGGTTTTAATTATTTTTTCTATCGATAAAAACATTATGTACCCTATATTTGGTACCTTGATGTCGATGGATGTATTGTAACATTGGTATACAGATCACAATATAGATGATCTAATAGTGTAGTATCCCCATGAAACTATATATATATGATATTTTTAAACAATATTAAATTTAAAATTACATAATATGAGTAAATTAAACCATTATTATTCTCCATGGAATCCATTTTCTTACATAATAATCGACTTGTTTGCCTATGGAAATTGGGGAACAATATATAGGGTGAGCTCACACACTCAGTAATATTGTACCATTCAGTAGAAGGAATTAAAAATAATGCATTATGGAATTAATAAATAAACTGAACTATGCCATATCAAATGAGACTATGAGCATAAAAAATACATAGACAATATAACAATAAATAGATACCCATATGTTCATGACTGATCAGATTATGATGGTATTTATAAAAATCATTTTGTGGATTTTTTAAAACCCTTACTTCAAAAAAATAATGTTTTTATAAAAGTATATAATGAGGGGGAATAAATAATATCTCATTTAAACAATATAAAATGGATTTTAATGACATGGAATACCAATAATGGAAGTTAATAAAACAAATAAGATGAAAACATAACAAAGGTAATGAACTATAAAAATGATAGAGGAGGATTGATGAATCTTACCTCTCTTGATATTCTCATAATAGATAATATCCTTCAAAAACAGTTAATCATGATTTTAGAGGGACAAATGTAAGAGACTCATTGAGATATAGATATAATGTGGAAACATTGCCTTTTTTCAGATAATGGGAAGAGTTGTGAGTATATATGTTTCAAGAAGTGGTGGTTTATGGGATAAAATATTTGTTATTTCATTAAATAAGAAAACGGTTATGGGTGAAATGATTTATAGTTAATTGTCTAGACAATTAATGAGTTATAGAGGTTGGGTGGAAAATAAATTTAATCGGATTTATAAAATCACCTACCAACCAATACACTTTATACACCAAATCCAAAAAAATAATTTCTATCTCTAAAATAATTTTTTTTCTATGAAAATGTAATGTGTAAATATATAAATTAAAATTAATTTTTTCAAATTAGTTTTTAATTTTACTGAATTATATATTTATTGAATAAAATGTTTCAATATTATTTTAATCACTATCACAAAATAATGAAATCATAAAATTAACTTTTTCTAAAAGGGTAATTTCCTCATTTTTCACAAAACAAAATGATATTTTTGAGATATTTCATAAAAAGTAACCCTCATAAATTTTTGATATTAATATACCAAAAAATAATTATATTTTTTCAGAATAATACTCAAAATATTAGAATTATATCTTTTACATTATCTTTTTTTTAAATTAATAATATTTATAGTATAATTATCAGTCTTCTTAATTAGAAAATTTCTATGTACTTTGTAAAAATATATTATAATTTTTAAAGTTTTTTAAAATGTTATTGTATTAAAATAACTTTTCTTTGAAACAAATATATTTTTCATAAAAAAAATCATAACAAAATATTTTAATAATCTGTAATAATAAAATTTATGTTATGTAATAAAACAATCCGAATGGATACATAATTGTGCCTATAAACCGACAATAATAATGAAAAAGTATCTTATTGTTTAATTGTCTAATGTACATCATTCATATTTTTGGACATTAATAATTGAAAATCTCCAAATTTCTTGATAAATACAACACAACACTCATATTATCATTTTTTACATCACTTACAATGGTTCATAAACATTTATTGATCACATATATAATTTTCTTAATGCTTCTATTCCTTTTTTACAATAATTATGGATTGGGAGATATTTATGGGGTATTTCACACAAATCTAATTTGTTTTAGTGAATTTAATTTTCTTCCACGTGTATATCCCTTTAATTTTCCAAATTTTACTAGTCAATATTTATGCATTTTTCAATGTTCTTATAGAATCTAAAAGCCATTATTTGTGTCTACATGATGTTATATTCTATATTTTATTGAAAATATTCTTTCCATTAATGTACTCATATAAATTAATGAAATAAAAAGATATTGATTTTTTTATTGAACATGTTAAATAACCTATTAAAAGGGAAATTTTAAAATAATAAAACCTACACACTCAATAAAATAAAAAAAATAACATTTAGATATTAACTTTAGTATAATGTGAATTAGAAATATATAATGATATATTATTTATATTTAATAGTTTATTTTATCATATTTTATATAAAATTTAAAATGACATGTCTCCCAATTGTTTTATTCTAAATATTATGCTAATGAAAGCATGCATTACAAATTGTAAACCATTAAATTAAAATGTCATACTCACAAAGAATAAGTGAAACTAAATCAATTGGAAAAGTAATTGAGTTATCAAAAAAATATATATATACAAAAATAATAATGAATATAAAATATTAATTATAATTATTTTTATACAAATATTTATTAAGGGCAATATATAGGCTTGAGGATGGTGATGCATCCTTTTTCCCATCAGTCATGGGTTTAAACCCCATAACCACGCTAGATGTGACATGAGACCACTTAACTTGAAAGTTATCCTTTTTTTAAAACTATTTGAACAAATAAATTCAAATTTTACTTGAAAATATATAATCGAATAAATTTGGTGGTAAATATTTTTATAAATCATTACTTTATTAAAACAATTTCAATTAATAAAGAATTTATATTTAAATTTCAAAAAATAAAACTCCATTGGGAATTGGAGATGTTGTACAATTTTCATGCATTAATGGTTAATGATAAATATTTTTAGATAGTTGGGGTTTCATAGAAATCATGACCACGTGTTCCACATGGGTAACTACATCATGGGAAGGGAGAAATTCTAGTGTCCTTGTAGAGTCATCCATATAGGTGGTTCACCAAAGTGGTATAAGTTTAATTTATATTTGCTAAGAAATTTTTCTCAATATAATGATTTAGATACAAATGATACGATTATTTATGGCCTTCTCAAAGGAATATGAGACCCATTAGTAGTATTTAGTTCCATGATTAATGGGATCCCCCTTGAATGACCCACATGTTATTTAAAAGATGGTACTTCAATCATCTATATCATGCTCATGTTATGGCTGAATTGAATTAAATTCATCAAGGGAGGGACTCTAAAAGTAAATTAAATTAATGATGGGGCCTTCATGACCACTATATCACCCAGTTTCTATGATGGGTAATATGGAATCATAACCTATTTATATTCCTTAGTGAAAGATAATATAAAGGATCTCACATTGTCAAATATATATATATATATATATATTAGAAAATCATGTAAATGACCATCTACTGGTGAATGACATGGCTTGTGGAGAGTCGAATATTTTTCCTAGCTGTATCAGTATATGTGGAATCAACATAATTACTGTGATGTGCTATTTTATTATTTTCATGAGTAATAGAGTCACCAAAAATCCTTGATTTATCTTGATGGTTTAATGGGTACTAAATAATGTATTTTAAACTGGGGTTAAAATTAGGATATTTTGGGTAACCATGAAAACTAACAAGATATCCATCAGGTGAAAAATATAAATAATAAATCATGATGGATTAATAAATTTTATGAGAGAAAAATTTAACATCTTTATCTCCATATATTAATTATAAAATTTTTGTAACAACCATTATTGTATACCCTTATTACCTATGGATTATTGATATTAATCATGTTTTTATTGATGATTCAAATATTATCGATAAAAATAAATAGTTTTATGGTTTTTATCTTCACCTAGGATAATTTATTGTCATTTTAGACATACTCATATTAAATCCAGCATGTATCGATGAAATGAATCTTGATTATAATACCATTTTTACATGTCATGTTAAATATTATGTGTAATAATTATATACATTTTATTGATTAATATATTGAATAAAACTTATAGTAATTGTAAATTAATTTGTTCTCTAATTATGATAACATTTATGTTTGGTAACACTATAGTTTATAGACATGTTATAGTCACTCTCCTAAGATTAAAGATACTTGACGATATTAATGTTATGGATTCTCTTCAAGACCTCAATTGCTTCTTATAATTTAAATCGCACCATGTGATTTTTAATATCATCGACTTGTCACTAGTTAATACTAGATTTCACACTCCATTCAATAGAGTAAGATTTATATCAAAAACTTGAATCAAAAGAGAGATGTATTGTTTTAACATTTCACCAGGTGGGGGTGGTTTTATCCTTAATATCTATATTTTAAATATTAATTTCTCCATAAAGTTACATTTAGGTGATCACTGTCGTTGAAATTTCACATGCTGATTGATGGATTCTATAAAATAATTCATAAATCGGTGATGGATGTATCTAATATTTCACATAGTTATTTATTAATGTTAATGGATCACCACATGTAGATAATGGAAATTTATATCCATTACATATTACATATATGTATTTTTTTTCTAGTCGTCATTGAGTGATGTATTTCATCAGCACATCACTATGCATTGGATGATTGTCTCTAGATTTTCAGTAGTACGTGATGAATTTTTTTGTAATATCACTAGAAGGTGATGGAGGATGTTATAATTTAATTGGAAAATATATAAATGTGAATGAAATTTCAAAACAGATGGATGGATATCGAATGTGAGAAACTAATATATAATTCTTTATTCTTATCACCAAGGGATATTTGATCATGCATTAAAGCTGAAACTGATCCCATGGGATCAGATTCCTATAAATCCATCAAAATGGAATATAAAAATAATTAAGTTTAGTTACACTAATTGTTGAATGATGTATATTTTAAAAACATGTTACACGAACCATTATTATGAATTTTAATTTCATAAATCTAGGAATAATATTTTTTGAAAAAATGAGTTCATATTCACAATACCATTTCCAATATGTTTAATATCTAGAAATATGGACTACATGGATGTATATTTCAAAATATTAATTGTAGTGGGAAATGTTTATGAACATTATTTTTCCTTCCTTGAGGATTAATATAGAATATATATAATATCTAGTTTAGTTTTAAATTCATTTGGAAGACTAATTATATATTTTTTTGTAAAATAACTTGAAAATGATATATTTATGTGTGAATTGGTGATGTAATATAGGTAAGAGATAATTGGGGATTGTATTAGTTCAATAACCCATATAATTAGGGGATTTTATTCTTTATATTTATGATTTTATTAGAATGATCATGCTGATATGTGTGTAACTACATATGGCCTTAGTAGATTGTGAATTTTGGGGCATATATTGGATTAATTTCCTAATATAATGAGGGATTATAGTATGATGGATTCCCCCTTTGTTAAATAGTTTATTTTATATACTAAAATAGATGAATGTATATTTATGATGTTTTATAATGTGTTTTGTGTGGTATATATATGTTTAATTGGATAAAGAATGTCTAATGGATTGTACCATAGGGTGAATCCAAATTATCAAGGGAATTCCAGAATTATTATACATTGATGACTCATGTAATGTGTCATTACATTTATTTTCTTCTATTTCCACTACATTTAATTTGTACATCCTTTATCACAAGGTGAGTATTACCAAAAATGAGATTGGGAGGATACCAACAATGGTGATGTCTGAGATTTTATGGAATATTCAGAATAATACCTTTATGTTTGGTACTTTTAGGGAACCTACACAGCGTGTGTGAAAATGTACATACTGTGTAATGGATACAGGTAAGAATACATGTAATTGATATATATAAAGAAAGGTTTACACCCCATGTAATTGGTACATGACATGTTTGAATAAATAATAAGTGTTTTAATTAAAATATAATTGGTATATCGATGTATAAAAACCTTTTGGATTACAAGTTGTAGAAACGTGTTAAATAATATGTGAATGTGGAGATATTGGTATTTTGGTAATTGTGAGAGAGATAGGTTTCACTCATTCTCTTTGAATCCCTCCTCTATCAACCTGATGTTCTCCCTAGATGATTTTTTTTGAATTCCTACCATCCGGATGTATCTGTTCAACTACTGGTCAGCAGGGCTAGGTACATCATCCCCTCAGGTAATCCTTATTCGTGTTTACACTATCTCATTTGTGGTTGTACCACTTTAGGTATGGATTTATAATCATATCATGTTTTCTATAAATAAATTTTTATTTTAAACATGACTTTTCGTTGGAGGAATATCTTACGGATTACAACTCCCATTTTCAAAGGTGGTTAGGTATTTGATGTCCTTGAGGTAGGTTGATCTCTTCATGTGTTCCCGTTTTTTGGATTTATTTTTTACATTATTGATTTATTGAGATTTGAAACTGAATTTCATGTGTTTAAATTTAAGATGTAATTAGTTCATTTATTAATGTATTTTTGTAAATCATAATTTTTTTGCAATTTAATGTAATCGATTTTCAATCCATGATGAATATTTTCATGACTTTAAAATGCTTTTACAAAAAAAAATTAGAATTATTTTAAAAAAAATTGAAACAAATTCCACAATGGTATACTTGGTACTTTAGGAAACTGACATGGTATTCCTTAGTGTATGTAACCCAAATGAGAGGTATCTTATTGTATATTGATGGAATTTGGAAGGACTCAATGATTTTTAAATCTGACCATATTAATTTTTAGGTTAGTGAGTTTCTAGTACATATTTTTTCAAGGGCTTAAGCCTATCTAGAATGTGTATTACTGTTTATAATTGATTATTTCATGATAATATATTGCATGGATGTTTTCTCACCTATATATTTACATTTCAGTATATTTAACTTCTTTATTTTATAACATGATTGTTTCTATTTTTGGACAACATGATATGAAATTTATGGAAAACCAGAGGAATGTTTGAGAAATTTTTTTCAAAGATTTTAATTATAAAAATTATGTTAAATTTATATTTTTTTAAATATATTACATATCAATTATTGATGTTACAACTTGTATTTTTTTCATAGTGGTAACCCAGTATGCTATATTTCTGACAACTTAATTATTTCAATGGTATGTTATAAACCTTTTTTGTAGGATACGGGAAAATTGAAGCAAATTTTGTACAATGTTGGTTCCTCTTTACTTTGCTTATTGTGTTCTGGATTGTTTGGAGGTGATGTTTGGTCACATAAAGCCATGTTTGACTAAACATGTAATAATTTATGGATTAGTCTACTTTAATCAGTTTTATCTCTCTTGTCTTCATCTTTATACTCTAGTTTTATAGAGTTTTTTTCTTCTATTCATGACTGTTTTCATTATCATTGTCTTAATTGACCCTATAATGGGCTTTCATGGATGCCTGGTGTGCCTATCTTCGGTTGTATTGTAAAAATGTTGGGATAGATCTCTTTACTCAACATGAATTGTATCATCATTACTATGTTGTTCCATGTTTTGGGTAGATAATCGTAGGGAAGTTTGAATTATGATAGTATGTGTGAACACAGGGTCTGGACATCTCACCCAGATGACTAAATTGTTGATTTCATGGGTTTTCGAAAAAATATTTACTAACTCCATAATCTTGTATTTTTTTTCATTTTATCTAATTTTATTAGAATGTGATTTAAATTTAACCATCTTATAGGTTCGGGGATTCGATGTTTGAATTGTCATTTGAGTACTTGAAGTAGGGAGTATATTTAGATAGGCATGTTATTTTCTAAAGGTGTTCCAATTTATTAATAGAATTCATATTTTTCTTTAAATTATTATTATTTTAAATCATAGTTTTGGATTCTGTAGGTTGGTTTATTGTTTTAGGGATTTTATCATGATGAATTGGTTCTTGTCTTGTGTTCATCATACAATGCCTCCTAGAATTTGACTTCCAATTATGAGAGGGGAATCATTGAGGAATTTTCTAGAGGTAGATCAATCACTGGACCATTCCTTAGTTTTATCATTTATCCATACCGTGAAAAATTTGTGTAGAGTGGTCTCTATGAACCTAAAATGGGTAGTGGATCATTGCTCAGAATTTACCATGACGCATCCTCCTATATTATGAAGTCCCAAAGGTCCAAAATAATTTAGTGAGTTGCTTGAATAGATTGTTAGTATATTCAAATTTTTTTTGTCTCGTGATGATTATAATGAATTTTTTTCTTATATATTCACGAGGGACCATAAATAACCATGTGTGCATAATTAGTGCAGGCTATGTTGAATGAAGGTCTTACCTCGGGTACATTCAAAAAAATATTCAAACATTAATTTTATCTCAAGAATCTATGTGTAAAAAACTAAAAAGAGGTGCTTACTTTGGTTCAAGGGGAACATACCATTCTAGAGTACTCCACCCATTTTGGTGTGTTGGTACTTTTGAGATAATAGTTTTTCACTAATGGTTACCTAATGTTTCATATGATCAAAATGGGGATAAGGGCTGATATTTGGTAAAGGATAATTCTATTTTTTCTTCTATCATTTTTGGACGTATATTGAAATAAGCTATAGTTAAGGGAGACATAGATGGGAGGATATCTTTTGGGGGAGAATCTAACGGTGATGTAGTTAACCATGATGTTTTCTCTAGTCACCAGAAGGAAGCACAAGAGTGGCTAGTTTTCTATAGGAATTATTAGATGGGATTCATTAATGTAGATATAGGTTATTTTCTACCTCTTTGGGAGGCATGGTCTAACCAAGTACCATAGTATGGAGGCCCCTATGACTTGTCAACATTGTGAGAGATTTGTCGATCTAAAACCTGTATGTGACAAGAAGTTCCAAGGCAGTATAGTGATTTCCACTTTCAGTATGGGATTAGAGGTTACTATTTATGCATTTAAGGGTGGCGGGTATTATTATTAGGCCAAGAGTAATGCCAAGGTGTCTATGTCTAGATATATTTATTATGTAGTGTTTCTAACATAGAAATATAAAGTAGTGATTATGAATCTTAGGGGTACTATGTTTTATTTCATCATCTATAGTGCTGGAGTTTTAATGAAATAGGCACTAATGATTATTTGTTATCATCAATGGTGGTTGGCATTTCCTGTTTTTATTTAGATCTTCTTCTCTTCTTGTAGGATATTTTCCATGCCTTTGGGAATTCTTTCCCAACAATGTTTCATGTTCACTACATGTTGGTTTCTAATATTAGACCATGGGGTGGTTGGGACATCCTAGTGTAAGATATTGACATCATGGAAAATATTATTGAAATAGATTTATTGATCATTATTAAGTCCATGATAGATTGTGGTCATTATTTGGTTTAGTTCTTATCTTCCAATGGGTCTGCTTAGGTTTTCTAGGGTGATGAGGACTCTAGATCAGGAAGGGTATGGTTTCTTGTTTCTGATGCCCATTTAATCTCATTCTAGATGTCAGAATTGTTTCGAGATGTAATTGACCCTTAGACGGGTGGTCAAATAAATTTCATTGTGGGTACACACCCATATGTATTTTGGAATGATTTTTCTGTCTTACCACAAAAGAGATAGGTTAATTTTACTAATGACATAATCTATGGAATGATGCACATTTCTATAAAATCTTGTAATATAGAAGTCACTATGTTACTAGAACATAAATTCCCTATGGAGGTCCTAGAATAAAACATAATTATTCATCATAGAATGTCACTATGGGGTTTTCTTTTAATATTTTCTAAGAATGTAGAAACAAGACTCATGATTAGTATTGACTATTGATGGTTTATTTGGGTGACTATTAAGAAAAATTATCCCCTGCTAAGAATAAATAAAATCTATTACCATCATATATGGGTTCATTAGTGTCTAAGATTGATCTTTGGTAAGGGTACCACCAGTTAAGAGTATGCGTGGGTGATATATGAAATTAAGTGTTTTGGGGTTGATATGGGCATTTCATTTTTTCTATTCCTTCCATTATAACTCACTAATGCTCCTGAGTTACTCATTAATTTGATGAAACAAATCATCCATCATTTCTCAAACTCTTTTTTTGTGTTTTTGAAGATGATATATTGGTGTAGTCCATTTCGGAGGAGGAACTTGTGGAAAAATTATAAATCATTTTTTATACCATTAATGAACATATTTTTTAAGGTAAACATCAAATGGGTTTTTTGGATATGATAGGTGAATTATCCAGGACATGTGATATCTTTGAGGGGAATCATAGTTTATCCTAAATATAGTGTGTGTAGTTATGTCCGAGGAAAATCCCATATTTTTAGATTTACTACATAGTGGGTTGGCATGTCATTACAGACGGTTTTATCTAGACTTATCCATGATTGCATATCTAAAGAAATCTTTGACCAATAATGGTGCAATGTCTGAATGTAATGACAAGTGTTAGAGATCTTTTCTGGATATAAATGGTAGTCTGGTTTTAGAACTAGTGTAGGTTCTCTCAAAACAATTTTGGATTTATGTTATTTTCTATGATGTGAATTGTATGGATTTGGGATATGTCTTGATGCAGGGGTAACATGTTGTGGAATATGGATCATGCTAATTACACTAACATGTAAAGAACACCCTTCCAATGATCTGGAGATGGAATCTATTTTGTGCACACAAATGATGTTGCGACAATATCATTTTGGGGGACTGGGATACAGTGTATTTTGATCATAGAAACATGATGTATATTTTCACACACAAGGATATAAACATTACAAAGAGATGTTGGATTGCATATCATCATAGCATTGATTTTCATACTACAAATACCCTGTAGGATTGGAATCATGGTTTCTCATGTATTGAGTAGAAAATAACCTATAGAAGCCGTGACGGAATCATTCATGCAGTGGTATATGATGAGTTCATTTTCTGAGATGAGTTTGGGGGTGAAGGACATTGGTGGACATGTTTTCTTGTATTAAATAAAGGTACACTCTCATTTTTATAAGATAGTTTAACTTAAGATGATGGTATACACTAAGATCAAATGATTAAGATTATTCATGATAGTGGGGGTTACCTTTGGTGAGAGGTCTTAGTCTACAATATATCTTTGTTCTTTCAAAGTTGGTTGGTTGTTCCCTTCTCTCTTAGACAGGGTTTGTTATATAGTGGATCGTGATAATGTTGGTTCATGCTTCACATGTCTACTATGATGTACCACGATTTGAGACATCAGTGTTGGTGGATATAAATGAGGAATTCTTATGTGTATCTTTTTTCATGGCGCCACGCCTTTCAAAGAGTGAAGGCGGAAAACGAGATACTTGTATGTTTTTTTGGTATCATTTACCTCTCCTGTAATGGATTTGGGATTATATTTCTTTGGATTTCATCATTTCATTACCGAAGACTCTAAATGGGAAGGATATGATTTTGTTGATTATTTATATGTTCACTAAATCAGTTAAGTTATTTCTAAAAAAGGAATTGAAAAAGGTGGTGTAGCTTCATGATATATATGTATAAGACATTGTGAGAAATCATGGCATTCCCTATGTTGTTGGTATTGATAGGTTCTTGAGGTCTACACCCATATTTTGGTATGGTTTTATGGAGGAAATGTGATCTTGGTTAAAATAAAGCATAACTTATCGTCCAAAAAACAATGGATTGATAGAGAGGTCTATCCATGTTCTTGAGGATATGCTCCAGGATTATATTATTTTTTTGGTCAATATTGGGAAAATAATTTTCCTTTGGATGAATTTTCATATAACAATAGTTATTAGGAATCATTACGGATGTTGCCCATTGTGTATTTTTATGGGTGTCCAAGATAATCTTATTTGTGTTGGGAATAGTTGTTTGAGTGATCCTTGGTTGGGCTGATTCTTTTTTAGGATATGACAGAGATGGTGAAGGTTATCTAGAGGCAGTTTATCATGGAAAAGAGTCATACAAAATCTTATGAAGACTAGCAGTGATGTCCATTAGAGTTTTTTCTTGGTGATCAAATTTCTCTCATATTTTCAACTCACATGAGACATCTTAAAAAGGGTATGAAATGTAATTTTGGATGGGTGATTATGGTTCCTTTTGATATTATTGATCAATTGGGTAAGGTGGCCTACCATTAGGATTTACTGTCTGATTTGACCTATGTCCCTTATGTGTTTCATTTTCCTTATTAATAAGGTATATACCAGATCCTTCCTATGGTATTAGGCGTTAGTATATATATATTGACCCTGAAACCACTTTAGATTAGTAGTCAGTTGATATTAAATATCACCAGGATAAGGTACTGCATGGTAAATTGATTCCCATGGTCCATGTACTATGTTAGTGTTTAAAGGATAGCTATGAGACAAGGCATATGATATTTCTGATAAGGTAATAGTGAAATTCTTTTATGTGGATCCATGATCTGGAGAATTTCTTGGTACATAACACTTTTATGGTTGGGATATTTTAATGCCCTGTTACTTTTATATTAGTTAAGTAATCTTCACTTATGGTTTCCTTTTTATATGGATGAGTATTAATGACTATGAAATTATGAGGATAATGGTAATGTGAAGGTCATATATTCTTTTTAATTTTCTACATAAAACTTATGTTTTGTGTTTCCTTTTTGGTAGTTACATTGAATGTATGTAATATACACACTATATACAGCCATATGGATAGAATCCATGAATTTTATACCTAGAGTAAAACATTTAAACATTGTGTAATAGGTAAATTATATGTGTGAATAAAAATCTAGTTTTTAATTAAAAATTATTGTTTTGTTTTGGTTTATACAGACCCCAAGGATTACCGAAATTGAAAATGTTTTATGCTCTATGTAAATTTGAGGGATTATGTTTTTAGGGGACCATACAAGTGATATGATTCATTCATTCATTGTGAATCCCTTCTCTATCAATCCAATGTATTCCCTATGAAATTTTGGGTGAGTTCTTTTCATAAAAAAAATCTTCTTAGTGATTGATAAGTAGGGTTGGGCACATTGCCTCATTGGGTAAGCCTTCCTCTTGATTCCTCTCACTAAATTTTTTTGTGCCACCATTTATTGTATGTATTGATAATTGGATCGTGTTTTCATTAAATCTATTTCAGTTTTATTTCAATCCATGTCTTCATAAGGAAAATATTGTTGTTTCCAATCCGAAATATCAATGGTGGTTAGGTTTTCTATATCCTCCTGGTTGGTGAATCTATATAATTTTTATTATTTCATGTATTCATTACATTTCTTATTGATTCCCTCAATTTTTATTTCAATTTCATGTGTGGAAACTGAAAAATGGTAAGGTTTAATGTTTAAATGAGGATTTACATTCAAAATGGAATTTCCTTGATTTGGAATGAAATCAATTTTCAAATCTTGAAGAAAATTATCATGTATTATAAATGGTTTTATAAAATGTGTGAGCATGTTTTTTAAAAAAAATTAACAAACATTGCACATAAGTAATATTTGGTACATTATGAAAGGGACACGAGTAGCCTTAGTCTGTGTGACACCACTATGAGGTAAAATCTTGTGTATAGATGGACCATGGTAGGACTCGATATTAGTTGGATCCCATCATATTATTATTTAGGATGGAGAATTACTTGTGCATATTTTTAGAGAGGCAAGAGCTAGTCTAAAAATGGAATTATTATCTATTATTTTTATTTCATGATATTCTATTTCATCAATGTTTTCTCACTGTATATTTAAATTTTTGGTATGTAAACCTATTCTACTCCCTAACAAGTATGTTTTCAGTTTTTAAAAACATGATATGAAATTCAAGGAATCCTAGAGAATGGTTTAGATATGATTCCAAACTGTTTTACTAAAATAAATATTGTATAACCATTTTCTAAAGATAGAACTTGTGCATTCATGATGATAGAACTTGTATAAATTCATTGGTGTTTACATACGTGGATATATTTCTCATAACCTAATTTTTATTATTGGGGGATTTAGAAATTGTTTTTATAGATATGGGTAAAGGGAAGGGAATTTTGTATAATCCAGGTTCCTCTATACATTACTACTCTGGTTTGGGATGGTTTGGAAGAAAATGTTTGTCACATAAAGAATAGTTCTTTTAGAAATGTAATTATTTTTGGATTATCTAGTTTGTCCAAATTGTCTATATATTTGATTCCTCTTTATATTATGATTTTATGCCTTTTCCCTCTTTAATTTAAGTCTAGTTTCATTATCTTTTTTTACCTCACACCATAATGGGATGACTTGGTTGCCCAGTCTGGTTGACCCTAAATGGTCTGTCACTAACCTACTAATTATGGAGAACAAAAAGAATATGAAATCTTATAGGATTAGAAACTACCATTAAAAAATTATTTCATGATTGGATTGGGATACATGAGTGTTTCTAATAACCCTTTAAGGTTCATGAATGGACTCAAAATTCTTTCATAAATTTTTGGAATGAAAAATGCTTTCAAATATTCTAGGAATTCACCTAAAGAAGTTAACAACCACAAATAATGGATGAATTATTATTGGTTTCATCTCATTAATAAAGGGAACAACTTTTTTTTGGAGGTTCTAATTATTTACGTGAATGTAGGTTGTGGATTATATTCAAGGGGAACCGTTTATTTTTAAATTTAGTATACTTGAATAATTTGAATGATAGAACATTTCACAAAGATAGGGATATCTTAAGTCTCTATTATGTTGGACATATCATATGAAATATTCTCTGTAATAACTATTCATAGGGGTATACACATGTTTGTTGGGAGAGAAGAACATCCTCGATGATTTGAGAAAATATGGCTCAATTTTATCTAAAATGGGTATCACGTAATATACTCATGGTATGGAGAGCGTGAGAGGATCAGTGGTCATTATTTATTCAATAAAATATAAAAATTCGTCCAGAGGTTATTTTGTATATTAGTCATGGTGTAGTGTTTTGGATTTATAGTGCGATGAAGATGACAACGTATCATTGAGGGAGAATATATTTATTTTCTAGAAAACAAGAAATAAAAAATTCACATATGTTTTTTGTATAGTGTTTATTTGAAAATGGATTTCACATGTTGTGGTGGTTATACAAGAGATAAATCATCTGGTGAATAGTGATATCAAAATTGGGATGAAGATATATTAATAACCCTGATTGTTAAAGAAACCTCATTTTGGTTGAACTATGTGGTTGGCATAAGAAAATCTCATAAGAAACCATATAATATTTCCACTAAATTTATAGGTATGGAGGCTATAAATAGTTATTGTAATTGTTAATACTCTAAGGTACATATTAAATTGTTTGTAGACACTATAATGTGAATATTATCACATTATTCCTATGACTTAATTTTAGGTAACCCTACAATCCTTAATTTAATTATTTCTCATATTTTTTAAACAGATAGATTTTGTGATGATATCGATGAATTTGAACCCATTAGACTACTAAAAATATCCTTGACATCCATAAGTAAAATTTATATTGATTTAAATGACATAAGTGATCAAATGTATCAATGATGACTATGACATGGAGGTTATTGATGATGAAATATTATTTAAGAATTTGAAATTTATTATTTATAAAAGGTAGAATTATTTAGATTAATGGGTAATGGTTTTTAATAAAATTAATACAAATAGAGTGGATTAATGTCATATATTCCAGATGAAAATAGTAAAATACAATAGATATGAAAATAGAATATTGAATAAAAATAGTTGAGGAAGTGTATAAATTGAGTTTCATTATGAGTGATCATGTGTGAGCCTAGTTTTCCCAGGAAATTTTCATTTGTATGTTTAATGAATAAGCATGTGGTCCTATGTTATAAAATTGTTTCATGAGAAATTCATTGTATGAATACTGTATTCATAAAACATAATTTTCTAAACTTATTGGGTTGTAGTTCAAGGAATGGTGGGTTTTATGGATGAATATAGTTGATTTACCTAGTTAAAATTCATTTAATTAAATGAATCTTCACATTTTAATGTTTTTTTGGTTTTAGGGATTATGTGACATAATTTATATTGGATTCAAAACCCATATAATTTACAATTTGAAATGGACTTTTATTCGTTGAAATTGGATTTTATATCTTGACCATAGTTTGAGGATCCCTATCAGTTTTTACTTATTCCACCACTCAAATCTTCTCCCTTGGTTATTGACAGTCCTTTTTGAAGGATTTTGAATTCCCTTTGATCAGATTCAACCCCATAATCTTGAGACTGATCTATGGTTCTTTACTATGAGATCTCCAATTTCTCTTTACCCTAGATTCCAATATATTATCTGAAACATTATTCTTATTTCATTATTCTCATGTTTTTCTTGAGATTATAATGGTTTCATCCTAATTTATATCAATATAATTAATTTTTAAAAACAATATTTTTGTTCCATATACCATTTATTTTTACAATTCTATTTATTAGGTTTCATATTAATCTATGGTATCTTTTACATTCTATAATATTTAATAATTCAATTTTAAGATTGTCATGCTATAATTCTTGGGTAATGAAATAAACAAAAAAAATAAGTATATAAAATAGGTAATTTAAATGGATAATGAGTTCTTTGACTTTGTGACCACTATTTGTTTATTCATATTGATTCCTAAAGGATTTTAGTGATATTATATTGTGGTTTTTTTTCTTGAAGTACGGTTCTTTTGAAGATGGTATAATAAACTAAATAAATTCAAATCAATTATAATCCCATGATTAATAATGGAGGTATATTAATTTGATATTCATTCTTCCTTATTTATTAAGAAATTTTAATGTAATGAAAAATGTAGGATTTTATAGATTCATTATTATTAATAGTTCATATGATATATGTATCTTGTTGAGAAAAACCAATACATAATATGATGGTAAATTAAAAATGGAAAATAAAGTGGTTTTTATCTATATAAAAATTATTAGGGTTTGAATGATCCCATTATTCTATGGAATTCATGTATATCATGGTTCTATGGAATTAATTCCATGCATATTTTTAGAAAATTATATTGAAATTTATCTGTATTATAGGAAATTTTATCACTGTTATGTTTTTGTGTGATAACAATATATAGTCTACATCCTTGATCTGTAATTTCAAGGTATCCCATGGTTATTTTGATTGTTGATATTAGTAATGGTTGAACAATTTGAAGATATATGCATTGGTGTAGGATATTAAGTCCATCATAACAATTTATATTCATGAATGTCTCAATGATACTTTATAGTTTAACGATTCTTGGTAGATGGCCAATCATCCAAATATTATTTTATTTGTTTTTGATATCTGTACACAATTACACTATTTCTTCAACATGAAAAGTAGTGAGATGGTTGATTTTGGGGTGTTTAAGAGTTTTCCAGGTGATATTATGAATAAATATATGAAATTTAATAAAAGTATGAGGTTGTTTTTTAAATTAATTAAAGATGTTAATGATATATATGAAAATATTTTCAAGAGAATTAATATTTACCTTCGAAAATTTTGTAAAAAGTATAAATTTTATTATTTTAAATATTAAGGTGAATGAATTAATTTTTAATTATTTAATTAATAATATATATTATTCTAGTTTAAATTTTTGATTATTACTCCATAGTAGTGGTTGTTAGTGCTCTAATTTGATGGTAGTGGTTGACTAGTCTACCTATAGGTATTTTACATCAGTGTGTATAATGCATTATATTGTCTATATTTTCAGTTTCCATATGATAATCCACCTACATTAGAATGAAAACCAACACCCAAAATATTTTTGGGGTGTTTTCTTTAAAATTCACTATAGAGAGGGAATGGATAGATAACTTCCACCTCTCACATGCTCTCCCTTTACATGTATATATGTGTATGGAATCCTGGACTATAATATATTATAGTAAATGGTATATTACTACCCAGTATGCGATGTATTTTAGTTTTAATATACATTCATTTGTGGTTTATAATGGATTCATGCATATCACTCACTTGTAACTGATCATGGTGGCTCAAGCTTCCCACGAGTGTATATGCATTATATGTGATTAATTGAGGTATAATTAATTTACACTTTTTTTAGTGGATTCAATACACACATGTGGCTACATATGGGATTATATTGATGATTAGACATATACATATATATTGATGAAAAAATTGGTATTAGACATTTTGTGGGACTAAGGTATGTAGTACTGAGGCCCAACACACATAAAAATTGACTTAATTATAGATACGATGAGAATATTACATGATACATTATGGAGTTATAATGGAATATGACAAGGTTTGTATAACATTGAAACAAATTCTTTCCTGTACTTTATTTCATTTATGGTGACATTCTTCCTCATGACCATGATTAATGGATTTTTTTGGGATACTTTTTGAAATATTTGGATGTTTATGGGCCTGTGACCTACTGTTAAAAAGTTCGGTAAAATTATTTAGATTGAATTAGAAATTTTTTTTCAATTTATTAAATTTATAGAGGAATGGAATCTGTTATTGAATGAAATATAGACTACCCCAAAAACATTGGGATGTGGATTGTGGGAACATAGGGTTAGAAAAAAAATTAATAAACCATGTGACCAAAAAATGAATCCACTTCCAATTACCTAGGTGGGGGTGAATTGTTTTCCAAAAAGGGATTCCAACCCATTATTCTCTCTCCCATATCCCTATATAATATTCCAATTTGGGAAACAATTTCCAAACCATGCATCCAAACCATGTTAAAGTAATTTAATTCATTATTTTTAGTAATTTATTTCACAATTCATCCATTTAAAATAAGAAAATCCTCATAATAAAACCTAATACAATCCTTTTGTCTCTGGAGACTCTATATATGCGACTTTAGCTCTTCCAACCCCATTTCTTCATAGATTTATGTGCTGATTTAGGTTTCATATTCATTTTGATAAGTGTAATCCCATTTCTATTTTAGATCTTTTTTTTCATTTTCTCACTACCTCTTTGATATTGGTGGATCCTTATTTCATTTATTTTTCCAGATCTCAAATTGATTAATATTCTTTATAGGATTATTTTTTAATTAATCATAGCCTTTAATCTCTCCTCAATTGTAAGTAATTTGACTTTTAATCAATATTCCCCTAAATTTAGTTAGGTAGTTTTGTAAGGAAATATATATAAATTGAAACATTTGATTTCTGTTTATTTAATATTGGGTTTCCAATTGATTTTTAAATGTTCAATTGAGACTTTTGGAAAATGGTTTAAAATGTTGTATTGTGAATGATGAGATCCCTTGATAATGGATTTTAAAATTTATTTATATATTTATGGAAGAGTGATATTAGTAAGAAATGAATCATTTCATAATGAGTTTTATGATATAATAATATTAAAATTTATTATGGTTTTAAATGAGATTATTTCAAAATAATTTCTTCTACTTTTGATAGAAAATATAAGTGAAGATGATAGTTAAAATGAAACGAATGTTTTGAAATTGAAATAGATGAAGGGTGAAATGATTTTATGAATTGATTCAATGACTAATTTATGAGTTAATGAAAATTTTAATATCCCCATGAATGAATTATTTTTTCCAGGAATAACATTGAGCTTAGGAAGTCATGTGGGAAGAATACATGTTAGGAATGTATTTGATCTTCCTTGAAAAACATTGATGATAGAAATTAAAACTAAACCCTAATGAGGTAAGGAAGTTCATTAATTATAGTATCATACTATTCATCATATTATTTTTGAACATGGAATGTTTTTTTCACCTAGATATATATTTCAATGAGATGTGTGATAATACTTTTACAAACCTCCCTCTGATACTCTTAACCACAGTTCTATGATTGTAAATTATGTATATATTCTTATGGATGATTTTTATGAATTAATCAATTCCATTTTGAAAGATATTATTATTAATTCCTTTAGTGGATTAATATATGTATATGTACCTAATTGAATTGAAATTCACTTAAAATCATGTTTTATATTGTCTTTTGAAATATTTTGTAATGAATGGTTTGATAAAAGATGATATAAAATTAAAATTCCAAGTTTTCATTAAAATTATACAATGATTTTTTATACATTATAGATTTATTATGAAATTATTGATGAGAACATATTGTGCTTTTTTACTCACACATTATGTTTTCTTTTCTATATATTGAGATTCTATTATTCTATATAATAAAAAATTTAATGAACCTCTCTATGGTTAGGGATGATCATGACATAATGGGACATTGGGAGTTGGTGGGGGCTACTAGAACTTCATATCCACTTTTTATAAGTATATCTTCGGTTTTTTCATCATGATATTATCTGAAAGCATTTTTTGATGTTCCATTTTTTGATAGATTATATGAATAATTGATGTATTTTATCTCTTGAGGTGTGTTTTTAATGCTGACTATTTAATGTTTTATATCTATTTAATTATCTTGATGACTTAGTTTGGTGGTGAAATAAATCTATATGGTTGAAATTTATTCCCATGTGCTAGTCAATTTACCTTGGGGATCAGGAATTCGCTATATATCACCAATAAACAAATTAATATACCATCAAGGTGGGTTATTAGGGCTATTTTATAACAAATTCATATCAAATGTGTTTGAGCCTCTTCCTGGATTTTATTATGTAGTTAGGAATTTATTGGTAGAGATGTCACATGATTGTATGGTCTTATAAAGTATTTTTTGAGCGAGTATCATGGTAACTATCATAATAACAAGCCTTTAGATACCATGGTTTATTAGTAAACATATGATTGTGGAGTTTTTATATATAATTGTACAGTATTTTCCAAAGCATTAATCATAGAATTGTGTATCCAAATTGAATTCTAATTGACAGAGTTGATGATCACACATATCTATACTAACATTTTCCCCATTATAATTTGAAATTGTGTAGATCCATTCCCCTAAAACTTTATTTTAAAAGACTTTGGGTGGGATATTTTGATTAACTATGAAAAATGAACAAACCAGTTGATTTGAAACATATATTGGTTATTGTGTGTGTAGTCTAAGTTGTGATCCAAATCTTTGGAACTATTCCAGTTCAATATATAGAGATTGTAACATGGATGGATTACCATAGAGATCATGTAATAGAAATTTTTTTTTCTAAAAAACCATCATTCTAGTGTAACAATTATCATTAGGAGGAACTGATTTTTTAATAGGTTGAGAATATTTAAAAACATTCAATGATATCAGATCCTTTTAAGGTGAAATATGATTCTTTCAAAGATTAATGGCTTAACATAATGTAGTTCTTCCTGATAATTATAGATTGTATGCATGTACTCTTAGAGTATAAATACAGACAGTTTCATTTTACAAAACAATTTAATCAAGAATAGATGGTTTTGGTATCATTAATAGGGTTCCTTGAACTTCATAAAATGTGATTGTATGGTGATTTGGTACATAAACTATTTTGTAGATCTTGTTCAATTATCACATGAGGTAGTATCGATTGTAAAACTAAAATCTTTTAGATTTTATATGGGTATTCATATAGATAACTGATAACGATTTTTTTTTAAAAAAAAATCACCTCATATGAGGATGATATAGATAGATCATTGATTGAGAATCTTGACAAAGATAGTAAGTCAGGTTGGATGGGGGTTCCTTATTCTCCAACGGGTATCATGAGTAGTCCTTTTAAAGGGATGAGTATGTGGGATGAGTCTAATAGTGGTAATCCTAGTTGTGTATATCGGTAGAAGACTTCGTTTATTTCATCTGTAGTGTCATGTAAAGGAAAAGTTTCTTGTTTGAATTTTGGAAATGTATGGAACACAAATAATTCATGCATATAGTCACAAAATATATATATCTCTTATTGATTCTTAGGTCACTCGTAGAGCTTTTCCCATTTATTTACCAAAACATATAGTGGAACAAGATCAACAATATTGGGAGGATCTATTGTTAATTTATATTATTCAATAACAAAGAGGTTATTGACATAGGAATTTGGAACAATGATTATACATGCACCACATGGGTCTATAAGGAAATATATTATGTGTCTTGTAACCATGACAATTTCCATTACCAATACTAAATATTTAGGTAAAATTTTATATAATAATTATTCTCATGATTCCTTATTCTATACAAAAGTCATGGTTCTATTAAAACATCCTATAGAGATTATTCCTTATATTTTCCATTCATATTTTCCTCTTGTGATTAAGAGAGATTAGGGTATCAAATGGACTTATTATATTTTCTATTTATTATAAATCAATCCATCTTGGGAATTTTTTGGATCATCATATTATACATCTTGATGTTATTCATATAATATATTGGCTAGTTTTTCGTAATGATTTCATAGAATATAATCATCATTGATTATCCTCTACTATATTAAATATGTTGTTCCATGTCTTTTAAGGAGAATGGGACTTGAATTTGATTGGATCTTGAACTCCACTACTTATTTCGTTAAAACAGTAACCTTTTTTCTATTTAATTTGGGATGGAATATAATGCCTCGACCCCAGATGCCCAGACTCGGTGCATTATTTTAATACATTGTCTTGATCACAAGGAAATCATGTCTCGAAAGACCGATCAGTTTAGTATTATTGGAAACAAGATTCATAAATAAGTTCAACTTTACAACATGAAAACAAATACCAAATGAATTTATTCCATTAGAAACATCCAAACCTCATAGTTTATGCCTGCAAGTCACTCATAAATAACTTATTCATATCCTGGGAAAATTAAACATATAAAAGGGGTGAGCTTAAATGATCAGTAAGGGTAAGAAATACATCAAAAGATAACATAAATATTAAGAATGATGAATAATTGAAACCACATACCTTTAACAATAATAAACATGAATACATTTATGACAGGAATATGAGCTGAGTAAATAATGCCATAATAAAATATAATCTTGGGTATTCTACTAGTCTGATGACCACATGAATCATCAATATTATTTTCACAAAGAGGGAATGTATTATGCCAGACATTCAAAAACATTTTATCAAGGCCTTGTCTAAGACATATAAAAATGATTAAGGCCTCGGAAAAAACCATATAACAAATTGGGAAAGGCCTCTTCCAATTCCACCACTAGTTATCTCATGAGACCTGTCGATGCCTCGAGGAGCTATAGTGGGCTCCACCCGTCAATTACTATGTCCAATACATTCCTCTGTTTAAAAGGTAGAAAATATAACATAAACATTATTATTAGAACTAGCATATGAAATGTCAATACTTTAACCATAAACCATTAATGGTATAAAAATAACACATCCACAGTCAAACATATCACAAAACCTTCAATACAATATGGAAAATTTGTATCATAATAAATAAACATAAAAAAAGTTTAAAATCTATCAAAGGATGTTGAAATAGTTGAAAATGATTTGTAAAAATCTTTGAGAGAAATATCCATTTTTCATAAAAACATTTAAAAGTAAATAAATTTAGAAAGGAAAAAACTTAAAGATATTTTTGAATCAAAGTGTACCATACCACATTGAAACATCTGAATGGAATTAACATTTTAAAAAACATTCATGTCCATATAAATAAATCCAAAAAAACCATTTTGAAAACATGGGAATTAATGAGAATGAGTTAAAAAAATAAATTTTTAAAAAAATTAAAATTATGTTTTAATAATAGATTCCCTAAAAATAATCCCATTGAAAACTTTTTTATGAAACATGGACATGGATAATAAATATGTCCCTGTAAAAACATACAAATAAACAATCTTGAATAATAATGATTTTGAGGAATTAACCATTACCTTATACTTTTCCTTGGTTGAGGGTAGGTTAAACTCCTGTATAATGGTGAAAAAATTGTTATTAATTTACACAAGAATCGTATACATTAATATGAAATCATAAATGATATTTAAACATTTATTTGTTAATAATATCTTAGTATTATCGCCATTTCAAGAGTTAACTAATTCATTTTAATTTCTATGATTTGTTATGTAATTATGTTTGTTATGGATAGGATGTATCTTATTATTATTCAGAATGATATTAAGTCTTTAAACATTATTTTTAATCATCTAATGGTAATTAGTCTTGAATTGATATGATGGGGAACGAATCTCTCTTGTTCGTGGAGAAAGTAAACTGTATGTACGCACGAGCAACAATATCATTCTTTTGATATTAAAATAATATATAATTGGATGGTATATCATATAAAAATAATCATTATCATGTTTTATTTTTTTTACATTA
Source organism: Viscum album (assembly GCA_963277665.1). Lineage (NCBI taxonomy): Eukaryota > Viridiplantae > Streptophyta > Magnoliopsida > Santalales > Viscaceae > Viscum > Viscum album. Next base: position 2,021,315 of record CAUJRU010000060.1, read on the forward strand.
GTTATAGTCATTATTATACCCATCCAAATAATGATGTGCTTGGATAACAAACTACACGACGACGTGGAGATGGTAAACCATACGTACGCATGTGTGGTGACATGTCATTAAAAGGATGGATATAATAATGTATGTGGTTGTACCACATTTATAATGACATATATGTATATATAATATACTAGAGATATTAATTTATAATGGAAAAAACAAAGAAAGTGTAAGTGGAAGAAGAAAAGAACTTGAAAGAGGTGATGAAATATTTACCTCTTCTTCAGGTTCTTCATTTTGATTTGATCAAAAGGGATCCATAAGTTGTCTTTATGACTAACTTAAGGCCTCTATAATTAATAGAGGATAGTTGAGAGGGTATTTGGTGAGGGTTTTAGCTGATCTGAAAGGCTATTAAGGTTTGAAATTGAGGGAAGGGGGGGTGCCCTTTTATAAGAGGGGTGAGGGGCACCTTAGGAAAAGCTAGAAATATTATTTTATAATAAATTATTTTTCGATTTTTAATTGCTCAAAAATGAATTATTTAAAGTATAATGTGTATATAGGTAGACAGACACTCAACTAATAGGTTTTAGAAATGTTTTGGTCACTATATTAACTCTAACTTATAGATTTAACTCTTAGTTAAATAGATAGACATTTAGCATGTCTCTTTGTATTTTTATATTATATGGTTAATAAACATAATACATACTTATAATAGAACACCAAGTGGTTCATTAATGATAAACCTATTTTTACATAAGTCGTTTGGACAATCCTTAGATTTTTATGAATATAATAGACATTAATAATTTAACATTTGTTCTAAAAACGATTTTATGTCAATTTTTACACTATTTGGTATTTTGTTTTTGCTAAATTTTTAAAAACATTAATAATTAGAAAAAATTAATCTAACCAACCCTAAAATGTCATATTAACTTATAAAATTAGTTTAATTCATATAATGTTTTAAATTACATTTATTTGGATATTTATAATATCAAATATTTTAATATTACATTAAATAGGTAATTACTGCATCATCATTGTGTAATAAGTAAATTAAATTATTTAACATCTAAAAAATATAAACAAAATAACATAATGTAGGAAAGATTTTTATCTTTAAAATTAATATCTATAGTCGAATTTATCGTATGTATAACCTTATATTAAAAAATTCCTTATTAAACATTTATTTTAACTCTTTTAACTTCTTTTCGAATTAAATATTAATAAATGTCCTAATCTAATCCAAGTAGACCAAAGTGGTTTATATTTTATTCCTAATTTTTTTTGTCTAATTACACATATCTAATAGAATTAAGACATGTTTTATGGTAATAATAATATCATGTTTACCATTAATTACCCTATTTACTTTTAACCGTGGTAAATAAAAGTAAAAAGTAACTATTCACCAAAAATTATCTTAATCTTATTGGACCAAATTTTACTTACTCATTTATACCATGTCTATAGGATTTTTTAAATTCAACTCACAGAAGTGGAAAAATTTAGTTTTATGTAAATTTGCAAATTCTCCTATGAGGTGGGTAAAAGTCGGTAAAAGCTCGATAAACTTTTTATATATCTAAAATTATTATAACTAACTCCAATGAATTACATTGAAATTATATATTTATTATATATCTATTTTTAACTAAAATTAATTTAAATAAAATAAATAATTTTTTAAATAAAAATTCAGTTTTAAGCTATAACTCAGTGTTTTTCAGTATTTATCAAAAATTGAATGTTTTTAGATAAATACCAAAAATTAACCCTAAGATAATTTTGATATTACGAATTCAAAAAGGAAACAATTTTATAAAATTAAAAATATATAAGTTTCATTTATTAATTTAAATCTAGTTACCATTGTCAAAACCAAATGTCGTATTTTTAAAAATACTAACATTCAAAAGATGAACATTTGTTTATGTCCAATTTCAAAGTGAAATTACTTATAATGACAAGCATTGGATTAAATGGAAAAAATATAATCTATTTACACTTCCAAACCATTAAAATTTATAATTTATGACAATAAATTATTTTGATTAAAAAAGTTGTTTCCAGTTAAAATATAGTATTTTTCACTATTAACCAAAAAATGAAAGTTAGCAGAAAAACACCAAAATATTATTGAAACAAAATTCTTATGTCCCAATTCGAAATATAAAGATTATTTTCTCAAATTTAATGTATAAAATTTTCAAATATTGTATTTAAAAATGGTCACCATTAAAAGGCGGTAGAAGTGATTTATTTTGACAAATACTTATTTTATCTAAAAAATGAATCTGTTCTTACATTATGTCTAAGAAACTCATAATATAGATTCTAAAATTATATTTATTATATAGAGTCCCAAATTTAGTTAATACTATTCATAACATCTTTTGAACGGTTGGTTTGGTAAGTCGTAGTGCGCTTGAACTCAATGTAGCTAGTAGTGCATGTTATGGAATTACTTTGAAAAAATAATGTATTATGAAATCATGGGATGTTACATTCTTCCCTCCTTAAATAAATTTCTTCGTTGCAATTTGAAATTTTTCTTCGAAAATAAAAGGATGAAAATAGAAAATACCTTTGTGGGAAAACCCACATCAGAAATTGGGTTAATAAAATTTAGTCTTAATAAGAGGAAAAAAATTATATATATATATATATACTTGACAAGTTGAGTTTAATCCTTCAACTAATTCCTACCACAAACTCATATTTCAAAAGAAAATATTATATTTATCGTAATCGTATAGGCTTCCAAAAATAATGAATTTATAATTAATTTTTCATACAATTTTAAAAAACTAAATTATAAAAACAAGTACATCACGTAGTCCAGTCATAGGTGGTGCACCCTTGTTGCTCTTTGGTTATGGGTTCATGTCTCATAGCCTTGCCAAACATGACCAGTTCTCGCCCGACCTCTGGGTTGTCCTTTTTATAACGATCAAAAAATAACCATAACAATATTGTGCAATTTCAAACTTAATCCATTCATGCCTTTAGAATTATCCAAAATACTTCTATCCAAACTCTCAGTCCAAAATTATTAGGAACTTAAACACAATGAAGATCCTTTTTTCCAGGTAATATCATGTGAATGCCTTAATAATGCATTATTTTGAAACACTGAAACATCCTGAATTACCATAAAACCTTATTGATTACATAAATTCTCCCTTATTTATTATAGAATACTAGATATACTCCTTCTATCCAGAAATGTTGTAAACTCAAACAATGATAGAATATACAAATAATTAATTAGTTTTAAGGTAGTCAGGAATATCCAATATAATTTATCCAAATCAATATTGTATTATTCAAAAATCACGACCTCATTATCAGAACCATATTATGGTTTATCTTTCATTCAACTATATATTTTCCAAAAATTTAACCTTCTATTGAGTCACTTTTCGTGATTCCACACAATCTCAAGTCCTAAAGAAAATAGTACTATAGTACAATCCTTATATACTCTATATTTCTTATAACATGTACATCATTAATACAATACTCAAATGAAACAATACATTAATAACAACGTAAGAAAACTAATCATTCATCTTCATCCTCGGTAGTATCATAACTTTATTACTATCCAATAGTAGCATATGGGGTATACTCTGATGATATAGACATTGATTCATGTAGTGTCCCAACTCCTTGAAGATGAAGTATTATACCTTTGAAACTTTTTTCTTACCCTTGTAATCACATACATGGTGTCCTACTTCTCCACACTTATAACAAACTCTCACTCCATTCAAGTGTTTACCAAGGTGATTCTTTCCAGGTTTATCACATATGGGGAAATCATTCATTTATCTCTTCCCATTATCCATCTTTCTCTCATCCAAACCTTTCTTCCCTTGCTTCCCTTCAAATCCAAAGGACAGAGAAAATTATTTATTTATATTATTAACAAATGAAAATATTTCTTCATATGATGAGAATACATGGGAGACTATTTCCCTTATAAATTATGGCTTAATACTGCGAAAGATATTATCCTTCTTACTCTTTGAATCATACATATTACTGGAGTTCACATTCCTTCTACTGGGATCCATTTCAATACAATGGAATATACTATGTCAGTTTATGAATTGCAATGAATATTTCAAAACTTGTAAATTACATAATGTAAATTGTACAATTTATGGATATAATCCGTAATCATAAAAAAGTTTTCTTTGAGGGAGTATATACTCCTAATGCTTTCATAATGATTTGTAAAGAAAATGAAAATTATCATAAGCATATCCCCCGGGAGTGCCGTAACGAAGAGTACAGTAACGCCCGTTGTTGTGCCCCTTTTTTCATTTGAGTCTAGCTCAAAGTGGTGTTTTCGGGTTTTACCCCTAGGTACATCTATGCTGGATCTGCCTCTACCTACTCATATCTAGACATTTATTTATTTCTTAGAAAACTCACAAAATACATACAATACAAAAATTCTAGGAAGTTCTTCTACACTAATCCTCAAAGTCAATCATAGGGTTATGTGCTCCTATCAAAGTTCATCTAAATATAGTTTTCATGGTTTGTACTAAACTTCCTCTGATACGAACTGTAATGCCCTGACCCTAGAAGCCCAGAGTTGGTCCATTATTTTAATACATTACCATGATCACATGTAAATACATGTCTTGAAAGATAGATCAGTTTTGTATTATTGGAAACAAGATTCATACATAAGTACAACATTACAACTTGAAATGAAATACAACATGAATTTATTCCATTAGAAACATCCAACCCTCCCAGATTATGCCTACAATTCACTCATAACTAAATTCATCATATCTTGGGAAAATGAAACAGAAGAAAGGGGGAACTCAAACGCTCAGTAAGGGTAAGAAATATATCATAAGATAACAAAAATATAGAGCATAGTGAATAATTGAAACCACATGCCTTTAAAAATAAAAAACATAAATACTTTTATGACAGGAAAATGAGATGAGTATATAATGCCATAATAAAACATAATCAAGGTAATGCTACTAGTCGAATGACAACATGAACCATCAATATTATTTTCAAAATAAGTTAATATATAATGCCAAACATTCTAAAACATTTTTTCAAGGCCTCGGCCAAGAAGTCTTAAAATGATTAAGGCCTCGTCCAAAACAATATATCGAATTGGGAAAATCCTCAGCCAATTTCATGTCTAGTTGTCACATGAAACCTACTGATGAATTGAGGAGCTATAGCGGGATCCACCCATCACTTACTATGTCCAATACATTACTCATATGAAAAGGTTGAAACATAACATAAACCTTCTTATTAGAACTATCATACAAAATGTCAATACATTAACTATAAACCGTGAATGGTATAAAAATAACACATCCATTGTCAAACATATCACAAAACCTTCAATACAGTATGAAAGATTTTAATCATAATAAATCAACTTCAAATAAATTTAAAATCCATCAAAGGATGTTGATATAGATAAAAATGAATTGTAAAACTCTTTGAGTGAAATATCCATTTTTCATGAAAAGATTTAAAAGTCATACAATTTAGAGAGGATGACATTTAAAGTCATTTTTTAATCATATTTTCCCATGAAACTTTGAAAATTTTGAATGTAATTAACATTTTAAACACATTCATGCTCATATAAATAAATCCTTAAAAAACCATTTTGAAAACATGGACATTAATGAGAATGATTTAGAAGAATAAATTTTTTTTAAAATTTAAATTGATGTTTTAATTATAGACTCCCTTAAAATAATCCCATTGAAAACTCTTTTATGAAACATGGACATGGATAATAAATATGTCCTAGAAAAAACTAACCCATAAACAATCTCGAATAATTAAGAGATTGAGGAACTAAACCTTACCTTGTACTTTCCTTGGTCGAGGGTAGGTTAACCTCCTGTATAACGGTGAAATAAGTGTAATTAATTTATAAAATAATCATATACATTAATATGATATCATATATGATCTTTTAACATTGATTTGTTAATAATATCTTAATATTATCGTCATTTCGAATGTTAACTGATTCATTTTCCTTTATATGATTTTTTACGTAAGTAATGTTTGTTATGGATAGGATGTATATTATTCATATTCAAAATGATATTAAGTATTTATTCATTATTTTTAATCATCTAATGAAAATTTGTCTTGAATGGATACGAAGGGGAACTAATCTCATCACATTCGTGGAAACTGTAATCTGTACGTACGAACGAGCGACAATATCATTCTTTAGATATTAAAATAATATAAAATTGGATGTTATATAATATATAAAGAATCATTATCATGTTATATTTATTATTTACATCAGTTATACTAATTATTTAACCCATCCAAATAATGAAGTGTTTTAATAACAAACTACACCATGATGTGGAGACGGTAAGCCGTACATACGCACATATTGTGTCATGTCATTCAAAGGATGGATAGAATAATGAATATGGTTGTACCATATTTATAATAAAATTACATTATATATAAGATACTGGAGTTATTATTTTATAATGGAAACAACAAAGAAAAATGAAGTGGAAGAAGAAAGGAACTTGAAAGAGGTGATTAAATATTTACCTCTCATTCGGGTTCTTCCTTTGGATTTTATCAAAAAGGTTCCTTAGGTTGGATTTTTGACTAATGTAATGCCTCTAGGAAGATGGTAGGATAGTTGGGAGGGTATTTGGGCCAAGGTTGGCCGGGCTAAAAGGCTTTGAAGGTGTGAATTTGAGGGAAGGGGGTGCCCTTTTATAAGAGGGGTGAGGGGAACCTTAGGAAAAGAAAGAAATATTATTTTATAATAAAATCATTTTCGGTTTCTAAGGGTAGAAAAATGAATTATTTAAAGGTTAAGGTGGGGATGGTTCGAAAACCACTCAACCAATAGGTTTTAGACAGGTTTGGGTCACTATATTAACTCTATCATTTAGATTTAACTCTTAGTTAAATAGTATGACATTTACCATGTCTTTTTGTATTTTTATATTATATGGTTAATAAATATAATATATACTTCCAATATAACTCCAAAAGGTTCATTAATTATACATATATCATTTTATAAGACTTTTTTTGGAACCATATATTTTTAGGAATAGAATATCAATTAATAATATAATATTTTTTTTAAACTCTTTTATGTCAATTTGGACACTATTTGGTATTTTGTTTTTGCTAAATTTATAACACCATTACAACTTCAAAGAAAATTCATCTAACCAACCCTAACATGTCATATTAACCTATAAAATTAGTGTAATTCTTAAAAGGTCTTAAATTACATTTATTTGGATATTTATAATATCAAATATTTTATTATTTCATTAATTAGGTAATTAATCCATCATCATTGTGTCATAAATAAATAAAATTATTTATTGTCTAAAAAATATAAATAAAATACCATTATATAGGAAATAATTTTAGAATTATAATTAATGTTTATAGTCGAATTTATCTTATGTATAACCCTATATTAAAAAGTGTTTTAGTTATTAAACATTGATTTTAACTCATTTAACTTTTCTAAGAATTAAATAATAATAATTGTCCTAATCTAATCCAAGTGGACAAAAGAGGTTCATATTTTATTCCTAAGTTTTTTTGGTTGAATTAAATTTTTCCAATAGAATTAGGAAATCTGTTAGGGTAGTAATAATATCATTTTACCCTTAATTTCTCTATTTACTTTTAACCGTCGTAAATAAAAGTGAAAAGTTACTATTCACCAAAAAAATATTTTCATCCTATTGAACAAAATTTTACTTATTGATATCAACCTTCTCTCTTATATTTTTAAAATTAAACTCACAAAAGCGGTAAAATTATGTTTTACGTAAATTTGCAAAATCTCCTAGGAGGTGGGTAAAGGATGGTAAAAGTTCAATAAAATTTTTATATGTCTAAAATTATTATAAACAGACACCAATGAATTACATTGAAAATATATAGGTTTTATATATCGATTTTGACCTAAAATAAATTTAAATAAAATTAATAATTATTTAAATAAAAATTCGGTTTTAAACTATAACTCAGTTTTTTTTACTATTCATCAAAAATGGAATGTTTTTAGAAAAATACAAAAAATCACCCTAAGATAATATTGATATTCAGAATTTTAAAATGAAATATATTTTATGAAATTTAAACCATATAAGTTGGATTAATTAATTTAAAATTAATTTCTGTTGTCAAAACCAAAAACTGTATTTTTAGGAAATAATAACTATCAAAAGATTGACACTCATTTATGTCCAATTTCAATGTGAAATTACATAAAATCACGCGAATTGGATTAAATTATAAACATATAATCTATTTATAATTCAAACCCATTAAAATTTATAATTTAATACTGTAAATTATTTTGATTAAGAAAGATGTTTTCAGTTAAAATATATTATTTTTCACTATTCACCCAAATATGAAAGTTATGAGAAGAACACCAAAAATTTAGTGAAACAAGATGATTATGTCCCGATTCTAAAAAAGAATAATATTTTTTCAAATTGAATATATAAAAGTTTTAAATATTGGATTTAAAAAGGGCTCACCATTAAAAAGGAGGTAAAAGTACATTTTTTTAAAAAATAATTCTTTTATCTGAAAAAAAACGAATTTGGTCTTACATTATGTCTAAGAAACTCTAAATTTCGATTGTAAAATTATTGTAATTATATAAAGTCCAATATTTAGTAAATTATATTCATAACCGCTTTTGAATGGCTGGTTTGGTAAGTCGTGGTGCGCTTGAACACGGTGTTGTGTGTAGTGTAAGTTATTGAATTACATTGATGAAATAATGTACTATGAAATCATGCAGTGTTACATGGAAGATATATATGTGGGTCTTCCCTAAATAGTTGTTGATATTTTTATTCTTTTTCGTTTTATAATTTTTCCCACCAATGAGTGAGGTTCATTTTTTTATTTACTTTTTATTAGGTACACAACATTGATATATCTCATCTTACCAAATTGCACAAACAAACATGAATGTGTTAAAGACAAATTCGGATGACTTGGTTTCAAAAGGCATAACTCATCCCATTGTATCACCATGGGATGATCCTATTATTTTTTCAATCAATGATGATTTTACCCTTCACATTTGTGTTTGTTACTTAAGGTTAAATTAGGTTATAGTCAAAAAAATATTTTTGGCACCAAACCAGTGATTTGTTTAACCAACGGATTTGGGAAAATTTGTTCATAATGATTCAATTAATGTGTATTCATCACCATCATAGTAGGAAGTAGTTTTATTCCCCCAAGTTCTTCATTATTGAGAAGTTACGGACCTAATGAGTACATAGTTATGTCGTTATCTATGAAAAATTATATAGATGTGTTCATGGAATTAATGAATAGTATATTACACTAGTAGATCGATTCTTTTATAGTGATATTGTTGGACAAAAAATTGTTTTACATTTAGACAAAGGAGGATTGTGTTCATTAATTGGGAGTAGTTATAGATATATTCTGAAAATAAAGATATTATGATAATCTTTCTAAATGACATTATAGATCCATGAGGAAATTTTCTTGGGATACATGGTTTTCAAAACATCTTATTTTAGTTGATCCTGGGATGGTGAAGGCTACTATAAGTTGGGAGGAACCACAAAATTTATTTTAGATATTGTGTATCTTGGGATTGGTTGGTTATTACCTCCAGTTTTTTATAGTATTATTAAATTTGGATTATCTATTGACTTCTATTACACTGAATGGAGTAATATTTATATGGGATTAAAATTTTCATACCCTCTTTGATGGGTTCAATATGGGTTTTACATTAAAAATTATGTTTAGTCTCCATACAGATGTTTATGGATATGTGGTCTTCTATGATGCATCAGGTTTAGGATTGAGATGAGTTATTGAAAATGGTTAGCATGTACGGACTTATGGATCTCATTAACATTATCCTAATGAGAATAAGTATACCATTACATATTTTTAACTCACAACTATGATTCATGCTATTGAGATTTGGTGTAATTATCATTTTTGTGAAACGTTTTTTTCCTTTTATGATCACAAAATATTGTGTTAAACCTTCTCACAAAAAGATAAGAATAATATATAGAGGTGATATGTGGAGTATCTGTGGCACTTAGATATCAACATTTCCTATAATATTTTTAGGGTGATTTCTATTCTAATTTTTTTATAAGAAAAATTCATACCATTCTATAAAATAATCTACTAAATGATGGAATATAAAGGCCCTCGTTGATCTTATGCACTTGGGATTCTAGGAGGATTATAACTAATTGTTTTTGAGTGTTCAATAGAAATCCTCACTTAGCAAGTAGATTTTATTCGAATGATATATTGATTATTACTTCCAAGAAATTTTGGATTATTTATATGGAAAAGAGATGGTTGGTTAATGGTTTCTATCTTTTGATAGTATCCTTTTCTTTAAGAAATTTTTTGTTACCACGTTTCATATGAGGAGGGATATGATAGGGGGACTTCACAATTCCAAGTGTGTGGTATACCCCTTAAATATTAAAATGTTTTATGAAATGGGGATGGTATTTTAGGTTCTAGGTATGAGATGATACATTGATAATTTAATTTGTTGTTTTTATACATTTCAACCTTTTAAGGCTGGGTATTAAAAGAATTCAGGCTTACTCCATCCCTTCATAAGATAACATGGTTGTGGGTAGTCCTATAAATAGAATTTTTGGTTGGATATTGATAAATACCTCATTGAAATGATGTTTTGTGGCTATTGATTAAATGATTTATCAAATCACCTCTTTTTATTCTCATTAATTAAATAACCATTGTTCAGGACTTCATAAATCTATATGTCAAAGATATTAGTATAATTAAAGGACCTTAACCTTCAATATTTTTTAATGAGTATCATTGGTTCAATTCCCATTTATTGAGATCCTTAATAGAGGTGATGTGATCTTGGGTAATGTTTTTCATGGTTTCCAATCCTCAGATAGATTATCAGACATAACTGGAAATATAGATTCCTTAATACATGCTCACATCCTGTGTTATTTACTTTGGTAGAGATTGGGATTATTATTTGGGATTGGTTTATTTTTCATATAATAAAAAATATTATTTCATCATGATGTAACCATTTATGGCCCTTGACATGTATGGATATTTTTATATAACACTGTATTAGATAAAATATACATTACCCAACATTGGGATTTAACAACCCATGAAATATTATTCAACTTTTATTATTAAAATATGACCATTATAACATAGAAATTTCATTTAAATGTATGAATATTATTTTCTAAATTATTAAAGACAAGTAAGGATTATAATCTATAAAAATTTATTTATATTGTTTTAGGAAATATGTACTCAATTTTTGATAAAAACATTTGTTTTAAAAATGGTTTTTTTACTTGTAGAAAAAATATAATAATTAATTTATGTTTATTTTAGAAAAATAATTTTATAAAATAATGAAAATATTTTAATAGTAATATTATTATAAACATATGGTGAAATTTGGTATTTTTATGGAAATAATTATTTCACTATGAATGGGAAAAATAATGATTTTTGTAAAACTACCATTCATTTTAATAAATTATGAATTAAAAAAGATACATTATAATTGTATTATTTTAAAAATAAAATTAGAACTAAATAATTAAATCTAATATAATTAATTAAATATAAACCATATTTTTACTAGATTTTAGAAAAATATTAGTTTTAGATTTAAAAGATTTTTTTTCAAAAGTGTATTAATATGAAAAATGTTCCACCTTTTTTGTGAAATAAAATAACATATAATGATGAATTATTTCATTGAAACATATTTACTATATATATATATATATTTAATTCAAATTCATTCAATGAATATTTCTATTAATGGAGTTTATATTATATAATCGTTTCCTTGAAACATTCATTTTTTTAAAAAAAATTCCTTCATGCATGTAGGTTTAAAATCATATTAAGGTCTGCCACTTATATGAATATAATTTGATAAAATTAATTCAATATTGTTTATTAGAGAAATTAATGTTATATAATAAGTAAAAAATTAATTTTTTTTATAAATTTATAGAAAAAACAGTAAAAAACGTAATTGTACCTAATAAATTAAAATTGTAAAAGGGATTAACATTAGCGGTGAAGAGGGTAACATGTTTAAAACATGTTTAATTTTAGTTTTATAGGTTCTTATGGGAATTATATATCCTAAAATACATTATTTTAGAATTTTGTAGGGATATGTCCTGAGAATGAAATCAAATATTTGACTAGTTTTGGGTACTTACAAAAATTCCACTCCCCCTAAATTATACAAGTACAACCCTCTCCAATATTATTCACTCAGATAAAAATTATTTTCTTGAAGAAAACCTGCCAAAAATTTCTATTAAAATTACATATAAAAAATTTATATAATCTGGTTTTCCCAAAGTCCTATCCTTAGGGTCATTCATATGATATCAAATGGATGATCCTCTAGGAAAAGTTAATAATTTTCACTAATCTCCTTATTTTTAGTTCTTCCTTTTCAAAATTAAATTATTTCATTAAATTACATTATAATATCACAAGTATATAGAGTATACTAATATTTTAATATTTTTATGGAATCATATTAATCCATTCAATATTCTATCAAATTTGAAACAAAACATCCATTCATGTGAATGGTGGACTGCCACGTCGAAAACTGATATAATTCATTTTCATTAATCTCCTCTCGCGTCTTTACATTATGATGGGCTTGATGTTTATATTTTAGATAAATTAAATAAAACTGATTTTGTAAATTTGACAATTCATATACTCCCATACCTAACAATCCATTCAAAATGACAGTATTGTTTGTGTGTAAGGTGGACAACAGCCTCACAAAGAGTTATGTCTTGTTTTTATTACCACATCACATTAAAGGTTTATTTATGGGTATTTTTTGAATTAATATTATATATACTATAAAATTATCAATATATTAGGATAAAATAACACTTACAATCTTTCTATCATGATCGTTTAAAATTTTTAGCATTACACATTCATTTGTATGGAATATTGCATCCAATATTGTAAGTAGTTAACTTTTAATAAGAATATAAAATGGATGGTTTTAAAAATATAAATGATGTATAAATATAAATAGTTTTTCATAACTATTTTTATCAATTTTATGGGAAAATGGATCTTATTTACCATAATCAACACACATCTTCCATTTGAATTTATGAATTGGACATCCCCAAAACACTCAATGTAGACATAACTGATTAGGTATTTAAATATGACATTCAAAATTAATGAATGAAATAGATTAATAATATTATAATAGACTTGTATATGTAATAAATAATCTATAAAATTCTTATATGTTTTTTTAAATGAGATAAATTATGTACACGAAAATTCTAGAGTTGAGGTAAAGGTTATCGTCTCAAAACATCCTTCTTTTGGATAATTTTTCTTTTATAAATATTACATCATTTATATTGTTTATATAGTAACCCATTCAATTGTATATATGGAAATTGTTTTAATTAATGGTATTTTAAGTTATAATTATCATATATCATTTGTTTAGATTATGATTCAAATGTTATCAATGATGTAAGGGTGAAATTTTCAATCTCGTTTTAATCAGGATTGTTAATGTTTGAATATTCATTGAAGGAAATTGTTTAATTATTCACTATTAATAAACATTAATTTTATTCTAGTATTATTATTCATTAAATTTTAATGTTACATTATTATTTACCTCTATTTGGTAGTATAAATATTGATTAAATGTTTTTAAGGAAAATCGACATCATTTTTCTCTTTGATCGGAAACCCTTTCTCTTACATATCGATGTATTCTATAAATGTCGCTCGAAAATAAAATTTTGAAAACATTTTATGATTGTTTAAATATATTTCTAATAATTTTTTATTTTTTCAACGAAATGGTTACAAATTGAATCTCATTTTCATTGTTAGATTGATTAACTTTTTGACTATTTACCAAAGTGTGAAAGTATGTTTTTTAAATTATATAATATGAATGTATTTAAACATAATCATAAAATATGTATTCATTAAAGATTGCATTATATATATACTCATTAATTTTTTTGAAATAATTTCCATAATAAAATTTAAAATTATATTTCTTGAAACGAGATATTCACGATGGAAAGGATATCATCCCCATGTTTATTTCTAAAGAAATTAAAGGTATTTCAATTAATTAATGAAAAAATCCATTACTGTTATACAATTCTTCTAAATTCCATATATGTATCTATTACATATATACCTAGATCACACGAAAATTAATTTTTTGTGTAATTAATGCCTTATTATCAATTCTAAAATTCATACATTAAAAATATCTTTTTTTATGATATAAAGAAATATTATTCCACAAATTTTTATTCCATGTGTAATTATTATGTCACATACTATGATTTATCTTCTTTTGTGATACAAATATACATGTAAAATAAATTATTATGATGTGTGGTCCCAAAATTATATATCCCTCCAATGAATTGGTTAATTTTTTGTTTCATGATGCATCATGTATGTGAATAGAGAGTGACCCTAATCCATTATGGGACTATGTATATCAGGTGATATTTTCTAGTCGGATAGCCTTTACATATGTTAATTTAACAAATTTTTAGGAATCTAAATTTAATAGGATACAAAAATTTCATGATACCATGTTATTTATGTTATCTCATTTTATTTACCTTGAGCCTTATCTTTTAGGATAGTATATTTTACCATTGACCCAAATGTTATATATCCTTGGCATGTTTATTCACATACTGGGATTTTTAGTGCACTCCATTTTTTCAATCTATTACCTAGGTTATCCCATTCAATTTTTTAAGATCAATATAATCTAAGAGATCATTTTGAATAACAACAAAATGAATTTTTTTTTCCAAATTATCTTTGGGTTGTTATTTAAAGATGTTTGGAATAAAAATCAGGTAATAATATGTGTAAAATTTATGATTCTATATAGTTGGTATTAGAGAATTTTTTTTTATTTTTGGTATTAAATACAATAATAAATTATTCATAACCATATAAATATGTATAATGACAAAAAAATCATTGAAAAGCATCTTGGAATTTTGGTGAGGTTTAGAGCGAGTGTGTGCCAAAAAATTACATCGAGATATTGATTCTACAAGTGGTTGTGGATCTAATATAGTTGTTCCTATGGGTAGTGAATCCCAAATAAATTCATGTATCTAGACTCTATAATAACATTGTACATTAAAATGTGCATTTATGCACCATATTTTTACACTCATAGGGAATATGACATTAAAATTCATAAAAGATTTTATTATCCATTATGAAAGACATTGAAAAATTGTTAAGTAAGAAAACATAATTATAAATGTTACCATATATATCACGGATTGAATCTTAAAGAATCAGAAATTATGATATAATTAAAATTTATATTCTATTTACAATATTTTTATATGTTTCCCAATTGTATGTTAATGCATTTTAATCACATTTCTTATATTATTCTTATTTAATGTGGAGAAATAGGACAGATCGTACCAACAAAAAAGGTGATGGGAAATTTAAATATTTACATAATGATATTCCTATCTTAATGGGAAAAGAAGTTATATATATTGTGGTAAAATAATTATATATATACAATTATTATTAACAACATGAACATATTATAATTTCCAAACACATTAATGAAGAAAAATAGGATGTATCATCGATGTTCGTATTTAATAGATGATAATGAAAATAATATTCAATTTACTACATGTATCAGAATATGGGAATAGTAGCCATCTAAAATGACATTAATGGAACTAAAAGATTAATTATGTCTGGAGAATTAGTAAATAAATAAGTAAATTTCTGAAGAAAGCAAAATAGTCTAGTTTACATGACAAATAGAAAAATATTTCAACCTATGTCACCATAAATAGTTTGATGTCATATTTATTGGGACCTTTCTCATTTTCCAATTAAATACCCTAATGAAATGATTAAATTTTAAGGGCCTATGTTAGGATAGTCTTTAAACTAGAATGATTGATGTGTTTCAGTGTTATAACATGTGAACCATGATGTTGATTTATTTTTATCTATGATATTTTGGATATAAGAATAAAGAAAATTATGAGTATTTTCATGATATAATTTTACTTTTAGTAATTAAAATAATATATAGAATGATATTACTTTTCTAGAAATTTTATATTTTAAATTTTTGTATTTTATATAAAAACATATGATTTAGTAAATTATAATCCTTGATATGTTCATGGTGTTAGGTAATTATTGTCAAATGAAGTTATCTAATTTTGTTGAAAAGAATGAACTGGATAGAATGTGTTATATGGTAAAAATAGATATTTAATGACAAATTGTATTTTTGAAGATATTCATCAAATTCATGAGAATTATATTTGATCATGATGAATTATAAAAATAATTATCACTTGTTTTCTTCATAATATTTGAAATATCACACCCATAATTTTGGTGATGACCAATCACATCCAGTAAGGTCGTGGAGCTTAAACCCATAATAAAAGGGAGAAAAGGGTAAAGTTCCCACCACTATCCAATCTGATGTACAAGTTAGGGGTACATTTTCCTTACATAATAATCCTTTTTTATAATTATTTAAATGATTTTTTGCAGCATATAATAGGATAGATATTTTGTATTTTTAGTATTGTGATATGAATAATAATAATTTGGGAAATTATTTTGGGTTTTAATATATATGTACCAATTAGAGTTAATGAAAAGTATTATTTAAGAATAATTCTATTTTATTTTTGTAGATGTATGTTAAAAATATATTATATAACATTTGAGGTTGAATACTTCATTCATGTTGATGTAATTGTCATTATTTAATTAAGGAATGAATAATGGCAAATCTTTGGATTTATTGTTTAATTTTATAGATTATTATATACTTATTAATTATGTGTATTATCATACATTATATAATCCAAATTTTTCATAATAAATGCATCGGGAAAAATTTATTAATCTTTTATGTTTCTTGGGAAAATGTAAAATGTTAGTTTTAGTAATTCTGGAATTAAATATTATTATCGAATATTCATTCATTATAGTAAGAGGTGAAGTGAAATGTGAACGTAGAAATACCAATGGACGAAATCCTGTATATTAAATAGAAACATACCCTGTAAGTACATTTTCTGGTGTTATATTTCTTTATACTAAAAGAATACCTCAAATATATGAAAAAGATCATGAAACAAAAATGTTATCATATTAACTTCACATCAAATGATTTAAAGATCATTTATCTCATTAATTTTTTTTGGGATTGTAAGATTTATATTGATAATTCATTTTTTATGATCCATAATATATATATTACTTTCCTATATTATGTAAAAAAAAATTCTATGTCCTTATTTTCACTTCACATTAATGTTCTCCTACTGGTAATACTTGTTATGTTTTTGTTTTTGATGAAATATTTTGACGTTGTTTGATTATTTGATTATTGAGGCCTGAATTTTTCACATTAATTCATGTCATGTTTACCATTTTCAAAAGGCTTCCAATGTGTTTTTTACATATAGTCGGAAACATCCAACTACCCCCTTATACAATATGTTTTACTATCCATATTTCAAAAGGTAGGTGGTTATTAAGAAATGGATCCAATTCAACTTATGGACATTCATTCGCTAAATGGATGGGAGGTTACGATCACGAGAAACTTGGGGGGGAGTTATTTCCTACTCTAGGAATCCCTTCTATATTAAATTAAATACATGACATGGGTTGTCCTTAAATTAACAACCAATTATTTTCACAAATTAACTTTAGGAGAATCTATATGTATATGAGATTATATATCAATATATAAATCCTTATGTATCCAAGGTTCTATATTGATGATAACCATTTATATGATTATTAGAGAATATATGATTGTTTAGTATTATGATGATGGTTTTCATCCATACAATGGGGAACTCTAGAATTTATCATCATGCGGGGTTATGGGATTTAATTAATTGTTATGATTGGGCCCATGATCTAGGATTCCTATGTATCATTATGAATGGAATCAGAAACCATGTAGTTTTGTTCCATTTAATGAGACACGTTATAATTTATAAGGACATGTGATTATGAATACATGATGAAATTTATCATAAAGTGACAAGTACATCTATGAGAATGGATCATATTTAAATATTTTTGTGAGACATACTCCAAATATTCCTAGGGTCCCTAGTTGGAAAATGGGATCTAAGGTTGGAAATGATCCTAAAGGGAATCTGGTCGAGAGAAATTTAGGGTTGATTTGAGGTGCTCGATCTGGACATGACGAAGGCTTCCTAAGTACCCCATTTGGATAAGAATAAAAGTTATCATATAATGATTAGGTTGATGACCCATTCTTATTTTCTCCCTCTAATGGTATGTCTCATAGGGTATAAGGGCCTTCAAGATGGCTCTGGGGACCTACATCTATGTAGTTTTTTAAGGTTTTCCTCATAGAGAATGTGGCCCTCTGTGAAGATTATGACATGGTTATGGGACATATAATGAATTGGGTTTCACAATTTATTGGGTAACGTTTGGGATTATATCTAATAGGATGCCATTTTGAAGTCTCATATGGGATGTTTACCTTTTATAGGGATACATGGTTTGGAGGGCCTGTTCCTATTGAGGCCCTTTATATGAAGAAAATAGAAATATCCATAGCTGGGTTCTATTATGAAGAAATTCCTATGATCATGTCAATTCCATTATCATTACTAACCTATAAGAATTTTGGATTCATTATCATTGTGAGAAACAAGTGGAATTCAATGATATGACAAACAATGATTCTCCTCCCCCTCTTAGAGAATGAGGATGGGGATACAAGAGTGAAAAAGGGATTTGATGTGCCTGTATTCTCTATTATTTCCATAAAATGGTATGGAATTACAAATCCCGTGTGGGTATGGACCTAATGAAATTATAGAGTCTTACTCAATGAAGGATGCCCATATTTTTAGAACAAAGAGGATTGTCTCAACTCATGATGATTTGGTTTTTTTGGGGGCTTAATCCTCATAGGAATCTCGTATTCCTAGAACCATAAAAAGTGTCTCGACTCATGGTTCTTTGATTTGGTAGGAAATTAAACATAATAAGATCCATAAATTTGAGTAACCATGAGAAGTGTCTCGACTGATGGTGCTTTGGTTTGTTTGTGTCACACACCTTGGATATTTCTTATATTTATTTAATGAATGTGGAGTTTCTATACTCATGGTGATTTAATTTTGTTTGGGATTACACCATAGAAGATTCCCATATTCATGGAATCATCAAGTGTGTCTTGACTCAGATTGATTTGACATAGTTGGGGAATACACCTAAGAGGAAGGATATATTTTTGAATCCATGATTAGTGTCTGTAATCAATGTTATTTTATTTGGTTGGGCTTACACATAGTATGAATCCTACACTTTTGGAACAATTTTTGTTTCTCATCATATTGTTTTTTGTAATGGGAGTTTGAGGATGTATCTATCGAAACTCTAAACATCCACAACCTAAAAAAAACATCATAGGGGGGTATCATTTTATCATAGGTTTTAGTGATGGTATGACGGAGGATATGATAGAGGTATGAGACATCATCCCACACTGAAACATAGTGGAGGCTATGGGGTTTTGGTCCTAATCTATGGACCATCAAGAGAAAATGGACAAGAATGTAATGTGGAATGGGTGAAGGGATTCCTAGTTTGGTGCTTACCTTAGTTCTTCGCATAGGTATGGGTCACCAAGGTATTGTTCAACCAAGTTTGGGTGGCTTATGGATATATTTCCAAAGTGTCAATCACCCAAACATGGGTCACCCAAGGACTGATTTTCTAATTATTGGTTTCCATGGTGTGGAGAATCCAGGTATGAATCACACATGTTTCAGTTTCCCAATTATGTATGGCCCATGTGTGGGTAACCCAAGTACTAGGATGGGGATATCACTCTATTGAAGGAGGTCCATGGTGTTTCTCTTAGTAGGTATGTACTACTTGGGAGAAAGAGATACTTGACCAGAGCTCTCTCTTTATGTTACCATATAGGGTTCATCATTTATCTA
Organism: Viscum album; assembly: GCA_963277665.1. Classification (NCBI taxonomy): domain Eukaryota; kingdom Viridiplantae; phylum Streptophyta; class Magnoliopsida; order Santalales; family Viscaceae; genus Viscum; species Viscum album. The sequence goes on from CAUJRU010000060.1 coordinate 2,041,498, forward strand.
ATAATTAGAGTCAAATGGGTCTATTTATCTACTAGATAGTGGATATGGGTGAAGGCGGGTATGATAATGCACTAGTGTGAGGGTCGTTCATTAATGGACTTCTTCAAGGACATTGTGCTAAAGGAACCTTCTGATGGAATACATAGGGAAAAATAATTCTTTCCAAAAAAATTCCCAACATTGACACCCATTAATTTTTATATGAATGTTCATTTTTTTCATAAAAACTCATTGAATTGATGATTATGAATATTAATATACTCACAATATAATTTATACACCTGAATGTTCCCATAATACACTCAAAAGGTTTTTTAATTTCTTGATACCATTTTATTTTATGAATTCTCAGCCTACACCTAGAGGGGGTTCTCACCACTACAACATTAGATTGTATAACATTTATAAGGAATCGCAACCCCTAAAATTTATAGGATTCTTGTGGCATGTAGAAATCCAATCTATTTATTCAACCATAGAGAATCTTTTTTTCTCCATCGACATATGTTTTTCTATTTTATTATAAATTCATTAATTTTTTGAAATAGTTTTTTGAACACATTATTTATATTAAAAAATCACCCTGTTGAATGAGATTTGTTAAAAATGAAAATAATTTTTATTATATGGTAAATGTAGGGAACTTTGAAGAATTAAAAAATAATATGTGGGGTTTTAGAGAAATATCAATTATTCAAAGATGATCAAGATCATTGTTAATACATGGGGACTAATGAGCATTGTTCAATTGTTTCTAGAGTCTTATGATAGGCACAAAGAAATTTGTATATTTTTTATCATCACCCAAAATTTTCCCATGTTAATTTTTAGGAATACATAGAAGGTGAGAATATTATGTTTATTAGGATACCCTTCTTGCATTCTCAACCAAACAAGTTTTATTCCTATTTATTTTTATTGACGAATTTTTTTAAAAGCTTGAATAGAGAGTATCTACTGAGATGAAACTCAAATTTTACCAAGTGTTCCATTATGTGGGTTCTCAACCTAATGAGTACTATGTATCTATTTTGGGGGTATTTTGATTATTACACAGTATAATAATGGGACTAGTGTTTTAGATCAAATATATTTTACCATGACTTTTGGAATGATGACCAATGAAGTGCTTGTTTTCATAGAATGTGTTGGTATTCATCAAATACCCAGAAGGGGAATTTTGAGTCACAATTATTGATTTTGGGATCTAAATAATTATACGAGAAAATATAAATGTAATTACAATTGGATATATTTGGATATTTGTTTACATAATGATGTTGTAGGGGCTTAATGATGTTGAATATTTATATCCCATGTATGAATGTACCTCTTGATGACATACCATTTTTCATGGGAGTCTTATGCAATTTATGATAAGGTGTATCAATGAATAGTTGAATAAAGGTTTTATTTGGAATAAAACATTATATTATCAATAGATGGAGATTTTATGAGGATCTAAATATCTTAAGACCATGATGTGTTATTTTGGATGTGAATGTGTCTATCAATAATTGTATCATATGGGATAGAACTAGACATGAATTAGAACAACTCCTACACAAATTTGGTTTGTGTAAATGAGGTGGAATTATGTATTGATCATAATTAAAATTAGGATGTTACATGGGGATAGTCTAGAACCTCCATCCTCTATTAAGATTGTGTCTGGTAATGGAAGAACAAGAATACATTGGTTGTTATGGTAGTTGACCATATTATGGGGGATATATGAATCACTTTGTCTCTCATTTGGAATGATAATCACATTTAATGAAGTAATTTTGGGTGATGTGGTTGATAAAAAACATCCTTAATAAATGATCCTCCCCAAAAGGCATTGAAGAATCATACAATATAATGTCGTGTTATTTGGACATGGACCATTTAGTTTAACTTCTAAAAAAGGCAGTTGACAAATACAATTAAAGTTCACTTATCTTTGGCAAACAGATTACAATATCACCATTTAATGATAATCTGACCAAGAAATATCCATCATATTTTTTAATCAATGACGAATATTATACATTTTAATATAGGTTATTTTGGATTCTAAGAGTTTTATGGGACATGTATGTAAGGAGTGACCACATACTATATTTGTAAAGCAGTTTCTAGCATAATGTTGTTGGGGATTACATAAACAAAAGAGGTATCTCCCAAAGAAGACTGTGTATCTAGTTGATAGAAACTATTGGTGGGTGACTTTGTAAAATCCAAAATGAGTGTATCAATTCATAATATAAACAAAAAATTATGTTTATTGGTTTGACCTTTTTAGGTGAATTTTGATAAAACAGACAGGGAATTTCAGTGCATAGTAAAAATGATGTTTTCCTAAATACTATGAATTTTTTATCATTGATGGCCAAAGAAATCTTGTGGAGATATTATTTCCCTAAAATAGAGTTTTATTTCAATATTTAATGTTCCAAAATATGGAAGGATCATTTAAAATCAAAATATCTAAAGAATTTTTATAAATATTTCCATATGAAGTTCTAACCAAAACCTAAGGAATTATTTTAGATGGGCCCAATACATTGGGTTTGGGAATCACAATTGATCTTGTTAAAACAATAATCAAGGCTCATATTGTTATAGAAAATATTCCCCAAATTGATCAAATTATCATTTAAATAAGAGACTTTATCAAAAATATATGCCTCAAGTGTATGGATAACCCATGCTATACCCTCTGATGTATATCTCGCTTGTACATAGAAGAGTAGGGGAATTTTAAAATTATTATATATATACTATTATTAGTTATCTAGGTCATTGAGTATCTATTCAAAGTGGGAATCAATAAAAATATTGTTCTTGAAATTTAGCTCATGTTATAGACACGAACCCTACATGTTAAATTCATGTATTGAGGACTCCAATGTGACTCTTATGGTCTTGTATCTAATATCCTCACAACCATAAATTGAATTGATATGCCTTTATCATGTGGGTAATCCCCATAAAACTCCTAATCTCTTGTGATCCATTCATGGTGTTAGAACCCCGGATTGGAAGGTTATTCTTTCACCACATATAGATGATTAAAAGAATGGATAGAGGAATTTTGATCGTATGGTGGCTAGACTAATATATAATATTCATGCTTGTATATATTTCTCATAAAAGTGAGAATCAATCCAAAAATAGTAAAACCAATCCATTTATCATTATATGGAGTGAATAGAGTTTCCTTGAAATGAAAAAGAAGACGAGACTCATTATGATGGTTTTTAAGGAATTCATGAAATCATCTAAGGATAGGAATTCCATGTTTTTTATTTGAGGCTTCTGGGGATAGTTTCCCATGAAATCTTATGCTTGGTACATAGGGTATGTTTACATTTTATTATCATGTTCAGAAGAAAATTCCATATAGTCTAATTTCATGTTACTAGGAAAACATGGCCTCCTGTAAAATTAGGTTATATAGATAGGACCATGGTTTATGAAAATGATGATTTAAATGAGGTTTACCAAGACAAGTATAACTTTACAGACATCAAACAAGAAGAAGTAAATCATAAACCATGGTCTTGAGGATTCTCATATCTAGAGAATTGGAATGTGATAATAAATCACATAATAATTATGGACCAATGATAAAAAAATATGTTTCTAAAATAATATTTTCATTAGGGCATACAAAGATAAAATAGGTCTCTCTAGGTAATTAGTGTACCTTTAGTTGGCATAATCTTTTTTCGGTGACTTATAAAAATCCTATCAAGGGTTTATAAATGAATAATAAAAACCAAGGTGTCACCAGGAATATGTAATTATAATACCAATTATCGAAGTAATATTATGGAGATCTGGAATTTCTAAAGAAAAGGATTGTGATATGTTCAAGGAATAGGGCTATGAAAAATGGATAATTTTGAACAATATTGGACTTGGAGTGTGAAGTCTCCGGAATTGGTCTTTTTTTTGTAAAAGATAGTTGGTATTTTCTTTTTTATGTACTTATAAATTGGAAGATGATATAAATTCAATTATTCATTACATATCCTATTTTAGAAGATAATCAATCAACACATAGATCTTGTATGAAGGCTCCCAGTGCAGGAATGAAATTTACATAGGGAGGGGGACATTTTTATGTTATAGATGGACCTAGTATTGGAGATCACTATGTATGTTGTGTTGAAAAGAATCATGAAACATGTATTTAATGATTTTAGGTGTGGAGGGAGACCGAAACCCAGGATTTTGGTCAACTCAAGAACCAATACAAATGTTTTGTAGTTTTACATCATGTATCAAGGACATTTTTGTATAGTTTAACATCTTTGGACTAGGAAATGAGGCTATGTGGTTTATAGTACAACTACTATGACTATTGTGTTGTTCCATTTTTTCATATGTTTAGGACCATATTTTGATCTTTTATGTTTATTCACATAGTACAATGATGCTATCATGTTTGCAATTTTGTAGAAACGATGAAGAAAAAATGAAGTTAAAAATCACACATCCAGGATGGGTGTGTCATGTAGTTTATCATCCTAAAACAATGAATAAATGGGTTCTTTATCACATGAATTATTTATTGATAAATATTTTACTGGTAGGTGTTGTACCGAGATATCAATCCATCATTATCATGGAATAATCCTCATTGAAGTTCACCTTTTGTATGGAATAATGTCACTTCCACTTGGCCTCATGATTTGGTGTTTTATTATCTAGTATTATCATGGTATTGAGGACCAGTACCATCTCCCATTTGGGGAATAACTATTGGAGGAAATTATTTTAAAAATCCCTAGATATCCAATATTAATTGACCTCCAAGTTGGAAATATACACAGTACATTCTCATCACGTCACTCTAATTCATCTATCCATTTTTGGATTTCACCTCTTTTGATAATTAATGAAAAATGTAAATATAGATTAAGTGAAATTTTACCGGAATTGGAAAGAATACTTCTCTCCCATATTCATGTGAAAATGTGGTCACATGCAAAGTGGTGTATCTATTTTTATGGTAGGTACATATGGAATTAAAGTGATTGTCATTCTAATTTTTTTTTCACTATCCACCATATTCTTGAGTATGTTTGATAAGTTCTTGTTGAAGGCCTCGATGCATCCATTAGCCATTACATGATAGTTAGATGAATGGTAAGATATTTTATTATACTCTTTATGTTACTTCTCCTACTCATCAGAATATTTATTGTAGTAATTTTCCACTAGTTGTGTACGAGGGATAAAAAAATAAGATGATGATTATGGCATTCATGGATTTGACAATTCATTTTGACCTAGAATTGTTGAGGGGTATTTCTTCAACCCATTTATAAAATAATTCGGTATCAGTGGGGATGTATTTGAAATAATTATTCATTGCAAGATGATAAGAATCTCTAAAAACCATTCACCCCACAATGAATGGAAAAGGAAATTTCATTTTATGTAGAAACTCTAATGGTTGATGGATGAAGTTAGTGTTCACATGGAAAGAATTAAAAATATTGGGGAATTTTATGATATCCTTTATGATATAGGGATCAAAATATCCAAACATTCATATTTGATTTGAACACCTGAACCTTGACTGGTGGGAAATGCATGCTCTTATATATACTTCATTCACGATAAAAATGGTCACTTCTTCATAAATGAGCCTATGAAGGATTCTGTCAAGGCATCATTTAAAGAGTAATTTTTAGTGATCATGGACATAAAAAAGAGTGATGGTGTCCAATCATAATTGAATTTTTTATTTTTTGGATTTTTTATATATGTTCTTTCTATTTTTATGGATGTCCAAAATTCATACCATCAAACTAGTTATTGTTTCATCTAGTCTGGGGAGAGAATTAACCTCATCAATTTCAACCATGAAACATGGAAAAAACGAGATACAATTTGGAATTTTGAAATGTTCATGATTGTTTCATCTTTTTATGGATCTAACAATGTCATGGATGAAATTTACAATGCATTGTAATTAAAATTCAACATTTTTGGGAATTTGTTCAATTTTTTCTTCCAAGGGAATTATATTATTATTCTATATACATTGTTAAGAAGGGGGATTATCATGTCTTTCTTGATATCATAATCTCATTTGATTCTTTAAAAACAAACATGGAATCTCTTTTATCCTTCAAGAGGTACACAATAATTTCATGTTCTCTTCTAATCCCTACAGTGGGGGCGTGATATTCTAGCCATTTTTGCAAAGTCCATATGATAATGGGAAGGATTATGGAAAGAGTTACTTTTATAGAGAGAAGAAAATGACTCCCAATAAATCTTTTTGATGTTTGGGTAACCCATTATCTTTCTTGGTGGGCTTATAGATACACCATCAAAATAAATCTCCCATATCTGGGAGACATCAAGGATAGAAAATAACAAATCATCATGGAATCCATCATTTAACAATATTCTTCATATATATGATTGTTCTTTAGGGAAGCCTACCAAGGAGTATAATTTTACCACATTATGAATAAGAAAACATAATTTCATTCTTCTTCATGACAACCATCGATTGATCAAATAAAAATTCATTGTAGGATTTATGTGGATGTATTTCAGTGGGTTATTGTGAGAGATCAAATCGACTTCATGGTGTTTCATGTAGCGACTCAAAATCTAAACCGTGAAGACTAACACCACGAAGGTCATCTCAGAAACTTTATAATGTGTCTCGACCTTGAGCATGTTTCTAATGGGATAATAGAGGGTTTTTTCATTCCTATATCCATTAATAATTTCATTGATAGATACATATGGTCGTTCTAGGTTTATTATATTTGTAATGACTAGTTTCCCCTCAAAAAGTCGAATTAACACTAGTGGACTCAAGATATATTTCTTATATATTTCAAACACATCATGATAGTTAGTGGTCAACAAATATTTTAACCCATACATCATCAACCTGGTGAAGGTAAAACACTAAAATGGGAGTTTTTCAATAAAGTACAAAATATAGGTCAATTATCACTATAAACCCCTTATCTCCTTGACATTTTGAGGATGTGACATATTGAGGATAACTGTTTTCATCTAAGGTTTGACTTCTTTGAAATTATTGTATATGATAAAAAAAATCCCTATGGTAACAATGAAATCACAATTCAAGGTGTTCATTTTTAGGCTATGATTAAATGGTTAGTTGAAAAAGTTCTACATTTTATCCAGATTGTCAAAATATAGTTGAAAAATAACCACCAAATCATCAATGTTGAATTCATCAAAAAAACACCAAGAGAGGTATGATGATATGGTGGATGGCATATTGATTTGTAGAGATGACATTAATAAATATAAAGGGAATTGCAAGAGATAAAAATATATCATGAGGGACCTGAATATATTAGATTAATACTCTTCATAGTCTATTTCAATTTTATTATACAACTAATATCCATCAATGAAAGAGGGGGCCTAATATCTAATTCTAACATCAATTATAAGTTCTTTTATAGGAACACGGAAATCTTATTTAGGAAACTGGTTGTTGATATCTATTTTTTCAATGAAAATCGTTATTTTCCCATTATTCTTTACCAATAATATATTGGCTAGGAATATTTAATATTGGACTTCTTAAATTATATTTTCTCTGGTAATATTTTCATCTTTAGACACAATTTATTTCTTGTGAGTTGGGTGTGTCCATTTGTATTTCAATTTGTATCCATTGTAATTTTATGGAAATCCAAGGTGGTGAGTGAACACCTCATGATCAAGGAAAATAATTTATTTTTAATTACAGGTGAACACATCCCTATGCTGTTGTAGAATGGAGTTATATACCTTTTTCCTTTCGAAGACATGGCCGCACTTATCAAAGTTAGTCATGGGTCCTCTTATATACCCAGATTGTTTAGTCCATGTTTTTCAATGGTTGTTGAGAAAACTTCCTTAAATTCTAGAGGGTTATCCCTATGGTCCACCCTATCTTCCTATTCCACTCTTTAATCCATATTACTCTTCTTGGGAGTTGGTAATGAAGGGACTTTCTTGGAGTTCTGATATGGTTCAGAAATTTGACATCCATTCGATGAAGAGACATCTCATGACCTAGATAATGATGTAGTGTCTACAAGATGTGTTGGATGGGATGTAGTGAGGGATGGAGAAGGAAAACATTCATCCCCTCTTGGTTTCCATAAATTCTCTTTTGAATAAGATGATGAGTCATGGATATTTTAACTCTCATGGGATGGAATGAGTGCATATTTGTCCAAAATTATTCCACATTCTTTATATTATGTGACCAATTTAGAGTCTCTAGAATCTTTTTTCATGAATAATATCATGAATTTTGTTTAATATAATCCTGAATTTGTTTTAATTTCATTCACTTAATGGATTGGAAACACATATTATTCACTTATCTATTTTAATGGATATTCCAAGTCCATTACATGGTAGTTTGGGGTAGTCACTTGTGTGATCCCATCAGTCTTGTGTGGTTTCCTTTCCCTATAATAGATTAATTCCGGAATATACTGATTTTATAGGATTTGATTGGGTATTAATCACCATATAAGATTCCAAATTTTCCATTGAAGAAATAATTGATGTATTTGTGGTATAAATATGGGAGTTCTGCACATTAATGCAACCAAGGACTTTATAGAAGAATGTTTAATTTTATATCCTTCCATCCAACCAAAACATATGAGTTAGATATGAGTCACCTAAACATATCCATGAATTTGATTCTATTGAGAGGATTTTTCTTTCTATTGTTAAATCCTTGTATCCTTAGAGTTAATGGGAACACATCGGTTTAACTACAACCCCATCAACATAGTATCCATAATGGAATGAGGCTTAATCCTAATTGTTTTTCAATGAAATCAAGTTCGGTATAAATTCCATTTTTCATGAAAATCACATTAACGATTAAATTTTATCCACATATAATGACATATTATTTCTGTTATATGAAAGATATGATTGTGCTTCATTCAATGATATCAATCCCTACATGGTAAATATCTTCAGTGACAACATCTGATTCAAACTCATGAGGGCTTAGTAATTCCTCTATGATCACTTCTAGATGGAATTTTGATAGACATAGAGAACAAAGGATTTAAAAAAATGGATGGAAGTATAGATAATTAAATTAATATTGAACACTTATGGGATAAATATCATCTCTTCCAAACATGAGGAAGCTCTTTCATATGAACTATATGAACTAAAACGCTTGTCAAGGTATGGTCAGACCATGAAAGTGGAGGTGAAGGTGGTATCATCATTGATAGGTTAGTTTCACTAGATCTACCTACTCATTGAGGTTTACATGTATATAGAGGATCGTATAGTCAATCATCAAAGATTACATGGTTAAGTTGAACCCTTGATGATGTGAGGGAATATTCATTCCCCCGATGGGCCAACATGACGATTCTCTGATGGATTTTGGTAGTCTAGACGGTTCGAACTGGTATGTGGCAAGAGTATTGATTTATTTCATGTTATTTTCTCCTCATGTATGTTCAAGTTTTTTAGATTATCCCATAGGTTCTTTAATTAGGTTTATAGAACTTAGGTACATGGAAATGTTCATCATCAGAAAAAAGATTCTCTATGTGAATGAATTTAATGTAACTGGATATCAATTTATTTTTTGATGAGGATTCCACCTAGTAGTTCTATTATAGTGGTACCATTTGGTGTGGTTTTTTCTTTGGTAATGTTTTATGGGGATGATTTATTCATATAATTTTGTTTTTGGTTCCCATTGTAAATTTTTGTGGTGTGGAACCTGGTAAACTATTTAGTAGGGAAGCACTCATTGGATCATTTTAGGGGGCGGCACCTATTGTGTCTCTTGGTCGGATAGGGAATCATCATTTGGAACTGAAGGCATGAAATATGAGATATAAAAATAAGTTTTTATCCATAGTACATATTTTTTGTATATTCTTGTTTCCCTTGCTTCTGGCCATGTCATTTATTAGAAGTCTAGATTTTGAAGTCTTGAGTTGTCGATAGAGATAAATTTTCCACAGTGTATATGAATGGGGAATATTGATTTATTCAAAATTTATAGAAATATTATAGAAGTATAATTTATTTTATTTCAAGTTAAAATTTCACTTAAATTTTCCAAAATCCTATTGTTATCTTTCTTCAATCCACCCTCTCCCTTTAGGTTAACATGCGAATCACATTCAACTTATGTTAGTGGTTTTCCTAGATTCAAGATCCCAGAGCCTATAATTTTTGAAGGATTTCGTTGAAAATTAATCAGTATCGGATAATGTAACTGAACATAGGATGGAATGGGATATAATTTGGTAGATCATTGATACTATCCTAGAAAATATTATTGGGCTTTGAAAACATGAGCTTGTTGTTATCCAAATACATGATGAAGTATTGGGTAACATTTTCATCTTAGAAAGAATAAGAATTATTATTTAGTTCCTCAAAATAGTTTTCACTCACCCCCTTCTGTCTTCTTACAAGGGAGGGTGTTGTTACTACAACTCAATAAGAGGTCCCTCATGGTTTGGAATTGGATTTGCAGTTGAAGACGGTGCGTGAGCATGTTTATATGTGACTATCACAACCGATGGTTTCTCTATTATCCTCCCTTGAGAAAATATAATTACTTAGTAAATGGCCTTGGTTCAGAAGATGTAATCTCCCAATAATTAAGAAACAATAGTGAAATTCCAAAACTCTCATCTATAATTCATTTGGATAAGTTTTTTGCATAACTGTTCATAAAGATTCTATATACATATAGACAATAAGATTTCTTGTGGATGTTGTTGGTTCATGTATTAGGGTAACCCCTTATACTAAGTAATGAAATCCGATATACTATCACTCTATTGAATTTTTATTTTGAGAGGTTTAGGAAGGTGCTTTGGTATGTTTAAAATGAATTGAAAGGGAAACAGTCGATGGAGTTCTTCTTAACCCACGATTGAACGATTCCAAAAACATGTCTACCACACAATGGATGACCCACTCAAATTTTGTATAATGAACCTATGTTTTATTTCATATATTTTTATAGGGGTCCCCATCATGTTATAAAATCCTGATATACATTTCATCAAAATCTTCTTAGGGCCCCCCAAGACATTGAAAATTGTAAATTTAAGATTCCCAATGTTTGGAGGGGGAGGGGTATGATTTACCCATTCATGGTAAGGATTTCACTCTAGTTTCACCAGTGTATGACCTTGAATCATATCATATAATGGATCCATGAATCAAATAATTTTATTTACACACTTTTGATGGATATTTGTTTGAATAACATCCTGATAAAGTGGAAAACATGTGGGGATTTATCTTGTCGATACATGTGTACCTATGGTGGGTAGACTATAGTTGATCCTCCATGAAGATGTGTCTTAACCTACAATGGTTAGGTAATTATTTTATAGATCTATTGATACCTCACTATTGTGTGTTCCAAATATATTGGTTGTCGGTACCCCATATTGAGCATATGTTCTACCTCAATTTCATGTTATAGGATAAACCCTATTTTTGAGGTATGTTTGATAGGAGCGTCGGTAAGGGGTTTTCTTGTAGTAAATATCCAAATTTTATATTACCTTGGATTAGTTCTTCATTTCATTTTCTTAATTCTTTTATCTCTACCTCATATTGATAAAATCATTCCTCACATGTGGTGATTTCAACCCCTTCAAGAGTTGGGTTGTATGTATCATTGACAATACCCGTTTTAGTGATCTATGATCATCGAGGTGGAAGTAATGGAATTGTCGATGGAATCCCTAAATTCACAAAAAGTGTCTAATTTTAGGTATGCGCACATTCTCCATTCATTTTTTTTGGAATTATATTTCAAACAAAACAACCCCTCTTTCTCCTCTTTATGAGCCTTGGGATCATTAACATCTTTAGTGGTTGAGTTAATTACATTCACCGATGCATAATACATGGCATGAAATTTAGTAGTTTCTTTGAGATAATTATTTTGTGTGTGGCCACCATGAGGAATAATCCCCCCTCCTCTGGTCCTTTTTCAATCATTTGAAAAATAGTGATCTGAAGAGAATATCTATAAAATTTCACTGTGGTAGTTCCAAGTGAGGACCCCACGTCATGGGATATGATGAGATGAGATGATAAATTATTTATTCTCCCCCTTAATATAGAGAATATTTAATTTCATTAAGGATTATGTTTAGGTAAAAAAATCCCCCACCAAAGTCGATTGGATCTTTTATTTTTTACTTTAAACAACCTTTCAAGAATTTTTTTATGAACTTGATAGTAATTTAAAAAAAATACCCCTTTTCCTACTTTTCGGGGTTACTCCTAGATTTCCATGGAAGTTGTTGTAATGATAGATTTCCTGATTTTATGGATCCATGATTTAACATGGGATTGGTGGATTGTATGGTCTACACTCGATCCAATCACATCCAAAATACATTTGGTATTCTTGATGATTTTTCACACATAGGCAGGAGGCATGGTAAATATTTTAAGATTCTTAAAGTTTGAGTTTTTGGATGGATCTCCCTCTTCTGGACAGAAATTTTCAAGAGTTGGTCCGGGCCGAATTTGTTGATCATACCATTTTTATAGACCGCACTTCATGAAGTTGGAATTAGGATAAGGCATTGCATGATGTCACCTTTGGAGGACTTTTTAAATTGGGGAGTATAGTAAAATTCAACAAACCATGATTGATTCATCTATTTATATAAATACAAGATGGCGTTTCCTCAATCAATAGATTCACCTTTTTAATATGTCGATTAATTCATATTGAAGGTATCTATGATGTTTTAAAAAATTTATATTTTATATATCTAATAGATCTGCTATGTTTATTTTATGGTGTATCCATTATATTACATTGCTAATGAATAGATAATCATCATACTAAATAATTTTAATTTTAATTAGTGAAGTGTGTTCATTATTTTTAGACAGATTTCCTGATGATAATCTTCCAATAAATACTCTAAAATGCTTTATTGGGGAGTGATTAAAGCCCAAAACATTACAAGTATATCTTCATTAGGAAACTATATCCTCATGTTAAACATTTCTTCATCATCATTTTCATAAGGATACACCACCTGGTTAAAAAATAGTTTTGAAATTATTATCTCTAAATTATAAAAAACAATATTTATGATAATTTCCTTTATTATATTAGAATCATGGAGATCAAATGGTGGAGCATAGAATGATCATTGTGTTGGGAATACATCTTATTGTGAAATAGTTTCACTTGTTAATGAGGAGGCATCAGGAATGGATAGACTCGTTTATGGAAGTTCCTCATCATATAATAGATTTATTATAATTAAATTACCAAGGGGAGGACCTCCCTAAAAAATTTAAATGTCATTTTGGTTGGGAACTTTGTATTGAATTTCATCCTGGGGAGGAGTACCATCAAAACTTTATGTCCAACTAAAATTATAATTACTACAATGTATACCATGCGGATGGACTTAAGTTAAATTGATAGTAAAGGGATTCCCTCCTTCCAATTTGATCATGTGTCCATGTATATGGATATGATGGCACACATCATGTAATGGGATATGAAGATTGATTTGATTTTAGAAATGAAGATAACGTTCATTGTAATATGTATTGGGAGGACCTTCGAAACCACTACAGAAATTTATATAATTTGGTAATGGAGGATGGGGATCCTGAACCCCCAAGAAAATTACATGAGGTCTTCCATAATTAAAATATTATGAATGGTTGAATCTTAGATCAGCATATCATATTGAAAAAGCCTATTTTAAGGCCTATTTGTGGATTCCTTCTTGTAGGAAAAGTAGGCTCTGTGTTGGTTATAGTTGTTTTCAAATACCGAAGCTTGTTTAATTAAGTCTACTGTTTCTACTAGAATTTTATGACAGGTCTCTAAAATTTTTTTAGGCTTCTATGCCTACCCTATAGTGTAAATTGCGATAGGATATTTACCTCTATTAGAAACAATCATATGGTCCTAATTTGGTTGTCTGTATATCAATGGGTAATTCCACCAATAACTCTCTTATACAAGAGTATAGATGATATTATTTTCTATTGTGACCCTTGATTTTTGTTGACAAGTCACCAAAATTTTTGGGATGTAAATTTTCCTCTACCACTACTAATATAGTTATTTTGTCTTAGTTGGTATTTACAATGTTCGTGTGAATATATGTCTTCACATTCACCATTGTTAGGATGTTCTTGGTAAACATAGTTACTGGAACTAGGATATATTCCCATTCCATGGATCAAGTGATGGTGTGTTTATAATGATACCCTTCATTTCCTATAGGTATATATTGACACAACTCAAGCGCATGAAAGAGATATGGGTCTTCCCCAAATTTGATGTTGGTACTTTCTGATTATTTTCTCTGAATGCTTCCTGGTTAGGTTTACAGTCATGGTAGATGGAAGAAGGTGTGTGCACCTACTAATTTGTTTTTGTAGTATTCCATTGGTGTTATTGGTTTATAGGGGATCGTTTTTGTGCATTATTTTGGGTTTCCACCATTGGTGGTCCATAGACTTCCTTATTTGTTTCCAAACCATGCATATAGGCTTGGCTTGTCTAGGTGGGTGTTTGTGCCTGCATGTGATATCCCCAAAAATGTGACTAGTAGAATTCATTGGATGGGAAATAGTTGAGGCCATATACCCTATTTTTTCTACCCTTTTATGGATATCTTTCATTCCTGGGACAAGGTGAGCTGGGTCAGACTCCCAAGGACAACACCCCCATAATACTGAAGGTTTGTGGTCATGCAGCATTAGTGGCAACTGCTTCTTTTAAGATGCCTTTGGAGGTACCCCAAATATATAAATATAAGTCCATTAATTACCTCTAGTTTTCCAAAAAATAATAAGGAAGGAGGATTATTTTGTGTTCTAGGGATAGGGTCTTGAAATGATTTGAGATTGAAACTGGTGTAGTCTTTTTCAGGTCCAATAGTTGTCATTGAGGGTATAGTTGGTGGGACTCTATGTGATAGAAGGCCTCTAATCTTCCTCATTGGTTATGATGGTTCGATTTAGGAGTTATAATGAAACCAATGTGACAGAGACACAACGTTTGAGATTCTAGGTTGGTGACAATGGCATTGTTTTAGTGGATGACTGATCTTGTGCCATCACTAAGGCTTATATTTTCTAGAACTGGATTTGATGACATTTGGATTAAAGGGAGATATGGTTGAAAGTGGCTAAAATATATGACAAAAATGAAAAAAAGAACACCCCCTAAAATTAGTACCTCCATATAAACCCATATCCACAATAGAATATCTTTTTATCCAGGTTTGTCCCTCTTTTACATTGAGTATGAAAAACAGTCCTGGCATGTTTATGAAATTGCCATCTTGGTTAATAATTAACATCTGGATCCCCATTTTCAATTCCAATTAAATTTTTTTATGAAGTTCGTTGGTCTAATTTTGGGTGTTTTTATGTTTATGATAATTCACATGACATATTCAATTTGTAATGGCACCAAACGATTTTTATTCATGGAGTCGAAAAAACCCAATGGTTCTCTTTTTTGAGTTGATTCATGAACGTACATTCCAAAGGTAGGAAGTCATTTGGAAGTACCTTCAATGAAACATAATGAATCATATGTTTCTTGAGAATGGATGTTTAGGATCATCAAAACATTGTTGGGGGGTTCATAATTCGAGACTCTATTATAAATTTTGTATGTATTTGTGAAACCTTTATAAATTCCCAAACAGGAATGTGGCCATCCTAAAATTAATTAAAAATCATGATCATGTATAAACTTGAGAATCGTCTTTATGTATCCATGGATCTTCATTTATAGAGACATCTATATGCATCTTAGATCATCTATAAATGATAGGAATTTTTTATGGATGAGAGATTATATGGGAAGATATTGTTTTGATGATGGCTTTAAGATATACAGTGGGGTGTTCTAGAATTTATTATAATCCGAGGAGATTATATTTGTTTCGATGTCAAAATCAGGCCCATGATATTGGATTCTTTGATATCTAGGTGAAAAATTCATATCTTAGGTTGTATAGTGCCACTTAATAAGACACATCATACATTTTAATGTCATGTGAGAGGGACCAAACCATGTATTTTAATGTCATGTAGTCAGGACATCCAGGAGAAAGTTTCCTAGTCATGTTTTTGAGAGGGACATATTTTCAAGTAACATAGTGGTCCAGGAAGGGATATGGGATCCCCGATTATATATGAACATTCTAGGAATAATTCCACAAGGAAAATATTTCTGTTTTTTGGTTTCAGGTTTGGAGTTCATGGATTCTTCATTCATATCCCATATGGATGAAAATAAAATCCAACATAGTTTGATTGGTTTGTGGACCAACACATACGAAAGTCATATGACAGTTTTTCTTGTAAGGGATAAGAACCTTTGATATATATTTAATAATTTTGGCATATGGAGGTCCTTGGAGTATTTTTCTGATCGGTAATGTGGCCTTTTGAGGTGGTTATGACATGATTTTGGGACATATAGTGAATATGTGGCCCAATTGAGTGGGTATGGTTGGGGATTATACCAAATATGTTTCCCTCTTTTAGTCTTACATTCGATGAGTCCCTTTGAGATGGATATGTGGTTTTTAGGTCCCATGCATGTGGAGTCCCTTTACTATAATTCCTGAGGATGATCTTAAGAATGATTCTATACTGAGACATGCATATGATCATATAGATCTTATGATCATCACAAACCACTAAGACCACTTGAGTCATACACTATGTTAGAAAAAAGAGGCATTCAATGTTAAAAAATACCAAATCTCCTACATCTCATAGTGGACAAGGCCGGGGATATGGGAGTGATAAATTTATTTTATGTGCCTATAACCTCTTTTATTTTCATTACCTAAGTTGAGACATACGAATCCCATACAAATATGACCTAGTAAAGGGATTGGGGATTAATCCAATAGGGGTGCCCAAATTTCTGGAGGAGGAGGAGTGTATAGACTCATTATGATTTTTTTGGTTAAAGATTACCCCTACAAGGATTCCTATACTCCTAAAACTTTTATGAATATCACGAATCTTTGTGATTAGGTTTTTTTGGGTCTTACACCTTGGAGGATGACTATATTTCAAAAAACATGAGAAGAGTCTCAACTCATGGTGATTTTGTCTGGTTAAGGATTGCACATAGGAGGATTCCCATTATGGAACCATGAGGACTATTTTGAATCATTTTGATTTAGTTTTGTTCAAGAA